>JAWWEU010000125.1:64559043-64604814 GCA_035583155.1 Acropternis orthonyx
GATCTACAAGGTGCACTGTCTCTTCTGAAAACACAAGAAGACAGTCCACATTGATGAAAGCTCATGACTTCCCACATTGCAAAGATGGCTGAATGTAATCACATTTAAATGACTAGCTTTGTACGTAATTATGTCATATTTTTAGAACAGCCTGGAACTAATAAGGTCAAAAGTAATTCAGCATAAAGTCCTTGCCTGAATCCTGCTCGCTTGTTTCTTACTTTAAGATTTAATGTAGAGTATGATTTAGGCAATGGGGAGTGTTTATATGCTGCCTAAATTTAGGCAACTAAAGTAACAGTCCAGTTTCTAACAGAATGGACCACTAAACAGGTTCCGATTTTTTTTAAACTATAGTCTGGTTCAGTAGGTATTACAAGAGAGGAAAGAATATATGCTTAGGTATCAGTTTGTGCTCTAATGAATCTTGGAGACATACAACAAACAAGAGCGCAAGCAGTTATTTCAAACTGGTCTTATGCTTCTAAGCCTTTGTGCTTTATTCAGATTTTGCCCCATAGCTATTATGATACTATTTTACTTGGTATTGTGCATCACTATTTGAAATTCAGCTTGTTTGAGCACTGAAGTGGTTACTGAATTATAGGAATCAACTTGATTGCCCCTTATATATTAAGGCTGGAGTTTCTTCCCCCAGTGTGTTCTCAGCTATACAGATTTCACTTTTGCTCCATGTCCTGTCACTCTCTCATTAGCTGCTCACTTCTTTTCAATTTTTGCCTCCAAGTGCCAATCTGGGCTCAGAGTGATACACAAAAGGGAACAGCATCTAATGTCATACTTGATTTGATTACAACAGAGTAAACCAGGAAAACTGCAGGGAATTTTCTTTTCACCATTACTCATTTTATTCTATACAATCAAAAGCAACTGTCAAAAGCAGAGAAAATTAATGCCTTTTCAACCTATTTCTAAACCACTTCTGTGGTTTTCTAAAAGAAAATATTTTAGTGATAGAAGGCAGTGGCAATCAATCGCCTTAGATCTGGAAAACAGCAATACAGTGGCAAAAGCCCTAATTCACAGATGTCATTTTAGAGGAACAAAAATGGAAGTAAAGTACCTGATGCTATCCTCTATTCCAGAACTGAGGCTGGGGACAAGAGAACCTATTTTGAAATGCAAACTATGTTCTTAGTAAATTGAAATGCATGTAATACAAAGAAAGTCAGAAAATATGACAACTATCTAAGAAGTAGCAGAATCTCAAACCTCTGGATCATTTCCTTTGGAAATGAATTTAAGATTCTAGAATCAGTTTAAACACAGAAGAAGGCTACCTGAGGAGTCCATGCAATCTTCAGCACTAACGGCTGTGAATTTCCAGCCAAGAATATGATGGTAGTCTTGCAAAACGTTTATTGTTCCCAAAGGGGATTCAAAAGGAGCTTTATCTGAAACACCAAAAGAAATAAAAATCATTTAGGAGGAAAGAAATCACACTTTTTGGAACTAAAAGCCTATTATAAAGCCATGTATACACTTGACAGGCCAGATGAAATTAGGCCATATTATTCATTTTATTATGGCCTAGTCCAGCCAAAAGAGGACTGGTGGACAAGTGTGGAAAAACCTGACATCACTGCATGTAATTATGCCCCATAAGATTCAACTCCAGTTTCTGAGTTTTCCAGCTCTGTAAGATGCTAGTGAAACTCACTGCTGGAAAACTGAAACAAAATCTAGAGAATTATAAAATGTAGTGATGGATATTGCTACCAAGTTGGGTGACACGAGCTGTTTTAAATACAATAAACAGACTTATGATGACTTTACCAATATAGAACCACAGAGTCATAGAATGGGTTGCATTTGAAGGAACCTTGAAGATCAGCTAGCTCCAACCCTCCCATCCTGGACAGGGACACCTTCCACTAGACCAGCTTGCTCAAAGTCCCATCCAACCTGGCCTTTAACACTTCCAGGGTTGGGGCATCCACAACTTCTCTGCACAGCAGGTTCCAGTGTCTTCCTATCCTCAGAGGGAAGAATTTCTTCCCAACATCTAATCTAAATCTCTGAGTTTTTAGTTTAAAACCATTCCCCTTTGTCCTATCACTATCTGCTGATGTAAAAAGTAGCTCTCCCTCTTTTTTATAAGTACTGGAAGGCCACAATGAGGGCTCCTCGCAGGCTTCTCTTCTCTGGGCTTAACAAACCCAACTCTCTCAGCCTGTCTTCATAGTAGAGCTGCTCCAGTCCTCTTGAGCATCTTGGTGGCTTCCTCTGGACCCTCTCTAACAGGTCCAAATCCTTTTTGTGTTTCCAGATTCCAGACCTGGATGCAGTACTGAGGTAATGCCACTGAACTAAACTGTACTTCTCAGGGAGTAAGATACAACTTATCCTGATTAGGGATGGTGAAACATGTAGCTAGCTTCTGAAAGACTTAGGAGGAAGAATATTTATTGCAGCAAATATCTGTGTATTGTGAATGCACCATATGATAGAGTCTGTAGCACATTATTTATGCTCTACAAAATGATTAAATGACTGTCAATTGCTTTCAGTATGAAATTACCTCCTAATTCCATTAGTTACACATTGTTGGTTCCAGTGTAAGATTCCACAATGAAAACTTACCTCTTATGCAATTCATCCAGCTCATTAAGTAGTTGCTGGTTTGCTGAAGCAGGACGTTGTTATCTCCCTCATATGTGCAATTTGGATCATTGTCATTTCGGATTTCACCCAGACGATTCACTTAATAAGAACAACAAGCGCACAATTTAATATATTGCAATGTACTAGTGGAAGCTAAGAGAGATTAAATAATTATTCTGCAACAAAATGCAAGAGAATTGTCTGTTCCTGTATGTAATACTATTGTGGTGAACAGATGACCTTGAAAGTTTACTGTTTAGCTGGTGCAAATGAATATACTCTAAAGATTTTAGAAAGTGTGGGACTCATCTTACAAGGGGTATTGTCATCTATAAATTCTCCATCTTTATTTTTGAAACTGAGACTGAATTACTTGTACAGTCTGTCCAAATGCTGGTGCAGATCCTGTACAGGTTTAGGGATTTTTTTTTTTTTTTGGTATCTATGAAATAAACTTTAAAAATATGGATATGAGGATAGAAAACATTCTAAACATATTGTTAAAATTCAGACATCATGACACAACAGCAGTTGTTCAGCATAACTGTTCTCTTTCTGACCAGTGTATACAGCAGTTTGTAACTTACTGGCAAGGTAACCATGTCCTCCACAAGCTTCTCGGCACTCCTGGGCTGCCTGCTGAGCAGTCCAAGATGCCAGTGGTTTGCTGGCAGCAGATAAAGCATGAATCTCACGTCCCAAATCAGCCTTTGTGAAAAACAAGTTATAAGAGTAATAACTTTAACACAAAGTAAGTCTGTGACCAGTTAAAGCCATAGATACATGCACTGCTTTATAATGAACAGTAATTGGCAATATATGTGTAAAATTTTCTGAGATTTGCATAAGCACAAAGCCCATTTTTTGGTGCCACAGAAAAACCTTGACACAACTGAAGAACCTTCAGCACCAACTTTCTTAAATGGGAAAGGAATAATTTGTGCCACGCAATGGGCACATGGGTATATCTTAGCTCAGCTGTGCCAGCTGGCATGGCATTGAAGGAGATAGTTCACTGCTTGCCAACTTTTCCCTCCCAAAAATGGAGAGGCAGGTGGTTGAAGGTGGCCCATCCAGAGAAAGCTTCTGTTCCCTCTGTGACATAAGCACTATCTCTCTTCCCAGTCAGCAAGGGGATAAGTATAAAATTTATTGCCTTACACAGTTTTCACTGATCTTTTAAGTGTCTGTTTTGCAAGGAGTAGGAAAACTTAAACATACACTCTCAGTTTCCAGAGAATCAGAGTGGTCTGCATTTACATTAACTCTGCTGACCCTCCTTTGAAAATGCATTTGGAATTCTGTTTTCTGGAGGCAGTGGCTTGATACAACCAAGGCTCGTTTAAGAGTAACTCCCTGGTAGGCTTTGTTAGTTTGTTTGCTCTAAGATCTCCTGTAGAATAAAAGGAATTCATAAGGATTACACTCAACATTTTCAACAAACAATGAGGTTTTTGCTATCATAATATTTTCCTGAGAGCCACTGTTTTGCCTCAGATTAGTGACTGCACTGCAGACCTCTAGAGATGGAATATCAGATAAAAAAATGAAACAGATTCTTCTGTGGTCTGTACAAAGTGGACAAATTAGAATACCCAGCAATTAGTACAAAAATCTTTCATGACCTTTATTTTAGCTGAAAAAAACCCTGAGTGTTTAAGTAATATCTGAGCAACACACAGCCAGTGTGCAGGCCCTAACAATTTATATTGTCAAAATTTGTAAAAATAAATAAAATTTATGTGCTATTAAAAAAAGCATACTGCAGTTATTTTGATTAAGAATCAGTCCTTGCACAGAGATACATAGACCAAACAATTTCCTCTGTAAAGGGGTGACTTTCAATGGGCTGACTGTGCATGAGAAATTCAGCACTGACTCAAAAGTCTCAACTTTTTTCTCTAGAAATATTTATCCTAAAGCATGAATTTGAATTGCAAAGTCAAGCCAGACTCACAGAGCCTGTGCAGGAATTAAGAATAGTATCATTTCAGAAAAGCCCTTGATATATGCTCCCTGTAGAATCATTTACAACAGTTATAAGCTGAATTTACACCTTCATAATATATTTATGATAAAAAATTCTGCAAGAGAACGTAACTTTTAATCCCACAGAAATCAATAAAACTTTAATCACTTCACTAAAACTAATATTAATGCTTTTCGAAATGCAACTTTTACAGTACTTTGTATGCCCCATATTTCGGAGACATTGCTACATCATTCTTGGTCATAAGACAGCCTAATACTTCTAAGTAGGTCTTCCATTTAACAGTTTTCTGTTTATTATAGTAAGAACTCAGTGAAGAAGAAATGTGTAAATATCTCACCTGTCTCTGACTCCTTTGCTTTGTCAATACACCTGCATAAAACTCTACGAAGTTCTCAAACAGGGACTTGGAGAAATAATCTAAGGCATATGCAGCGGCCAGGTAAGGGAAAAGGCGCCATTGCTAGGAAAAAAATTAAACTGATTTGATCACAAATTGATACATATTTTTAATAGTTATTGTATTGAAGCAACCCATTCATTTTTACTGTGTTCAAATTGGACAGCTGTTTAATGGAGAATTCAACAAAAACTATCTATTAACACAATTAAGTGTAATTACATACAAGTTATGGTTATGTTATTCACATTCTTGCATTTCATGACTTTGTGATAAACATTCTGTTAAACCAGTGCAAAAGTTCACTGAAGCTTTGGGGATCAACTACATATTTTTGCCCTGTGTTTATAAAATGTCTGGCAGGCCAGGGGCAGTCATGATTTATGTGTTTCTTCAGTACCAACACGACAGAGGTTGTAACCATTTCACTTGCTTGTTCATTGCTGAATGAATATTAGTGCTGGTTGCATTCTGTGGAAAAAAAGCCCCAAACAAACCACAGCTGGGAGGCAGAGAGAAAGCATCTTTGCTGCTCCATGCAACTCAGGGCTCGTGAAAGAGAAGAAAAACTGCCTAGAAAGCTTTTGTGGTAAAGGAAGACGGGAAGGAGAGTTTCAGCATGCAGAACCCACAGAACAAGTCAAAACTGAGAAAAATTCATGGACTCAACAAGTAGTGGGAAGCAGATCCTGGCTTATTCAGAAGTGGTGGAAAGAAGGCAGCTTTCACCGGTTTGTAGAAACCCATGAAATCTTTCCACACTGCAAACCTGGAAAAAAGCACCCACGTTGCAGGGACAAACTGGGCAGGTTTGTCTTCAGCACCTCTTATATATTAACTTTTGTCATTCAGCAGATCTGAGTTCTATTTCCCAGTTACTCTGCTCTACATACTTTTGTCCTGTTTTTTTTCATAGCAAAAAGCGGTTTTCTCCTGCATAAACTGCAGACAAACATTGGTTGTATTTCCCTCCAAATCAGTACTAGCTGGAGACTTTTCCAAAATGAATGTCATTGATTTTTGTATTTTTAAAGCATAAAGACTAAAAAAGAGAAAATTAGACTAGCAGCAAAAGAAGCACTGATATTTTCAAAGAAATACTAGTTTCTACATCTGCAGTACTTTGACATGTGCATATGAGACAATCTTCCTCTGAAAAGGTTACTATTTAGAAGACAAATGTTTCTAGGTACTTAAGAAACATGAGTATTTTTGGTTTTGCTATTGCTATTCCAAGAATTTATGTCAAAAGACTGATCATGCCAGGCAGTCTTGAGTTGGAATGAACCCCCACAACTGATGCTTCAGATGACAGACAATTTCAATTTCACTAACTGCAGTGTCATCATTGTGATCTACAGAGCTCTGAATCTGAGTTTCATTACACAGAAGTCTGTAGATGTGAATTCCAAAGTATTTACCTGTGTTTGATATTCAAGAACAGGAATTTCTTCATCCTCAGTTGGTCCAAACTGACGTCGAGCTGCTGAGAAGCGAATGGCTATTGCCAAGGCAAGCTTTAAATTGGTCGTGGAAAGTGCTGTGATCACAATCCTGCCAGTGGACAAGGATCCCAGAGCGGCACTAAAACGCTCTTTAACATCCTGAATGAATAGAAGGCACAGACTGAATGGTGAGGGTAACATTTCACCTACACCCCTCACAAAGAGGCAGCTTTGGTAGCACGATCAGAAGCACAGAGGATTGGCCAATTTTTGTTTCTTGACTCATTTACATAAGGCTCAAACTCTACACTCTTTGGGATCAGCAGGGTAGCACAAAGAGCACGAAGTTCAGTAAAGTAAGTCAGGTGAGGTGAGACATCTCTGAAATGCAATTGAAAAACGGCATCTCATGTGAAATTGTCAACAGCCTTGTTTAAGTTCAGGTGTCTAGTACTTCCCAATGTAAGAGGCCCATGCTCTGTCTTTTAATCTGCTTATGCCTTTGTATATTTAAGGAACCATATAAATTAAACAAAACCTTGTTTCATACCTTGATTGAACTTGAGTACTTCCCCTCAGCTGTGACATCCCCAGCTATATTCAGTATGTTTTCTTTAGGTATCCTGACATTGTGGAACATGGCAAATCTGTTTAAACAAATATACAGTGTAAAATCTATGTCTACATAGTCAGAGATGTTTACGTTACAAAAAAAAACCGTCACAACAAAGGATTGCACAATGATTTTAGGCATGTCAGTGAACGGAAAACTGCCCATCAAGCCAGGTAGGTAATTTTAGGAGAGTATGCCTGGGACAACAAAGACTTTCAGACTCAGAGAAGCACAAGAAATTCAATAAGGGAAAATATTTATAACTCTTATGCGGTTTTTTTATTTTAAAAATATGATGCTTACAAAACCAAAACATACACTTCTTTGACTCTAAGAGACCATTTCAGCAGCTTCACAAGCAAAGAAAAAAGTAATGGAAGGATGAGCAATGTATTCTATGAGAGGGAAGGGACAAGTAAAGTTACTCACTGAAAACCTTATATGCGGGCAGTTTGACAGGTACTTCTGACAACACCTCAGAAACCTGAACTGTATTCTCAGGCTGCATGAGTTTAGGTAAGTTACTTAGCTTGCTATCTCAGCTGTCAAAAAGCTTGGGAAGATGAACTTCCTTCTCCTGCCTAGAACGTGGCTGGACCATTCTGATTCCTAATAATTCCCTGCCACTAACAATTGTGTTGAACCATATGCTTTACTGAAGCAAGTTGTTTAGTCCAGTCTGGAGACTGCTTTGGAATAGAGACACCATATATTTTTATGAGTCTAAAATATAGATCTGGGAGGATCATTTGTGCTATTACAATAGAAATGAAGACACAGCTGAAATAGTGCCCGGAGAACTATCCAAAAGGAAAATTCTCCTTTGTTTAAACTCAGATGAGGAATTCTGTTCTCTGGAATGTGGCATCTTAAAAATGAAGAGCAGGATAGCCTTTTCTAAATTGTGGCACCCTCACATCAATGAAGAAGGAAGTTGTTAGAGTAGGGAGGATGTCCTGAGTGTCCCCATTGTTCAGGAAGAAAGCGTCTGAACTGCTTCACTCAAATGGGCAATACAATTTGGCAAAATAGCAGTAGTATCAACCCACTCACAAATATGTCACTATCTAATAACACTTGAAAAGCTGTATTTGTAATCAAAGAAAATTCCTTTTTCCTGCCAATGCAGGCTCATCTGTTTAATAAGGCTCACGAGAGCCAGGTTTTTCACATTAATAAATTACATAAGGGCTGCATTGCTGCATGTGCTTTTAAATTATGAGTTGTTTCCAAGGAAACAAATCTGCATATGGAATTTATTCAGCCTTTGAGATACACAGTATTTTCGGACTTAGACACGAAAAAGACGTGTTATCCTAACCAAGAACCAGCTGCTTACTGGCCTTAAGGCCAGTAAGTGATTTGTTACTTGCCAGTGTGAGTGAGACAACACTAGTTCTCAGAAGTAAGTTCAGAATTTCCAGAAAGCTGATTTCTATCTTTGATAATTTTGCATCTCAATATTTTCTCTTAACACTGAAAATAAATCTCATTCAAGAAAGACCTATTGGTTAAATTCACATTCTCTGCTCCCTATATCCCAAACAGAATCACAACTAAAACTCTGTAACAACCAATATTTTTAAGCAATAGCATGCATCTTAAACAGAACTTGAACTTTTTTTAATATTATTACTCATTATTTTACAGGAGAGTGTGTGTGGCAAGGTTTAAGTCCCTAAAGCTTTAGTTCTCTCTTTTCCTAGTTGCTGTGCATCCATAGAATTCCAAGGGGTTTTCTCCTAGGACCTTACAATCCAAGCATAAGGCAGGAAGCTACAAATGTGTTCAAACACTGCAGCAGACACTAACTACTGAAGAATACTCTCTTGACAGGATACCTGCCAGTCACAGCACACTGGCAGCTATTCAGTGGCATTTTTTTACAAGCCATTAGAGCAAATGAGAATTTTAAGAAGGAATTAGTGATCAGAGTAAGGGTGTCTCTTGGATACTTATAAAAGATCCCTCCCAAGTAGAAGAAGATGCCTGGAAGAACATATGTTATTCTAAAAAGCTATTGAATAGGTGATAAAAAATGGAATTATAAACAGACTAAAGGAAGAGTTGACCTAACGGAGACATGATACAGTCTTTGTGGCACAGATTAGGAAGAAATTTCAAAGGGGTCCAGTTCCTGAGCCTTCTCTTTACAAATACATATTTGGAACATGCTTAGCCTTGTGTGTGATGAACACAAAGATTCATGGTAGTATTCATAGAATCATGAAGGATGGAAAAGACCTCCAAGATTAAGTCCAACCACTAACCCAGCACCACCGTGTTTACCACTAAACCGTGTCCCCAAGTGTCACATCCACATGCCTTTTGAACACTTACAGGAATGATGATTTCACAACTTCCTTGGGCAGCCTGTTCCAATGCCTGAATACCCTTTCAGTGAAGAAAGTTTGCCCAATATCTAACCTAAAGCTCCCTTGGTGCAACTTGAGCTCATTTCCTTTTGTCCCGTCCCTTGTTATCTGGGAGGTGATGACAATGAGTAAGATGGCAAATTACCCAGCAGCGTTTTACACTGTAGTGATTTGTTCAATTCATTCAGCAAGTTGTGCAGTTGTAGAAAATTGTTTATATTGATACGTGCTTGAAACTAAAGAGTTCATAAAAAGCAAATTCAAATCTATTATTATGTAAACCATAAACCAATAACCTACTTTTAGGAAATTCAAGCCTACTCATATTGAACATGTGACAGATGTGTGGCAGACAAAACAGCTCCCAGAAACGACCTAAACTGTTTTACCCACTTTCACCTGTTGTGATACAATCCCAAACAGTTAAATCTAGAGGAAGTCTTTTGTTGGAAAGAGTGAAAAACCTTCAAGAAAGTTTTATTGCAATCTGTCTGACATAAATATAATGAAGCTAATTCTGTACCACATAAAAGATGACCTAGAAGTATTATGATTAAAAATTACGCGTACATTCTTCTTTAGTATTTTTGTTCACAGCTAGTGAACCAGAATACTGAATTTCCTATCATTATATAATAATCTATTTTCTTAAAATCAAAATGCATTTAAATAACAGGTTTTGAAAAATTAAGAGTTTCCCCCTTGATATTATCCATTACAGATACATTACTTATTTCTTTTCCTTTAAGTTGCTGTAAGATACATGGATACACATGTAAGATGGCAAAGACTTTAAGAAGCAAAAGAGAATGACAGAACTAGCAACTAAAAATCAGACAGAAAATTCCCATGTGTAAAGAAATAAGATATTTTGCCTATAAGCACCAGTATTGAAAATAAAAGCAGAACCTTACAGGACAAGGGGGTTAGGCGACCTTGTGAGATCACTGCCAACTGCTGCTATGCTCCTTCTCCCAAGAACTTTGCTGTTGGGAATTGTTAGACATACTGGCCAATTTGAACTTGATATTGGAACATATTAAAAATAAATAGTAAGATTTAATGAAGTCAACGATCACGTTTCTAATGGTTATTAGCCTAGAAAGCATAGACTTGGTGCACATCTGTCAACGCATTTAGGGGAAAAATCTCCTTAAAGAACTGAAGAAATATCTTACAATAATGGAACTATATACACACTCATGGGGATATCATGTACCACCAAGTTTGGAAAATGGCTAAATTTCACACAGTGATGACAAGACCAGAGGTTTGAAAGCTTCCCTACTTAGGGCCTCTTCAGCACAGCAAATAGCATGACTGAGATTAAGATCTCTCAGACAGACAGACAGCTGTCAATTTAAATATATGCCACAGGGTTCTACAGCGATGAATAACTATGCACCATGTAACCACATTTTCTACCACAGGTAAAAAAAACTGTATCACACAGATTTCTACCTGGAGTAGTTGAACAGAGTGAAGTGCTATTCCAATAGTAGCATTCTTGTTTAGGTTCTTTGGCCAGTAGTTTAGGGAACATTTCAAGCTAAGTTAATCTTAGTGACTTTAAATCATGCAATAGTAATACAGCTGGTGTGCAGTAATGCTGATAAAAGAGGAGCAGTTGGAAAAGCTAGGAGCTCCTTCTGCCAGTACTAAATTAATAAACTGTTACCTATAGTACAAATAGCTCAAACATGCTTTGGTGAATTTCAGACTAACTAAAATGCCTTTTCTGCCAGCTTTTGTTACTGTGTTAGACATGGTGCAAGGACACTAGACAGACTTTCAGCCAGAAACAGAAAGCAAGGGAACGATACTGGAAGACTGTGAGTCAAGTGATCTCGTGGCTGTTTATGGGATACAATAAACCTTGGGAAACATTTCAGAGGTTTGGTGAAACCTCTGAGTTTCAGCGGTTTGGTGAAACCTCTGAGGTTTGGTGAAAAACTTGCAGAAGGAAAGAAAAGAGCTGCATATTCCAGACTGGAACTCACAGAAAGGTTAGAGTTGAAAGGAGTTACAGATAAACTGATGAAAACTGCATGGCAGTATTTTAGTTTTTACAAACAAAGCTCTAATCTAAGAATGCAGCTCTGTACACTAATTCTTAATAGCAATGATAAAACAACATAGCATTTTATAGGCCTCTTAATCCTACCTTAATGGACTTCACAAAGACCCACTCACTCTAAAGTTTTTATAGTCTAAGTGCCAGTCTTGCAAGGAGCTCTGGATGTGCAGACTCCTGCAGCTGTGGAGAGCTGACAGAGCTCTGCTAAGGAAAAAAAAAAGGTTGTTTGAAGTTCACTGCAGATGTGAGGCTGTATTTCTGTGTGTGATAAAACAAATGTGTGACCAAATATGAACCTACCTGTCCCCATTAGCATGATCAAGTGCCTTTCAGTGTGAGCTAGCTATGGCTGTAGAGTTTTGAGGCATGTGAACATGAGAAAAATGAGGGAATAAGGCACCTCTGCAACTATTTGACTTCATCTTAGGAATGTGCACAGAACTTTATGTACCCATATAGTGTCTAACCTTGACTGCAGAAACTGAGGAGGGCAAGACAGGGAAATATCAATTATTTCACTGCTAAAATCACTGTTTTGACCTCAGCTGAAAACATGCAAGATGTGTTTGCAAGATATCTGGTTTTAACTGTGAAAGTGGCACTTCTCACAAGGATTGAAGCATTAATGGTATATTCAGATAATGTAAATACCGGCACAGGCATTTTTAACATTTAGTTTTCTTTTACAGCCATTTCATTGTTATTGCAATTGTTTGTGACTTAGGTCAGAGGCTGCAAGCCAATAAAAGGTGTTAAACAAGCCCAAGCTTGTTCATTTGTGAAGCGGTACTGATTTCTACACTGGATTTCTTAATTCACATCTCTCTACTGTCTCTTTCCCTGTACTGAAACAGCCACTCCTGAGGCCTTGCAGTGAACCAGACCTGACAAATGACCTGGTTGAAGGCAGCCAAAACTGTTTGGTGGGGTTTTTTGGATTAGCTTTCAGGAAGTTCCAGTTGCCTAGCTGAGTCCTCTACACAGCTACGTAAATGTTCATCCCAGCACAAAAATAAAAGCAGTGTAGGAGTATAAGTAACCAACAAAAAAAGCTGATTATGGACATTATCTTCACCAAACTACTGCTTCAGATTGCAAGATGAAGCTCCAAAGACTACTGAGACCTCAACCATGTATTACAGCTCCTATCTTCCTAGTGAAATAACTGCAACCATTGCAAAACCTAAATGAGAGTTAAGAGGATAAATACTAGGAGACAAAAACCTTTTGAAGGGTTAGACTTTCATTTGTTCTGCCCTCAAACTAGCAGTAGCAGAATCATAATGTATTATTGGCACTGTTACTGAAATAGTGACAAAGAAAAAAAAATTAATTAGCCATTTAAAAGTAATCTATAAAGGTTTGGAGGTTATGTGATATATGCCATCTTTGCCAATATACAAGGAATTGTAGTAAGAGTTTTCCGAGCCTGCAATCTCTTTCTAGAAGGGGTTCTTTTACACCATTTATTGCTTTTCTGCCCAATAAATCCCCTCTACCCATTTCCTCTTGGGTGTTTTGTTTTCAGTATGCAAAAAACTTAATCTGGCCTCACAGATTGCTAGAGAATAGGCTGAATATCTTAGCATGTTGTATGTCTGCAGAGATTGATTACATTTTAATTGTACATGAAAGGTTGTTAAACAGCTAATAAAAACCATTGGTTTTCCAAAGTGCATCATTATAATTAGATCCAGTTAACAGTTCTTCTTCCACCAGAAAGACTGTTTTCTCCCCTCCAAAAAGTTCAGCTAAATTGATAGCTTCATTTCACTGGTTCTTCCTTTATCATAGGTTTTGTCTGCTCAGCAAACTGCATACATGTTATCACTGGATAGAGTTGCACGAGCTCAGAACACGCTTTACAAAGACAGGCATGGTAAACATCACCTCAGAAAAGTAACTACTGCATATTTTCACTCTTCCCCAGGTAGATTCAGATGGACATCATTTCCACCTCTGGAGAGGGGCAAGCAGCAATTTGCTGCTAGTTACAACCAGACGTGAAATTGGTTCACCCCCAACCCAGTGTCATTTACTGATGTTCACTGCAGTAATGGGCAATTTTGGTAATGCTACATTGGCCAAGGGCAGAGAGAAAAAACCCAACCCTCTCTGCCTCCTCCCCTCCCCCCCCACCACCAAAGGAAAGAAACAGAAATGCACATCAGCACTTACCCAAGCTCTTGTTTTATGTGTGTCACATCCTCACCCCTTATACCTTTTACTGAAAAGCTCCTGAAATCCCAAATACCCAGGGATTTTTTCAGTGGTTGTTTTTTCCCTCAGCTACTTCCATTTTGGGTCCTCAGCTAACAGCATATTTCAAATACTGCCAGAGTACTAGCAACAGGTGGACATTTTAATATTATAAAATAAAGATTGAAGCACTTGCATCCCCTGGTGGCAGTCCGATTTACTACAAAACACAAAACCAGTATAAACTCTCCATAAGAAAAACTGGAGTTCTATTTTTACCCATTTATGCATTGATTACACAAATTGTTGCAAATTTCCAAGAGAAAGAAAAATATTTTAAAATATTTTACAGTGATTTTGTCTTTTTTGTCAGGGTAGCAAAGCTACAAAGACCTGCAAAACCCATATGATTTTTGGACATTCAAATTATGAAACTATGAGAATTATTTGGAAAGACAGACAGATAAATGGATTTACACTGCAAAAATTCCCCCATTACTTATGAAATTCTTTATGTTACTAAAAACATTATACTCTGCATGAGCAGGAAACCAGCCAAACAACCCAAGAGATTAATTGTTTTCCAAAACCAGAAGGGACAACTACAATCTCCTACTCAATTCTCTTACATAGCCTAAATCACTGGCATTTTCCAAGGAGGCTCTGGAATTTCTTCCCCATGACCTTCATTATTGTTCAGGAACTTAACTCTCTGTATTCATATAGAAAATTAGTAGTATAAATTTCTTGAAGCTTAGGAACAAAATCAAACATCTCTGTCAGAGATGTCAGCCTTATCTTCACTCTGACCAGCTATCCTGAGTGTAACTAGATGGAAATAGACCTGATTGGTAAGTGTTTATGGTAGTTGAACCAGATTTCAAACATACATTCAAAACATCTGGCAATGCATGCAAGTAGAGACTAACACCTTGTAGTCACAGCATAAGGGAATGTTTTCTCATCTCCACATACAAAAAGGTTCTATATTGCAGGCTGTACTTTCTCTGGGATAAGACTACTGAATGGCTAAGGAGAACACCTTGATAAGGCAGTGTCTGGTGAAATGTCTCTCTGCACATCCTGGCATTTTGCAGATCATGCAACCAACAGTCCATTTTCTAGGGTGGCACAGCTTGTTGTCTCTACAAACAAACACAGAACTCTGAAGCTACTCCCTTCTCCAGTCCCCATCCAGACCTTTGTGCGCCTCTGAGAAGCAATGTCTGCATGTCCTGACATTTTTTGACAGCTCAGTGTGATCACGAAGGTTGCAAAACAAAAATTAGTTCTCTAGTTCTTGCGAACAATGTTGGCCTCTTGCCTTAGACCTCTCCAAATAGCTGAGGTAGTTCAGAAACAGAGACTGCTGGAGTTTTTAGCTGAATGAAGGGTACCTAGTGGCAACCTTGGGCTCACTTGTCCTTCTGTCTTAATCTGCAGGTGCTGTCTTAAGCTTTCTAAGGCAGGGACTGTCTTAATGCATACTTAAGAGACATAAATCCATGTCTGGGGCTCTTCAGGCACTGCTGTTAGAAGAAAATAGTAATTTTTTAAAGCAACATATGTGAAGGAAACAGGAAGATTAGAATGCCCTATGGCTCCTTTAAACGACATATGATATCGTAACTCAGATACAGGACTCCATCTGAAATTAAGATAGAAAGTCATTGGTATCTCTTATTTACAGTGTATTATGTGAATTATAATTTTAGATGATTCAGACATCAATATTTTAAGAAATGCTCTATTTTTCCCAGTAGATCAAATGATAAATGGATTTTAAATTATACAGATTTTGAATTAATGTAACAAGCACATACTTCTTCCTCATGTTGCATATAAAACTATCTGCATATTAAGAATGAACAGCAGTATTTGAACATTTCTACAGAAATATGAAGTACATTTAGATTACTTGTTTAGATTACCATGCTGCTGTGCCATCTGGTGGCTACTAGTTTATAATGCAGAAGCAGGCAAAAACACATACCAAACCCCAATCCTCCCTCTTCTCCAGGCCTTTTCTCACATTTTTCCTCTATAAAGCTTAGGTGGTTTTTTTTTTATTTTTTTGTATTTATTTCTTCTGTGTCTTCAGGAAACAGAGAATCAAGGAGACTGACTGAGTTACATAAACATAAAATTCAGTGCTATTCTTGCAACTACAGGATATGAGGGACAAAAGGAGGAGGCTGGTACAGGCAAAAAATTACAGAAGACCTGTGACCTTTTAGAAAGACAGCTGAAGTCATTACATTTAAATCAGCATACTTTAGGATGTCTATATTTTACCGCAATGGTATGTCATGAAGGACAATATATGTATCTGTAACTAGATGGATCTACCAAAAGAGGTAAATTTGAGGCATAAAGCAGCAACATCCCTCTTTGCTATTTAAGGTTTCTCTCTACACAGAGCTATGTAAGTAATGCAAGAGTTTAAATAATAATTTTTACATACTGACCATTTTAATGCAGAAATCTACCTCAATTTCCTCACCGTCTCTCCTCCCCTTCAGATTCCTTTGATTAGTAAAGTAGAGGCACAGTAAGGTCATTGAAGTCCATGACTAAGAAATGGAGCTCAGGTACTTTTTTATTTCAGTTGTACACAGAGAATACAGAATAAAAACCCACTAGCCTTCTCTTCTGCAGTGAGAGGGATTAGTCCAGAAATCCCTTGGTTTAAATACAGATAATTTAAATACAGAGTTTAAATACAGAGTTTCTCTACTGGGCCTCAATAATCTTACATCTTTACTAACAACACACTTTGCCTGTGGACAACAATTGGCCTTCCTGTGGGCTGGCACAACACCGAAAATAATTACAGGCCTACACCCAGATGGGTGCAGAGATTGATAAAGGTTTTTACTCAGAAATTAATGGGCTGACTTTGTTGGGCTTTTTTTATTACTGTTGCAGTGTATGACTGAAAGACTGTTTGGGGATAATCACAGAATACTAGGGACACTTCACATTCCAAAGGTGAGAGAAGCTGAAAGACTACGTATATTCAGATAGAAAATACTGAAATTCACAATTTTTCAGTCTGGGTTTTTGTCTTTTTGTAGAAATATCAACAGCCTAAAACCACTAGCCAACACCTCAGAAGTAAAGACAGAACTGACACAGGTGAATATTTGCACCACTACACTGTGATATTAACTGAGAATGTTTCCTCCTTCAAATGGATTGACTTACCCATTATCCAACCCATTCTGCCCAAGTTTCTTTCCTACATCACCCACCATCACACCTGGCATTGGTAGGAGAGTCTTTGTATCTCGAATCTGTATAGAAGTGAAAAAAAACATTATTTCAGTTGTGGAACAATGAAAGTTATTGGCCGCACTTTTCAAACATTGAGAATATTCCCAGCTTGTACTCTCTTATTAATGCTAAACAAAGCTCTGTTTCTTCCAAGCACGTAATCCTGGATACAGCTTGTACTTAACCATCCTCTCATTCAGGGCATAGATCCTTTAATGGAAACTGCTTTAGCAATATGACACTAATTACCTCACTGTGTTAAGTATGCCTTAATACTAACGACTGCTGTCATCTGACTAGCACTGAAACCTTCTTCAGGTGTACTCAGACACATTAGGAATCAATGGAACTTTTATGTAACAATCAGCTTTGAGATGTTCTCCAATTCTGTAGTGAATTCTGTTCAGTCTGTAACCAGTTCATTTTACTATGTACAAGTTTGTCTACCGCATTGCCATATTTTTTGATGCCTTTAATCTTATAAACTGATTTTTGTGGCAGAAGCTTGCAGATTTCACACAGATCAGCCTGTAGCATGGACAGACTTTAAGCCCCATGCAAGACTTTCAGGACTTTATATAAAATAAGTGAGTTCTAACTATATAAGCATCATGATTGTCTGGAGAGTTTTGAGCTCTTTTGTACTTTTCAGAATATTTTTGCAGAAAATTGACAGTATAAAACTGGCTGTACAACCATTACAAAATCAGTTAACACTTAAAAACAGGACACTTTTTACAACTGCAATAAACTGTGAAGGCATTAAATGAAGAATCTGCTGGTTGGATATAAACAAAGCCTAAGAAAAAGTCTTTAATTTGAACCACAAAAGAGAAAATGATTAGCAGTATTTCCACCCTACCTGTACAAGAAAAGAATGCAATCCTTGGCACTGTCCATCAGGAGTATAGAGCTGGGCATACAAAACTGCATGAGTGGCATGTTTTCCCATATTACCAACCCAGAATTTTGCAGCTTCAAAGTCAGGTGTATTGATGATAAATTCCTGTAGCCGTGAAATAAAATTACATAAATCATAAAAATTAGCACATAGCTATTTTCTTTTATTTTTCCCATTACCGTGGCAGTGCTTTGAAAACATTCATTAACTGCCATGATTTTATTCTGTACTGCACTCCAACAACTGAGATCTCTCTTATTGTGCTCAACTTTGCAGACAACACATGTAGTTAGGAAAAAAATTATAATTTAGGAAGTTCATTCCCTCACTGTAAAGCCTGAAATTCAGCCTTTTAAATTGCTTATTTAAGCACTTAATCCCTAAAGCAAACTGATGGACTTGAAGCATTTCCTAGATCTCAGGTTAAACTGAGAGGTGAGTTCAAGTGAGGGACTGTGAGGTCTGTTCCAACTGTGAGGGCTGAAGCCTATGCAGGGACCGCCTCCTTCTTATGCAGTCCTGTATGGAAAGGAAACCTGGTTGACACTCTGAAAGGCAGCACACTTCCCAGTTTGGACAACTTGGGGGCCATGAGTAGTGGGAATTCTGAAGAATACTTGTATCCTGAAATCTAGACATAGAATGCTTTCTGGATGTGAAAGAAACCTTAGCTCTGAGCTTCATGATTTTGTCAAAAGTTTAGTAATTTCAGTCACTTCTACTGCAGTGCACTCATCACCACCCTAAAGTTCTATTTAAATGGAACTTTTCATGCTGCCAGTTCCACAAGTTTTGTTTGTTTGTTTTTTCTGGAAAGAGCTAATCATCCATGTTGCAAAAATGATCACTGAATTGCTTGTATGTGAAAAAATACAGACTGAAATGTTATCCTACTGAAGAATATAAAATCGTATGTTTCAGACCTTATGATTCTCATTCCTCATTACTTTGAAGCCACTTCATGATGTGCCATGGTTTTCTGGCTGCAATAGCACTCAGTTCTGTATATTACAGTTGAATAATGCCAGTCTTTGGGAGTGATGATGAGCTTACCTTCTAGGGACACTAAATAACATATTTTAAATTCAACTTAGCATAAACCAAACATATAGATGACAAAGACCAAGAAGTTCCAAAAGCCTCCTCTCAACTTCTAATTTCTTCTCCCTTAACATAAAACTACAATGAACTCTAACAATTGACCAACAAAATGCTAGGATGACACATTTATTTCTACAGTAGTGTTGATAGTAAGCACTATTCTAATGGAAAGAGCAGTTTATTCTTTTCTTCAAGTCTGTTTGATAGTCTTCTTGTATCTTTTTTTATCTTACTCATCCTAGGAAATAATCCTCATCTTCATATAAAAAGTCTCAATATTTAAAGACAAAAGACAATTTAATCTGCACATTCAACTATTCCTCAGAGACACAAAGGAGAAGGCTGATATCCTTATTTCGTATCACAACCAGAAGAAAGAAAACAGAAACTGCTGTTGATTAACAATAAACGATAGATTTATTTTAAGAATTTTAATAACTTAAACATCTTTTACATTCTTTTACATTTGAAGGTGAACTCGATTCTTTCTTGTTAATAAAAGAAATCCCTGAATCGCACTGTTCTGCTAGTAAATAACAGAGCTTAACATTGTCAAACATTATTCCTGTGCATTAGGGACTAACCTGAGTGCTACGATCAAATGTGGCAGTAGTTCGTATGCCTTTGGTATTAGTTCCATGGCTGAGTTCAGTCAGAGCAAAACATCCAAAAATCTAAATAAGGAGATATATGGCACAGTTCACGACCACTTTATTACAGTAATTAAAACTGCAAGACTTTCATAAGATTGCAATAAAGAGTAAAAAAAAGAAGCAAGAAGCTCAGTTTGGGTGCACTCATCATATTTCTTGTAAACCAAAGAGGGTCTGGCCAGACAGTGAATGCCGCTCACACTGCCTAGACTGAAGAAATTGTTTAGGACTGGCACCTTCTGTATCAGACAGGGTGTACTTATTCTGCAGGATACTTGGTCCTGAGTCTTCAATGGACTCCATGTGGTGTTTCTCTGGCATTAAAACATTATTATTTTCCATCTTATAGCATCAGAATGGAATTTTTATGGCATCATTGTAAAGGTATGTGCATCCTGGTAGGATACTCTTAAGTGACTAGACAGAGACTAAACTGGTGAGTGCCATCTATATTGCCTTTTGGAAGAAGTCCCCAAACTTTGTCTGCATGTTAACTTGGACAGTCTAAAACAGATTCAGGAAGTGGTTCAGCAGCCAATAGTAAGGAAAGTCAGAGCTCAGTGCTTAAATCTGCTCCATGGTATTTTCTTTTGCTATTTAGAAGTACCCAGGCACCTAAAGAGGTGCAAGTGGTGACACGGGTCTGATGGTGCCCATTTCTCACAAGTTATTAAAAAAATTACCTCCATGTTATAAACTTGTTTCACAATGTGTGCAAACCTCTTAGAAGCACTCATAATTGCACCTGCAAATACCTGTAAAAAGAGAGAATTATGAATGAAATCAGTGCTCTGTGATGGAAAGCACAAATTGCACATGCAGTAACTTGTAATAGTGATGTCCAGTAAGGAGACCAGGAAAAGTGGGCTGCACAGTAAAGTATGCTTAGACCACAGCTGGTGTGGTAAGTCAGGATTTGATTTTGTCAAGGTCCCCTTACAGAGGACTTGTCACAGTAAAACTTAAAAGACTATTCCAGTTCATTTTATTGCAAATGGATTAGGAACTGAAGGTAGCTGCTTCAAGATCAAAAAAGAATGTTGTTTTTAAAGCTACCCTGTTTTCCTAGATGAATATTCACATAACAAAACTGTAATTCCTAGACCCTTTCCATCATGTGAATAGTAATAATTAACTAATTCAACTAATATTATTTGAGCAGCTATGTTGAGTATTCTTTCCAAGAGAATTATTTGGGAAGCAACTGATTAACAGAATCCAGCCACTGATGCCACTAAGAAACTTTACACTGGTTTCCATTTCTTCTGGATTCTGCCCTTAATCAAGACACTGGCATTTAAGCAAGGGAGTTCCTGATTCTTCTAAACAGCTAAAATTTAATTTCACTTTTGAAAACAAAAGGACTAGGAAAATATATAACTTTGATAAAATAGGCATAAAGCAACAGGATCATGATATTAGAAGTCACTAAAATTCAAATATACACCTCTATATCCCTTGAACTGTACTTACACCACCATGTAAGAAAAACTGGAGACATGGAGACCAATCGTACATTCCTACACAGAGCACCATATTAAAGATCTTTAATGGGTTCTCTAGGATCTCTTGCTGATCAAGAAAATCGTACTCAAAGAGCCTTTTACAGCGCAGAAATGTCAGCTCCTGGTATTTCTCACGGCACAAATCTTCTCCAGGATGATGTGCAAAGAGAGGATCACTTTCCAGAGCAGAGAAGATTCTGTTCTTGAGGGGTAAAAAAACTGACATGAGAATTTTAATTTAAAAGCAATAATAAGACCAGTTAGTTCATCTAGAATAATACTGGGCCTCAAACTACAATCATTTGATAAAAGGTGTACATTTATAAAGCAAAAACTCCAGAGAATTAAAAAATATATTTAAATGGTCTGCCATTATACATACAGCTCATGCAACTAAATTTTATGAAAGCTCCTTCATCATGAAGTAATAATGATTCACTGATTCACTCTGAATGTATGAAAACAGTATGGTAAAACTAACTTGCTTTTTACAGCAGTTTCATTATTTCAATACATGCTAAGCTGCTGGCAGGATCTAAAGGGCAATGTCCCTCAATCTGGGGACAAAGAGAAAACTCCAGGGGTTACACTGAGTGAGAAATATGCCATGATGGTAAAGCCATTAGGCTACCACAACTGCTCTGTTCCCAGATGAAAGCAGAAATGTACTCCATTTAATGGAACCATCATATGCAGCTATTCAATATGAGGATGTACATCTTTTAATGTTTTAATTTGTATCTTTTTTTTTCCATTAAATAATACACTATGGCACTTTTTTACCTCAGATCTATGTCTTCAAGACATCCACATCTTAATCATCTTTCATGTAATTTAGGAAAAAAAAAAATGAAGTGCCTTAGGCAAAATCTTTTAAAAATGTTTTTCAAGTCCCTTCCTCCTCTCTGAAGAGAATGACACAGTAAGAAGGAAGAAAACCAGACTTCCTGTGCTTTCCTCTGAAAAGCAGGAAGTCCCTCTCTGGATGAACAACTCTATATGCCCACAAAGCTTTGAAACTCCCTGAGACAGAGAGCACTTGTGTTCTTCCTATGCTCTTGCACATACCAGTGAGATACAGAACAAGGCCTTTTTGATTTCTCTGATCTACCTGCGAGCATTTTAATAATTATGGTGAATATTCAAGATCAGCTTAAAACCATGTAAATCTACACCACCTTCAAAAAACCCTAGTTCTTTCTCCTCTTGCATCTCCATGTCACGCATTTCCACACCATCTCTTGTGCTGCAGTTAATCTCTTTTTCTGGTAGGGTCAGCTTTCAGCGAGGTAAACATGTTAATCTGCCCAACTGCAACATCACATAGGCATTAATGCAAGCACAGAAGATTACAGGAAATTATGTCAAGTCAAAGACAGACAGAAATACTATATTTGAAAGTGGCTTGCACTTAGCTCCACTTAAGTGCTTTGCAAAACCATCGGATAAATTACCTAATGACAGTAAAGAAATATGGCAAAACATAGTTCTTTCTCCAGTTTGAAATGAACACTGAAGTTCTTCAATGCAGCAGCTGCTGGTCTCCCCTGTACCGATGTTCAGCAATTAAATGAGTCGTATGAGACAGCAAAGTAGGCTGCTTAAAAGTTCAGCTCTATTCTGAAAACTGGATGTGCAAACTCAATTTCTTCATGGTCCATATTTACAGAGTATTATTAACTACTCTCCCTTTGAAAATCACATACTTACTTCTACTGATATCTCCAAAATTAAAACACGCTTACAATTCTTGCAAAGTTTACCTTAAACTGGATAATATCTTCACCATCTAGGAACACTGCCATCTCCTTCCAGTTGAAGGAAGCTTTCTTACGATATCTGCAAAGCGGGCCTTTAGGGAGATCTGGTAGCAAACTATCCCATGAATTTTCGTTGCCAGTGACTTCTTTGTGATTCAGGATGGATGCCATTGTTAGCTAACCTGCACAAAACAAGAAAAGATAAATCACAAACTGAAGCACCACACATGTCTGATTTTTAATAATAAAAAGAAATCAAAAGGGTTGTTAATTAAATCTGTAGACTTGTTTAAATGTATGAGTACAGCAGTGCAGAGCCAACTAAAAGCTTATCCTTCCCTTTTTCAACTGGCTTGATACAAAGTAAGAAAAAATGCCTTTGATCAAATGGAATTGAATTACATGGTCTTTGTTACTAAAATATGACCTAAATATGAAACAGGGACACCATTGTCTAGTATCGTATAGTAAGAAAGGGGGAGATAAAAGACCCAGGCAAGAAAATACCATGTCTTAAATAACAAAAGCAGTAAGGCCCCACGCAGTCTGCTGGCAACTTGTTGTGTGCATCTGTGGGTCATGCAAGAGCTCTGCAAAACTGCACTGACCCTGCAGGATTTCATTATGAGTAAGTACAGCCCCACTGGTTTGGGAGAGAAGGAGAATCTTGCTTTTTTTAGAACTCGGCCCAAAGGAGTAAAGGTTAATGCCTCTGCTGCTTCCAGAAGCTGGTGTTGGAGGGCCCTCTGCTGTTAATGGCACACCCAGCAATTCCTGTCACCACGCAGACGGCAGAGATCTCTGTTATAAGGTGCAAAATTAATTGAACAGGGGAGCAGAACTGACCATGTTTTAACAAAGGGCCTGGCTAAAAACCAGTTCAAAGGTATGTTAGGACATCCAGGCTCAGGGCTGGCCAAGGGCTCCATATGGACTTTGAACATAACAAAGTACAGAAACTACTAGTTCAGCAGTCTGTTTTTTCCAATTGCATTTTTTCCCCCTCAGCATCTTGATATATCTCTTTGCTACATTTCCTTTCTTTCAACCTTATTGTTTTATGGAGGACATCCTCTAGCTGCGGACATTACAAACATAGTAGAAGTGAACTGCAGGACAGTATTTCTGCATATGACTTGCAAATCAGTTCTAGGAAGCTGTAGCTCCAGTACTGAACAACTTGGAAAGAAATAAGAAGGGGGGGAAAAAAAGGCATTGAGAAAGTGTGTATCAACTTGCAGTCAAATAAATAGAGAGAAAAAACAGGGGAAAAAATATATTTAAATACTGCAGCTATTACATCTAACTTTATTTACATTGCAAATCAGTGAGATTGCCCAAATGAGAAAACTTAAGCGTTAATAAAAAAAGGATCCTGTACTTAAATCCAACTTCACACAATGTTTTAGTATAATTTGGCTCCAACCAACAGTTCCAAAGCTAACTAGGAAACCAAAACAAGCCGTTACAATAGGAAAGGAACAAAGGACTGCCCTGAAGAATAACCTCGGTGTTAATTTCAGCCTTGTGCCGATATTTTGAAACGTGTGCGAAGCTTCAATTGGACAGGAACTGCTGCAGTTTCACTGTGAAATGCTGAGTTGGAAACCTCTTCCCGTGAAAAGTGCTCCTATTAGTAATTCAAACCCGTGACCGCACAACAACAGCGTGTCACAAACCACAAGGTAAACGTCAGGTGGCAGGGTACCATCGCCAGGGATCCTGTGCAACAGTGACACAGTGGCAGCCGGCAAGAACAGCCACACTGTACCCTTAATTATTTGAGATGACATCAGCAGTGTTTTATTTTCCAGAGGCTCTGCGTTTCCGAGTCCCAGGAAGGGACAACCCCGGGGAGGGCAAAGGCAGGGCATCAACCCCTTCTGCCCTCTGAGGGTGCATTGCACACCCGCTGCTCGCACTGCCTGAATCCACGGCAGGGCCTCGCTTCTGCTCACGGGAAGCAAAAGGACACTGCGTGTATTTTAGACAAAAAATGTGCCGAGAAGCCTCCCCGAAGAGCCGGGCAGCTGGCACTGCCCAGGGTCAACCTGGAGTCCGCTCCCGGGAGGCTGTCACAGCAGACCCTCCCCAAACAGGGATACACACGCGGTGACGGCCCCGCAGCAAGAGCGCTCCCGCGTTCCCAGCCCCGGCCCCGGCCCCGCAGCACCGTGCATGGGGCGGTACGTACCTGCGCCCGCCGCTGGCTCCGCCTCGGGAACTGACGGGACCAGCCTGCGACGCGCTCCGCCTCCTCCCGCTCCTCCTGCAGCGGCTGGCGGCAGGATGGGCACGGCGGCCGTGCAGGATGCGGGGGGCGCCGCGCTGCCTCACGGCTTCTGGGCGGCCGTGCGCGTGTGGCTGGAGAGGCCGCAGGTGGCCAACAGGCGGCTGTGCGGCGCCGCCCTGGGGGCGGAGGGGACCGTGCCGCTCGGGGAGCCGCCTCCGTCTCTCGCCGCCGCCGGGGAGGGGAGAGCGGTGCCGGCGGAGCTGGGCCGGCTATGGCGGGAGGTGCGGGCACAGCTGTCGCTGCCGCTGCCGCCGCCCCTCAGGGCCTGGGGCGGGCAGGGCGAGCTCCGCGCCCTGCTGAGGTCGCTGCTGCCCCGGGGGCGCCCGCCCGGTCCGCCCGCCGCGGAGCTGGCGGTGCAAGGTGAGCAGGGACGGCTGAGCCTCGCCTATCCCTCAGAGATCGTCTGCCGGGCGGGATAAATCTCCCTCCCCCTTCTCCCCCCCGCTTTATCTTTTATCTTTTGTTGTTACATCGGGTAGTTACGGGGGTCAGACACCTGTAGGGCTCCGGAGCTCCCGCCGTGAGTAAGCTGCCCGCACACACGCGCTGTATGACAGTATTGTGCTGCAGTAACTCCTGAGAATGTGAACAAAGTTTTACAGGATAGAGGTTGACACCTTTTTTTTTTTTTTCCAGATAAATTTTGGGAGAAGTGTTGATATGGGTTAAATTCTAGTAGTAATGTTTTGGAAAGAATCAGAGTTCCAGAAACAATTAAATTTACAATTCAGAAAGACTTATGGTCATTTATGGGGGACAGCTGACTTCGGATGCTCTTGTGGCCTGTCATTCTTAATCTGCTGCCTTAAAAAAAAGTGGTAAAGAAAACAAGTCTATGTCATATTTTTAATTTATTTTTTCTCGTGGTGTTAAGATGTTCCTGAGCTATGTCTGGAGAGTCTATGTGTAAGAAAAAGCCCAGGAGAATAACTTTTTTTAATTAATATGCTTAAAATGAAAAAAATGGCAGGGATGGGATTACTAAAGATGGGACAAGATAGCAAGACTTAATGTTTCCTCTGTTGCTAATTATTCTTTCTTGTCTCTCTCAGAAATTTTGGAGCCCATTGAAGGTTGATTATGTAGCCAGTATATCATTTGTAGTTGCCAGAATGTTTGTTTCCATAGTAATTGAAAAACCATTTTCAAAACTGGGAACTTTTTAAGTTATTCTGAACAAATCACCCTGGGTAAACAATAGCTAAAAATATATTTGCAACTAGTTGATAAAGTAATAGTGCATACACATGGTAAGACATATGGAATACAATGAATGCTTTTAGATTTGCTCTTCCAAAACCTCTAATGTTTGGAATGCATCACTGGCCATAAACATTTTATTCCACAGGTGTTAAGGTGCGGTTAACATCAGTAGTGTGGTTGCTGAACATAACTCAGTGTAGCAACATCATACATGCACCTTAACCTAAAAGCAGGTCTTCCCAGGGAGTGCCCTTTCAGAGTTATGAGTTACTAATTTAGGGATAGATAATGTGCTTTTTCACAGTGCTTTTAGTCTAGGAACTAAAATGGGGAAAACTGCATGATGCCAAAAGGGAAACGCAGCTATACTTAGTTATAATCATACTGTGTCTGTCATATATATATCTATAATCATGCTGTGTCTGAACATGGCAAAATTGACAGATATTTATAATATTATTGATTACTTTTTCATATTGTGCCTGTTGTTTGTCTAATCCTGGAGCAATACATAAGTCTCTGTTTATTTGCAATGTGCTTCCCAGGACTCCAGATTGACTGTGGGATATGGGAAAGCAGCAGTTTTATGCTAGAAAAATCTCATTGTCTAGCTTTTACTGTATTAAAATAGTTAGATTTGAATAAAATGAATACTCTTACTGGACAGCCGTAGATATTTTGAAAATACCATGTAACAGAATGCCAAATTTTGAGAATTCAAACCATCCAGGACTCTTGGACATCAGGCACATTGAGAAACTGATTTGTTCTTATGTTCCTGTGTTGTCCTAGATCTCACTGGTTTGCACGTAACATAGTAAGGAGACAAAAGTTCGTTTTGTTGCTAACCAAGGTGGAATAATATACCTCTGTTTGCATATCTTCTCAGATGTTTACAATGGAACTGTGACCTTTCTGCCTTTGGAGGAAAACAGTGAAGGAAAATACCTGGTTAAAAAGTGCAATATTTATCAAATTCAACTTACACACATAAAAGATGAGGCGTGGTAAGTGCTGTGAGTGAGAGAGGAAGGAGACAGTAAGTTATTGCAAGAGTCACACAATAGTTTAGTATTGGTTCATAAGCAATTTGGTTTGTATAATTTCCTGCTTGATTAGTAAATTACAGTAGAGTTGTGATCTGAGTGCAAAGTGTTCTGTAAAAACGAACATCTACAATACCCGGGATAACACAAAACTATTTTCAACTTTGAATGTGTACATTGACTGTACCTGTGTGTGATCTAGAAAAAATATGCCTGTTCTGATCACGAGGAACTAACTATGCCTGTGAAAAAGGTCAGGTTATGGGGGTTTTAGTAGGGTTGAGGTTTAAAGTGGAGTTGCTGTGAACCCACTGAGCTTCATTCACTGAAACGCAGACCATTGCCTCTTGGTCCTGAGCATCTGAGGATGTAGCTCTAATGATATCTGGGTAAAGTTAGAGAATATTAAATAATTGTGTCAACAGATATATTTTTCTGCTAAATTTTCCTGGTTTTTTTTTTTTCATGAATTTCATAGATTTACTTTTGCCACTTAATGTTTGGCTGTCTTGAAAGTCAGCTTGTTCATCATGCGAGTCCTCGTTAATTGTGTTAAGTGTAGCATGGACCTTCATGTACAGTATTTGAATTGACAGATAATGAACTATCAAAATTCAGGGGAGACTGTCCCATTATTCTAAAACGTCATTGTTTTATTTTCCTTTTGGTTTTGTATATTCATATGTCCTTATTCTCCAGTCTAGTTTTATATCTTTGTTTGATCTGCTGATTTTCTCCACTTAATCATTTTTTCTCTCTCTTTGAAGTAGCTGAAATAATGAAATACACTGTATTTATTAAAAAATGTTTGTTTGTTTTAAAGGTCTATATCTGTTGTAGCTCTGTTTCCAGAAGATTGGTTTTCAGATGGAATTGCATACCCCAAACTAGAGTGGCTTGGAAATGAACTTTTGTCCAAACTGGCTAAATGGTCTGTGCAGCAAAAACCTAGTGAGTTTAAAAGTACACTGTCGCTCATTTCGGTAGCAAAATACAGCAAGGTGTATCAAGAGCTCAAAGAAAAATACAAAGAAATGGTGAAGGTAAATTTAGCAATAAATACAGTAATACTATCTTCTCATAACTTTTTTCATTGTTTAGTGAAGCTGCTTCTTTCAATAATTTTTTTTTTTTTTTAGTAAAAGAAGCAGTTGAAGTCTATGCTTTTTGGGTTTATGTTTTGGGGTTTTTACAGCATATATGGAGAAGAAACTCAGTATTTGGAAGAACTTAACTGGAAAAGCAAGATTTAGAGACAAATTTACAATATATATTTGGGGGAGTAGGCATTTTTGAGAATGTGTCTCCTGTTATAAAAAGTAAGCAGTAGTTCAGTGGAATAAATGCTAAGCCATCCACATTAGAAGACACAAATAAAGCATTTCCTTCTACAAAACCTAGAAGACTCTGGGATCAGCATTGGTTAGCAAGTAGGTTAAGTTTCCTATTACTGTGAAGTCATATCTGTGTTGTTATAAGTCAGAGTTTACCTGCAAGCAAAAATATTGGTAAATACTTTTGTAAAACATATTGTGAAAATGTTGAAAGGTTTTGCTGTTGATAGTTGTGTACTAACAGAAAGATACACATGAGAGGGGATTTGGTTTTTCTTTTGGATAAGGCAGTGGCTCAGCCTTTAAGTCTGCAGCAGAACTAGTGTAGAGTTGAGCATTTTAGTCTTTCTTTCAATTCCTCATTTAGAAAATAATACTTGGGGATAATACTTGCACTTTCTGACTTCCTACTAGAGATTTTGATTTTTCTTGTTCTGTTGTGCCAGGATAATTCTGTTACCTAGCAAAAAGAAATCTACAAACATTCATGTTATCAGTGTTGCACAGGAATAATGTAAGCATTTTTCTTCTGAGAGAGTTAAGCAAAAGATGCAGTCTCTATAACAGAACAGATGCAGCAGTTTACTCATGACCTGCACATATGGAGCCATAGTGTTCTTGGAAACTTTATTGTTTGGATGAGAGCAGACATTCTTTACACCATCATTCTTTTGTGTGACTCACAATATGAAACAGTCTTTATTCATATTTTGTGTATATTTTTAATGAGGTTAAAATGCAAAATTTTGAGGTGCAGAAAATTATTGAAGTGGATAAGTATCTAGATTGCTATAACTGAGCACTTTTTGAAGTTATTTCAGATCAGGCAGAAATTAAATGTTTATTTTTTTTCCTCAAGGTGTGGCCTGAAGTGACAGATCCTGAGAAGTTTGTTTATGAAGATGTTGCCATTGCCACTTACTTGCTGGTAGGGAACTGCTTTGCCTAATAATATTCTATAAGGTTCTGTTTCCTAATAGAGGTTCTGGAACCTCTCTAAAGCAAGTCAATTTAGAAGGAAACAAGAACTTCTTTGTAAATATATGATGTAGATTTGCAGTCTTCTGTCACACGAAATTCATGATCTACACAGACAAGATGTATTTTTATTTCTAAGTGATAAAGCCAAAAGCACTGATGTGGAGGTGGTTAAATGAACCACTTGGATATCTGGAGTGATTGATTGATTGAGATGTTTTTCTATCACTTACTGATTTTATGCTAAAGGTTTATCACTGCTATGCCTTTCTCTGATAAAATGTCAGCTCAAATCCTATCTTCAGATGTAATAAGGCCAGCTGTAAATGCTAGGAATGCTTGGCGCAGCTTTCTAAGACACCTACATACTTAGATTCTATGAAAATTCTGCCACCTGCAGTCACTAGAAACTTCAGTATTTTAAAATGTATCAAAATTTGTCACTATGTAAGCACATAAATATTTTTGACTGCCATCCAGAGTGTGGTAAGAGCATTTCTACCTTGAACTGTACCTCTGGTGTCTTAACTTATTTACAAATACTGACTTAGATATCTCATTTACTGAACTTATTGGAGACTAATTTGCTCTGATAATTGACTGTTTAACCTCTTAGAGCCTTAGATACTGGCTTGTGGAGAGAACTTTGTTATAGACTCACCTTTACCCTTTTTACCACTGTGTTAATATGAGATGTTGACAATTAGGCATTTAGTTGTAGCCACAAGAAAATTCTGTAGCAATAGCATTTTTATGCATGTGAATGCTGGTTTACAGTGATAATACATGTTAGCTGATGTAGCAATAGTTTTCAAAAAGTTATTAAAATCATCCAAAATACAGCTTCTGTAAGTGAAAACTTAAACTATGGTATTAATAACCTAACCTCCTTGCGAAATGTTCAGGTATCTCTATGATGTTACAGAATAATTTATTATTTAGAAGTACATTAAACAGGTGGTTAAGAGAAAGTAGGTCCTGTGTTAAATTGTTACGGATTTATGGCATCTACATGTGACCTCATTTTACTCTGCAATCATATTAAGGTCACCTGCTATCTAGGGGCATGACCAAAGAAGTAGCTGTTCAGTTTGTAGTGTGAAAACTCGGTAGGAATTGGAGGATAGGTACGATCTGTGTAGGAGATGATTAGGGCCTTCTGAGATTCTGCCGAAAGTGCCAAAGTGCAATGATCGGTAAATTTAAAAACATAGCCTGATAATCTCATGCATTATCTTCAGCTTCTTTCCCTCTAGCAAAAGTGATGTATTTGCAAGTGACAATGTTACAAATATTAATTTTCATAGTTAAATATTCTTGAAGATTTTTGTTAGTCGTAGTGAATAATGAGAACGCAGAGTTGATGAATATGTGCTCTGTAACTTCTCATTGAAGCAAAAGGTTTGATAGAGATTAATCCATGTTCTGCAGACAAACATCCAGTTTTTAATTATGAATTACATACCTATCTAAAAGTAACTACTTACGTATGGAGCAGGGACTTAGAATTTGGCTGAGAGCTTTAGCGTCCATTAGCTGGTGTAGAATTTGGGGCAGCTAACTTCTTAGGTAACACTTGCTTTTTTTCAGTGTATCACCAACTGATTATAAAGAACACTTTGGTTTTTCTTTTCAGCTCTACCACCAATTCTTTCTTTAATACAGTGGCTATCAATGCCTTCATGGTGTTACTTGCAGAGACACTGTTGAAGTTTACTTGGTACTTCCTTTGCTTTCCACTGTTCTTCACTTGCACCCATTTAAAACAATTTTACATTTATGCTCATTCTAGCCCAGAGTTGTATAGTCCTGATTAATTTCAACTTCTAGTGACTCAGAATGGAGTGAAGGATGTGCTTAGCACATAGAAACTGATTGGTATTTTGCAACATAATTATTTTCCCTCTCCATAAACAGTTTTAGTGCTTTTTGGTTTTAGTTTTTCTTTTTTTTCCCCTGAAGTTATTTTATCTGTTCATATAGTGAATGTTTTCTGTCACACCTGCATTACCAGCTTTGTCCTTTCGTTTCCAGTAACCTTTGCTGCTTTCTTACAGGGAAAATTGAGAGCAGAAATCTAAAATGTTTTGTTTTCTTGTCTTAGATTCTTTGGGAAGAAGAGAGAAAGGAAAAAGGGCTGACCAAGAAACAGTCATTTGTAGATCTTGGATGTGGAAATGGTCTACTGGTTCATATTCTAAGCAACGAAGGGGTAAATAGAATTCGTTTTAAAATAATGATTAGAAGCTAGAGATAGTCAATATTCTAGTTACGCTTTCCTTTTATCTGACACGCAAACAGTCAAAATACAATTAATTCATGTCACTACAATAGGATTTTGTAACTCTAATTACCAAGAGAAAATCCTAGCAGAGCTTTAGAGACCTTTCACTTATTTATAATTTCATTTCAGTTCAAGGCTATTTTTCCTGAGGTAAGAAACTAAGGGGGAAAATTAAAAATAATGGTGTAATTTAGTTATGCTGTAGAAAAAGCAAAAAGGAATATGGAATCTTGACATGGAGATTCTCTCTTTTAAGATGGTGTTCGTGAACTTATTTTTATCCAAATTGAATTCTACTTGTGATGTTCTGAAAATGTTTTTCTATATATTTAAAACCAAGCCTGAGATTTGTTATTTGACAGTGCCTAACAACATACTGTCCTTTTGGGAGTGAAAGTGTGGCAACAGCATCACTCAGTTTCTTGAGGCATAGTTTCTGAAACAACAGCAAAAAAAGGTTAGTGAGAATAAACAAAACCCAGTGAAGTTGTGTCTCTTTCAGGAAATTGCATTTTCCGCTTTTGGGAGAATGTGGTAACATTTGTAGAGGAAATTAATATCTTCTATTAGATCAGTGGATGTCATTTGGAGGGGAAAAAAGTGTTCCAAGTTCTCCTAACACAAGCTTTCTATTCTTGTGTGGCCAGAAAAATTTTGTCGAATACAAGATACTATTTTGCCTGTAGGTGTTTCTTTCATTCATCATTAGGTCATCGCTGCTGGGTGCTGACAAACATTGACTGTCAAAAAAATCATGTATGAGAAGTTTATGAGACTTTTTTTAGTAAATGATTTTGTTTAGTTCTGCACAAGGTTCTTGAAGTTCAAATACTTACATTTTTTGCTTTAGTTTCCAGTCTATTTCCTCTTCCCTTCAATTCACAAAGGGAAAAATGTGTTTGGACTTCTATCGTTGAAAGGTGGTTCTCCACTAAGGACTGCTTAGAGTAGCACTCTTCTCTGAGTCCTGTGGGAGCTACTCACCCCATGAAAGGTTTTGATATTTTAAAAACAAACAAAAACAATACTTCTGCTTTTATATTTTTAGAGATCCAGATTTTCAAGAGCAGTCTCAATAGGTGTGCTTGGGTAATATTTTTAACCAGACATATTCTTAAGGTTTCCAAGTAATTCCCTTCATATTTCAAAGGGAAAGAAGGGATTAAAAGTATTCAGCTTCTGCCTGAAATAATGTAGTTGTGTTTCATTGTGTCTTAAATTTTACCATGAATGAAATAAACAATGTTAATATGTACCTTGAGTGAGCCTGCTTGACAATTTTTGCTAAAAGTAGTATGTGACACTTTTTGTTGTTCAAATATTTCAGCATTCAGGCAGAGGAATTGATGTGAGGAGAAGAAAAATATGGGACATGTATGGACCAGAAACTCATTTAGAGGTATTATGCAAATGTATGTCAGTCTTTCAGTTTTGTAAATTTATTCTTTTTTTCATTGCTTCAAGTTGTATTGATGCAAATGTAGTGAAGCATATTGGGTTACAGACAGTTGTCTAAAGTCACTCAGTGGTTTGGTATGATGCTATCCATATACAGTGGGTCTGTAAAGTAAGTTGTGAAGGGAATTAGGAGAGCAATACTGTGTCATACCCTTGCTTATTTGCAACTTGCTTATTTTTCAGCCAAAAAGACTAATGTGATTTCTTACTGCATCTACAGACATGCACACTATGAAACAAGCTTTGATTTTACTGAAAGGTCAATATTAAGGAGCTTTATTTGCGCCACTGTAGCTCATAAAAGGAAATATTCAAAATTATGAGTGGCTTTTTCTTGAAAGTGATTCTGACCTTCCGGTGCTATGTGCTGTTTTGGCGACAAAATTGTTGTTGAACCTCAAAGGAGCCAATCTAAATAATAGCCTTCAAAAATGAACAGGAACATGGGTCTGAAAGAGGGATTATATTTCAAGTTCCATATTAGCATTTTTATGAGAACAGGAACAATTTGAGCCCAGGAACAACATTCACTTTTATTCCAGGCATTCTTGATCTGATACTCGTTAAGTATGGTGCCAATGAACAATTTCCCTCTGGAGGTGGGGTATTCTTGATTTCTTTTTCTCTAGACTCTTAGATTTCTCACTGTGTTCTTTAAAAAATTGTCAGCTTCCAATATAGTAAAATAATTGCCCACCTGTAGTTATTCTCTAATAATTTTGTTTAAAGTTAATTTGACATAACTTTGGATGATGACAACTTACACTAAATCAACAAAAGAGCAGCACTTTTCACAGATGGGAGGTGAAGCTTTGACAGTGTTGTGTGGCCTACTCTTTGCCACCTTGCCATTTTGGGTACAGATTGCCAAAACTGCCATATTCTTTTGCTGCAGTCTGCAAACAGATCTTACTGAAAAGCTTCAAGTAACAGTCCAAAACATCAAACTGTGGTGCTCCTTTGTTCCTGTTGTACTGTATTAAGTCACATCTGATCATGCCAAACAGGATCTTCTCTTTCCTTTGTGTTACATGTTCCTTTTTCTGCCCAGGCAGAAAAAATAAAAATATCAAACATATGGATATGAGGAAAGTGCTCATTTGCACTGGAAGGATTTATACAATAAAGAGGAAGGGTGAAATGATTTTGCAAGGCTCTTGTAGCCATAGGAGCCACAGAAGGAGAAAGCACCTGCTCAAAGGCTGTTGTTACCCTTGAAGCTAATTTTGTTTTGATCTTTACTTAAAGCATGAATTGCAGGATGGATATTGCCATCTGTGACATTTAGTACAAAACTGCCATTATAAATGAATGTAACAGGTGTCACTCTGTATTGCCAAACTGCTGTCAGACATGGTGAATACAAATTTGATTATGGATGACTGTCAAAATGCAGAGTAAGGCACTGATAATTCATGATATGCCTAAATTGAATGATCAAAACTGAAATGTAAAGTGAGTAACTTGCTCAATCAGCCTTAAGCAAACATTTACCAAAGACTTGGTTTAACATCTAGTAACCTTCCAAAGAGAAATTTGTTACATTCATTATCTAGAAATGTATGTACATAACTAAAAATGGTCCAAGATGGAGTATTTAAAGTGAACAGTAATCATCATATTGATCCTTAAGGGGGAATTGAAATGTAACTGAGATTTTCTGAAATTCCCTAGTAAGAGGTTTGAGTTTGGTTTTGGTTGTTTTGTTTTTTTTTTTAATTCCTATAGAGGTACTGCTTTGCATATACATATGAATTTTAAGCTTAAAAAAATAAATTTTCTGTATAAAAAACAGAGTATGGGCATCATTTCCAGAACTTTTCCTGAAGTCTGTGGAAATTCAAATCTGCTCAGTAATTCTCTTAAGATTCATACACACATTTTCAGGGAAGAGTATGTACTTCCATGGTGTTAATAACTTTAAGTATTTTGTTCGCTGAACTTAATTCAAGGTTAGAAAACATGTTTATGATGCACAAACATTAAAGGCACTCTAGAACTTTTGAAATTTAGCCTGTATAAAAAATTCCTCCTGATTGTTTTATTTGGGTTTTTTTGTTTGTTTGTTACTGTTTGTGGGGTTTGTTGTTGTTTGTTTGGCATTTGTTTAAGAATGTCAGGATAGGATATTCTTGAGACTATTGTGTGGGTTCGTATTGTGGTGGAAAGACTTTTTTGCTGTTGTCTTCTCAATTTACATATATCAAATTTTAATGAGGCAAAATACTATTCCAAAGGTTGCCAAAGAAGCCTTTCTGTAACCTGTTCTTTCCTGTTTTTGCTCCTGGTTTAGCATATATTATAAGGTGGTCTTGACACAACTTGGAAGGGGATGGAGTGGCAACACAGACAACAGGGGAAAGTGTTAGGCTGAATTAGGTTTACTGCATGTGAAAACATGTGAAAAACAGTGTTCTGTATGTTAGGATTTGTTTTGGGAAGCATCTGTGAAAGAGGAGAAGATAATCGTGAAGGTGTGTTCTGATTAATGGCTGTGTGAGACTGTTTGTTTATAGATATTTAGGGTGCCAGACATCTTAATCAGAGTTGTTATTTCACTCCTTGTCTGACCAATGTTTTGTAGGTATTTGTTGCTAAATTACTTCTCTGTAGCTATAAAAAATTACTACCTGGCAAAAACTGATGTTGAAGAAAACATTGTTGGTGTCCGTGGTTTTCACTTACCTTGTGTTTTATATTTCTGCTTAGTGCTGTACTAAAAAATAAAATGCCTTAAAGAAACCTGTAATAGAATTCACTGTTTTGTTTTTTAGGAATCTGCAATCATGCCAGGTGACAGTCATCTCTTTCCAGATACTGACTGGCTCATAGGAAACCATTCAGATGAATTAACACCATGGATACCTGTAATTGCAGCTAGGTATTTGTGGAGGGAGGGGAGTGAGAGGGAAGAAATTAAGAAAACCCAAACAAGCAAAAGAAAACACACACCCCCCAGTTACCTATGTGGGCTTGGTAAAAACTGTCACTTTCACTCCTACACCTGTTGTCCTTGTGAGACTTGATTCTTTTGATGCCAATAGATTATTTTTACAAAGGGTTTTGCTTCCTGTGGAGAAACACAGATGCAATATTTACTTTCTCTTAGAATTCAGTGCAGCATTCAAAAGCTTCATATATGTGAATCTTTTGCTTTTGTTCTGCGTGTGGGGTTTTTTTGTTTGTTTTTGGGGTTTTTTGTTTTGTGAATAAAAGCTTACGGTTTTGCATTCCCTTGAGCTGTTGTCCTTTTTTTACAACCAGCAGCAGTAGTTTACTGTCTAGAGATTTAGCTCTGCAAACCAAGTTGGCACAGTATTTGCTACAGCAAATACTTTTGTGAAATGGTATTTTTGATTAAACTAATAGATCTACTGAAAGAGAAAGTCACAAATATTATTGCATGAAGCTGAATGGAAAAACTTCACATTCATGAATGGAAAAAAAATTCCATTATTGTTTTTATCTGATAGATTATTTATTAAAGTTTTGTGTTTTCTGAAATAATTTATCAGCAGATTTTTATCCTCCTTGAAGGTCTTCCTATTCCTGTCGCTACTTTGTGCTGCCATGTTGCTTCTTTGATTTCCATGGAAAATACAGCCGAAGGCAAAGCAAGAAGACTCAGTACAGAGAATATCTAGATTTTGTTGCCCAAGTGGGATTTGTATGCGGCTTTAATGTAGAAGAAGATTGCCTTAGAATTCCATCAACAAAAAGGGTAATTTTGGACTGTAGAGGTGTTTGTTGGTTTTTGTTTTTTTTTTAGTCTGCTGGATGTTTGAAGCGTATGGATGTTTGTTCATTGTTATTGTAAGATCAGACTATAGTCGGCTGCAATACTTGATACAGTATGCTCTGAAGAGAGACTAAAAGTACTGTTTTCTTGGTATTCTGTTCTTAATGTCAGGTATAATCCTAAAAAGAAAGAATGAAGGGTTTCATGATTTTGTCTTACGCTGCTATATAGGATTGAAAACTTGAAAACCCTCATTTTTTGCCTTACTTTTTCTAGCTGCCTGTCTTGCTTATTTGTTCTTAATTTTACTGGTTTGCACATCCAGTGAAATTCAAAGTGAAATGTTCTCAGAGTTGCAAGAGGTGTCCAGCTTTAACTATGTAAATAATCTGAGGGTCAGGAACATTGCTTTTGCTCTGTGATTGTACAGCATGATGGATTTTGATTTATGTATTGTATTTCTTCTGTGGCACCAATATTCAAAAACTAGAATTAAAACCCCTCAGATGTTAATGAACATTAGGTTTGTATTGGCATCTTCTGTAGGCAGTGAGAAGCCTGCATAAACACGAGGCAGCTGGGGGGCTGTGCGTAAGTATGGGACTCTGTGTAAATGGTGATTTACTTTTTTTCTGCTAAAATAGGTAAGCCTTATTGGAAAAAATAGGACCTATCCACCTACAGAATCTGCTCTGGTTGACAAGCAGATAACACAGTTTATTAATAATCGTCAGATCTGTGCTGTGGTCACGTGTGACAGAAGAGTTGGATTTAATCATGAGGGTCACTGTGATGGTGCATGTGAAGAAGCAGGCTCAGAGCTTCCTGAAGATGAGACTGTGACAGCTGGTACAACTTGGATGCCTGGATTTCAACCCAGAGAAAAAGTAGAACAAATCAGAAACTGTGCTTCCCTCCCTCGGGAGTTTGTAGATGATGTGGTTCTCAATGTGGCAAACTTGCTGTTAAATGCTACCCCCCAAAAATCATGTTCTGATATGCAGAGTGAGAATACAAATACCTGGAATCAAGGAGGTGAGGTTGTCTTTTCTTTACACAATCTCTTGCTGGTAGAATATGTCTTTTCTCATAGATTCACGTGTGTAAATTCAGTAAGTGAAATAGATTTTAGGAAATATCAAGAATGGTGCAGTAGCAGTCAAAGGTGCTTTTTTCTGCTATGTTTTATTGCACATAGAGGAATATTTTGAAATTGGTGTAAGGCTTTTTTTCTGGTTTACGTTCAAATAGTATTATAGAATTATTTTTTATTGAAACACACCAAACTAAACCCCAGAAGTCTTCTCCATTTACCAAAACAAAACAGTGCGTGTGTTTGGGGAGAATATTAAGTGTTTAAATATTCACATGATAATTAGCTGTAAGGCTGTAAAAATTGTGTAAGAAGTGCTTTGAAGTACCATTTGGTTGCAATATTATTAGAAATTTTTAGTTTAGTCTTACGAATAAAAAGAACAGAAGTTGCTGTTAGTTTTGTGAGCGTTCAGGTAGTTCACAGTTGCCATCTTCCATTTTTCCTCTATTTTTATTATCTACTTGCTATAGTTTGTCATATGCTAATGTTGCAGGAGGTCCTTTGAGTCATTCTTTCCTCTAACTACATGCCTGTAAACAGTGCTTATTCAATAAGGGCTACATGGTACTGTAAAAAAAGCAGGGCAAATAAAAAGTGTGTCTTACTGTGGAAATTCTGTCTTAAGTCCTGTAGAATGAAAGCTGCTGTTTTACAGTCATTGTACATGTAAAATACATGATATTTCCAGAACAAAGTTGCTGCAATACTGGTAGGTAATTCTTACATTCTGCTGAGAATCATTACCTTATATGTAAGTTAAATTTTCTTAGGGTTTTATATATGTAAATTTTTAATGTCTACACCATTTTTTATTGCAGAAAGCCTTTCCTTGAAAGAAGTGGCAGAACACTTAAATAAAGAGACATTAAAAAGGCTAAAGAGTGAATATGGAGGCCTGCAGACACTACTCAAGAACAATCATCAAGTATTTGAAGGTAAAGGAGTTTTGGTTTTTCTTTTGTTTAATCATTTATTTTATGTCATCTTTATGCAGCTAAATGTAACTGAAAAGTTACTATGGTGGTGGCTTTTTAATTGCTTTCTGTACTTCTTTGTGAATCTGAATATTCTTTATGTGCCCATTGCTCTGAGATACTGTTAGTAATATTGTTTTGAGTGAGATTGGTAAGATAACTATCAGCAAAAGGTTCTTCTAGACCGACTATATCTGAAAAGACAGCCCTTTTTCTTAAAGTGGCTAATTTGATGCTATTCTTTGACTTAGAGCGTTTTTATTTTTCCTATGAAATATTGATGATTTTGGGGTTGTCAAGTGCAGAGCATGTTCACTGAAGCATTTAACTGAGACAGTCTGGCCTTACCAAGGCCCACAGTGTAAATGCTGACATAAAATAAAACTAGTCTCCGTGAGAACCTGTAACTGGGAGGCTTGATGTGTTTGTATAGCCTGTGGTAGCATGGCAGAAAGAACTCAGCTGCAAGTCTGTGGTTGACTGGGTTTGTTGATAGCAGGTTTTTTTTGTTGGTTTTTCTTTTTTTTTTTTCTTTTTCCTGCTGTGATATGATGGTTGTGTGCAGTCGTTTTGTTGTGTGGGTTTTTTTGTCAGTGTGAAGTTTTGCAGAAGTGAAGGTGTAGTTTTGCTTGAAAGGTTTTATCAGTATTAAAGCTGCTTCAAATTTCAAAGGGCATTATGTCCCAACAATTCTACATGGAATAAGCATTTAAATTTGCATGAATGCTTTTTGCACATTACCTCTGAAGAAAGATTAGGATTAAGGCCAGATCTTTCTCAGTAATTTACATCACATGGATACTCCCTGGGGCTTCAGTAGAGACCATTTGATTCTTTCCCTCAGTAGCATGTCACCATAATAAGAGACTTTTATCAGCAGGTGGTCTGGAAGGGTATTGCTCATGCCCAAGAGGACAAAAAAGAACAGGAAGACAGCTCTTTTTTCATCTTTACTGAATTGTTTTTCTTTTAAAACATGGAAGAGAGATGCGCGCGCGCGCGCACACACACACACGAAAGGGACTTAAGAGTCTAACTGATCTATGACAGTTTCTTTTGATCAGGCATCTTGTCCAATACAGGATTGATTTTCTAGGGAAAAATCATGCTTGATCATAAATAGAACTATATCTGCTCATTTTTCTTCTTCTGTTGAGAGAGGTTTTAAAGCTTTTCTGCTTCTCAATTAATTTTGTATGAGTTCACATCTGTCTGTGTATCACAAGGAGACCTGAAGGGATGAATTCATCCAGGCCTGAATGTGTGATATTCAGCTTTAACTTTGTTACTTTTTGAATAGCAATTGTTAGAATGCAGAATGATACTGGTTAACTCTTCCAAGGTACAAGTGTGTGATACAGGTGTGGTTGAAATAGAACATGAAAATAGAGCATGGCAATTTAGAAGTGGCAGATTCACCCCTCCTCATCTTCACTGTTGTTTTGCATCTGTTTTTTATTTCCTCCCTTCCTAACTTACTTTTGTTTTGTTTTGTTTACACATATAAGGAGTTCATAGAGGTTCACAAGTGTGTGTGTGCAGTTTATGGTCCTAACACACCAAATGATTTAAAAACCCCCGAAAGTGCTGAACCCTTATTAACCAATGATAACTTGCTATTGATCCATATGACGGATTGTACTTGTCTTCTCTTTGGTGCAGTGTTTTTGAGTCAGTGCCTGCCTAGTGAAATTATAAGACTCTTGCTGGTAGTCACATTTTAAATGTAGAGTCATGAAGTTTTGAAGACAGGAAGACTTACAGTTCTTGAAGTTGAAACTTCATTTGCCAGGGCTTGTAATCTAAATTCAGAGGATTATAGTCTAAATGATTCTGCTATATTTAAAGTGAACAAACAAAATTCTACAAAGACAATACAAAGGCCCCTGAAACTATTAGGCATCACAGTAAAACATCTCTCAGGGAAATCAGTCAATTCTTCTTTATACAGTGCCTATATTGTGTTGGTTTATTGTGCACTTTGTATTTCTGTACAAATGGCTCCTCTGGTTTTGCCTAAGTGTAGGCAAGTTTTGTAGAATACATATTTCATACACAGAATGTCACTGTGCAGTTTTTTCCACTATAATTCCCTTGCCTGTCTTATTAATAGCTTCATTTTTGTTTGTTTTTAAATCTTAGTTCTAAATGGGAGAGTTCACATTCGTGACTGGAGAAAAGAGAAACCATCAAGCAAAACTAAACCTGAAGCGAAACGCCACCTTTCAGCTGAAGCATTTAAAACACGTCTCTGTTGGTTTTTCATTCATCATCCTGATGGTTGTTCTTTGCCTTCTGAATCTTGCCCATATGCTCATGGAACTGAGGAGCTAAGGCAGTCTCAGATAATTAAAAAGAAGAAACATATACAGTAATAAAATGTTGCCACTTGTATTCCAGCTTGTACAGTACATCACTGAATCTAGGATTGACTTTGGGACTTCCTAGTGCATGAAGATCTGTACAATATGGAGGGGGATCTGTACAGTATGGAGGGGTTTTCCACATTCCTGTGCATCTTATTTTGCAGTTGGTTTACAAGTTCTTCTGTATTTCTAATTCTTTATTTTTTCATGGAAAAGGTATAGTAAAATATGTCTCTACATTTGGATCTGTCACGGCTTGTCTAACATGTGTTTATATAAGCAGAAAATTTAAAAACTTAACTTCTTAGGAAACTCTTCATGATCCTCAGTCAAGCAGAAGTGCATGATGCAGCATTTTCAAATGCTGAAAATTACCTAATTTGTTTCACATGTTCAAGGAGTGTTAAGGAAACTTTTCTGTCTGAGTATCCAGGAGCCATTCTGGCAGTCACATCCACATCACTGGCGCTGGCCCCAAGGCCCAAAGCCTGGAACAGCGGCTCCAGTGAGAGCCCATGGGTGCCCCATTCACTCCCTACACAGCCCACACTCACATGCTCAGACCAGGCTTCCTCATTGTCTCAACCTGAGGTTTCCCAGAGCAGAGTCTCAGATGCCACAATCCTTAAAGTAGTTTCATCTTGGTGCAATAACAAAATAACTGCTCGAGCTGCTGCCTCCAAGGAGGGACCCCAAACAAAGGAAACCCAGTGCTTTTATACCATCACAGTCTAAGCTAAGGAAGTCTGGAGGTCCTCACCTCCTGCTGTGTCTTGGAGTATCTGGACCCCTTGCTGGTGCCACAGCTCCCTGGGCCCTTTGTTATGCCAAGGGTTGGCCATTCATGGCATTTTACCTGCAGCTCCTCCCACCCAGAGCTCAACCTGCAGCTTGTACTGCAGCTGCATATCGAGCTACCTGTGCTCAGTGTGTTCCTCAACAGGGGGATTTAGCGTTTCTTATTACTCGTAGCAGCTCTTGAGAGTTGTAAATAGAGAGACTTCACTCTTTCCTGACTTACCAGCTTCCTTACTATGCAGTAATACAATATAATACACTCACTTTATTGGTCAGATCCTAGTCCTTTCCTTGCTGTTTATATTGATACAAAGTGCTTGTTGGTTTGAAGAACAACTTTCTGGGAACTTATTGTGGGAGACTTCAGATGTAGGTGTAGGGGTTTAGGGCTTTGTAGGCAACACTGTCATAGATTCATAGAATGTTTTGTGTTGGAAGGAACCTTAAAGACCATCCAGTTCCAACCCCCCTGCTATGAGCAGGAACACCTTCCACTAGACCAGACTGCTCATCCAGCCTGGCCTTTTGCTCTTTTTTTAAAGCAAGGAGTAACAGTAGAAAATATATTTAGTAATATTGGAGTGGTGGGGTTTCTGTTTATCAGATAACAGGAATGTCTTAGCATCTTAAGCAGATTATTATTTTCTTTGCTAGACTACTACTTTCTTTAAAAGGTTAAATTTTTTAAGATAAATGCACATCCAAAGAAAGGTATTGAAGCTGATAAAGAGTCTAGAGAACAAGTCCTGTGAAGAGCAGCTGAGGGAACTGGGTTTTTTTAGCCTGGAGAAAAGGAGACTCAGAGGGACCTTGTTCTCTACAGCTACCTGAAAGGAGTTTGTAGCCCAGGGGGGATCAGTCTTTTCTTCCAAGTAAAACGTGTTGGGATAAATGGCCTCAACTTGCACAAGGGGAGGTTTAGACTGGATATTAGGAAAAATTTCTTCAGCAAAAGGCTTGTCAAACATTGGAACAGGCTGCCAAGGGAAAAGATTGAGTCATTCCACCATTCCTGGAGGTATTTACAAGGTGCCTAGATGTGGCACTTAGGGACATGGTTTGGTGGTGACCGTGGGCAGTTCTGGGTGAATGGATGGACTTAATTTATCTTAAAGATCTTTCCCAACATAAACAATTCTGTGATTCTTTGAACTTATCATTGTTCCTAATTATTACTCAGTGAAAGTCATTGAACTGGTGTCATAGTGCATATCTGTCAAGTGCTAAGTACAAGCTCTGCAACAAAAACTGTGTTGGCTCTGGCCCAGTTTGTATACTGATAGCATGGAAACTCTGCTCTGATCTACTGAGACAAGACTTTGATTTCAAAGCCTACTGAAGAAAGGTCAAGATAAAAATAAAAACAATTACAGAAGTTATTAAAGGAGAAATGTGGAGGTGAGAGCAATGACACAGAAAGTGATTGCAGGACAGAGTGGTGTAGGGGTAAGATAAATAAGCCATGTGAGAACTCTGTGAGAGCTCAGGGAACCTGAAGAAGAAAGGAAGGAAATAATTGAAGATAAAGCAGAAAAGAAAAATGGAACACGACACTGGAAACACTTTTCAAAATAGTTCCAAACCCACTTTTTCTCACACCCTAACTTTGAGCCAACAGGTTGCAGTCCATTGTCATTTGTCTAAACCTACTGACAGGGTGGAAGCAAAGAACTGACTAGAGTGTTGTATGTTCCCCCTTCTCCCTTTGCATTTCTCTTCTGATCCTGGATGAATCAGTTCTTGCTGGATCACACTGATCCTGATAACTGCAGTGGTGCCTTGCTCATGGATCATGTACATTATCCAATATGCAGCTACCTGGCCTCCCTGTAACAGGAGCTGTGGTGGGCTCTGAGCCTTCCCCCAAGGCTCTGGTCCGCAGGGTTGTATATCATAGCCTGAGTTTAGCCCCAGTCAGTGCTGTGTTACAGACAGTACAGAATTTGAACATTTCACAAGAAATAAAATTACATGTACCATTCTAAGGGACAAGTTGAATGTAGTTCAGTGAAGGTTTTTGGACTAAGGGAAAAAATAGTATAAGCCAGGTAAACTGCAATTCTTGCAAAGTAGGGCAGCAGCAGTAAGGGAACACAGTTGATGGTGTAGTTACTGTTGTAAGAATCAGAAAAACATTTGGCTTTTTGAGAGGACAAGAGTTGAGGAAAGCCATGAGATTGTTTAAACTTGCATGTAATCAAGTGATGTTGCCTGAGTTAGTTTTTGTTTGGCTACATGCCGAGTAAGAATTCCTCAATATGCTTATTTATTGTGGAGAAGGCCCCTGTAAAATTAACTTCATGCTATCTCCAGGTGGAAATTGTTTCTAGATGGTGCAAAGTGGAAAAAGAGACTTTCAATTCTTTTTCAGTCATTGTTGTCTTCCCTGATAACTCACCCTGGGGTAGGATGTGTCTGGTTTGAAATGGGAGATTTCCTGAGCTCACCTGTGGGAGCTCTCAGATGGGCTTGGAGGAAGTCAGGGTTAAGAAGCTGGAAGAAGGTTGTCTTTGGGCTTTTTTACCCTCCTTCTTTCCAATAAATGGGTTGTCTTTGGGCTTTTTTACCCTCCTTCTTTCCAATAAATGGGAATGAAATACATACTTGACTTCTTGAAGTTGTGAATATACACATGATAAGACTAATTAATTAGTTTTCAAACTACTTTTTTATAATTTGTGCAATGTTATGATAACTAGCATAGCTATTGTTACCGTAGCACACTGTGTCCTCTATATAGCCTTTGTTTCTGAACTCACCAGCATGCAGCTCTGTCACAGATGTGTGCTGGCTGTTCCCCTTCATGCCTGGCATCATTGCAGGTGGCAAGCCAGCCAGAAAATCTCCTGTAATTACAAGAAACATCTCTGTTGTCTGGAGAAGTCCTAAGACAACATTTTTGCATCCAAATTCCAACCTTATATAATTCTGCATTTAAACATGAAGGTAACTGCTGAAGGTGTAAAATAGCTCTATTTTATGTAAATTCTATATCTTGTTGCTTTCTGTGTGATCCACAGAAACGGAATGTCTTAAAACAGCATTAATAAAACATTCAATTTTGGCAATGGGTGAAGTACTATATGGAGAAAGAATAAGTTTAGCTCTGGATGAAAAAGCTCTTGATCCACAGGGAGTTCAAGCATAAGGTCTCAATTTTTTGGGTGATGCTGTTATTTTGCTCCTTAGTTTTTTACCATCACTACTGTCTTAGTTTGAAAGAGAAAACTAAGATATCTGGGGGCCAAGAGAGCAAAAGACTCCCTCCGATTAACCACACTA
>JAWWEU010000125.1:64608221-64667222 GCA_035583155.1 Acropternis orthonyx
TTTTCATAATTGCCCTGTTTTTTTGGAATATAATTGGTTATTTCAAGTCATTTTTTGGCAATCTGAAATAAAAGTTATTAATAAGAAGCTGGGTTTTTAATCTTGCATCTTCCCCCCCCCCCCCCCCCCAATACATTGCTTTATTTTTTAAACATGCCTGTGGTGTTGTAGCTCTTGCAGTAGATGGGAAAAGAATGGTGCTTTTGGCCAGCTTTGCTCTTTCAGTAAGTTTGTACGTCCTGAATTGTCCTGATGCCTCCTGATAAATAGAGGGCTGTCACAATCTTTATTTTTAAAAGCTTCTTGGAATCTCTATACCTGTAGTGGACAAAAGAACAAAGCAGGAAAATGCTGCAGTGGTACAAATTAGTACCCCCAGGGATCCCTATGTGGAGAAGTGCCTTTATGGTGCAGTTAAGTGCCTTTCTGAATTCTTTCTTTTTTCCTGCATTGTCAACTTTTGGAGGTGAAATTACCATTATGATAGGAAAAGGTGTTCTAAAGATATTTATGAAACTTTGTGCCATCAAAAGAGTAGTATAAAACTAAATGAATAACTAACTACGAGTGTCTCAGTAAAAATAATAGATGTGCCAGTTAGGGATGTTCAGCAAGAAAGGGTGATCAGCAAGATGCTGGCTGAGCACAGCCAGTTACCTTCTTAGTGTGTCTCAGGCATGTAATTACATGGATAAAAGAGCTTGTCATCTTTCTTGCTCTTTGCCACCAGATATTTAACATCAATTTGCATCTGACACAGAGCTTGCAAAGCTGATTTGCATGGTGTCTCAGTCACTGAAACACTCCCTCTGTTTAAATATTGATGCTTTCCTCAGAAAATATTTATTCTTTGGATTTATGTAGGGAGGTCCTTCAGTTTGTACTACCATGGTTTGTTTATTTCTTCGGTGATATTGTGTCATATTATAATGCTGCTAAGGTTTTGGAAAGGTCCACAGAGAGACTTAGAAGCCATTAGTGCGATGGTGAAAGAAAATGGGTGGTGATGATGGTGGCTACCATAAGAACAGCCAACCAAGCAGTAGCAGCCCCTCTCCTGGGCAACTGGAAAGGGAACTTACATGGACAGCAATTTAGGAAGAGAGACTTCTGGGTAGAGAGATTCTAACTTTGATAATAGGAAGAAATACTTTAAGTCAATATAAATGGCACTTAGTGGTCATGAAAGAAAGTTCCAGTGCTCTATCACATCACTGTCCACCTGGAGGCAAATCCACAGAGCCATACTTCAGTGCATCTTGGTTGGAATCTGCCCCTCAGTCATCACTTTGACCACAGGACAGAGGTACCTCTGCAGCTGGACAGGAATCCCTACCATTCCCATGCCTCATTTATTTACAAACAGATTCTTTTCTCCTCTGGTCAAAAAAAAAAAAAAAAAAAACAAACAAAAAAAAAAAAAAAAACACCCAAACAACAACAACAAAACAGAAAACCTCAAACAAACAAACAAAAAAACCCCACCACCAACCCCCAAAACAAAGCACAAAACCCCCCAACCTTTATTAAGGCTCTGAAAAGGCCATGAGTTATTTTCTGTTAACTTCTTTGAGATACAGGAACAAGCCTTGCTGCAGGCTCAGGTTCCTTTGAACACCTTTGCTGCCATTACTCAACTATCACAGCTCTACCTCTGTACTTCAGTAGATTATGGACTTAATTTTGCAAAATCCAGATGTATTTTGTAATTTTGTCAACAGGCAATCAGCTGTGGCTGCAAATACTGTTCTTAAATGCGTGCACTTAATGGGAAATGGCTTTTTATGTGCATTTCCTCCACAAATGATGATTGTTAAAGTTTAATCAGTCATGGAAGAGAGTCTGGCAGCTTCACACAATTCTGATGAATAGGGGACTCATGTTTCTGGTGAAAGTAGTAGGTTATGCCCCCACTACTTCTTTGAAGTACTTTCCTCTCTGGATCCCTGTCAGACTTTCTGTAGGGCCAGGAGAAGTTTGCTGCTCTTTGCACAGGAACTGATTTCTGCCAAGCACTGTGACATTTTACACATAGCAGTGTCTACATCTGTGGAGAGTCAACAGGGAATCAGCTGTACATTATTGACAGAGAAACCTATGTTGCATTTCCTTCTCCAAGTGGGTGTTGAAGAGAAAGGGAGGTAAGATAAATACCAGTAGGTGAGCACAACCAAAGGTTTTTAAAGGGAATGGAAAGCAGGATTACACTTGTATTCCTTGGATCTTACTGAGAGAAATAATTACTGCCTCCATTGCACAGTATATATCCACAGAAGTAGTTCTGGTTGCTGGCTGGCTGACACTGAAAATAGACTGCACCTTTTGTTACTGACTATGCCAACATTTTCTGCATTTTCCCAGAAAAAGTGGAAGGTGTTTAGGCAGAGATGAGATCTGTGTGTGCTTAGTTCTTTTTACAACTTTTTTTTCTAGCCTAAGTCAAGGAGCTTTGAACAATTCTCCTTTGACTTGTTAACTATCAAAAGGAAATGCAGATGGGAGGCATAAAACTGTTCTGGGTTTTGTTTTGGTTTGTTTGTTGTTTTTTTTTTTTTTTCCCCCCAGAAAAAAGAAGTATAGCTGCACTATAATCTTTCTCCATGAGACAGCATCCTTCACGTGAATACAGGCTTATATGTAAGCAAGCACTGACACATAACGTGATGTATTTATAATATGACAGAGAAATACATAGAGAACAATTCAATTCAACTGAAATGCCATTTGAGATATCATTGTCTCATCTCCTGCTATTTTACCAGGTCTCTAACTTCTGGCCCAGGGGAATATAGGGCCTCCAATTCTAATCCGTAATTTTTTATAAAATGTGGATAATGGAACAAAGGTTATGCTTATTACATTTTCAGAATATGCCACATGAAAGATACTGTGAACATTTTGGTGTAGATGGTGGTAAATAAGTGCTTAAAATGGAGAACGTACAGGTTTTTAATGTCAATTTTGATGACTGTATTAATAACAAGAGTGAATAATGATCTGTAGGGACCAGTGAAAATGGGTGAATGTCTAATTAAATGTGTTCTTTTTCATGAGATGGTTGGAATTACTGTGTGTGTGAATAGTCAGGTCAGAAGCAGGATTAATACATAGAAACATACAATTATTTAGGTTGGAAAAGACATTTAAGATCATTGTTTCCAAACATGTTCAGTAATAAAACATATTATGTAGTAGGCTTATAGCACACAATGCAGTGGTATGTATATTATGAAAGAAGAAACTAAATCTTAAAATCTTTGGTTTGAGCTTTGGTATAGTGACTCTTAAGGTGGCTGTACAGGCAGCTGTATGGAAGTGTTGTACTACTTGTTACATTCCTTGAATGAAATTATTTTGATGCAGAACTGAGTTTGGAGCTAAAAAGGACAATCCCTGGCTGGCAGGAGGCAGTTCCTGGAGGAAGAATGAAAGGGAGAGACACAATTATAATTAAAAATTGTCCTGATTAATTGGATAAGTGACTTGAAATCAGTGAGATGACATTTAGTAAATTCAGGTACTAAGTGCACGGGGGAGATGTATGTTTGTAGGCAGGGAGGGAGCATTAGTAATGCAACATGGGGAGGTACTGACTGGGTGATGATCTTTTAACAGATCACAAACTGAATAGGGATCTGCAAAAGAGGGATAAATTTAATTCTGGGATTTATGATCATAAAGATGATGCATAGGAAGCAGAGGTGAGACCACAGGTGAAGTAGAAGGTTTGGTTCTGTACACTATGATTTGAAAAAGAAGGCTGCGGGAGACCCATAAAAATTATTAGATATTTAAAGATCAAAGGGCATGCTCTTCAGGTGATATATATCACTTCAGGCTCAGTAACTCCCAAAGAACTAAGCTGATTCAAACCAGCTGAGGAGCTGATTAAGTGACATTTTTCAAATTTTCTTTCTAATCTAACCTTAACAGTGGCAATTTACATTAACTTCTCAGTGACATCAGTTTTCCCCAGGGCTTACTGGAAAGAATTATTTGAGTGTCATAATTTAACTCTCTCTCTCGCCTTTCATTTTTATTTTAAACTGTGCTGTAAGTTTTTTTCATTTTCTATTTTAGCATTATTTAAAAATGAACACAGATAAAATGGGAAAAAGGAAGTACTTTTTAAATACAAGGCACAATTAACCTCTGAACCCTACTGTCGCTTGATATCATTACTGCCAGAAGCTTAATAGGATTAAAAAAGAGTAATAGATAATGAGAAAATCTCCTGATTAAAATAAAAAAAACTTTAGGGAAAAAAAAAGGACAAAAAGCTACATACATCAGGACATAAGACAGCCTTCATATATCTGGATGGAGGAAGCTTGTTTCTCAAAGAGCATGTTGTCCTGTAGTTGCCCTTAGTGGGCTTGTCTGTCTTTGAAACATCTCCTGTTATCCCTTGTCTGATGGAGGACATGGAAGCAGATGGACTCAGCTCTCAATGTGTCTGGCAATCACGCTTTTTCCTGATTTGAATTTTGTGCTCCTGCAGCTAACCCCTATAAAGGTGACTTGAAAGTGCTATTTAAAAAAAACAGCAAAGGCAAGCTTCTTATTTTGTCTGTGTATTCATGTCTGTGTGTTGAACATGGGTTGCTGTTTCAACATCTTTTATGTACCTATGTGTTTAATTTTCATTGGAGGCTGGATCAGAATGTTGAAGAAAGGTTTCTCCAAGGTTTGACCTGGAGAAGGTGGACAGCAATTAAGAAAAGCAACAAAGGAAGAATGTAAAAGCATTGTTTGGGTACTTAGGGATGAAACTATAAACGACAAAGTCCAGCTCCAGCTAAAACTGGCAGGGAATATTAAAGATGGCAAGAATGTATTCCAAAAATATGCCAGCTACCAGAGGAAATTTTAGGAAAAGCAGTGTTGGTATACAGGAGCCTAGACAGTGGGGAGAAAACTGAAATTCTCAAAACCTTTTTTTCCTGACTATTCACAGGCAAGCTTGCTCCCAGGCTTCTCCGTGTGCTGCCACAGTTTGGGAAGGAGATGGCAACAAACAGGTGGGAGCAACAGGTTAGGGACTACTCAGAAAGGCTGATTTTCTTGAATCTGTGAAGGTGGTTGGAATTCACCTGAGGGTGCTGGTGTGGCGACTGTGAGGCTGCTGTCTGTCATTTACCAAAACTCGAGACAGTCTGCATTCCTAATGGGTGGCTTTCTCAGCAAGGTTTTGCACTGGTCTGTTTGTGTGGATCCTCAACTGAGCTGATTTAATACCATGATTAAATTTTTGTGGTTCTTTTCTTCCCCTAAGCCTGCATATTGCTCTTCGGAATTGCCGGTGACTCATGTCTAATAGCCTAATGCTTTTGGAGCTGTGTTCTAGTGACAAGATATGTGAGCTTTGGTTGATTTCTCCTAACATTTGATAAGTCTAGGAAATGTTATCTTTTGAAGGGAGAGACTGGCTTTTCACCCCTACTGGCTCTTTACAGTGGTCTTCCTTAGAGCCTTCCTTGGAATAAACAAATTACTGTAAGAATTAAATAGCCCAAAATGGCATGCTGAGGAGAGATTTTACTCCTGCGCTTTTTAACATGCAAGTTAGACATCAGATATGGGGTGTTTCTGGTGTAATCTGAGACTTATGGGAAGCAAAAAGAAGTAAACTGAATTGGATTATTTGGTTGAATTAATAGATCCTATGCACATTTTAAACCTTTTTGTAACTTCTTTCCCACTTTCTTACCTGGAAAGCCTTTCCAAGTCACTTGAACAGCTTCACAAAATAGTTTTGCATCATCTTGCAACTATTTGAGCAATATGTTCATGCTTCTTATGGGTTGTGTGAAAATCATGTCTGTCAAAACCCCTGCTTTTGGCTATTTCCTCTTTCTTGTGAGACTGAGCCAAAACGATGTGACTCCAATGATTAATGCTGGTAGAGGATCTAGCCTAATCTGTCTATTTTTTTATACACAGAGTAGAGGTTGTGTGTCATTTATACTGTGGCCTGGCTGTTGTCTTTGCTTAAATCTCTTTGCAAATAAATGCCCCAAAGCATGGAAAAGAATGGACTGATCTGAAGAAAGGGACCCTTCTGTTTCAATTTCAGGTGTTACTTTAAAGGTCTAAAAACTTTGTAAATGTCACAGTTTTCTTTTTGTGGTCTTTAGTTCAATGGGAAAAGTCTTCAGATTGCAATGAGATTCAAGCTGGTTTCCTATTACTTTTGATGGCTTGTTCATTAGGCTATAATAAATTGATAGAACTACGGGCTGTAAAAAATCTGTGACTTTCTTCCAAAGATGTACTCTGTCTTGATTTGAAGGTCTTGGTGCTTAATCACTCTTGCAGCTGAAAATTAGTCATGTTTCCAATTAGACTTTGTTCAACTTGACCTGTCTACCACTGCTTCTTGATTTTCTGTCACTGACTCAGCATCCTTGTAGTCCTCTTCTTGGAAAGGTAGGCAGTATAACTTTAATTCTTTCATGCTTGTCTCTTCAGTTTTGTGCCATGACTTTCCAACTGTGGACACCAGAATTGGAAGCAGCATTTCCATTTCAGTGCTGTCAAAAAGTGTGCTGAAAGCAAATCTCACTTTTCCCAGGTTCATATACTGAAGGAACATATTAACCTTCCACTGAGACTAATGATAGATAATTCTGTTTATCATCTGTTTGTCCATTTTAACTCTTGACTCATTTTAAGGCACTGCTTTGCCAATACACCCTCTACTTTGTAGGCATGATTTGCACATTTCTTTCAAGATGTATGATGTGAATGTGATTTTATTAAAATACTTCGTGGGCTTAATTGTTTCATATGCTGAATTACTTCAGATCATTCTATATAACTTTTCCATCTTTGCTGTTCATCATCCCGCCTGTTTTTGTCAGCTGTAATTGTTCTAAGATTGCATTAACCTTATTTCAAAATCCTTTATGAAAATTTTATATATTCCAAAATCCAGTGCCAACCCTGAGGGACCATATTAAAATTGCTTTGGTTCCATGGTGTTTTCCCTTTTGTGACTATTTCTAGAGGTTTGTGGGCCATTTTTCTATTCACTTAATATGTTCTGTATTAATAATGTATGGTGTTAATTTTTAGTTTGGATGATCATATGCTTATGCATAAGTCAAATGCCTTATAAAAGTCTAAATATATCCTCACATGTACCTTTTTTTAAAAAACAATATTGACCTCATCAAATAAGTAAGATTTGGTCAATAAAATCTACTTTCTGTAAAATCATCCTCAGTGGCTGTAATTATATTCCAGCACTTATATTTTAATTGATAAAGTGATACAGGATTTAATTGAGAATTTGCCCATGTTAGATTAATTGCTTTGTAATCATGCTGATTGTCTTACCTGCCTTTCTTGAAGGTATGGGCACCAATTATCAGTCTTCTGAAATTGTTAAAAACGTACAGCAGAGGCAGTTACCTGATCAGGTAGCTGTGGCCCATCATTGGCATGTAAGAAAATTTTTGAGCATGTTGCAAAAAGATTTTATTGTTGAGAAAGTCTAATCTGGAGAAACTAGTTTTGTCACATGAGGCCTTTTTTACTTTAATACCATTTTCAATGGAAGAAAAAAATAAAGTACTATTAATTAATAATTCATGTGTTTCTTAATATGAGCTTATCCAAAGCATCTCCTCCTCTAAAAGAAATCCTCTGTCTTGTGTAAATGAAGAAAATTTAATATAGTTTACACCAAATCACTGGTTAAAGCGAGATGACAAAACAGAGTATGAGGATGATACAACTATTGGTTTTGTCTATATTTTCATGCCCCTTGGAAGTTAAATCAACCTGCATATAATTGAAATTCAGAGCATGTGTCCTTGGTTCAAGGATAGATTGAGCATCTGGTAAGAGCAGCAACCTCAGTCTTTGTATTAGCAGAAAATAAAGCTGAATCTCCTTTAACCAGAAAGGGACAGTGAAATTCAACAGCTTATGACTGAGAACTGCAGAAACAGCAGGGAGAAGTTAAAATATGAGCCCTTCTGAGGCATTGTGAGAGGCAGCCTGGAACTGAGGGGATATGGGCAGTCCCCAGAGATAGCCAGATTGGAGCTGCAGCTGTCACACAGGTGGAGAGGCAGTTACCTAAGCCAGGAGATTTAGTGCTTTATCAAGGAAAAAAGAGCACCAAAGGGAAATCCTTAAACAAACACTAGGAAAGGCAAAGGAAGAGCATGGCAGAAGCATGTGTTGCCAAGATGAACCCAGAGCTCTTGCAGATCTGGAAAGGGAAAAATGACACCATGGGTAGAATATAAAACCACAGGCTTCATTTTATGGGAACGCAAAAGTAATCTGACTAAAACTCTTGATGGAGGCTTCCCATCAGGAAGAGAACCAACTCCAATCATGTTACCTGTGTCCACCAGAACAAGCAGAAAGCTCTGATGGTGGTAGGCTGTGTACTTTGAATGCCAGGATATGGGCATATGTATGCAACTGTCATGTGGGCATCAGGAAACAGTGTTGTCCAAGACTGACAGCCCATAGCAGCCCAATCCTTAGAAGAATCCACAGCAGAGAAAAGGAGGAATGATCAAGGTCAGTCCTATGTAGTATCACTGTACACTTTACTTTATCTTCTGTGTTGCTCTGTGTTTCAGGAGCAAGCAGACATATTTCTGTATGCCAGTAATTATGATGTTTATTTTCTCATTAGTGATGCAGGGCCAAGGATTTTGAAGTATGTTGACACTTAATTCCCTAACTGAGGGGCTTATGAAGAGATTTAGCTGTCTAGATACCTTTAAAAGTCTCTTCTTTCAGCTAAAAATTTTTGAAGCTTGTTTCTGTTTACTTCAGCAAACTGTGAACTGGGCCCAAGTTCATCTCCTTGATAATCTATTTTATCAATCTTACCATGCATGGCTTTTATTGAAAAGGCAAATAACAAAAACAGTATTTCATTCTATTCAGTGCTCAAGGTAATTGACTGCAGATAACAACACTGTTTTGAACTGACATGTACCTACTCCTCCTTTGAAGAAAAGAATCTGTGTCAACTCTACAAAGTTGCTAGGACAACATGAGGGAACTTCTGAATTCTTCTTGAGGAGCAGCACTTTCCCCGCAGCTGTATTAATTACATTACTCTGTATTTATTGCAGTTCAGGAGAAAAGTGGCAATTAAGCTACACTTCTCTGGAGAATTGCCATTTTATTTAGAGACAGTATGAAGTTGGGGGTACACAATCAAACTGAAATAGAGACCCTTGCCACACCATGCTATCAATTATACTTTAGAAAAAGAGATTTTTCCATCAATGCCCAATTTAGGAATTAATGTAGCTTTTGCTTTTGAAATGATGCAAGAAATTTTGGCAACCAAAGTTTGATTTTAAACAGAGCACGAGAATCAGAAATAGTTACTTAGATTGTATGCTTGTGCAGGGAAATGAAGGATAAGGTCCTACTACCAGGAATACCTATAAATGTTCTTTGAACTTTTCCCATTGTAAAGTGCCAGTTTCATCACAACTGTGATTGTTCAACAACCTTTTTCAGCTTGCAAAGTGTATACACCTTTTCATGATTTATCAAAATACCCTGTTAAACTCACTTGATTTCTGAAATCAGCTCCTTGTTTTATTTCATTCTTCTGCAAAAGAGTGATTCATTTCACCTTGGTCATATTGACAATTATGACATTGTTTTGGATAGAAAAAATGCGAAATATTCTGAATGTCTCAAAAGGTGATTAGTTGGAGAAAATGTGTAGATCCTTAACTTTATGCGCAGTCTCAAAAGGAGGAAAAAATCCCAAGGGTGGGTAAACTCACTTCTTGGACAACCTTGCCCCTCTAGTACAGACAGTCCTGTCTGAACTCAGGAGTCGTGCTGTTTGAGTGCTGAACATCATCCCCAAGGTACACAGGTGGTGCTCTGTAATACACTGAACTGAAGGTTATAGATGCACCTGCTTGCTCTCTTTCTGGAGCAGCGTGGTGAAGGAGCAATCTTTGAAACTGTTGTGACAGTAGGGGGGTGCCTTAAGTTATTGCTGGGCTAGGCTGGCAGAGAACTCCTTCTTCACAGGTAGCAAGGGGAAAACAGGGAAGGATGTTCATTTAGATGCTTCCAGGGTGGATCTTCTAAAACTTGAAGTATTAAAGCAATTAACTCACTTTTATCTTGTTTGATCATAATTGAAGTAGCTGTGAAATAATTAATTTTTTTTAGCCCAAAGCATTGATAATCCAGTACTTAAAAAAGAAAGGGCATCAAGCAGAGAGCATGAGCAGCAGTATCAGAGTCAGAACAAAGTTGTTTATTTTTTCTCAGAATTTTGCTCTATTTTCTCTACACTGCTTATTAGATAGCACTGAATATGTTATAAAGGTTATCATGGGCACTATTACTTTCTAAATGTTTGATCTTATTTAATTGTCACCATATGATATTGTATCTAAAATTGTCTCAGTGTTAAGTGTGTGAGGGAGGTGATAGGATGTCACACGTGGCTAGAAAGGTCAAATGCACACACAATCTACAAAGATCAGTACAGCTCTATGAGCAGATATTAGTTTACAGTTTTGTACTATTATTCCATTGAAAAATGAGCTCAATCACTATACTACGTTCACCCAGTTAACGACAGGAGAAAAGAATCAGTACTAGGCAATATACTTGTGTAACTAAGGGGGTCCTGTGGAAAAGGACTGCAAAACAATCTTTAATTTACTTTGAGCCAAAATTGATTTTGTTTCCTTATGTTTTCAACTTGCATTGTGAATTCAAATGACAATGCAAAATTATACAGAAACAATACATTTAATGAATCAGAAATCTAAAATAATATTTTGAGATCATATGTGACATTTCTTACGAACATTGCAAACTAGTTTTTTTTGTGTTGTGCTCTTAGGTCTTCCTTACCAATTTGGGACACAAGACAGAGGCCCTTCAAAGTCCATTTCAAAATAAGATTTTTGCTTAGTTTGGTATCTAAGAGTCATAGGCTTTGATAGAAGATGATTCACTACATAAATCTGCTTTCAATATTTACAAAATTTCTGTCCTTAAATTCTTTGAACATGTGTGTTGATAAATTTAATGTATTACCCTTAGAAGCTTTGGATATTCTAATGTCATGAAATCATTTCAACAGATGGTTAATGTATAACTCTTGAATTTCAGTGGATATCAGCAAGATGTTCTAGACTAGGTTTAGGTTTATCCTTGGCTTACAGCTGCTGAATCAGATTTTGCCAGGTAAGAAATGGATCTGTGTAATCTACCCGATTCTGGTGTTCCTATAAACAATTTATGTGTGTGTTCAGTATTCCTGTGCAGTACCACAAATATTATGAGTCATTGATGTATTGCAAATTTAATTTTTTCACTGGAAGTTATTTTATATGTTCCTCTTCAAAGACGTGAACTTCTATCCTGCATTTTTTATGAATGAAAAGATCTGCAGCATTAATGACATTTGCAGATAACATGAAATTTGAAACAGACAAAGAAATAGTCAAACAGTAAAATGAAATCAATTTGGAATACCTGCAGAAGACAGACAAGAGTTGATTCCATATGGTCAAATGCAAGAGGAAAAATAAATAGACCTAAAAATGGAAAAGTCAGTGGTACGGAGAAATTTTATGCTAAACACTGAATGGCAGAGTAACAATTTTAATTATTTTATGATTAGATTTCTTTAATGATTTTCATATAAGTACTCATGCAACTCCAAAACAGTAGAGAAACTATCCTCACAATACATTGTTTTATAACACCATGTCATTATTTTATAGATTTTACAGCTGAGAAGCTGGCACACATGTAGATGTATTCTTCAGAGGGCAGAGCGTTATCAAGAGAAGCAATTTTCTGGCTTAAAGCAGACGAACTGTTCTAAAAGGCATTCATCAAGTGAAGCCATGGCAGTTCTTCCAGACTGAAGCACACAGAGGTCCTTTCTGGCACATCAGGAAAAGAAGTGGAGTTACTTTAGTCCTGATATGAATTTTAACCATAAAACTGTTCAGACCCTCTAAAAAAAAAAAAAAAATAAATCGAGTGTACAGTGAATTATGGGAAGAAAAATCTTTTTGTATATCTCCAGTAGTAAAACATGAGGATATTTAACCTTGGATTGAGAAGATATGCATGCACTTTTTTGTGATTTTTTGGGGGACCAGAAATCTTCAGTTTTCAGTTTTGGATATCACTATATCAAAAACAGGCAGACTGTTTTTCAGTAACTAAAGCAAAAAAAAAAAAAAAAAGTCTGGAATTAGCAGAAGAAATACAAAATATTTATGCTAATGAGGTTTTGTGATACTTGATGCCTAAACTAAACATAAATTTCAAATTGCTAAACGCCCAGGGTCTGCTATTCCTAAACCTAATGTAATGTTAGCTTCTATGTGTCAAACAGCACTCTCACTATTGTTACTCAGTTTCAGTGGAAGGATAGCCACAGACTTTGAAGTAGCCAAGATTTCTGCTGCAAAGTTAGGAAAAGGCATTTGCCATGGAGGAGGCAGTGGCTTTCTGGCTAGAGCACTTCGTGGGTTCCTGGGTGTGACCTGACCAGGTGTGCCCAGTTTGGAGCAGAAACTTGATTTGAAATGTACTTTTTTCAGGAAGTGGGGTGTCTGAGTCATCTTTCTACAGGTATTCTTTTGGTCTTTCTTCTTGGCATTTTTCTACTTTGTATAAAAAATGTACAGTTACTTTTCAATATTATTTTACCTCTGAGGACTTAGAAAGAAAATCATCTGTTCTTTTTTCTCCACAAGAACTAAATTTGATTTGCTCTATTTTAGATCTGCTGGTAAGAAATCTCACAAAAAAAAGTCTTTAAAATTAAAAAAAAAAAAAAAAAAAGGGTGTTCTCACTGCTGATTAATGTTCATTCCCACTTTCTTCTTCTTGCTGGGACTGTTTTGTCACTGCAGAGAACAGGATCTACTACTATAATTTACATGCCGTGCCCTCCCTTAATCCCTCCCCTTTCCAAGAGCATTGAGCAGGACTTCAGCTTATGGTTTAGGACTAGACTATCATTATACCTCATAGTGATAAGCAGAAAAACTTGTGAAACAAGGGCAGCCTGATGCCCCCAGGCACTGCTCAGGAACACGAATTAGACTATCCTAGAGACAGCCCAGAGCAGCCCCACAGAGTATCTTTCCTCCCCAGAAGGTGGTCTGTCGCCTCCTCACCTTTCTCAGCAAGGGGAGTCCTAGGCAGTGCTGCTGCAAGCACTGCTTGCATTTTGCAGGGCTGGTGATTATTGTCTCTTTGCTATATCAGTCAGCATTTCAAAATCTTTTGTTGCTTTAAAAAAAGGCAAAGGAACGGGATAAAAATTTTAGCCAGATGGCAGCCTCACAGATGAGAAGGTGCAGCCTTTCTCACTTTGTGATTTGTTGAAAGCTTCCTACTCTTGCTGTTTTAATTTCATCTTGTTGGCGTGTTCCCAGTGAACCTGTTTTCCCCATATGTGAATATTCTCTTTTCTAAACCAAGGTAAAACTGTTGGCAAACGTCCCTGGATGTAGAGAGCTCATTTCGTTTTCTCGTGATCAATAGTGCTTGTTTTTTCTATCAGACATATTTTTATATGCAGTCCCTCAAAAGGCCAACATAAAAGCATTTAACTGGCTTATTCTTGTGTGTAAATAGATGCACGAGGATTTTTCTTTCTATCTAGGGCAAATGGTAGGTGTAGGTCACGTCTCTTGTTTTTCCAAGACCTCAAGTCAATAAATGTATTTACAGAATTCTGAGATTAAATTTTTACCTGTTTTTCTGCATAACTGGGCTATTGCCAGATGGTGGGTATTCATCACACTGTGTGGTCTGCTTATTTATACAAATAAAGGTAAAACAAACTGAAGTTTATCCCGTTGTACACAGAAAAAGGAAAGAGACAGGGGAAGCAAAGACTGGTTTGCCACAGATACTTTTCTTTTGAAGGACTGAACTTCTAGATTGCTTCTTGCCTAGTAAAGAGGCACTGCTACAATGTAAAATATCCAAGGGAAGACAGGCCGACTATCCTTATTCTAGTAAGCAAGTGTGCAAGGGCCTGGGTTGTGGGTTTGGTGGCAAATTACATGGCACTGTTTGCATTCAGCTTTTTTACCTCCCCAGAGTGGCCTCATCTGTTTCACAACCTGGACTTTTTCTGAGAGATTAGTAGTTAGCATAGGACAAAGCTGTACTCTAGAAGCCAGAACTTTAGCAATATGAGCAATCATGACAACCTTGGTCTGTCTTTTGTTTTTTTATTATTATAGGTGTAGCCTCAAACCCAGCTGATTTAACTTAGACCAGATGGAGTGTGGTTTAAAAGCACTTATGATGTCTGGACAGAAACCAATAGATTAATTCACATTTTAACTTGCCAAGAGTCCTGCTAAAGTTCTTCTGTTTAAGTCTTGTTTCTCCCTCCATAAGGAGAAAAGGAAAGGCCGCTTAGAATAGCTGTTAACCCTCCCCTTAGAGAATTTCCCAGAAGTATGGTATGGCTGGGTCCAGTTTCTTCCTGTTCTGACTAATTTGAAAGAAACATTTAGACCCACATCCACTTCCAGTTTGGAGGAAGGAGATGAAGAGTTATTTGTCTGAAGGTCACAGTTTGGAGCTATTCTACTTTTTATTAAACAATTGTCTACTGACTCAGAGAAAGTGAGAAAATAAGAGAGCAGACAGGTAGTATTTGGAAACAGAGTCCTGAGCCTGCTCTAGTTGGATCTGCAGCTAAAACATGATGACTGATCCTGTCTGTGTTTGTAGTTATTTGTGATACACAGAATCAATAATAAAGCTCCTTTTTATGCTCCTCCTTCTGCAGTACAATCCTAAAAGGTGTGAATTTGACAACTTACAACTGGATGATTGTGTAACTGATTGCCAACATAAATGTTTGTCTCTTCTGCAATAGAAATGGATGCGGGAAGCAGCACCATTACTGAAGCCGTGTTCTGGTGATACGGATGACTTGTGATCAGGAGTTTATTTTTCTGGGTCACTTTACACATTTGTCTGAATTCTCATCCAGAGAAGTATATATATATATGTTATATATAAATAATCATGGAATTGATTTTCTGACTTCACTTCTAGCCTCTACACATTAACCAATATTTCTAAAAAGATTCTGTCTTTTATTTCATTTAAACAAGTTCTGTAGACATTTAATGTAGAGAAAATAAAGAGGTTGAGCGATGTATTTTCTTTTTCTCATTAATTCTGTTAGACACATAGAAACTGTAGAGTGATTAATATATTGATTTAGAGTAAATATAAATTAGCATCATCATTTCTTACATGAAAGCTTGGGGAATAAAAGCCTGATAATAGTGCTAGAAAAATGTTCTGATTTTCTATAGATATAAATTTTATGGTCAAGGGATGGGAAAGAGAAGGAGGGTTATACATCAAGTACTGACATTCTCTTTCATGTAACAAGTTTCATCTTTCTGGCTTTCAACATCAAGAGCTAAAGACAGACCGTAATGACTGTGATTAAGATAATGCCCTCTTATATCAGGGCTGAAAGTTCTGCCTGGTTATTTGAAGGGGAATAATAAAAACCACATAACTGTATTTTACTTGGCTAGATCTCTCCTAGTGTTAACCAACATATTGCAGAAAAGTTATGGAGTAATGAAATTTTATATGAGGGCTTTTAAACATAAGACGAGCATAAATTACTGAAAATTTATGGGTCATTTATTCAACTACTGTAGGGTTATTCTGTCCAGATCAAACATTTGGCTGGTGGACTAGAAATTATTTTTTTTTAAGAGGACAAAAGAAATCAATAAGAAATAGTGTTGTTCTCAGGGTTGTAGTCAGCATGACCTCTGTCTCTTGTAGATTCTTCTATTCAGCTATAAAAGAGTCATGGGGCTTGGTTCCAAGCCTGTGGAAAATCTGTTTGCTGCAGTGGAATCAAGAGGGAGCAGCAATTTTTTACTAGTGTATTCAAGCACCACATGTTAATTAAAATGGGACTTAAAGGGACCTATACCTGGAAGATAAGACCATAAAGTCCAGACTCTAAATGCTTAAATATTTAAAATATCTCAGTCGGAGTTGCAGTTAGGATGGGATTTGCTTGGGGAAAAAGTGCTCAGCCTTGTTCACTGGTGATTTCCTGCATCTAAGTATCTTCTCAAGATGTAAGTCTGAGAACATAACAGTGTTAATTAATTAGTAGATCATTAGATTAGAATTTAAGAGTGACAAACTGAGTATCAGACTAAAGAATTGTCTAGCTCAGATTGTATTTCTAATGTATGTTTGGGGAAGGAGAGCACCCTCCTCTATTTTGTGTCTTGCATATATCCTAATCTATCCCAAAGCCATGAATTTCTAGCAGCTAGTAGTTTTATCCACTAACTGTAGTGAATACACAGCTTTTGGAGATCACAAACCCTTTGTGTGGATTGGAAGTGAAAAACAATGCAGTCTTTTTTTCGATTTCTCTTCCTTCAAAGTAAGATACTCTATTTTGTTTTCTTGCTTCAGTTTCTAAGCATCTGCCACCTTCATCATTAGATATGCAGGTGAAGTGATGGGAAAGACTTTGGCTTAGATCTTCCTGCTTCCTTCTGCCAGGAAGAAATTCACTGAATCACGTCCCAGATCAGGTTGAATTTGAGTATCACCCAAAACAGACAGATGCACAAAACCTTATCACAACATGCACTCCTGACTGTAGTGGTGATGAGGTGATAGGACTATGACAGCAAATCTTCTGGGACTGGATTATCCAGGTGTGGAGCATCCGTGTATCCTAAGTGCTGAAGTGTGATGGAATGAAAACTCAAGAGGGAATTTGTAATGCAGATTGCCTAAATTGGCAGTTCTGAGGCCAGAAAAAATAAAATTATCTATGGTACAGCACTTGGAGACTTGGGTACAGCTTGTGCCTATCCATTCTGAAACTTCTCATGTACTTCAGAGAGTCAACAAAGTGAATATGCTCAAATGCATGCAGATGCAGCCACGTAAATCTCTGCCCTCAAAAACAAAACTGCAGTCCCGTAGTTCAAGCTGAAGCCATATATCTAAAATAAGGGAAGGTGCTCTTCCTGTCCTAGCTCTTTGCCTGATATACTTCAGTGAAGTTAAATACAACTCCATAGCCAAATGAAATAAATTTTTGGCAAGCCTGAATAAGGATGTATGGAGAGAAAAATATTTTTATTTGTCTACTCAAGTCTTGTATAAACTCTCCTAAAAATTGAATTTGATTAAATGTCAAAACCAATTCACATGGGATCAGAAACTCTGCATTTTAAAGGAAGTTCATGTCAGGATAAACCTCCTTTCAAAATATTGTTACAAACATCGCACAAAGGTTCAAGTTGATTCCCCTTCCCCTGGACTTACGCTGGCTTGACTAGACAGGACCTGATGGCTGTTCTCTAACTACTTCTAGGTAGTGTTTCCTAGCAGGGGAGCACTGTGAAAATGTCACAGGTAATCATAATATTTGAAATCACTGGCACTATTAAACATAGAGCATTTATTAAGGAACATTAAAGAACAGCAATAAATGGCTTTTGTGCAGTTTGGCTCTGGCTTTAACAGAAACAAAATATTTATCACATCAAGAGACTTTAATGACTGAATGTATACTAGAAGTAAACATGCCTTATGCTAATAATTTGTTGACCAGTATGAACTGGGGCTAGCCTTAGATCTATTCACTGCTGGAGATCAGTGACTTTCAGTGCTTCTTTGCCTTTTCCTTCCCACTCAGACTCTTATCCAAACTGTTTTCATGAGGTCTGCCAGAGCAGCCCTCCTCTGTGTGCTTGTAAAAGGCCTTTTATGCATCTTTTCTGTTGGATTCATCCCCAGACACTAACACAATGAAAATATTGTAGATGCCATGTTGTGTAACAGTAGCTCTCTAAGCACAGCCTGTGGAGCACATGATGGAGCTCAGTGGCAAGCTGGCTGCCCTGATGGTGCTGGCTACTTCTTGGTTCTACTCACTACCAAGATGCTGAAAAGCAGCTTAGGGTAGTTTGCTAGGAGTGGTTTTCTATTGTTTCACAAGAGCCTAATGAAAACAGAGAACCAGGTTCATTAAGCTGGAGAGCGGTGCTAGGGATTCACCATGGTTAATTGTTGTCTGTGATGATTAACATAGGAGCTAGCTCCCCTAAATTCCTTTTGTAATGAAGGGAGAGCAGTAAACACTTTAAAGTTGGGGTTCTGCAATCTGGTTAAGCTGTCTGCTATGAGATGAAAGGAGATGTAAGCCAGAAGTGCCTGATTTTCTCCATTAACTCTGAATGAGTAGTATGATGCCTGGCTCAGGTGTAGCTGTCCCTGTCACAGGGGATAGCAGACCCTGTCTCTGTAACTTCTTTGGAGAAACAACTAATAGAAATTTCTTTACTGTAGGTACACTAAAGGAACAGGAAGAAGCTAAAAATCACTAAAGACAAAAGAGTGATGTTCTCATGCAATGAAAATGTTTGCAAAACTCTCTACAAGCTCACTAATATCCAGAGTACTTCTATTCAGTTTTATTTGTGTAAACAAAAAACCTGAATCTAACAAAAAGAATTAGTAATAGTGCTGTTTTGTTTCTGGATATGAATGGTATAAAAGTTGCAGTGGTTTTAGAATCCAAACACTGTTTTTCTTAAAATACAGTTTCAAACCCATTGGTACATGATCTGCACAGGCTACGCATTTCATCATGAGATACTGTAGAGAAAGTATTGCTAGTTTTGACAAGTTAAATCAAGCTACTCACTAATGTGATCTGTGACTAGGCCAGAATTAATTTTGATTAGGAGATAATACCGGGATCCATTTTCAGGACTTACCTGTATTTTTCTATGCAGCAGGAAACATGGCTTTTTAAGTATCCTTTTTCCTGTAAGCAATTCAAAAAACATTGAGGCACTGTCAAGCTCATGAGAAGTGTTTAGTTTTTTCTTTTCAGTTGAATAAATATTTGCAGAAAGTTTTGCTCCCTGCTTATTATAAATACTGATCAATAAATCAGTGTTTATAAGTCTGAAAATCCTACAAATAAAGGTCTGTGATGTGAGGCCAGGAACGATCAGACTCCAAAATGTAGTTGAGCAGTGTGAACCACCTCCTGCCTCACATAATAGAGAGCCCTGTGCACAGGCAGACACCAGGAACGCTGTGTCTGTGTGGTGGAAGCAGTCCGAACAGAAGAAAACCGGTTGTAAATACGACCTTTTATCAGCTGCTGGCTGTTGTCATGAGTGACAAAAGCAAATATACCCAGCTCCTGTGGCTGGCTGGGAGCGAACAACGCTCCAGCCTGATAGAAACATTAAGAATTGCTGTTTCCCTCAGCATGGGAAGGATGTGGCTGGTATTGATGTGAACTGGTACTCAGCCTGAACTGAAGAGCTTGGGGAGTTCCTGCAAGTGCTGGTGGGACCTCAGAGCAGGCATGTGTTACAGCTACAGAGAAAATAAAAGTTGTGCATATATAGGGAAAAAAACTGTTCATCTGCCTTCACAAATGCACTGAAGAGGTGAGATTGAACCAGTTATCTACTGGCACTGATGGAGAGAGCCCTGACTTGCCATTTAATTTTCATCTTTTCGGTCCTATAGAACTGAGAAATGTAAGCTGACAGCACAATACAGAGTTCTTGGAGGCTTAATGTGTTAGTGTCAAATGAAACAAAACCTGAGAATAGCTTTTTAAAGGATTTTGTATGCTGCAGATAGGAGCTGAAAGGCTTTGATAGATCATCTCTGTGGCTTTGGGGAAGAAAAGAGCGAGATGAGCATTAAGGAGGATAGTGATGGAGCAATCAAATGGATTAATGGATAGTAACCATAAAATGGTGCATTTGCCTAACTAATTAGTATCTGCTTGGGTTACAGAAACTCAACGTACTTGACTGAAGCTGCAGAACATGCTGTAAGCTGAGAAGGATAAAAAATAACACTTCTAAAACCTAGAAAAACTTGAAATTGTGAAAATAATTACTAAATTCTAGGTTTGCTGATCCTTTTTTTCCACTTCTTGAACTGGGTCTCTTAATGTTATGTAGCTAAATAGTAATTTAGCAAGAAAAAGTATATTGTCATATAGAATTTTTTCAATTGGTGTGGAGAGAGACTGAGGGTTGATTACTCTGCCTATTAATTAAAACAGTTCCTGTAAGAAGGCTTAGGAAAAAGCTCCTGCAGAGGAGCTGGGTGGCTGGGTTTGCATCCTTGACCACAAGAGGTGGCAGCTCTGCTTCTGTCTGCATTGGAGGTCTTGGCTGTTGCCTATAACCTTCAGCTGTGTGCTGCTGGTGCCTCAAGTCTCTTGCCCAAGATATTTGTGGAGTTGCTGCCTTTTAAATTTTAATTAAAGGGAAGAAAATTATTTGAATAGCAGAAAGTTTTGAGTGAGTCCATCACACAAGTGGCTTAGGTGGCAAAGGTGAGCAGGCAGCTTCCTGGAGTGGCAGGGCAGACCTAGGAGAAAACTGATTTCCACCACCAGCTGGTGAGGACTGTGATGCCAATCAAGACAGAAACTCAGAAGGGCAGGGAAAAAGATTGTCTGTTCAGACTTTAGATGGGTCTCCATGTCATAGGACCGTTCATGAACCATTTTAGAGCAATGGAAATGTATCTTGGTAATGCCATTCCTGTTTAACTGACATCTATGTTTCAGTAGTTAGATTGGCTTTTGACAAGCACACTTCTTCCAAGCCAAAACTGTTTTGTTAGAAAATCCCCAGGCACTGGTAGTATTGACAGCACACACTGAATTACTTGCTATGGATATCTCCTGTGCCATGCTGTAGCAATCTTCTCATGAGCAGCTGGTGGTCTCACCAAGGCGTGTGTGCCCTGGCACAGGCTTCTCAAGTCACCCGGTGGGGAAACCGAGATTTCATAAAGGCTTCTACATCTTGGTGCCTGATTATGCACAGTCTAAGCCTGTGCTGAGCAGATGGCTTTCCAGACATCTTTGATTTGAAGAGCTGAGCCTGTGTTTCTGAAGGATGGACTCTTCAGTAGTATTTATATGGTTTGAGAAAACACCAGGAAAACTGTTTTCAATTTTACTATTGCTTGTAGAGTATCTATGTGCTTCCAAAAATGCCAGCTGCACTGGTAACCTCCACCTAAGTCCATTTCTCTGGCTGTGTGCAGATAAGGAAGGGATGCATTTACTCCCATATGGGAGAACAATTCCTTTTCATTTCAGTATCTCCTAATTTTTCATAGTTCTGGTAAAATTGGAATGTTTTATAGAGGTTGCTATCTGGCTTAAGTAGTTAACAGATGATGCCATTTACAAAATTCATAAAAGCTTAACCTGGGAAAATACCACAACAAAAAAAAATAACCTTTATTGCATTTAATTTTCATTTGATATTTAATTTTCTTTCTTTAACCTTTATTTATCCTGAAGTCCAGAGCTTCATAGCTAGTTTACACTTAATTAAATACTTAGGCAGAAATAAGTATAAGAGTGTCTCACAAATCTGGTTCTTACGTAACTTTGTTAACTGTCAAACAAGGCGATATGTTTTAATAGGATGCCATAATTTAGCAGATAACATGAAGGAGCTAAGTTAGCACATGCAGCTTGCTTGTTCTTCTGAGCACTTGCGTGTGATGATTTCTGAGGGCTTGTCTGCAGCAGACCCCCAGCCTCCACTGGCACTTAATACTGATTTAATTAAAAAGCATTTAGTCCTTCTGTGCTTCAATTCGGAATTAAATTGGCCTTTGGTCAGCTTATCATGAATGTTACTTATGTTAGATTGAAATAACATTTTAATCCCAATTGAAATACAGAGTTCCTGGCACAGGAGTTTAATGTGCTGTCACTTTCCTGCTGTAGTTGTGTGCTGCATCCAGCACATGGGCAGATGCATGAGTTACTGCTGGGAGACTTAAACAGAGTCTGAAAAGCAGTACTAACCAGAGGCAACTGCCTGTGTGCACACCCTGAGAGATAAACAGTGGGTAAAAGTGGTAAATTGTCTTCTGTTTTCTGGGTGGCAGAAAGATGCACGAACACAGATAAAAGAGTTGTTAAAGTTCAGCTCTAAATTCAAGCATCTCAACCCTTGTACCTCACCTGTGTGTGGAGAGCCTTCACTAATTTAGACTGACTTTCTTTACTGCTCCCAAATAGATGAGCTTTCAATCTTATAACTCTCATTGTATGTTAATGGGTTTGTTTTCTTTGTAAGAAAATGTTATTTCCAATACCTCCTTCTGGTTATTTCCCCTAACAAGCAATTGTCAGTCAGATACTAGTTGAAATGGACAGGCTGTCCCAGGAGAAAACAGCTCCCCTTGAATTTCTGTATTCAGACTTGTATCTCTGCTGTCACTGAAGGGGCCTGGAATCGCTTGGGAGCTGAATTTTAAGAGAAGCAGACCCAGAACAGAGCAGTGGAGCTGGCACCCAGCTCTACTGATAACACTTGAACTATCAGCTCCTTTTTTAGCACAGCAGAAGACCCATCCGTTTCCAAAATTAAAATATGCTCAGATAAAATGCTGCTCTGGCAAATTTGATGTAAGGGTGGTATAATCACAAAAATTCAGTTTGCAAATACGGATTTCTTTAGCAAGACTGACAAAAATTGTATTTTGAAATATAAGCACTCCACAAGTCCTTATTTTAGTCCTGGAACTTCATGTTGCTGTATGTCATGGTCACTTTTTATTTGAGTCCCCATATGTGTCATGGTAGCTGTGAAATGAGCAGGCATCTGATTCTTTCAGGGTTGTTCATTTAGTGCAGGAAAACCTTTCAAGCCTCTTTAGTAAATAGATTTTTGAAAGAGCATCTGTGTAAGTTATGTCTTTTGTTAGCAAGCATCAAAGTATTTTTACTCCATGACGGCATGCAAGGGGTAGCCACAGCTGGTTTCTGATGTCACCACAAAACAATGGTCAATGGCAATGTCATCTGCTAAAACTAAAGATTATTTCATCCCCATTCCTCCACTCACATGCAGGATAAATCAGTGCTACCTTAAATAAAAGTAGTGGAGTTCCAGTAGCAGAAAATAATTTGGAGGTTGTGATGGTAGAGTCCAAAATGTGTATTTTGTGTTTTGTTTGAGAGATGCAATGGAGAAAGACAGTAACCCATCCAGTTGTCTTGTCCATCCATAACTGAAGACTGTTTCCATAAATCAGCTGATTCTGGTGTTTCCTTAAATAGTCTTTTGATGTTTCAGGCTTTCCATCTTTTACTCTAGAACAGAAGGACTGTATAGTTTGAGCTTCCCAGGCATATCTGGAGAAACAAACACAACTATTTTTCAGAAGATTCTTACATTATAAAGCACCTGACTTGCACAGAACATAGTTATTCACTGGCAACTGATCAAAAAATATGCAGAATATTGGAAAGCTGGCAGGAAAATAAAATGGCAACAGCAATGATAAAAGTAGACTGAACCAGTATTATCCAAACAGTTAAAGGAACACAGGAACATAAAGAAAGGAGCCAAAACATCCCAGAAACAAAGTTAGAGAGACAGATAAGACATTAGTAAGTTGTAAATGGCTTGAAAATTGGGATAAATTTTAGGAGAGTGTTTGCAAATAAGTTTTAGTGGTCTGTTCTTGTCTTTCCTTTCTTTTTTCTTTCTTTAGGCAACACTTCCACTAGATGCATTAAATAATGCCTTGTCCTTACCAGTTAGTATATTTGTCTAGCATGATACATAGACATCCCATGTAAAATAAAAGTCCAAAGTTTTCCAGCTGCTTGGATCAATGCACTGTCCATCACTGGGGCTGCACATGCGAAGACCCAGAAAGCACTAGAATTAACTTCCTGTTAATAATAGTAAACTGCTGTTTATTCTCTTCAGTTGACCTGCTTGTAGTGTGGTTTAACTCATTCCTCTTCATTCCACTGATCTTGTTTTGAGGAGTCTGGGCTGTTTTGGAGGTGGTGAGACTCCAGCCAGGGAGAGGTGCAAGCTCTGAGAATGCTCTTCGTCCTTGAGGAAGACAAAGGTGAACAAGCAGCACTGGGGTAATCTGGTTTTCCTGCTCAGATGTGAAGTCCACTGTGCTTTGGATTAGCTCTATAAATCGATCTCAGGAAGGGAATAATTTTTCTACTGCATGATACTAAATTTCAGGTTTAAACTCCAGTAATAAATGTTTTCTTTTCTGTCTCCCATCCCCCCCTCTTTTTCTTTTCTTGTCAGTCTCATGAGAGATCTCCGTCTTCTGTGTCTCAGTCTCACAATGCAAGAAACACCAAGGACTTTCTGGGGTGTTAAAGCATAATGAAAAGGATTATTATGGGCTGCTGCTGTTGTTTCTCTGCTAATATAGAATTAGCTATTTGAAGCAAAGGACATTGTCTGGAGTTTCACTATGCAACAAAGTTATCAAGGAGAAATAATGTAGCTGACAATGATTATTTCATAACTCATACAGAAGTCTATGATTAAATCTCATGATATGATTTATTGAATTCTGAGAAGAAAAAAAAAGCTAAGGCAAGATACTAGAATAAGAAGTACTGAATGGGTCATGATTTTCAGACAATAAGAAACTACATCTGTGCTTCTGCCTCAGGTGTCAGACTCGGTCATCTCACAGATATACGCTCTTCAGTGTCATTAAAGAGAAAATTAAAAGTCATTTCCAGTTTTTTCAGTATGGTGGCATTGCATTTAAAGAAGCTTATGACTCACACTCTGTTTACTTCATCAGGGAGCCTGACATTTAGAAGGATGTATTTAGTAAGACTGGTTGTATAGAGGAAGAAAATTCACTTCTCTTAACGACACTTATCTTATATGTTAAGCACCAGCAATGTGTTTAGATTCACATTAGAGATGAGGCATAATTTTCTTCTCAGTCTTTCCTCTGTTAATTAGCAGTAATTCTAGTGCAGCATCAAAGTGACTTGGTAAAGTGACAGGGAGTATGAGCTTTCTCTTCATATGTTGTTGCTTCTATTTGCAACAGCCAAATTTTGATACATTTATTTACATTAAACAGAACCTTAATGTGTCAGACATACCAATGAAATGTTTTATTTAGCATTGGAGAACTAGTTTTTCCCTTAATTTTTCATTTATTATAAAACTAAAGTAAACATCTGTGGAGACAGTAATTAGAAAACACAATTTCAGTAATTTTTGGTGGCTTGGCAATAAGCACTGTTAGCCTTGACTCTTTCAATCTCACATCAGGCTGACATTTTCCTACAACAAAGGGGACATTTCCTTCTCCTTTTGAAGATTTAGCTTGTACTTTTCTCAGAAATTCTTTTACTATTACAAAAAGCATCAAGGACTGCAGGACCATTTTTTTTTCAGAAGCTTAAAAGTCCCTGTTTATGCAGCAGAGACACATCTTTTCAGCAGCAGAGAAGGGAGACAAATGCCAAAGTGGAGACGGACAAAGCCTACTTTTCTGAGAATATCATGTTTTCCCGTTTGTCACATTTTGCAAGAGGAAGCAAACATTTTTCCATTGGCTTAGCTGTGTGATTTATTACACTCCAAGCTCTTGTAGCAGTTTTCTAGCTGCTCTTTTTCATGATCCTGAAATGGTCTTTGCTGATTCAGGGGAAGGAAATCTCTGAAATGCCTTCTGCCGCCTGGAAGTAAAATCAAACTGTTGACAAGAAGGGCTGTATCTGTGGGCTCTCTAAATGCAAGTGCAGGTTTTGATGCTGCAGTGAGACCCAGGGCTAAGCAGTCTTCATAACAGAGCCACATGTAAAGATTGTTGTAAATGTTTTACTTTTTTTTTCCCTAAAATTTTCCACTTTCTAAAGAAAATGTGGAGATTTGCCCCCCATAATTGAAAATAAGCCATATACTGTAACCAGCTTGGGTTTAATCTACTGGTAAGTCAAAGTATATCCAGCATAGTAGGGACAAACTTTGGTGCTGGTGGAAAGATGATGCAAAATAATAGCCACGTCAAAATTAACAGTATAACCTTTTGCAGTACTATTTGCTTTCATTTCATGCAGGCACATCTTCTAGAAACCCAGCTCTGAGAGGACTTCTTGGTGGTTGATACCTACCCACCCAATCTCTGAAAACCTGCCTGCTTCTTTCAAGCTCTTCAGGCCTCAGACACTATCTTCAGCAAAACTACACAGTCCTACACAAACTGTACACTCCTAATGGATTAATCGGCTCAGAAGACAGGAGATATCCTCCAGCTTATTCTCAAGAACTGTTTTGAGTGACCTAGTTAAACAAAAATAAGCAATGCTCTGAACTGCTGGTCCTTTGCTGGAACCCTTGATGACCACCTCACTTTACCCCACATTTTAATTCTGTTTTGTGCCAAGAGTTATTAAATTATGTAAGAACCAGTCTGCAGTCTTTATAAATTTCTACAACAGTCACTCGGATTTTGGACTACCTAGTGATGTTCCTTTACATTATGAGATCATAGTTTCTGCAGGCTCCGCTGTGTGTATGTTTGCAATTTCTTAACATGCATAGAGGTAGCGGATAATATGTCTCATTTGGATAAATTAAAAAATAATGATGTTTCATATCATCTCTACTGTACTGAGATTGCTGCTCTAGGAGTGACCTGAAGCTGGGGACAGTCTTCAGTGCCGCCCAGTATAGCTGTGTTGACCTTGTAAGCCTGAACTTGGTTGCTTTTTGCGTTCTGTTTGGATTAATATTTAGGCAAGAAAAAACCCGTTGTCACCTGAGGTATAACAAAGAAACTGAAAAGAAATAATCACAGTCTGGAAAACTTCATGGAGTGGAGTTGGGGCCTTAATACAGCTGGGAGAACTACGTGTGAGAGTGGGTGAATTAGTTTGATGCTAAACATTTAACACTGGAATTAAGACTGGAGGAGGATGGAGTTTTAAACTAGCTGGAAACTGCCTCAGTACATCAAGACATATTTTAGAAATTGAGAGCAGACCGAGGTTTGTGTGCTTGTGACAGCTTGTGAATCTGACTGCATGCCTGCTTTTCCTACACGGTGTAAATGAAGCCATGGTGTCTGCAGTAGAGGTTGTTTCAGGATAACTATTCAGAGAATCAGATCCTCTAGTGAAATGACTCCATATATTTATTCCGTGTAGATCAAACTTTGGAAATATTTCTTGCTTTAACTATATTTTCCAGGACTTTTTTTTCCAGTGGAATGTATTCTGCCTGCTCAGTGCTGGCACTGTTGCTTGATTTTTAGCTCTGCCATATCTTGGTTTCAGCAGAAGAAAAAACCACTACAAAAGTTAACAGTAACAAAATAGCTCAGTAGTGGAATGGCAAGTATGAGAGCTATTCCCTTTTGGCTGTCAACGACAGAAAAAGGATCACACAGCTAAGCATTTGTTATTTTTTATACCTGTTTTACAGTGTAGAGCAGAGAATCATGTTTGCCTGGTTAAATTCATGCTTTAATTAGAAAGGCATGCCCCTTTGTTATTTTGGTTTAAATTGCAAGGAAACCTACAATAAAGATTTAAGTCTGATTCCTCCTTTCTGGGGCAAGCAGCTAAATAAATACATTCTAGCCTGACAATACTGAGGAGTAACAAGTGAATCTAAGATACAGAGAAAATAACCCAGGCTAAAAGATTTGTTGGGTAATAGCAGAAGGACAGCTGTTGGACACTGCCTTTGCTTGTGCTGAGGTTTTTTTAATGGGAATTCGACATCAGATCAGTCTGCAAATACATAAGATGCAAATTAAAAAATACATTTTACTGAACAAAATATAACTAATGGCAGGGACCACAAAAACAGGGAAAAGCACAAAGTCATAACTCTTCTTAAATAGCTTTCACTTTTGGAGATTTAGGAATATCTTACTTTGTCCTTGAATTTCAGGGAGGTAATTCATTCCCTTCCTCTAATCCATTCTTCTGGGCTTGCACAATAACTCTAGTCCCTTCTTTTTTGCCACCTCAACATATCAATTACCTTATAGACAGAAATAGCTGTTAAAGTTTTGACCTGGTTGTCTTACAAATAAATAGTCACCGCATCTTCAATATTAGGCTTAAAATCCTTTCTTACGGGTGAAGTGAAAAAAAACCCAAAACCAAAACCAAACCCTTATATGGAAAGAATGTTTGCTAGTGTTCTTGAAATCTGAACAGTCTAATCAGAGTTACTAGCTCAGATCAAATTTTCATAGAAGCATAGGATGGATCAGGTTGGAAGGAGCCTTAAAGATCACCTCTTTCCAACCTTCTTGGCATGAATTGTTATAGGTTGAGTGAGAAAATAAGATATAAATATTACTACAGGAAAAATCTAATTAATAATACAGATGGAATTTTTACAGTTGCTAGTCAATACTCCTTCTCGGCTGTTGCACTCGCCCCTGTGCTCCCTCTGGGCCTGAGGCTGATGGCTTCAGTCCCAGGAGATGGTGTTGCTGTGCTCAGTTGTCATGTCCCAGGTCATTTCTGGGGACAGTGAGCCACTGGTGGTAGGGATTTCTTCCTCAGCTTTGCCAACAGGAGCACAATGTTGCCAGTTTGTTCTGCCTCCCTGCAGAGCCTGCATGGTATAAGAACACATTTAATAAATCTTCAACCATGCTTAATCCCTTTTTGGTGCCTTCCCTGGCTGCAATTTGATGTTGAAGTCAGTATCCCTTATGTCTGGTACGGTGCAGTGGTGGATACTTGCCCTTTTTTTTGCTTAGTTACAGCTGAAACACATTTTGCACAGTTCCCAATCCTGCCTGCCTTCAACAGACCACCATTTGTGGCTCATACCCTGCAGTATCCAGGGCTGGCCTGTGTTCACTCTGTTGTCATGTCCCACCTGCACCCAATCCTGATCTCACTTGAATCACATTGTGCCACATTCCTCTACCCAACATCATCCTGCGTGACTTATTACAGCTCTCCAGTACCTAAAGGGGGCTACAAGAAAGCTGGAGAAGAACTTCTCACAAGGGCACAGAGTGGTAGGACAATGGGGAATGGCTTTAAATGGAAGGAGGGTGGGGTTCAATTCTATATTAGGAAGAAATTCATCACTACAAGAGCGGTGAGGCACTGGAACAGGTCGCCCAGAGAAGTTGTGGATGCCCCATCCCTGGATGTGTTCAAGGCCAGGTTGGATGGGGCTCTGAACAACATATTGTAACGGAATGTGTCCCTGTCCATGGCAGGAGTGTTGGAATTAGATGATCTTTAAGGTCCCTTCCAAACCAAAACATTTTATGATTCTATTATCATCATGTCAGGGGTCATGAATATTTCACTCTACACCAGATAGCTACCTCTTGCTCCTGGCCATATAAAAATTACAATTATATGCAATGAATGTACAAGGAGATTATTCGAAGAAGTTAACATGTAGCCACCTGATCATTAGAAAAAAATGCTGTTACAGGTTAAACAATTTAAAACAAAGTTCTAGGCAGGCCAAGCCAATCTTGGGCAAAGCCTGACAAGCCTCAGTCCTGTGACCTTGCAAAGTTAATGTGATGTGGATGGCCTGTTAATAGCAATGGCAATAGAGTATTTATTGAGCTACAAGCTTAGCTTATGTCTGTCAGGCAGTATTATTAGTGCTTACAGTTTTCTCTCTTTTTCCCAGCAAAATGTGATATTGAAAAGTTCATCCAAGAGCCCTTAAATAATTAAGAAAGGTGACTGCTCCGGTAAAAATATACACATGCAAATTCATTTTAAAAGCAGCTGCTTACTCTGATGGCTGAGTTCTGTGATTATTAAAATCCAGTTAACCGTCATGTTGGAGAAGGGTTGTTCCACAAGAGGAGGGTAATGTTGCTTCTGTGGAGGCAACTTTAAGACCTTTCAAATTTCTTCTTGAAAGGGCTGTGTTTCAGCAATGCAGGTTATGGAATTACCCTAAACACCAGCTCACAGCAAGGCTGCCTGAGGGCAATCTGGATTAGAAGAGGAACTGCAACTCTGCTGAAGCAGTGGCAGGTTTGGGTGAAGTGCTCCAGCTGCCACCCATCTTTGCCCACAGGGATGCTTGTTCCAACCCTTGCCCAGTCAGCCTTCCCTCTTAATTTCTATTTTGGGCCGGGTGGGCACTTTTGCTTTCAGTTTAACTGAACCGGATGGGTTTGACTGAATCAGGTTAGGGAGCTGCCAGCTGAGCAGTTCGAAGCAAGTGATTTGAAAGGGTGCCAGTTTTTCCCAGGGAGGTGGTGGTGAGAAGCTACTGCTGAACTGGGGGATGTAACCTTTTCAGCCAGCTGAGCTCCAGCCAGGGCAGGGTGTAGCCAGATCCTTCAGCTGAAATAAAAATGCATAGATATCTGTCATGGACAGATAGCTGGGAAGAAGAGAGGGTGAGAAAACACAGATTTAGTATGAAATGCAAAAATTTCAGCATAGTGGGAATTTTATAGGACAAAGATTTTTGTGCCAGTATGTCTCTGGGAATGATTGAAAAAATTTTCCTTTTTTTTTTTTTTTTTCAGCATCTCTAAACAAGTGCTGGGCAGGCTTCCAGCCAGAATCCTCTTCTCTCTGCATTTTACTTCATTTAGCTGCTGGGTGCTCCTGCCCTGCTCGGCGCCTCTTGTCAGCCACCGGCGCTGGAGGCTCCGCAGCAGAGCATCGTTTCTCTTTGTCAGTGGTTGTGCTGCTCCTTCACTGTGAAGAGCTCGCAGCACAGCAAGGGTTAAACTGCAGTCTCTCTCATCCACTCAGGCGGACTGAGAGCAATGCACGTCAAAATTCAGTCAGAAAGGAATCTGAAAAGCAAGAAGTGTGTTCATAGAGTCTTTCTTTTAAGACAATTCACCCATTTTTCTAGGGCTGATTTATTGCTTTGGAACCCATCGAAGCATGCTGAAACCTAAATTCAGTATGAATTTGTGAGGATGGGAATATACTTCCTTCAGTTCTCAGGTTTTTAAATGTCAGTACTTCAGTATTTTAAAATATAAATGCACTATATAATATAGTATTGTATCTATGTATAATGCAACTATATAAAATAGTTTAAATATATTTTACTTTTTAATTTAATGCTTTAAAATTATTTTTTAATTTTGTGTAAGAAAATTAATTCCATGGATACGTAAACTGAGATAATTGCTTCAAATTATTCATTTTAGCCTTCAAGAAGTGAACTTTTATTTATGTTTTCATCATAATTACATTAAAGTGTCAACATGAGCTACTATGAATTAAAAATTTTAGGTCATTTTTAAAGTAATGTCTTCCCTCATTTTTTAGAGCAAGCTATCCCAATAAGAGGTGATGTATGTTACCTCAACATGGAGCAAGAGATGAGAAGCAAATTTCAGATGTATTTATTAGATAAAAGAACCCCAAGTTGATTTCCTATTTTGATTGCAAATATTCTAGATGTTACTTGGAAAAGCCACGTGGCAAAAATTGCACTAAAAGGAAGATGTTGTCGCGTTAATGTTTGTAAAATAAGAAGTCATGGTACTCTTGGACAACTTTTATAGTTACATTGACAATGTAAAATACACGTTTAAATGCATTTCCATTAAACATGAGTAGAGCTATCATTTGAGTCATCTGTAATTTACCACTTCTAATTAATAAAGCCAGAAAACTTTCTCTGCTTCTTGACCAACCTTTGCAATAGTGAAGGTCTCATGTTGTCCTTATGACAGAGGTAGTAGGCTGTGACTGCCAGGATAATGTACAACTAAACGATATTTTTCAAATCCTGATAAAGTGCATGTTTGATGGGTATATGAGAAGTCAGTGAAACCAGCTCTGTCTGGCACTGCAAGTGGCACGTGTTAGCTTGACTAGCCTGGTTAATTACCTGCATTTGGGCACACCTGCCCTTCTTCTGCCACATGAGCCAGTGCCTGTCTGGTGCTGTCGTGGGCAGGAGCAGCCTGGGCAGCCCTGGCCGCTCATTGGTTCACACTGACTGTGTCACAGCAGAGCTGAACTGGGGCTAAACTGGTGTTTCCGCTCTGAAGAATTGTTAAAAGCATTTAATTTACACACATATAGTACATGCATGCTTTAGAGAACTGTACTGACAGTTTGGGCTTTAGTAGCTGATGAATGAAGAGACAAGAGATAATCAGAGTCCCTGTTCACAGCCTCTGGGATGCACTGCTAGCATGCTCTTTTTTCCCCCCAGTATTAAGCTCTGGTTGGCTTTGTGGTAGTTATTTTTAATTGTAAGGTATCTAAAGTGTGAGATACTTTTGAACCACAAAATAATACCAGCTGCACCCCTAGCAAGCTGAACTGAAGATACATTATCTTGCTTTTATTTTCCCCTTAACTTAATTTTCCAGTGTTATCTCAGCAGTCTTGAGTCAAGCTCCTCTTTTCTTTTTTTAAGTGGTGCCTTTCTGATATTGTGACAAGCAATCTGTGGAAAATGTGGAAGTGATAAAATAAAAAGAAATTGTTTACAGATAAGCCTACTTCATTGATGCTGTTTTACCAGAACGAACAAAATTGCTTTGTGAGTTTGAGCAAGAATATATGCTTTTTTATTCCTGAAAAGTAGATATAAAACAGAGTAGGAATCACTGCACTAAGAACACATTACTACAAGAGAAATGGGAACTATACTATGCTATTATACAGCTCTTTGTTAGCAGCAACTGTTAATTAATCCCTCAGAGCCAAGGAGTCTGATGAAAACCTTTGGAGTTGGCGTGTTGCTAATAAGGATGGCAAAACACATGTCTGTATTCCATGGCTTGGTTCCAGATTGTCTGTCCTGGTCTGTTGCCTGGATAGCTTCCCAAATCTTCCTTTTTCAGCTAAATTTAGGAAAAAGTAGTTAACAAGCAGCATTCACATCATCTAAACTTTCAAATGTTCAGATGTTTCCAATCCATCTTCTAATCCAAGTCCTCTTAGAGAAGTAATGTGAACAGTTTTAAAGAAAACTGCCCTTAACTGCTACATTCTGGAGGTAACTGTCTCAAGCCTGAGCCACATGGAGAGGTCATGTACTTTTTCCTCACCTACTTATATGCAAGTACAGCCCAGCTAAAATAGCCCCGAAATGGTTTGGATTAGCTCAGCTCCCTGTGCACTACAGGAGATGAATAGCAATTGAAGGATCCATTAATAGATTTCGATTGCAATTAGAAGCACACTTGACTACGACTATGTGGCTGTGTCTTAAAAACTAACTAGCACAGCTTAGCTTAAGTAGCTGAGCCCTAAGATGCTTTGGTGGTGAAATGGCTTTCTGGATATGCTAGAGTAATTAGTGTTGCTACTGAACACTAGAAAAGCAGTCATTTCTTGTCGAGTTGTGTCCCATCCACATCCATCTAATGCAGCCTTCTGGGTTCTCCCCTTTCTAAGGACATCTTGGACAAAAATTCTAGTTTATGGTACTGTCTTCCTAGGACAGTGGAAGTTACAATCTATTTCTTAGAACTCTTGTCTATAGAGCATGACAGGCTTATACAGAGTGGGAAGACGCACTACCTCTAATGATACACTGATGCTCATGTGTCATTAGAGGCAGCATTTCTTCCAGCTTCATATCATACCCCGTGACTTCCCACCACAAGCACATATCCTTTGTTAACGAGGAAAGAAGCTCCTAGGATTTCAAAGACCACTGACTTCTTGTTTTCATTTTATCTGCTGGTTTGTACTTCTGAAGCTCCCCAAGGACTGATGTGAGTTGTCACAGCAAAGGCCACCCTGTTTTTGATTTTCTGTTGAATGAAATGTCAGTGTGGAGAACCAGTGCTTCACTGAGTCTGCTGGGCAGTTTAGCAGGGGTCTGCAGTGAGGAAGGAACCTGCTGTGAGCTGGAGCGCTGGCCCATGGCAGGACCTGGCAAAGGAACATTTCCAGACATGCTTACTTTTAGGCTGACACATACTGTTTCACCCAAGAAACCATATGACAATTATTTCTATGGCTTTTTTGTTTGTTTGTTTCCTTTAGCTGATTTATTCTAGAAATTTGATCCATTCAAAAGAAAAAAAAAATAGACAAAAAGAATTCCTTTGAAGCTAACCAATGGTATTCTAAGTTTAACAAAAAATGAGTGCTTGGTGAACTGTTGACAGCAAATAATTTATTCATTGAATTTAGTGCTCTCATGTTTCCTAGTTGCCAGTAAACAGATGATGACAATAAAATACAGAAATGTGTATGTAGCTCATATGCATATCAGTAAAAGAGTATTTTATGCGGATAAACAACAGCTTGGAGATTAATCTGACTATGAAATTCATAGTGCAGGACTGTTCATATGTTTTATATCCTCAATTATTGTGATTTCTACTGCAGAGACAGGTGCCTCACATTCTTTTCATGAAGGGATAAGTGTTGGTTTTATGAGCGGGACCAATCTTACTTAGTTGCGAGGAAAATATGCTGAAATACCAGCAATTGCTAAGGGAACATTCACATGCCAAGACTGCTTTTCGAACTAAGCCTAAAATAATGTACGTCATTTAAGTGATTTGAAGTATTAAATGCTTAGCTTCTATCAAAATTACTTCAGCACCTGATACAAATGCAGTGTTTAGCACTGCTGTTAATAATGAGAGAGAGGTGTTGTTACTGGTATTATGGTGGATGGGACTTCTGTTACTGAGATGTTTTTAAGAACTGATGAGACAAAAGCCTGTGGGAGTGATTCAGGGATGGATGATCCTGCCTTAGCACAGAGGGGTGGACTTAGAAGGTCTAGGTTTTCTGGGAGTCCCTCTGCAGAGAGTAGATTTGTATACAACAGGTCAAATGATGGCCAGCCTGGAAGTGATGGTCCAAGCACACCATATTGAAATTATTAGTGGTAAAATCAGCCTGGAGTGTCCAGTTTGGCTTAGGATCTGCTGGATGACTGCAGACTATTCAGTCAAAACAAAAGCTGGACCCCACTCCAGTGAATTCAGTCCTATTTTCAAGTCCTTTGCAAAGCTCTTGATGAACATTTCATCCCTTTTTTAAAAAAAAAAATAGAAATCAACTTGACCAATAAAATAGGAACAGGATAAATTTTGCACGTGAAGTAATAACTAATTTTAAATAATTCTTTGAAGGCAAGTTGTTATCAAATAAATGACTACTGATCTTTTAATACTATGTTTCTCATTCTGCGATGTACCTTTAATACTGATCTATAATGCTCTAAAATATGCATATGAAACTAAATGTGTTGATCAGGATTTCTCAAAAGAGCAATTTTCTGCAGAGTACTTCAAAAATTCAGCCTGAAATCATTTTGCTGCTCCTAGCTTGGAAGAAGGGACAGACTTTTTTATTTCATAGAAGATTAATGTGTCGTCAGAAGGAAGAGAGTGCTTATATTTGGATCATTCTTCACAAGCAAAAGCCTGAGTTTGTTCCACAGTGATTGTCTTTGTTTGATAAATAGTTTGTGTTTGAAATGGAATACGTAAACATTTAGGGGCATAAATAACTCAGTCATGGTAATGACTTGTAGACAGTGATATATCAATGCCATTATGGAAATTTGTGTTCAGCATCATAAACAAAAACTAAACCATATAAAATGGGAGGGTGTTTCTGCATAAGGGTTCCAGGAAGCAAAAGTTTGTTTGTGTATGCTGCAGATTAGCCCAGATTTCCAAAAGTGAGGTATTATGAAAGAAATTGGTTCTGCAAACATATGTGCTCAAATGTCTGTACTCTGTCCAGGCCTGGCCTGAGGCTGCTCTGATTATGGCTGCAGGAGGACAGAATAGGGATAAGTCTTTAATGTATAAGTAATATCAGACTGTCAAAGATCTGCCCCATGGAAAGATGACAATAGGTGGTATCAGTTGGTGGTAAGAAGTCCCTTGAGCATCTGATGTTCGAAGCTGATCTGAGCTGACTTTGTGCAGGTGAAGCAAAACTATGGGCAAAACTAACACAGAGGTGGACTTGGGTATCTGCCAAAGAATGGGGTGGCTCTCAGGCTGGGGAGGTGGGAAGAGGCTGGAAATCAAATCCTTTGAGGAGAATGCACTGCCGTGGGGCTGGTGATGAGACGGTACTGTGACCCTGCCTTTCCAAATTTCTTAACCTGAGGCCCTTGATTTAATAAAAAAATTGAGTGTAGGTTTTGTTTATTTGTTTATTTTTGGGTGGAAACATATGTAATGCCTTTAAACGTGTGTTACCATCTGGAAGCAAGAATGAGAGCCAAAAAACCACAGCCGGCTATCTTAAAATCTCTGCCCAGAGCTTTTCAAATCACATCAAGACTTACTGATTTATAGGATATACAAATGCTGATTATTGTGAAGCACATGGAGCCTGGGGAAGGATGAACTTTAGATGAGATTTTATAGGTTCTCCAGTGATACTGAAAATAAATTGGTCCCTCTACCCTGTTCAGCAAACAGTGTGCACTGGATTTGGACAAGTATTGCTGACTGAGTGTGACATCCAAAGATTACTGGTTATGCTTGAGATGTGCTTTCACATTTCCAAGAGGCACCAAGGGCTCTTTTTCTTGTCAACAGAACTTCTCCACTTCTCAATCAAAAATTAACAGGGAACCCTACTTATATGTACATCTTCCTGAAGAAAGCAGATTTTTTCCCCCATCTTGTTCTGAGAATAAGGTCAGTGCCTTAAAAAAAAAAAAAAACCAAACCAAAAAACAAAAAATCACAGCTGTTTTACTAAATAGAAAAGATAAAATAGAGGAGGAAGAAAGTGATGTTTATTACAGCTCCTCTTAAAAATTGTATCTGTACTTTTTGCCAGAAGCTGTATAAACTGTGTGGAAAATCCAACAGACAAAGAAAATATAAATAATATATTTTACACTAGTGCACTGCTAGGATAACACTTCCTGAAATGGGTCACTATGGTGGCTTTTGACCTACCAGAACTAAAGCAGTTTAGATAGAAGATTAGATCTCATCAGGTTCATAGGTCTATCTTTATGTGAAACAAAGGAATAGATCTCTTCTTCTGTAAAATCAATTCTTAAGTTGATTGTTAAATTATTCATGTTGCATGTTGTCTTTCCTCTCCAGTAAAAGCAATGTGTGTTCACTGTCCAAATATGACCATGTGCTGGAGGAGACTTTGAAGGATTAATGTACACAGCATTCTTCAGGAATTTCTGTGCTTTTTCTTCATGTGCCTTTCTTTTTTCCTCCTCCAAAGTGAATGAGCAGCTTTGAGTTCAAACAGCCAATTTCATTTGCTGTCCCTGCCTACACTGTTTGCGCACAGCTTTTCTTTATTCCCTCCACACTTGTGATAATCTTAACCCTGCATGAGCATAGGGAACTGTGACAAAGCTGCCCCAAAGAAAAATTAATTAAAACCCCAGCTAAAAAAGTCTGAATAATGTTCATTTATTGCAAACTTCCTTCCTGTAAGGAAGCAGAATGATGATATCAGACAGAGAAAGCGCATCATGGGGATGGGGACCAGGACGTATGATGTCTTGCTGGAAGTATTTTTTGCCCAAAAATTTACCATTGTTTTCTTCCCTATCCAACAGCAACATCTGTTTTCCTCTAGGATTCATGCAAAAACCTGAGTTGTACCATATACATGAACGTGAGTGTGAACCATCATGCCAGAGATGAGAGGGTGAAGGCACAGCAGTCCTACCATGACTGGAGTTCCACACCTCAGGATTTAGAGACAGCTCCTTTTTGGCCAACGAAAAAATTAAATATAAAGCTCTGAATTTTCAATGTCTGTATCTCAGTTGGGCTTGACAACATTTAAATGCAATTTTGTCAGTATTAATAAATAAGATTTTTGATGAGTCATATTTATATTACCATAGTAATTGAGTGTATGAAAAAATCTTCAATGTGGCAATCCTTACAAGACCCCCAAAACATAAAAGGGCAATTTATTTTCATTGTACAGATGGACAGCTGAAGCCAACGGGCTGCTTGTCCCAGGTGACAGAAGATGCCTGTGTGGTCTTTCACAGCCATCTAGGAGTAAGCTTGCTGAACTGTCTGGAAGCAAGGCAGCTCAGATTAGAAACACTGTAGTTATCCAGGAGGATTTAGCCTTTCAGCAAGGGGGAACCTTCTCAGCACAACACCAGGCTGGTATCTTTAGCTGAATTATGAGCTGTGTTTGTGTGCAAGACCCCTCTGTTGTCATTGTTAAACTTCTCTTTGCCTGTACTCTGAAAATTTGTGTCATCCCAGGCTCCTCCAGATCCCAGCTGTGGAGTTAACATTAATCACATTGGGAAGCTGTGTCTGCATCTTCATAACCCACTGTCTGTGTCTCCTCTGGTCTAAAACGTGGGTACTGCGGGGCTGGGACAGTCTTGTTCTGTGCCCTGCAAACACAAGAGAACCCGGCCCTACCAGGAGACTGTCAGAGCTGCTGGGTTGTATAGACAAGGCACTGATGCTGGACCTCTTGGCACAACATGCAACTCTGAGATGGAGTCAAAAATCTGTATTTTGCAGACTATATTTTTAGGAGTAAGGAATTACCCATGCTGAGTGAGGAAAGTCATAATTTTATCTAGGCAAACTCCTTTTTGATGTCAAAGGAGAGTGAGCCTTAATACTCAATGATATTAGCAATGCCTTAAGAAGGAAAGGGAGAACTGAAGAAGATAAAATGTAGTGAGGAGAAAACAAAGCCAACCAGGCCTCAGCTGAAATATTTAAGTACAAGCTCCACATCATGCTACCAAGAGATGAAATGCAGCAGATCACTGCACAGAGCTCTGTGAAATGAAAGGACATAGTGCTGCAGTTGAAAGCAGACATGTGGGGTGAGAGCTGAGCAGAAGCAAAAGTGAGTTTCCCATGTATTTGCTGCCCATGATGGAGATTGTTGCTGCATGGAACCACTTGTGGGCAACCAAGCAAAAAAGGGCCACGTCTTCTGTGTGACTAACTGCAGACTGCAAGGGACATGAAGTGGAGTAATTTTAAAAAACATCTTTCTCATTCAGCAGTGGTGTCTGCCAAAGGGACATTCTTCTTCAGAATGAAGAACAGACTTCACTTAGTTGTCCAGGGAAGTGGCAAAGAGCCCGGAATGGGAGTTAACGTTACCAACTTCTGCTTTTGGAGCAGTCCCATCTATCAGCTTCAAGCTTGTTTTTAGTCAAAAACCTCCATGCCCATTCACAGGAAGGTCCAATGCAAACATTCTGCATGGCTGTTCCCCTGCTTTTACTCTTTGTCCTCCTAACTATAGGGGTTTGTTTCTGGGGTTAACAACAATTGATGGTGAGATTTCAACACACACAAAGGCTGCAGCTAGTGCTAATTTAGGTGGTGAGGGTATTGACAGTTGTGCAACCACAGCAGCATGGCTGTCAGCATGGGCTCTTCTAAACCCAATGCAGGAGGTGATTTCAAAGAACACTGTTACATTCAGGTTGGCATCTGTCTACACTCGGTATATCTAGAGATGCCATGTCTTTCTGAGTCTTTCTGCATGTTCCCCTTTGCTGCTTTGCATTTCTCAGTCCTGAAACAACCAGCCATTTTTCAGTGGGTCTCAGCCTAGAAGTAATCTGAGCACCAGAAGCAGAGACATTTGAGCAGGGAAAGGAGGATAAAGAACAGTACTTAAAAGTGTCTGAAATTTTCTCCTGGAAGATAATAATGGGTTTTAAAGATTCCTTGTCCTCCAGAATGACAACCTCTGTATCAAAATGTGTTTTCATTCATGGCTTTCTTTTTCTAAAAATGTCATGAAATTGAGTTACATCCCATTTGCTCTAATAATTTATATGTTGAAAACAACCATTGTATCTCACCTATCAAGGCAAGGTGCTTAATATTAATTTCGTTAGCCAACAGGCAGTTTGGGTTTTTTTCCACGTTGCCCTTGCTGCTGAGATCTGACCATGTTCCTGATGGATTTAAACCAGCAGGTGTGTGTTTTGGTCATTCAGCTCACACCCTGGTATTTATAGTTTCTGTTAGATTAATACTGAATCTTTGAGAAAGCCCATCTGTTAAGCTACACAGCCACAACTTTGAAGACTTTAATTTCTCTTGAATTGCAGTATTCTCAGCTGCACAATGAAAGGCATCTTTTGATCAGTCCACATCATTATAACTTCTCTGCCAAGCTTATTGTACTTACAAATGTACTGATTCGTGTGCTGGTGGTGCTTAGGATATGTGTTACAGAGTAACCACTGTGGAAGCATCACGGATTCGCATTCAAGTTACAAACAGGTGAAAGAGGATAGGTGAAAGTTCCCCCTGGTGCTTAGGGTCTTGCATCAGCCAGCTGAAAGGAATGGCACTTCATAAATTTTTGCTAAATATGAGGGAAATATGACATTTCATGAGGATGTGAGAACATGTCAAGATAAAAAAAATTACGGAATGGCTGAGGCTGGAAGCATTGCTGGCTCATGGTCAACTTGGTGCCCACCAGCCTCCCTCCTCAGCTCCTTTTCTGCAGAGCTTTTCCTGCTGGTTGGCTTCAAGTCTGCATTGGTGCACAGGCTTATTTCTCCCCAGATAGAGGATTTTTTATTTCTCTTTATTAAGTTTCTTGAGATTCTTTTTGGCATGTTTCTTCGGCCCATTGAGGTCCCTTTGTAGGGTAGCACAAACCAAATCACTTGGATCCACCTTTCCTCCAGGTCTATAACCCATGGGACTTTGCCAGACCTGAATGGTGCAAAGTGAGGGTCAGCTGCTAGCCTTTCTTTTAGATAGACAAAGTTGTTGTCAGGGAGAAGGTTTAGATTCAGCACTAGTTAGAACTTCCCAAAATGCAACATAACAGCTTCAGGGAATATCAATCACAACTCTCCTGGTAGAGGGCTCAAGAAAGGAATTTTGTTCCTGTTGTCATTGGGGCTGCTTTTACAGTTCTGACTGAATTTTACTGTCTCTTTTCAAGCAACTGCCAAACAATTCAATGTACGAAGAACTTCTGACCCATGAGGTGAAGTCTGACATTGGACCAGGATGAGAAATGGGGGAAAGTCTTACGTGGGAGTTTGTGCTTCCTTTCCTGGAAGAAAATTTGGGTTATTTGCTCTATGTTGTAAAAGTGGAATCATAAAAAAGGAAAATGGGCTTAGTTGAAATTCACATGGCTTTGACTAGGCAGAGGTAGGTTGAAGGAAAAAATTAAACTGAACATTTAGAGTAAGTCCATACCTTTCCAAATTACGTTTATTTTTACATTTTCCTAAATAAATTAAAATAAGAATAAACCCCATGTAAATGAGATACAAACATTCTGGTTTAGTCTCTATTTGATGTTTTAGTTGATGGGCAAAGTATCTATAGTTGTTTTTCTGAAAAAAAAAATTGTTCAAGTTTTTTTTTTTAATTTGTTTTTGTTTAGGTAGTGAGCCCAGAAATCAATTATTTCTAAGCTTCTCACTTTTATTCAAAATCTGGGGATGGCTGAAAAAAAATCCCAACAGATATTTATGAAAATAGCACAGTGATTTATTTTGTTTTGATGAAAATATTAAAAAGTTCATGTGATACAGATTTAATTCACTTGAGGAGAGCTTAAATTTTATTTTGATGAGCACTATGGAAATACAAGACTTGGAAGGACAGAAGAAAATATGGAATTTCATAGATTAAAGCAGACACATATCTAGTACAACTGAAGAGGACATGCAAGATGTGTGTTAGCTGTTGAATGTGATCAGTTTACTAAAGAAAACTGGCAAGCGAAGCATAAGAACAACAGCATCAGAGCTGGAAAAGAGATTGCTTTTCTGCTCTGCTCCTTGCCAATGCTGAAATGCTCTATTTCACTTTCAGACCATTTATTGTATTTTACAGTCTAATTTTTACTGAATATTCTTTTGCTTCCTTTGGGAGACTGACAGACTGACTAATCCCCATGTCGCCGTGACTTTTTTTCCCAAAAGTAATCTCTCTGTTTCCTTTCTTCTGTTACTTATCATTGTATCATCCATGATTCATCTCCTTTGTTTAAATAGATAAAGTCTACCCAGCTTTGCAAGCCCATTTATTTAGGGAGTTCTGCTTTATCAAATGGAGGTAAGCATGGGTCGTCAGGTGATCCTTTTCAATGGTGTGAATTAAGGAAGTCCCTCAAATCCCTCAGATTTCGTCTCTGCCAAGTTAAATAGTAACATTTTTCTTTCTTAATATTTCAAAATTCCTTTACAAACAGCTTGTTTGAAAAATAATTTTAAATGTGTGATTTCTCTATGTGCATATGAAAGGGATAATCTGTCCAGAGAATACACACATGGAAAGTTACACATGGCATTTTTCCTGTAATTGTATTTTTCCTAAGAGCTTATCCAAGATACTCCAGAAACACAAAGTAACTGCATATCTTTTGTTGTATTTTTTATTCCTTGTAAACACTTCCCAAATGATACTTCTACAAGTCTTTCCCCAATAGTTGTGTTATCCAACAGAGGTATGTTCTGCAGTTTTCAACTCTGCATCAATACATGTATTTTATCTTTCTAACGCTTTCAGACACTGCCTTTTCTCTCCCTTATGCTCTCATTCACCATTGATATATAAACTGACTTTCACAGACATTTGGATGCACACACTCCTTACAACTTACCAGCCCAGCCACCTTTTCTTATTGCTGATACTAGAAATCTCACTGTTATGTTATGATATCCTCCTTTCCCTATTTTCCATCCTATCTGTTGCAGTAATTTTCCCTTATCTATTAAGTATGAAGTAGTTCTATTTGTCTTATCTTTGCTTAACTTCTATTACCTTAAGTATTCTGTATCCTGGTGGAAGGGCAGGGATTGGTTATTTGATCACTGAGATTCCCTGGCTTTTGCTCCAAGAAAATGGAGAGACAGAGACACCAATACAGAACCCAGCAACCAGAGCTCTAAATGAGATCTTTAGACAGATGGGTTCAAATTCTTATTAAAGCAGGCCTAACTCAACCACCAGGAACTTAGTTACCTCTCAGGCTGAAAAATGAAGGTATTGTAAGTCTCAGATCCTCACATTGCAGAGCACTGGACCATGTCCTAACAGATAACTTCATGAAGAGTGATGGAAAGCACACACTTATGGGGTGTGTGAGCTCTGGGGCTCAAGGCCGAAATTCTGCAGGAAGGTAGGAGATCAGCAGAAGAATATATACATTGTCCCATCTTTGGTCGGGAAAAGTCCTGCAAGGTAAGCAAAGAGTCTTTGTCCTGTTATTTATTGCTCTCAGAGCAAATGTTGTAAAATATTTGTCTCTAAGTGTCACAACGGAAACCCAGTGGTGTGCTTTAGCAGAGCTTGTCCTCAAATCTCACCTCAAAATTGAGGCTGGAAGGCCAACCTTATAGCTTTCTCAGGATCATGGAAAACACAAGATAAAATACCGATGAGGTAACTTTCAGAGAGGGTCTCCTTCTCTGGGCTAGTTCTCACTTTCAAGGCATTGGTTTCTTTGTGAAATGGGCTGCCATCAGCAATACAAATCGCATGTATGTGTCCAGGCTGGTTCTCTGATCCATGTAGCCAGTGAACTCTTTGGTATGGACTATCAGCTCATGAGAGACCAACTTGGATCTCTGGTTGGAATTTCCACAGGTGTTTAAGAATACAAGGACATCAAAGCTCAAAATCAACTACATAAAACACAAAACTCATAAAACAAAAAATGAAGTTTCAGTTGCAAAAAATTGTGCACTTTGCCATCCCTTCTCTGCTGCCATAATTTAAGGGTTTCTTTTGGAGGGCTATTCTTGTATGAATAGTGAGTATTTCTATATGTATAGTTTGCTATCAGCTATTCAGACTTTTTTCTTTTTTTACTCAAAAGAGAGCATCTCAGAAGGTCTGAGGACTTGAATGGATGGATGGAGTGAAATGATTCGATTAAACCTGTTTCAGAAGTTGGTGTTTGAAAGTCTGCAGCATTCTGCAACTAAACCACTAATGTTATAATGTTTATAATTGATTGAGCATCAACAGAGTCTTTGGCAACATAGAGGGAGCAAAAGCCAAATGGTTTATGTACCTGAAGGTTTATAATTGGATCCAGCCAGACACAGAGTACACCTGTGGACTATTAAAAACACAAAACAAAAAGCAACAGACAGGTCTTTGGCTGGCATAAGTCAGTGCAATTTCATAAAATCATCAATTACACTCTTTCTCTGATAACCTGCCTCACTTTTACCTTCAGTCAATGTCAAGGAACAAAGTTGATAGCAAAGCGAAAAGAACTTTCTGTCTTGAAAACTCTTCATTCTAATTGACTGAAATTTTCATACTGTTAGACCAATTTTTTTTTTTGTAAAATATTAGTCTGCATTTCGCCAAATATGAAACTCATTTAAGCTTCACCACCTTCATTAGGAAAAAACAAAGCTTAAATGGACAGTGATGAAGGATTTAGTCTAGGCAACCACTGTGAAATCACAGTTTGGAAAGTGGGCAATCTTGGGTAATGCACTGTGCTGTATTGCTCTTATACACATCTAATCAATAAGGTGAAATCATTAATTGTGATTTTTTTTTTTGCCAACTTTCTTTAATTCCTTTTTATTTGCTTTTAAGGAACTATTCTTTCAAGAATTGTTTTCCTCTACTTTATAAGACTTGTTTTAAACCTTAACTTGTGCTGGGACATACCTGTTTTCAGTCTGGAACTTAATATCACCACCTCATGAAAACAGCTGTAATATGGGTGTTTGCTAACAGGCCGAATCTCTGTGTTCCAAAGGATTAGTTGAAAACCTTCAATTAACATAACGACTTACAGATGGCCTTCAATAAAGAGCAATAAAAGGGTTTGTGGTTCAAAAGTAATTTATGTCTGAAACTGTTGTCCTTGGCAACACACCTACACACTTTGTCTGGGGAATGTGCTACTGTTTTGTCTGCTGGAAGGAAAAAAGAATATTTAATAAAAATAGAAGACAAAATATACTATTATAAGGGGGAAGGGAAAGAATCTAGATTAGCATAGTGTTTCACTGTTTTTGTTAATCCTGATCAAGAGTTATCTTAGAAGTATCTGGTATGTTTAACTCTGTATAGGAGATGTTCTATCTTGAGACAAGATGATAAAAAAAATGGATATTTCGATAACATCCCCATGAGAACAAGCTTTGAGGTGTTTCTAGATTATCCTTTATCTAAGTTGGAAATTTAGAGCTGCTTTCCCCATTTTATAATTGTATAGCTGTCAATTTTCCTTTACAAACCACAGGACAAAACACTGACGGTCACATAAAAATTCATGAAAGAAAAAAAAATCATGAGTACAATGGTGGCTAGGCAAGGTTATTACTGGAGCTGTTTGATAAGAATATGCTCATTGCATTTTTTCACCTGGAAATGCCGCTGCTTCAATGCTGGGATGTCCATAAATATTTAACATGTGCTCCATAGCATCTGTGCAATAGTTCTGTCTTGAAGCTTGACCCCATCACCCACATTCTGCATGGGAACTACAGCTGCTTCTAGTATTTTAAATCACCTCAAAAACTATTCAGCAGCCCCAAATCAGACACATAAATAGAAGTTTTCTTTGTTTTCTGTTTTTACCCTGTCCCTTCCTCACCACACTTTTTGTTCTCTCTCCTTCCACTTGAGCAATTTCAGAGCTTTCAGGTGCTTGTTTCTGACTGGCTTTGTACAAACATTCCTGTCTGGGCATGCAACATTCAGCGAACACATGAATCCCATGACCCAGGACACTCCTTGAGGATCTCCAGACATGCAGTATCCCACAGCAGCAGAGGGACTTCTCTTACTGGACCTGCAGATGCCTGGGAGGCCTGCTGAGATCTTCCTTTTCTTACTAGACAAAGCTTGGGAACAGAGAGGAGAGCGTAGAGAGAACTTCTGTAACCACTGAAAATAAAGTTCAGCAATTAGACAGTAACATGAGAAATATTGCTTATGATGAGGGGGACCATCATACAGCTCCACCTTTTTTAAAAGGAAGATTTTTCTGCTTGATCTGGATGATACTTCTAAGCAGACCCTTAGTAAAATACATGGGTAAGTTGCTTCTGAAGTTGCTTTTTTGGGGAGGGACTGAAATTAAAACAGAACCAGGAAAAGGCAATCAGGTCACTGACTCCTTCCCACAGCGATATTATATAATCACTCTTAGGTATTTTTGTGTATATTAAGAGATTATTCTGCTTCTATTCTGTCTTAAAATTAATTTGGATATTTTTCCTTTTGCATGGATCACTCCAGACTCTCCACTCTCTAGCATTTAGGAGATTTAATCTTATTTCCAGTGTAAACAGGTTCACAACTTATTTACAGTATATATTCATCTGTTTATTCTTCTGTCAGTACTAGCCTTTAACAGAAACAGCTCTTCTTCTCCTATATTTATAGTAGATGATCACATCCCCTTTTCACCTTTTCTGTTTTGAGAGTAAACAAACAGGTCTCTGTGGTCTCCTTTCATGTGACTGGCTCTTTCTGTTCCTAAACTTTTTAGTAGCCTGTTTTCACACTAGTACAAGTTAGCAGAGAAGCAACAGTCACACTTATAAATATTGTGTTGAATGGAAATCTTGAGTATTTGACTTCTTAAATTCTGGCATAAATGTATGCTTTGAAATTAAAAACAGTTCAAAACTTGTTGAAAATGGTTAATGACCAAAGAACTCAAACACAGAGGGACCCTCTTTAATCTATACTGGAAAGCACAGAGAAATAGCAGATCAGAAGGTTTGGAAACCTCACTAATAAAGACAGGTTTTGGAAAATGCATGCCTTGCTTATGGTCTGAGCGAGTTCACAGTCTAATTAAGGAGTTTTTAAAAGGAAATATCAGAGAATTCACTTTTAATCAATCAAGTAATCAACATTCTGAAGTCTTAGGAAACTGTCATCATCAAACAAGTGTTGGAAATTTAGAAAGGGACAATTGGCAATTAAGTAAATACTACATCCAAACCAAACTGTTAACACTTGTTAATCAGAGGACAATGGATTAAAATTTTATTCAAAACTTTTAAAATACTTTATAAATGATGCAACTCTTTTTAGTTCAAATGAATTTTCACTGAAAATTAAAATTAAGACCAAACTACAGGATAATGAAGTTTTCAGGTTTCATTTTACATTTTATTTTTCTCTCGCCCTTCTCTGATTAACCTTTTAAATTTCTCTATTACCATGAAGATAGAAGAGTGTAAAGAAAAAGTACTCATTCCTGCAACCTCCAAATTTGGGACTGAAAGGTTAATGATCAGAAACTATGAAAAATCTAGGGCTTTTTTTATTAATTCATTAATGTCATTTAAACTTGTGACTTTTCTGCAGTTATTATTCTAACCAGTTGTATCGAGCAGGTGTAATATTCTTGAATTTACTTTTTTTTTTTTCCCGGAATGTTTGAGCTAAACAGCAATCCATATACTTCATAAGTCACATATTAATAACCATTTCTAATTTAATTTTTTTTTTAAATTAGTTTTCTTTGAAACTTCCAGAAACTCGGCCTTTCATTTCTTCATGGAAGTCAAGGTGGTATGAAATTTTTCTGTCTTCTGGGAACACTAGTAAAAACATTTTTATTACAGAGAAATTTTAACCAAATTTAACAATGAAAGATTAATCTTCACAGAATCACAGAATCAATTGGGTTGGAAAAGACCTCTGAGATCATCAAATTCAACCTATGATGAAACACCATCTTGTCAAGTAGACCATGTCACTGAGTGCCACATTCAGTCTTTTCTTAAACACCTCCAGGGAGGGTGACTCCACCACCTCCCCGGGCAGCCCAATCCAATGCCCAATCACCCTTTCAGTGAAGAACTTCTTCCCAATGTCCAGCCTAACCCCCTGCTGGTGCAGCTTAAGACTGTTCCCTCTTGTCCTGTCACTGGTTGTCTGGAGGAAGAGACCAACCCCCACGTGGCTACAGCCTCCTTTCAGGGAGTTGTAGAGAGCCATAAGGTCTTCCCTGAGCCTCCTCATTTCCAGGTTAAACACCCCCAGCTCCCTCAGCTACTCCTCATAGGATTTGTGCTCCAGATCCTTCACCTGCCTCATTTCCCTTCTCTGGAGATGCTCCAGCACCTCAGTGACCTTCCTAAACTGTGGTGCCCAGAACTGGACAGAGCACTCATGGTGTGGCCTCACCAGTGCTGGGTTCAGGGGGACAGTCGCTGCCCTGGTCCTGCTGGTCACACTATTCCTGATACAGACCAGGATACCACTGGCCTTCTTGGCCATCTGGGCACAGGCTGGGTCATGTTCAGCTGCTGTCAATCCAAACTCCCAGGTCCCTTTCTGCCTGGCCGCTCTCCAGCCACTCTGTCCCCAGCCTGTAATGCTGTGTGGGGTTGTTGTGGCCAAAGCACAGGACCCGGCACTTGGCCTTGTTGAACTTGATAACACTGGCTTGGCCCACCTCTCCAACCTGTCCAGGTCCCTCTGCAGAGCTCTCCTACCTCCCAGCAGATGGACACTCCCCCACAAGTTGGTGTTATCTGCAACTTTGCTAGTGGTAGACTTGATCCCCTCATCCAGATCATCAGTAAAGATGTTGAACAGGACTGGGCCCAACACTGACCCCTGGGGGGACACCACTGGTGACCAGCCACCTGCTGGATGCAGCTCTGTTCACCAGCACTCTCTGGACTTGGCCATCAGCCAGTTCTTAAACCAGCAGAGAGTGCCCCTGTCCAAGCCGTGAGCTACCAGCTTTTCCAGAGGTGTGCCATGGGAGATGGTGTCAAAGGCTTTGCTGAAGTCCAGATAGACACATCCACAGCCTTCCCCACATCCAGCAGGTGTGTCACTAGTCATAAAAAGAGATCAGGTTGGTCAGGAAGGACCTGCCCCTCCTAAACCCATGGTGGCTGGGTCTGATCCCCCAGCCATCCTGTTGGTAGTCAAGATGATCTGTCCCATAACCTTGCTGGGCACTGGGGTCAGGCTGACAGGCCTGTAGTTTCCTGAATCCTCCTTCTGCCCCTTCTTATGGATGGGCATCACATTGGTTGGCCTCCAGTCCTCTGGAAGTTCCTTCGTGAGACATGACTGACAATAAATGGAGAGTGGCTGGGCGAGCTCTTCCACCAGCTCCCTTCATCTTGAAGAAGTCCTCCTTGTTTTCCTAAGCAGAATTCCTATGGGATAATAGTCTCTAGGAAAAGTTCCTTAAAAGATGTACCATCATATTTCTTCCAGATATGGTAACAAATGCAAATGCAGTGGAAATAGGGCAGACAGTCTGGCCTGGTTTGGCTGCATCACCATGAGTGCAGAGTGCAAGGCAAAGGGTGGACAAGTAGGAACAGAGCCAGAACTCAATACCTTTGGACAGAGGGGAGTGTGTCTGTGGTCCTGGGTGCAGCAAAAAGTTCCCTATACAGTGGGAGCCTCAGGAGTCTGAACAGCCTTTTCTGGCAGAGGTTAACCTTAGAGAGTGTCTTAAGTGACCTTCAGATCCATCCTTTGGAGACAATGTCACTCGGAAGTTTGCTGAGCACTGAGGCTGGGGCAAGACAACTGGGAGAGAACCTGGGGGAGCTGGAAGAGGGGTGAGGTCTCCCAGAAGTTGTCCCTAAACCAGCCTTGGTCACAACACCACCTTCCCCTCTCTCTCTTTGACAAAAAGCTGAAGCTGTCTGTGCTTTAAGCTGAAATAAAAAATAAAAGTATGCATTGAAAATTCTCTTTTTTCTGCCTTTTTGTTGACACAGCTGCTTTGCCTTTTTTACGGGCCTAGCATCTACTTGTTATTTGGGTGAGAAGGGAGGCTATTTTTGATCTCAGTCTCTCCCAGTGTACATACCCTTAAGGCTGGCAATGCCTGTTTTAAGAACATCTTCATTTCCACTTGTTCTGTGTAATTCCTCATCTCCTTTTTTTTCCTCTTGAACATTTCCTCTGATGATTCCTGCTTATAGCTCTAGGTGTACTCTGTATCATTCACTATGGCAGAAATTCTTACTGCTGTATGATTTGGCACTGGTATCTATAGCAGTGCAGTAACATTTCCAGAGCAACGTTCAGTGGTCAGACACCTTAGAGATTCAGCTCTACATAAAAACCCAGCTGTCTGATTTCCTGAACATTAGCTGGAATCTTGCTAATGCTCTATCCCTCAAACCTCCTGGGTCTGTGAGTGCCTTCAAAACAACTGGAAGTAGCCTTGATTATTTAGTATTGAGAAAATGGAATTATTTTGTAGGAGGAATATCTTAATTCAAGTTATAGTAAGGTCTCATGTGCAGATTCCCTTTTTCTGTGCTTTGAATGATGGTAGTATTCTTTAACATTATATAATGATCTTCAGTATAGCTTTCTTTCGAGAATGTGATTTTTTTCTTATGGTTTTAAAATTATTTTTACTTTGAATTTTTTTTCTGCCATGTTAGAATAAGTCACCTGTTCTACTAGCAAACTATGAGGGGAATGATCTTTGAAGTACCATGCCCACATCTGTCAGTGGGAGGTGCGAAATGTCAAAAGCTTTCAAAAGTGTAAAAGCTTTTGAAGCTTATACTTCAAAGACCACACTCTACCTACGTAACAAGACCTAGAACACCTAGAAGCTCACAGGCATTGCCACCGCCCTCAAGACTATGACACAGTGGTAGAAACTGATGTAATCCCCATTTGGATCCAGAGTCAAGTCTAACTACTTGGAAATGAGCTGTTTACATGTAATTCAATTCTGCTGGGCCAAAAGAAAGCTACTGGCTTAGGAAACACTGAAATCCATGTGAGAAGAAAGTTTTAGTGTGAGTACACCCTTTTAGAGCTTTTGAAATGTTTAAACTTTCCCTCTGTTTGGAGTGGGTAGTCTGTCCTGGCCAGCTACCTTTTTAAAAGCAAGCAAAGGTGTCTGTAGCTGTAAAGCAGTACATCTACTGATCATTAATGAAGAACATTAGTTCAGTATAGCAAATGAACCTCTATTGTTTATCTGAAGTGATTTGGTAGATATTGTTAATGATTTTTACATTTAGAAGACAAGTCTCTATATAAGGCATTTTCAGAAAGCTTTAAATGCACTTATTTTGCCTGGGTGGTAGTTTCTACTCATTCTTTCCAAATGCTAGGAAAGCATGAGCTGTATCAGTTTCAGTTTCAGTAACATGCTTATCAAATGTCACTCATGTCTTTGTATTACTTTTAGCTATAACACTTCAGCTGATGTTAGAAATGCATTGATGTAAAATCTCCCCCTACTATTTCCTGCAAGTGATAGGATTTTTATAATTATCTGCATAAATGCATTTAATAGCACTCCACGTTTACATAAAGCTCCCATTTTTGTAATCAGTCACCTATTGGGCTTTCCTAACCTGCTTAAGCAGTTCCTCCATCTTTCATGTCATCCTCCTATGGTGGAGAACTGAAAACCCAGCACTGCACCCAGGGCTCAGCCAGCAGAGGTTGCCTGGGTAACCAAGATACAGGAATTGGACAAGTGGATAGTGAGAGGAGAAAAAAAAAACCTCTGAAAGGAAGAAAAAATAATCCAAAATACCTTTTCATTTGTGAAACTATTGTTAATATTCCAGAGTAGCTCTGTACCAGTGTTTGAGGAGTTACCTACCTTCAGTGAGAGACTACAAGTGCTCAGGCAAGTCTAGCAAAGGGAAGGTTAATATGATCACAGGCTTGAATTATCCAGAAAGAAAGAAATATTCCTGATACAACAAGACTTTCTATTTTAGAAGAGAAGTTATAACAGTATCTGACAGCCAGATCTAGCTGATGTTGAATACATTCAGACTAGAAATAATGTATGCATCTTTAATCAGAATAACAGTTAAACTTTGAAGAAAATCACCTAAGCGTTTGTCTCTCCCTGTAACTTAATAATTGTCTCTTTTTAAAATATATACTCCACCTTCTAGATAAACTATGGATTTCACAAAGGTATCACTCAGCCAGTGTCATCAGACTGCTGTCTTCTGTTCAAATACTTTCTAATGGATTAAAGCGTATAGAAAGAAAGCAGAGAAACATAAAGAGTAATTTAAAAAGGCACAACTTACTCCTTACAGTGAGTAAATACTAACACGTTGGACCAGACCAGTACTCCAGCTAGTCTAATGGTTTTTATTTTCTGCATCCTGAAGGAGATTTTGCAGAGTGATATTTAAGATTTTTCTGATGATGGCGCAAGCCACAGTGGGGTTGGTGACATGGTTATCCCAGGGTGGGTGCCTCCTGACTGTGAGGGAGATGAGACATGGAAGCCTTAGGGTGAACCTGGGGACTCACCTCCCAAGAGGGAAGCAGGGGCTGCTCATGGATGATAGGGAGGGCTACTTTCCTTGTTAATTCTCCTGTTACAGCCACATACGGAGAGGGATGTTGTCAAACCATGGCACATTATCTGCTCCCTCCCTCCTGATCACTGACATGATCAATGATGCCTGTCAGTGCACTGTAGGGCAGATAAGACAGATCCAGCCTATATTATCACTGGTCTCACTGGTAGAAGGATGGTCCTTTGAGATCACTGGAAAAAGAGAGCTCCGCACCTTCTTTCTCTGGTTGCCACACAAGCTCCTGGCAATGAACAATCTGTGTCACAGTGGTCCGAGCACTGGTGGTGTTCCAAACCACAGCTGGGTTGGAGACTGGCTACCAGGAAGAGGAGGGATGGATGGCCTTGGTGTGATTCCGAGGGAGCCCTGTGCAGGGAGGCAGGGAGGCTTCTTTGGTTGATTCTTCCCTTTATTTTCAGCTCTGCTCTTGACCAGAATAAAATGAGTTCCCAATGCAGTCCTGCTCCATGCCACTAAGACAGTGTCATGATTTCCTTCATGGACTTTTACCTAGGATTACAGAAAGACACCTTGGCTAAAACGAGCTCTGCAGCACCCATCCTCTCTGTACTGCGTCATGATCCTGCAGGCAGATGGAGGGTCCCTGCAGCCTTGTACAAAGTGCATTCCACACGACTCACCTTCTCTGTGCAAAATTTTTCTTAAAATAGTTTTTCTGATTTGTGATCCTATTAGCTGGTTCATGCTGTCTTTTTCAGAAAATCTTTTGGGATTTTTACATCGGGATTGCATAAGCTTCAATTTTTTAGGAACTGATGCCAAAAAAATTCACTGCATATTAAGCATCATGTCTAAGATTATAGTTTGCAGGCATGCATATGTAAACCACTCTCTGCCTTATTTGAGCAATGTAGCAAATTTATATTATAAAGGAAAGAGCAGATCCTTCAGCTGAACTGCACTAGCATGTGCAAGTTAGTGCAAATCCCTTTCATATGTAAACTTTGAACCTCTGATGGTCGGCTCTAGAGGATGCAGGAATGAACAAATCTTAGGTTTAGCATCAGAAAAGACAGTTTCTGAGTGCAGCAGAAAAGCTGAGGGACTTGCTTTGGTTTATGGACATCAACTGTCACACCTGATAATGAATTTCACTGATAGGGCTGAGATCACTGTCTCCTTGACAAAACACTCTCAGGAAAACCCTCAAGTGAAACAGCCAAAGACACCCTCATTATGAGTGTGTGTGCAATACACAGACTGAAGAATTTTTTGCTGCAGTGCTGGTAGGACTGTTAATGTCACAAACAGCTGAACCCCTTGCTGCTCTAGAAAAACGATCTTTTTTAAAAGATGGGCAAATGCAATGCACTGTGAAGTTGCGTGTGAGGACCTATGCTCTAAAGTAAAAGGAACATACTGCATGACAGCCAACTGACCTACATTTACAGCTGAAGATGTAAAGCTGACCCAGAGGGAGCTGTGTCTAACCTACAAACACAGACAGAGTGCTAGTCAAATGGACCATGAATTTAAAATGATAAACTCAGCAGCAGCATGGGGATGAGTTTTCCACTGCTCTATGTAAGAAGCAAGCCAGATCAGTAGACCATGATAAGCCACTGCTGGCAGGCAAACACAGCTCAGAGTAAATCCTACCTCCTCAGCATGCAGTGCTGCAGGGAGGAAAGCAAACTCTTAGTATATAGAGACAAACCCAGCCTAGGTGCCCGCAGTACCTTGAGATGGCAGCATATGGGCTGAGCTGGACAAACCAGGTGAGCCCAGGGGCTCTGGTGCAGGCAACAAGGCTGCAGCAACTTCATTGCTCTCACCACCACCAAGCCCGTGGCATGGGAACTCACAAAATTAGGGACACCCAGACATAAATCCAGCTTGTACATCAGCACTGATAACCTTCAACAAAAGCAAAGATACAGACAGTGCATTGTAGGGTTGTTGGGCTGTACAGAGAACACAGTAGGAGACAGAGGTAAAACCTTCCTCAGGCACAGTGTTGGTAATTGCATCTGCACGAGGAGAGAATGGCACATACTTGGCAGCAGATTTTTAGCCCCCACCCAATGAAGTTGCTGTGTGGAGGTCAGCACAGTGCTGCTCCACACTGTATGAGAATCTTCCTGTTGGCATAAATCAGCCTTAAAAAACAGGCTCCCAGATATTTTGCTGAGTGTCTCAAATACATTGACTTTTTTTGAGCAGAACCTTACCCGTCCCTCTGTGAAGCTGTCTGTATGACAGGTACAGAGCACATGAGCACTTACTGCTGTGGTAGCAAAGGAAAGGTGTAAAAGGAAAATCGAAAGTTGCTACCAAAAAAAAAAAAAATAAAGAAAAGAAAAGCTTATCCTATACTTGCCTATTAAAGATAAACCATTAGCATTATTAAGCCACCTTGCCTTTAGGTAAATTGCTTCACACCAGTGTTTCACGGTTTTCTAAGACTAAACCAGAACAAAGAAAATAGCTCTGTTGTTCTCAGTAAATGTATGCAAATAACCAAGCAGGAAACTATCATTAATAAAGAGCAGTTAGAGACATATCTCCCAGCTCCTAGATTCTTCAGCCTTACATTTATTTTCTTTTTTTGTCCTTTTAGAGTTCTGACAATCTCTTTTCGAAACTTCACACATAGAAGACTTTTCCTGGGATCAGCTGGTGTGTTTCCACAGTGTTTGGGGAAAGCCTGAAACACCACCATTGCACCAACAGAGATGTCTGATGCAGATGCAATAAACATTCTAGAAGCCAATGCAGCTCACCTGCAGTATGAAGTGGGGACTGGCTGCCAAGACCTGGCTTACCTGAGCCTTGAGGTTTGTGCTCGTGCAAGTTACTTCAGTGGGTTTCTATATCTGTCACAGACTTGTCTGAGATTGAGTTAAGTTTGTTACCTTCACTTTCTTGGAGAAATCACCATACATGTAGGGTCTTCATTTTTGAGACCCTGATGATGTGTGGTACCTGTATATTCAAGATTTTACCCTGATTTTTGACCTGCAGCAATTTAGAAGAATCTGAGAAGCTGACAGATGAACCCACACAGACCTAAACAGCCTGTCAGACATTGTTATTGTTAGCAGCATCTTGGAAGTCTGCCACGTCCTCTAGGAACCGAGGTAGTGAAGAGCAGGTATTCCCCATGCCAAATTACATCTTCTCTAGAATCTGTACTAATCAACTGGATTTATGAAACATTGACGTATTTGAAGGGAAACCAATGCAACAAGTGTATATTCCCTCTGTAGCATAGCCTGAAAAGGTAACATCAGATAGAATATTTGTTCAAAAGTATTTCCTGAGAAGTCAGCTGAAAGAAGAACTTGGGTGTGTTGGAAGCATCTTACATATTAGCACTAAGTATTGTCTGCAAGACCACAACACTCCTTGTTTTCACAGAGTTTTATGTGTCTTATTTTAAAGATCCAGGAAGTAGAAACTTAACAGATTACACGATCCTTCCAAGTGCTTTTTCCTCCACTGTAGTTACAAAGTGTAGAGAAAAAATTTTTTAACTTTGTGCCTTGCTCCACGTGAGAGCTTATTCTGGCCTAGACTAGCCACAAATTGCCACATTTTAAGGATTTCTTTATCCAAGGAACAATGTCTATCCGGACACAGCTGGCCATGTTCCATCACATATATGAAGTGATGCATGGCAGGGAAAGGTACCACTTGCCTTGAGTTTTAAGTGATCATGCTGTACCTGTTATTTGCAAAAGGTTAAGGGGCACAAATCAGAGCTTATATGGAGCAATGAGTTAGTCTGTGCACTCTGACCATTTGCTACTGTCAGAGAAGGAGTCCAAACTACCCTGGTGGGCTGAGAGTTTTGCAGCAGGCTACGAGTGGCCATATTACTGATGATGCTTGCCCAAAGTAAAACCAAAAGACTTTCCCTCCTCTTCCTCTCCCCTGATTCCTTCCTTCATCTCCTTACCCTCAGAATGACCACAAAAAATCCCCAAACCAAACCAAACCAAACCAAACAAAAACAACCCCCCTCAAAAGAAACAAACAAACAAAACCAAAAAACCAAGCAACCAAACAAAAAAAAAAAAACTGGGAGGGAGGGAATCTTGTGTTTTCCTCTTGTGTTCAGAGAACCAGAATATACATACGTGCATGCCTTGTAATCTAGTAAAATTACATCAAATTGTGAGTCATGTGTCATCAGTATCATTTTGTGATAGAAACACCCCAGGAAGGTCCCAGTCACTGGCTGCCCACTCAGATCAGGGTCACTACAACAGCTGCACTGTAAGGGAGGCCATGGTCTGCTCTGAAGATATTCTGTCACCCATCCATGTGTTGTGACAGTAGGTGTAGAAAGCAGGGAGACCAAGCACAGCACAATTCATTTTGCATAGAAATAGTAAATACAAAAAGCTTTATTTAAAATGGATCTCATGAAATAACATTGGTAGAGTCTGACTGGTAATTGTCAACTAAAAATGACAAATTGCTGTTTTTATTTAAGTAATGATTTCTAGTTTTGGAATGTTTTTGTATTTTTGAGTCGAAGATCACACCCCATGTCTTCTAACAAACCATGACAACAACCTTGCCTCCCACAAGGTGCACACACAGTAATACCATAGTTTGCTGCTATGATTTGCTTAGAACTGAAGCTCCTTGAAGCCTATTTTTCAACTATAGATGCACTGTAAATATTTTATACACTCTGTGAACTCACACACACACCCCCCCCCCCCCAACTGATTCTCCTTTGTGCCAGAAATAAAGTGAAATAAACACAGTAAAAAATCCTTGTTTTTTAAATGTGTCAGTTGTTGGACAACTTGGTTGCTGGTTTGCTAGGAGAGCCAGCACTTACCTTCCCCATTTAGATATCAGGGAGACTACCTCATTGTGAAAAGGAATAAAAAGTCTGAATTGTTAGTAGCAGCCTGTTCCTAGAAACCTTACTTTCCTTCCCCCCTCACCTTCTCTTTTGCTATCTCAAGCATTTTTAATCTAGCAAGGCAGCAACCACGCTCCTACCCTGCCACATTCACTCACTGGGTGGGTGTCTTTATTATTTGGTTTCAGGAAGCTCAGTTTTGCCCTGAGGAAGTTTCAGAGTAATTACTAAACAGAAGAAGTGAGATTATCTATGGAGTTCCTTTTTTCTTTCCCTTTTGATGACAGATCTCAGGACTAAAGAGGTTGCTTTTAATTAAACCTGATGAATTAGCATTCAGGTGGCTGTAACCTGCTGTCACTTTCCTCTCCCCTTCTAAGTGTTTGTGAGTTCACAAAAACTGTTTTTTTACAAACTGCTTTAGATGCAAGTTTTATCATGTTCCATTTTCATTCCAGAATATCAGGGACTGGGACAATGTTATCTGTACAGTTACTCACTATGCAATGAAAGAAATCTTTTTCCTTCTGCAAACGTTCAGCTAAGAGTGGAATTGGCCAAAGAATGTAAAATTTGTACTAAAATCTAGTTCATTTTTTATGGACAGATCTAGATAGACTCAACAAAAACAAACAAACAAACAAACAAACAAAAACCTTAGAGATTTCTAACACAATCAAAAAATGTTGTTGATTTGCTACAACCTGAAAACTGGACAAAAATTATACATCAGTTAGGTCTTTCAAAAGTAAATAATCTGTATTTTATGAAAGTGAAGTGATTATTTCATCAAAAATTGAATCTGAAAGGGGAAAATTATGTAAGGGAGGGAGGAAGCTGCAAAGGAGAGGAAAAAAGCAAAGAAAAAAGAAAGCTGAAATGTATTACAAAAGAAAGCTAAAAGGTATTGTGAAGGAAAAGGGAGGAAAGAAAGAGAGAGGAAAATTACAAAAGCTGAATGACCTGCAGATATGATTTTCCAGACAGAAAAGACAACTGCTGAGGAAAGCAGTGGAAAATAGATGGAGAGAGGAGAGTAAAATTAAACCAAGTAGAGATAAGGATAAGTAGTATAAAAATTGCATTTCACTGTTAGCCCCTAAATTGATGGGTTTAGGAACAGCCTCATTATACAAATGGTCTGTTCCTTGCCATAATCATTTATTGATGTTGATCTGCTGCACAGCAATTGATGAGACACAACCCCTCACAGTGTCTGCCCACTCTCCTTGTTAAGATACTTTTAATATTGATGGATGACATAGTCTGTGCAGATTGATGAAGTTCACACAGGACGTGTATATTAATTTGACAGGCTACTCAGACCCATCAGAAGTCAATGGGAAGTCTTTGCAAGACAAAAATTTAGTTCTCAATCTTGTACACATTTATTTCTTTCTGAACATTTTAAAATGAACAAGTTTGTTGAATTCAAACTCCATTTACAAACTTTAAAAACTTCTTAATGTCTTTAGACAGCAAGATACTCTAAAAATGTTGCACAATTAGACAAATTTCTAAAAGTATTTCCAAAAAGGTACGTGTTATGTGAGGTCTAAACAGCATTCCTTTAGTTCAAACAAGCCATCTTGTTAGCCTTAATAAGTATATTTGAAGGGCTTACCAGCCTCAGTTGGAGTTACATTAATCCTGCTGTAAACATCTAGAAGAGCACATTTGGTACATCATATACTCAAAGAAATGGTCAAAGGAACATTATGTAGGTAGTGGAGTCAAGCACTCAGCACTAGAAAACACTGAGAACAAAATTGCCTGTGCATTCATGGTTCAGGTCTTGGTGAATAGATTTTCTTTTATGAGCTTTAGTCAGATACATAAAGAAGCTTTTCCCCCAGATTCCTGCTTGAACTGAGACAGAAGGCAGTGCTCAGTCAGTAAGCTTTAATTTTTCTTTATTATTAATGACTGAATCTGCATTGGGAAGTAAAAGAAGCATTTTAAAAGCAAAAAAAAAAAAAAAAAAAAAAATAAAAAAAAAATAAAACAAACAAAAAAAAACCCACCCAAAACAAAAAACCCCACAATATTTGGTTG
>JAWWEU010000125.1:64667232-64700676 GCA_035583155.1 Acropternis orthonyx
TTATTTTTTATTTTTTATTAATTAATTAATATTAATTTGTAATTAAAATAAGATTTTAAAAACAAAAAAAAAAAAAAAAAAAAAAACACTCAAACAAAAAGCAAACAAACAAACAAAACCCCACCCAAAACAAAAAACCCCACATTATTTGCTTGTACATCTCCTACAATAACATGATCCTCTTATTTCCTTTTTCACTGAGAGGGAGCTTAAGCCCAAAATGTAAAGGCAAACTTAAGGCAAATACAGGTTGTTTGACTTGCTCAGCATATATAAAAACAACTGCAGTGAACAAGTTTACTTTACTGGCTTTTCCTTAGTTGCATTTTGGTCAAAAGAATAACTTTCCTCCATGCTTTGCACCATACACCTATCATCTAACAAATGAGCAGAGCAACACAGAGGAGTCAGCAGAAATGGTCTATCTATGTGTTCAATAGAGCACAGTGTGGGTAAAAAGTTGATTTGTGTCATCGTGTTCATTATCCATATATCACAAAGAATGAGCTCATGGGATGAAGATAACCAGAGTAAGTGGTACAGCAAATTAAGTGCTGAAATTTCATAGCCTCTGAATACTTTGCATCATTATATTTTGATAGGAGCTGGGTTTTGTTCTTAAAACAAATTAAAATGTGAAATTTTAAACATATGAACTGAAGCTTACCTTAATCTTGGTCATCACAAATTGCACTCTATACAATTACTCCTCTGCTCTCTGTCACTTGAGACTGGTGATTTGGTAGTTCAGCTGGGGACCACCTCTGGCGAGAGAACATGACACACTACTAGACTCCCAACAACAAAGCGAAAAGAGATAAGAAGCCTGCAGACTTTTGAGAGAGAGCATGACATCACAGCCCAGACTTACTCATGTCTGAACTTCTGTTGGCTGTTTCAGATTTACCTCTGCATTGCACTGTTAGTCCTACGTCCCTCCTTAGGGACAGTTTGCATACCAAACTCCATTTATGTTTTAGCTGTACTATGGTTGAAGGTTTTTTTATTATTATTTTTAATCCCCTTTTTTTGATTTACATTGCAACATCTCTTCTTTTTTTTTTTTTTTTTTTTCCATGAATTTTGACATCCCTGCTATCTGAGTTCCAGTCCTACTTTCTAATTTGGGATCTCCACGTGGCATGACTTACCTTCTGTACTAGGTTTACTAAGAAGACACAAAATTCTTCATAAACTCCTGAGCTCTGCAATCAGTCTGTATCCTCATCTTTTGGTTTCTCACTGCTAATCACCTGAGAGCATGAATGGGTCTTAATGGCCCTGACCAGCCTCACTTAGGACCTCTCCTCACCCTCTGACCATGGGTCCAGGAAGCTCATTTAGACTTAGACTTGGCCTTGACCTGAGTTATGCTGTAGGTGTATCTGTCTTTAGTCCTAGAATTGGGCCCTATCTCCAGGATGATACATAGACTTACGTTGTAGCTTTGTGTTCAGCCCCATCTCCTACTGTTCCCAAATATACCACAGAGGCTGTAATACTCAGGACAAAATCTCTCCTGCTTGCCCTCCTGCCTCAGCAATGATGACCCAGAAAATGTAGGAAGGCAAATAATTGACTGAATATAGTTAGGGCATTACAATCAAATGGCAGAAATGAGCTTTTGCAGTTGCTAAGAACTGAATTCACATGTAAGTCAAGTATTAAATCACATTTCAATTGCTTATAGTGAAATTCATTATAAAATCCCTTGACTGTTTCATACTGTTAGAACAAAATAATTTTCTTTATTTATTGGGCTCAGGCTAACAGGGACTTATTTGATATTGATCTAGCAATATCAAAGTGCTTAGACTTTGTTACAAGGCTTGTAGTGTTTTATTATAGGACAGTTCCGAAAGAAGAGTTAGAAAAAACCCATGTTTAATGAGTTGATGAATGTGTTATTTCTAAAACACTTTACAAGCAGTTAATATTTATCCTTAGAGACAACTCATTTCTGTAATTGCCACAAAACTACATGAGTTGGTCTATATGGTTGTCAGTTTTCAGATCAGGTTGACTTGTCAGCTTCAAGATTTTTCTGCCTTGGGTCAGTAATTGAGTCATGTGAATTTTTAGTTGTATTTGTTGTTTTTAACTAGCCTGTGCCAAAAGTCTGCCAACACTGTGAAAAATTAGAGGCATATAAAGTCATTTGGAGGAACTTGTTATGAGTTAGCATATAGGAGGCAAATGAAATATAGCCTGGCACAATAAACTGAACAGCTCTAGAATGCCAGTAGCTCACAGTGGCTGTCTGATTAACAAGAACCTTCTTCAAGTGATATATCCTGACACCTACTATTTTAGAAGGAAGTCAAGGAGTCAGGAAAGAGGCTTCAAGCAGAACAATGATGTGACATAAGTTCTTCCTCAGTTATAGGATTCAATTCTTTTTTTCAGTTTTAACTACTGAATTGTTACACTTCCGTTCCTTAATCTATTTTGCCAAAAATTGACTAACATAATTTCCACCACTTTATTAAATCAGTACTTCTTGTATGCTCAGTTTCATTAATAGGAACTTAAAACTTCATTTAAGAGCTTCAACCAGTCTCCAAAACCTCTGCATATAGATAGGAAAGCTGACAAACCATATAAAAATCACTCCTGAAGTCAGTGATAAAGCCTGAGAAAGACATGCATGTATTTTGTTTCTACCACTTCCAGCTGAATAGTAACTTTCATCTCTTATTCAGCAACACATTTAAGAACATGACAATGGCTTTGATTGACAAAGGCTTTAATCCATAAGTCACTATGCAGAGTATGACTGGGTGGTTTTTGCATTTGGTTGGGAATAGCAATGTTATGCTCTTCAAGTCACAAATAAGGCGGGGGGGGGGGGGTGTGTGTTGTGAATCTAATGTAGCAGACTTTGTAATGGCTACAAAACTTTGAATCATGAATCATATCATTATATCATTGTGAGCAATAAATAGTATAATGTTGTTCTTCAGTTTGACTGTAAGTGCAACTAATGTTCCAGCTACACTTGTCACTAATCCTGAATGCACAGCATCTGCAGCAGATCCTGTTTTTTAACAGTTGAACAAGTAACAAAAAATACTGGCTCTATTAATCTAAACAATTTACAGAGCTGCTCTATTTCTGAGTAGAAAAAGTGGTATCATGGAATAAAAGTCCTAAGTCATTTGGAGAAACAAACTCTGAGTCCTATGGTGAAGTTAAAACAGTGCTTTGGAAGGTGACTGATGCTATCTATTGTTTGGAAAATACTTAAATTAATAGCACTATAATTCTGACATGTCTATAAAGCATTCTTCTTTCAGGCTACTATGGGTAGCAACACAAAAGAAAAATTGTCTCCTTGTTAACTGCTCTCTTTTCGCTTCTTCAGGGAAAATTTTATTTTAAAACAGATCTTGAGTTTTTCACAAGAGTTGAATTACATTTTGTACACCCTGGTACAAGACTTCAGAAGACACCAAGAAGTGTATGATTTTGTGATTGTCAGCAGTTGGAGGGGTGGACTTGGCAGCTGGAGTGACACTTTGGTTTCTCTAGTGATAAATTCACTACACCCCCAAGCACACCAGGGTTTTCTTGAAGCTAGAATTACTCCATTAGGCTGTGAGTAATGCTTGAACCCCACTGCCTTGCAAGCCAACATAGTGTGAGAGGTGGTTGAAGGTGCGTGGGAACAGACCAGGAGCTGGATGTGCCTGGGGTGGGCATGAGAACAGCTGGATGAAAAAGAAATCACCTCTTCAGAAGGCCACAATTTGCAACTGTATAGGAACAGGTCATTAAAGCACAGGACTGATGAGCACAGCATGCTCCTTAAATTCTCTGTGCTGAGATTGAGGAGCCATAGTGCAAATACAGGAGCAAAAGAATAAAACCCCAACCATTTGCTATCTCTATACACATCTACTGGCACAAAGATGTGTGACACAGAAAACTGCAAAGCTCTTTGGCAAATGAGACAGAATGATGAGTGGGTGCCCCTAGCTTTGTCTATGCAAGGCTAGTTAGGTATCTGCCTTTTCTAAACTACTAGTTAAGGTATATGTATACTGCAAATCTGCATTTTTGAGGGGTTAGTAAAGTGTTTAGACTGCATGAAGTGATTAACTAAAATAGAGGAGGTGCAGAATTCTATATAAACTGTAAAGTGGATAAATTAACTAAGCAGAGATAAGAATGCCTTGCTCTGAGAAAAATTCAGAGATGTTCGTCAGGATGAGAGAGCACAAAAAATGGTCTTGGTGCAGCCTAAAACCCAGCTGTGCTAGCGTGAGACCAGCCTCTTTGCAAATAGATGGTATGGTTTTTGTGGTTGTGACAATGTAATTTTAAAATGCTTTCCCAAACAAGACACCCTGTAGATTTTTCCCACAGGGTAAAAGGTAGAGATGAAATTTAAGTGGCCTGATGATAGATTATTTGTCTCGCCTGAGCGCCCGGCTGTGCCAGTGAGTTATGTGCTTCTACCGCTTGCCATGGGAACAGCACGAAACCAAAGTATCAGCAAAGGATGTTTCATACAGACACGTTGGAATGATCATTTTGATCGCTGTAGGCCTGCTTAGAGGGAATTCTCTCATGGTAGGCTAATAAATACTTCCTACAGCACTATTTCGGGGAAAATCTGCTTTTGCTTTGCTGGACTTGTGATGTGTCAAGAACTTCTCTCTTCGCTGGAGCAGGAGGCAACTTCCACGGTCAAGTCCCACCACCCTCACCTTTGATGACTTCTCTGGGGCATGAAGGTCTTGAATACAATACCCTGCAGGACTGCACTCTCTCCCATTAGGAAGGTGCAGTTATTAATTAATGATTTGAGAGTAAAAAAAATCAGGAAGCTGAAGTCTACCAGTTGGCAAGAGGTTTGCATACAAATCTTCTTCCCTCTGGAACAATTAAATGAAATTAGTTATATTTGCATATAAAATAGCTTATTTTCCCCCTCATTTGAAAATAAGTATTATGAAACTCTTCTCTTTTTCCTCACAAGAATTCACATGAGGATTATTTAATTGGAACTATTGAATCTATTTTTCTAAAACCAAGTAGAAAATGAGATTTTGTATACATTTTTAAATAATATTCACATATGGTAACTTTAATAGCTTGGTAATCTGTAAAGAAGTTGTATTTAATACTTTAATGAATTTATAATTCTTTGGGAAGTTATTTTTTCTCATTAATGTAAAAATGAGTTTCAGTATTCTGAAGGAATTTTATTAACTAGTCTAGACAAATGATAAAGAAATCCTACTGCAGAAGCATGGCCAGCTTTCCAAACTGTTAGACTCCTAAGAATTTGTCACGACTTCTATACACTTTTTGCTGACTGTGTGTTTCCAGACTACTTTTATCAGTTAAGATTCGGTTTTGAGATGATCCATAAAATAACAAGAAGTAAATCTCATTAATTTACTTGGTAGTTATATGCAGGTAGTTTCATACCTGTTTCTCTGTCCCCTGAATGCCCATCAGAGGAGCTCTGTTTCACCCCACCTGCATTGCACTGCACTTGTATTTGGGGTAGGATTTGAAATCATTTGTTCATAGTGAGACCCAGGGCTGACACCAGAGCTGCTGAGTCATTCTGCAGTAACATATGGTTTAAATCAATTGTTTTTTACATTTTGGTTAGTGGATCTCTGACTGAGGAGCCGTCAGCCAAATGAGTAGATGAGGAATTTTCAGGACTAAAAATGTGACCAGCTACTGGAAGTTAAACTCTACACCAGAAAAGTCATGTGATTTGTTATCCATGTGGCATGAGGTTGCTTTAAAGCCGTGTTCATTATAACACAGGGTTTGCCCATGACTAGGAGGACTGTTGGGTAACTCAGTAGGGCAGGTGAGGGGGGCAGGAAAGCCTTGAAACCCAGGGGTTTATCCGACAGATTCTGCCTCTGGCCTTGGGGTCCTGCTGGCCTCATTCCAACCCATTTCCCAGCAGGATCCCCTCCTGGCACTATCAATTGCATCTGGCATTTTTACAGCTTTCTACTTACAAACAGGTCCGGGCATTCCTCAAAGCTCCCCTCCTTACAGTGTACCTCAGAGGCATCAAAGTTGGAACAAAACAGATGCTCCAAGTTGTACTTTCTCAGAGTGCTAGTCTGGAACAGTCCCTTTATATCTTTACTAATAAAACCAAAGTTGCTTTGCCTAAAGTATACTTTTTAACATCACTATTTGAATTGTAAAGTTAGAGACCATATGTCAGCTGTAAAAGAACTTTTGAATGCAGCCAACTGCTTTTTCTTTCCATGTGTGAGGTTATGGTACAGCTCTGCTTTCAGGCTTGGTAGGGGTTTTTTTTTACTGTATTTCATTGTAAAAACAGAGGAGGACTTGGAATTAAAAGAGGTTGCGGATATATTTTGTCCACGTCTTCACTTGCATTGTCTGACTTGTTACGAAAGCAATGGCTGCCTCTGCTCAAGAAATACTGCAGTACATGATTAATTCACTGACAACAAGATTTTTGATGCCTTTTTGCCGTATGTGAATGACCAGTTGAAAAGTTTTTCAAATCTAAACGTGAGTCCACCATTTGAAGTGCAGCTTGGGCAGAACTCAGCAGTGTTAAGATCCATAAGACCTTTACCAGAAATGACTATTGCAGAGGGAGAGTAAGGCTGAGGAGGGGAGCAGCAGCACTAGCAGATCGATACCTGAACTTCTGCTCAGAAATGTTATACAGACAGACATCCCAATTGTTCTAGCTTCCAAAAGCCTGGCATTTTATTAAGGTTGTGCATAATGTGCTGATTTCCCCCTTGCTTCTCTTGACTTTTAGAAAGCAAGAAAAGATACTCACATGCTATGTCAGAAACTTGTCTCTCTTTCAAACAATAATACTCCTAGCTCATTGATTAACTTGGATCAAATCTGATAGAAAGGTGGGAAAATCAAAGATTTCTTTATTGCAGGCCTGCCTGATAAACCCTCCCTGTGCAGACCTGAGGCTGTTGGCTTCAAGCTCAGTTATGTCAGCAGTGGCCAGCTGGCCAAGCAGCACACCTCCAACTCCAGCAGCCCTTGCCCTTCTTGCAGAGGCAGCTGAGGACATGGAGGGGAGTTGAGGTTACAGCAGAGGAGGAGGAAGGAATGGGTACAGAGCTGGGGAATTGTACTGTAGCTCCAAGAAATCAGTCTTCATTAGTCCTGCTGCAAAGACTTGGAGTGATTCTTCTCTGTCTCTCAGGAGACAATCTTAATCATCTGGGACAGAGGAGTTCAGTGTCTTTCTCCTGATTGCCCCTCCAGAGGCTGCTCCTTTTGACAGGGTAATTCACTAATCAGTATAGAAACACCAGGAAATGGGTAGAGAATATTAGGAGACTGCATCAGGTCAGGCTGCTGTGATCTTTGGCCCACTGAATATTGAAATGTTTTATACTTAGTTTGAAAAGAAAAAAGGCACTTACGTTATTATGACAGTTTAGAACAGGTGGTAAATAACTCATCATAGAATCACAGAATGCTTCGGGCTGGAAGGGACCTTAATGATAATCTGATTCCAACACCCCTGCCATGGGCAGGGACACCTTCCACTTGACCAGGTTGCTCAGAGCCCCATCCAACCTGGCCTTGAACTATTCCAGGGATGGGGCATCCACAGCTTCTCGAGGCAACGTATGCCAGTGTCTAACTATCCTCCCAGTAAAGTTTTTCATAATATCTAATCTAAACCTACCTTCTTTCAGGGTCTTAGCCCTTGTCCTATCACTACATGCCCTTAATAAAAAGTCCTTCTTGAAAAATCACTCTTCCTGAAGCTGTTGCAGTCTCTGCTTACACATCAAAAGTCACATGCTTTTAAAATAGAAGGAGAAAAAAAATCCTCAAAGTTTTAGGTTAGCAAGAGATACAGAAAGGTACCGAGTTCAGAAAAATAATTAAAAAAAATTAGAAAAAGAATCTTTTTCCCTTTCACACAATAAAAAACCCCCCATGAAACAATTCCATTGGGATATTTTGGATCAGTGCTGAAGGACAGCTATCTTAGGCCCATTGTTTTGGCAACGTGGGTACCCTGAGAAACACCCCAAGCATTACTAATTTCTCTAGCACTGCAGATCTTGGAAAAATGGCTCAGTAAGGCATCCCTGATGAAAACTACGCACCTTTCTGTTGATTTTTCTGCTTTGGTTTTGGCAAAACTGGGCTTACTTACAGGGATAATTTGAGCCTTCAAAAATCAAGCAATCCCACTGAAACAGTGTGTTTATAATATAACATGTTATCAGTCACCTTCAGATTTCATCAGGTTTCTGCAAAATGCTGTTGTCAAGCCTGACAGACTTTTCACTCTTATTTGAAATTAATTAGAGCCTCTGCCTTACTTTGACTTGATAAAAGGCTGTGGCTGGGGAAATTCAGTTACTCTTACAGCCCTAGCTCTGTGAAAACACTCTGTGTAACATAGTAGACAAGTAGATGTAAAATATGTATTTTGCATAATGTTTATGTACAATATAGTGAGACATTTGTCAATTTTTAGATACAGCCAACCACTTGCAATGTTTCTTTGTGTGCAGATAAACTCATATTAATTCCAAGACAGTAGAACAGAATTAATATTCTAGTAATTCTCTATTTCCAATTAAAATATCATTGTGCAATGAATAATAATAAAAAAGAACCAAGACTTTCAAATGTTTGAGCTTGAGTGCCTTGAATTAATATTTATGAACCAAAAGTAAGTGTTCTGACTTCATAAGAGTGCTGTGTACTCAGCAGCATCTTCTGCAATCAACAAAAACACGGGTGAAGCACAGAGTAGCCTGTCTCTGTTCTGCAGTTTGATTAAGGATAGAACTTGCTGCCTTGTTAAGTGCACAATGATGCAGCACTTGGGTCAGCTGTAAGTCAGTCAAAGTTTCCTTGGTTAATGATGACAGTTTAGAGCAATAACCAGTTTTAAGAAGCAGGTGTGCTTGGCACTTTGAAAAACTCTCAGCAGCTTCTCCTGAAATCCTGGTTTCTGAAATACAGACCATTTATTTAGGTTTGGGTTTTGTTGTTGTTGGTTTTGTTTTTGTTTGCTTGCTTGTTTTTGTTTTTAGCTGCCAATCTGTGAGCTTGACTTGTCTGGGTGTTAAGGCTTTTGGACTCTGTGATGGTTTTGCCTGTCTAAAGATTGGGGGAGCACAAAAATAGAACAACAAACCCCCAAATTACTGCTGTCTCTTTACCCCTAAATAATCTTATTTAAGATTTTCTGAGGTCTATGGAATATCTTTTAGCACTTGAATTCAGTTGTTCTGTAAAGAGACACATGTTCTTCCATTCCATGTTTGCTGCCCAAACCCCTTCCTCAGAGCTTGCTTAACCACTTCATCTTCTGAAGTACAAGAGGAGAAGTCAGCAGTGTTGTTGTGTGCTGAATCCAGATTTGTAGAACCACACTCATAAATGGTGTGTTGGTGGTGTGGAATGCAACAGCAAATTGCAAGGAATTTGATCCTGCTCCCTGAAGTTCCTGACTTTCCACAGAACACAGGGCTCTGATGCCTGAGAAGATGCTTGCACCAGCTGATAGATACTGGGGGCTGACTCTTCAACTTGTGTGTTTAGTGCTGTCATCTATAGCCCTTTTCTACCTGCAGATATGTTTCTCAGTGGCATTTTCAACTTCAGAAGAGCCTTTGAAAAACTGCCCAGTTTTGGCCATTTTGCTGTTGCAGCTGTTGGTGCTCCTTTTATAAACAATGAGGTTAAAATTTTCTGTATCATATCTATTAATGACTGATCGAGGTGTATTTCAACACTGCCTAATCAAAACCCCTACATTTACACGCTTCAGACTAGGAAGTTAGAGAAAGTTCCAGACAAGAATCAGGGTCCCACTATCCCCCTGTAATACGTATCTATCAGTTCTAACTCCTCCCAGGGACTCTAGAGCTCTGTCCACTGTAATCCCACAGTGATGAGATAAAGACATTTTGCAATATCCAGAGAGGTATAATTTTTTACTTCCACTCTTAACTGCCAATGTCTACAAAGTATTAAAATAATCTTTATATGAAAAGATTAGTCAAGATATCAGTTAAATCTGGAGAGAGGGTTTACTAGTATAAGTGGTCAATACATATCAGTATTTTCTGACTTTTAGTCCTTATTCTCAGACTTCTATTCCATTTTAGATTTGTTAAATAACATTCTGCACAGGAATTGCAGAGCAGATTGGAGTCAAGGGACATGTAATGTAAAGTCAGATGGAGGCAATATCAGCTGTTTCAGTGGAAGGTGTAAAAATCAGCCATTTGTAGGCAACAGGTAAAATATGTCATTTCAGGTCCCTGTATCTAATAGAGATTGGTTTATAGGCCTGCATGTGATGTTTCAGTCACTCAGTTCACTTGGGATTGTTCTGAGAAGCATTATTATGAGTACACATATCCAGTTGTCTCTGGTAAAAATAAATCTTTGCCTGCCTATAGTTTAGCTCTTCACTGCAAGGAGCATTTTGTCCCAAACAGATGAGCAGTGACCTTTCCTTAAAGGCAATTATCTGTTTTCTCTTGGATCAAAACTCTTTACTTCCTCTCTCTTTATATTCATTTCTCAGATATAACTGGAATTGTAATTTAAAAAATGTGGGGAGCAACATCTTCCAGCCACCCAGTTGTCAGGAGTCAGCAGAAATAAGTCCCTGGCATCCATGGCATGGGAGAGTTTTGGGAAAGCTGGAAAAGTTCAGCAATTTAACAGTGATGAAAATTACTCTGTATTTCAACATCTCTATGCTTCTTAGTTGGTGCCAATTTACGGGAATATACATTTCTCTGCTGATTACAAGAACAGGTTTTTGTTTGACCAAAGAGGAAAATTCTTTAAAAGTTTCCCAAAATATTGCCAGGTTTAAAATCTGATGAAAAACTTGACCTACTCCATTAATTGCTTTTCAGAACTCTATTTTCTTTCAGAAATGCTCTCCTTCCTCAGGTCTCTGACCCTAACCTTTCTCAGCCCATCATGTGTGCCAAGACACCAAACTGCATGATGCAGTTGACACGCTGGAGGGAAGGGATGCCATCCAGAGGGACACACAGACTTGAGAGGTGGGCCTGTGTGAACCTCGTGAAGTTCAACAAGGCCCAGTGCAAGGTCCTGCACCTGGGTCAGGGCAATGCCAAGCACAGACACAGGCTGGGTGGAGAATGGATTGAGAGCAGCCCTGAGGAGAAGGACTTGGGGGTGTTAGTGGATGAGAAGCTCAACATGAACCAACAATGTGCACATGCAGCCCAGAAAGCCAATTGTATCAACGTGTCCATCAGGTTGAGGGAGGTGATCCTGGCTCTCTATTCTGCTCTTGTGAGAAGCCAGCTGGAGTACTGCACCCAGATCTGTCATTCCCGGTGCAGGAAGGACATGGACCTGCTGGGGTGAGTCCAGAGGAGGGCTGCAAAGATGTTCTGAGGGCATTGAAATGCAAGTGGGAAGTTCCTGTTTCAAAGAAAAATACAAAGTAATCACCAATATGCCAGACAAGGACTGCAACTGGGTCACAGGTTTCCTGAATCAGACTTAGTACCATCTTGGCATTTTATTTGGGAAGAAAATTTCCTAGGCTTCTGAATTATATACTCTGTTGGGATGTGGATATCTGGATGGACAAAGGCCAGAGACAGCCCCAGACTTTATGCACATTTCTTTTTGAAATGTCATGTGTGTGAAAAGTATGTGATTACTGATGGGTTTTAAAAATTTTATGGCTTCTTCTTCATGGTCTAAGGTATGCTTTTTTCTCTTTCCAGCTTGTCATATTGAGATATTTCTAAAGGGATCAAAGGCAATCCTTTAATTTATTTCCTTATTTCCTATTCAATTTTGCATATGTGGCCTTCATTACTGTCTTTCCTTTAACAGCCTCCTGTGCAGCTAGATCTTAGAATCATAGAACCATTTAGGCTGGAAGGACCTTTAAGATCATGGAGTATAGTTTAACCAAGCACTGCCAACTCCACCACTAACCATGTCCCCAAGTGCCACATCTACATATCTAAAATGTTCCAGGGATGGTGACTCAACCACTTCCCTGGGCAGCCTTTTCCAATCGTTGAAAACACTTTCCATGAAGAATTTTTTCCTAATGTTCGATCTAAGCCTCCCCTGGCACAGCCTGTGGCCATTTTCTTTCTTCCTGTTGCTAGTTACCAGGGAGAAGAACCCAAACTGAACACAGTATTCAAGGTGCAGCCTCACCAGTGTCAAGTACAGAGGGAAAATCACTGCCCTAGTCTTGCTGGCCCCACTCTTTCTGATACAGGCCAGGATGCCATTGGCCTTCTTGGCCACCTGGGCACATGCTGGCTCATGTCCAGCTGCTGTTGACCAGCATCCCCAAGTCCTTCTGTACTGAGTAGCTTTCCAGCCACTCTGCTCAAAGCCTGCAGCACCACCTGGGGTTGTTGTGACCTAAGGGCAGGACCTGGTGCTTCACCTTGTTGAACTTCATAACTTCATGGCATTCTTGTTGTCCCTGCTTCCAAAAGTGATAAACCCTTATTTTTTTTTCCTCTCGAGTTCCAGCCAAAGCTCTCTGTTCAGCCAGGCTGGTTGTCCTCCCCACTGGTTTCATTTTTAGGACATGGGTACAACCTGCTCCTGCACCTTTAGGATTTCCTTCTTGAGGAATGTTCAGTGTTCTTCCCACTGTTGCCTGCTCATCTCGGCCATAGCTCACCCTCACATAGGCTTGGTTTAATGGGAAGACCTTACCTCAAGAACTGCAGTTAAACTCCTATAGTTTGATGCAATGTGGCTTCTCTCCATGTCTGTCTTAAACAGGTCCAAGTCTCACTCTCTGTTTTTGTGACATTCGACTTTGAAGCCCCTCATGAAGAGGCAGAGAAAGAGAGGGATCTGCAACCTGAGTCAGATCACTGCTGTGAGCTGCAGAACACAATGACCGGTGTTCCCTAAAAATCTGTGGTTTAACATTTAGTGCTACAGTTGAACATGAGGGTACAAAACAGAAACATAGAGGAAAACTTCTATAAAGTGATAAGAACAGCCTGCAAATTTCACTGCTCAGGCCTCACTGCCTGCTAGGTTATGCCACATGTAAATGTATCGCAAACTGTGATAATGCAGTAAGTTAGCATGTTAGCATCCTATCCAGCTTGATAAAATTATTTGAATTTTTTCCCCTATGCCTGCACAACATTAGTTAAATTAGAAGTGGATTTCATCACCAGCATCCTAGTGGAGGTACTATAATGGAATCTTCACTTAGAGCTTAATCATATGATCAATAAGACTATACAAAATTTTGACAGAGAGCTAACAAGTGTCATTTGTGTCAAGCTAGTACTGATTACTTTATTGATTTGTTTCTATTCAGTTCTTTATAAGTATATACACGATTCTCTAAGTAGCTGAGATCTTACTCTGGGACCACAATGTGCTGTTGATACTCCTGTGAGGAGCCTGGCTTATACCCGTCCTTACAGAGTTCTACTGCAGCTGGTGGGTTAGTGTTAAAATTGTCCTACTTTCTTCCTCTCAGTGGAAAAGTTTATCTTTGGAAAAACAAAACAAACACCCCCCCCCAACCCATATATTAATAATGTGGGAGAATTGAAGACATTCTAGTGTTCATTGGATAAAGGCATAATGGGAATGCCCAGGCACTGATAGGAAAGTCATGTTATATTCACAGAGAGAGGGGATGCACCAGAGCCCCTATAAGCATTGGAAATACTGCTTTGCTGCTAAGAATTTATGTTTTCTGAAAACATAGTTTTGCTTGAGGTATTTCTTTAAATTAGAAATCTTCACAAAGCAAATCTTTGTCTCTTAAAAAAACCCTAAAGCCATAAGCCCTGTTTTCTCTTACATAAAAGAAATTAAATATTAGGGATGACTGAATATTTTCCATTGAAACTAGTTTATCTATCTTAGATTTGCTCCAGGATATAAAAAGAACATTTTGCTCTCCATGATCTCTCCTTGCACCCCATCACTAGGCTTTAGTCATTTTTACAGAGATAACATCCTGCCCATGCAATGGTTTCTAAGCTGTCAGAATAACTACAGTGGTTATTGAAAATCATCACAGAGTGTTAATGTAACTTCCAGTTTAAGTGTTTCCTGCTAAAACACAGTTTCCTGTTTTAATGTGATTGAGTGCATGTTGATATTTTTTCAAGCATTGACTATTCTGATGCATCTGGTTGCATTGAAAATGACATGGAAAAACTGTGTTGGAGCCATGGATTTTCTGTGTTGGCTCAGCCAGGATAAATGGTTAAAATGATCTGGCTGATGGTGTGATTTTTCTGATCATGTCAATCACAAACAAGGAGGGATACTGCAGTGTGAATGCAGAGTCCCATGGGAAAACCCCAGTAGGAATAATTCACATCAACTTTGTTTCCAAAACAGATGTCCTATGAAACTGCCTTTGGATAAACAAGACACAGTGTCATTGGACATGAACATTACATATCTTTAGGTCTAAGTTACAGCACACATAGGATGGCAGTGCAAAATACTACTGGGTCTGAATAGTGGTGGGTTTTGCCTGTTTTGTGTGGAGGCTGATGACCAAAAGGTGTAGTAGAGGACCATGCTGAGGCTGTGTCCCACACTGACTGAAACGTCTTAGTGTTCCTGTATTTCCAGCAGTTGAACTGGGAACTGCTTTCATTAGACACTTATTTAAAAATCTGTCTTGTCATTAGAATTGTTAAGGTTGGAAATGATTTCTAAGACCATTGAGATGATAATAAGATGGGAAAGAAGCTCTGCCAAGACTGCAGCATATTTGTCACTTGTCTCACTCCATGGAGCAGCTCAAGTGACAAAATCCCACTGCTTTGTGTAGCTGAAGTTAGCTATTTTCAACCCTTGCTGTGTGAGGTTGGATGTCACACTTGCCTCAGGTTAGACAGGAGGGTGCTCAGACTGCTGGTAGTAAGGGCTTCAGGCAGCTTACTTTGTGAGTCACTACTAAAGGCTATAAATAAGAAATAATATAAAGTATATGTATGAATCTTACAAACCACCTAGAGTGGGGATAGTATGATTCAGTCCAGTCGCCCTCATCCTCAATTTTCATCCCTTCTCTTATTGCTACTTGTTCTCTGAAATACTGGGGACAAGCGAGGGTCTGATGCATTGGTGAGGTGTTCTTGTTTCTCAAGACACGTTATTTATTACGTATTGCAACAAGTGAGAAAAGGTCAGACTGAACTAGCTGGTGGAAAAACATGATAAACATTATAATAATGGAAGTAAAAGTAGTATGGCGAAAGAGAAAAACAGGTGAGGGGAAGAGTGGGGAATGTTCATATTACAGATACCTCAAGATTTTAAGTGGAACCAAAATTCCTGAGTAGGAAAGAAAACAGAGCAAAATGCATCTCATTTTCATATTTACAGGTGCGGATCTTTATTCAGTGTTATCTCTTAATCAAGGAAGAAGGCAAAAAAGGAATAGCAGATTTCAGGATATTTGCATCTTGACCAAGCTGGGATTGGTGCAAGTGAGTGGTGGTTGATGGGGAGGGAAAATCCTGTACAGGAAAGCTCAGGGAGTGCAGTGTGCTGGGACCTATACTGCAACAGAACTATGTGGTGTCAGTCATTGAGAGGGACTAAGTTTGAGATTAACTTTTTCTTTTCTTTTAAATTGTTGTTGTTTTGTTTGGATTCTTGTTTGTTTGATTTGCGGTTTTTTTGCCTGGTTAGTATTGATGGAGAAGACTGAATAGTGGAAATGTTGATGGACAAGCCTGAGTAGATTCAGAATTTATTGAAATTGCTGTATTTGGAAGAGATTTCTTACAAAAAAAGGCACAAACACTGAGCTGTGTTTCATTATGTTGTTTTAGAAATCAGTCTTACATGTGACCATCCATATAGAAGAAACTTTGGATATTGAACAAAAGCTATTCCCACAAAAAATACTTTCCACTTCATTTCTGGAAGGTGTCCTCAGCTGGATGAAAAGGTGAATGGTGTGAAGGAGGCCATGATGCAGCCCCTGCCAGCAGAGAAGGTCATGGCTCTGGAGGGATGGAAGCTAAACCTGAATTCGTGCAGAAATCAGTGGTGGAAGCTTGACTGAATTTTGCTAACTGGTAAATTCTGAACTTTCCCAGGAAAGGTCGAGATAATTTAGCAGGAAAAAAACCTGCTGCCAAATTCTAATGAGTTTCTTTCTTTTTCCCATCTGGGAATAACTCTGAACTATCTGGGTAAGTTTAATGGGCTAAAAAGTGCCAATAAAATAAGCAGAGTTACCCTGGGAAAAGTTCATCCTTGGCATGAAGACTCACTGAGCTGTTTTTGCACCAGGGATTGGTTTTATTCAGCCTTCTTTTAAGTTACTTTTCTGAACTATAACAAGGTCTTATCTAAGACATCTGAATAAAATAATAACTTTAAATCAAAAATATTAATAAAGTAGATATTTCAGATACTTCACTGCAAATAATTCATTGAACTAAATTAGTTTTCTCTAATCAATCAGCAGTCTGCCAGGTACCAGCAAATGGTAATTTAATAGCAGGAACAACTTTATGTATTTTTAGGGAAGATGAGAGAGTAGCACCGATGTGTTTAAAATTGTTCCTCCAACCCACAGGGCGCAGGCTGAACACTTCCTTCCAATGACACAAGGGATTTTTTTTCACCAGTTTTCCTATTTGGAACAGGGATTTATTGCCTTAGTGCTATTTTGAGCCTGGTTATTTTGTTTGCTGGTGGAGTGGCAAGCAAAATATACCACCACATGATTCATGTGTCTCAAGTACAAACCTAAGATCTGCAGAGACATGCAAGTGCCTACAGTTTCTACATCTATCACTGACATGTTGGTTTAGCAGGATGGTACAGAGCACTTTTACAATCAGTACAGAGACTCAGGAGACCAGAGTGACCCCGAATATCCACGTGGTGACCTAAGCCCTGTTGCAGGCATATGCAGTCCTTGCTAGGGGCTGCTTGTTATTCTTCAGTGGATGATTCTTTGGTCTAACCTAATTTGTTTGTTCTCATAAGCTCAGACCTGCCAACAACTAGCTAACAGAAAGCAGTAGGTACAAATTGTACTTGAACTCTCACTTTTCTCTAGTATTACGATACTTGACATGATATTCTTTCGCCCACATAGAATACAATACGCCTTGTTAGTCTGTGTTACTTCTGGTGGTGGAGTTAGGGCTGGTCACCTTTTACTTGATGAATTTGCAGTCTAAAAACCTTTCCCTGAGGGGGAAGATTACAACTCTGCCTGATCACGAGGCTGTAGTCTGGATTTGATAAGTGACAACATTCACCTTCAGCCTCTGATACCAGAACTGGTACCTGCCCTTGGGAATGCAGGGGGAGCGGCAGGGGAAGCCTGGCTGCAATCTGGGGGAACAGGACAGTCACTTCTTACTTAACTGAAGCCTCTGCAGGGCTATGCAGACAAAATTGTAACTAGAATGTCTTGTGCTTGGTATGGTGTGTTTTGTCATGATCCTATGAGAAGCAACTGTTAAGGATCACCTTTCAGTGTCCAAATCCTGAAACGTAAAACCTGTTGTGACTTCATGAAAAAAGAAAAAACAGTCCTCTTGCAGTCCTCTCTACCCATTATTGGTTGCGTGTTGGTGACAGAGAGATTGGATGCTGAAAACCACAAAACACACCTCTGACTCTTGTAGCTGCACTTCCAAGGGCTTTGTTTTTCTTTACCTGGGTCTTCAGGACAAGGTCCTGTTCCAGCTGCAAATTGGTGCAGAGTATATCAATCCAAGTAACATGCTTTGATAGTGCAGTAGGGAAATCAAAAGGTAAATGCCTCTGCTTTGGCACCCTCATAACAGAATGCCATAGTCAACAGCAAAGCCCCACAGAGGCTGGCAAAGCCCATGCAGCCTTCAGTAGCTTAACACAGTGTCTCTCAAAAGAAAAAGGCATTTGACCTCAGGCAAAGACAAGTATGTGCCATGCAATTGTCAACACTGCTTTTCGGCATGACTGCAGAAAACTGAACAGCTTGGAGTTGTCACAGTTAGTGCCCTATTTTTTTTTTTTCACATTTCACTGGCTAAAATCTCAAATACTCCAGTTTTCTGGATGTCAAGAATACTCTGGATCTGCTTCCACAAACTCTTCATTGGTTTTACTCTCCCATGTGCAGTTTGGTGTGCACAGCTGGCTATCTCAAGTCATCATTAAGGGCAATGAATGAGGTGCAGCCTCTGAAGTGAGACAGGCCATGCCTGAGGCAATTCTGTTTCTGCCCATGGGAAACGTCATCAAAATCTCTCAGGGTAACGGGCTGCCTTTCTCTTTTGTTGTAAGTTAAACCCACAAAGTAATTTCTGAAAAAGCATTGTTCTAATAGTCTCCTCTCATGCTTTAGAAATAGCTAATATTAGTACTCTTTGGTAATATATGTCAGTGCTATATATTCAGTATTACATATTACTACTATTTCATGCCAAATACACACTAAGTACTATACAAAACCTCAAAACAAAGGCAACCTCTAACCTAATCCAAAGCCCTTGAACAGCAAATTTCCTGTTAACCATAGACATTTTTTCTCACTATTTTACCTGAAAAAACTTACAGGCATGAAGTTGAAGCATAGGAAGGAACATTTTGCAGGGCAAGGCTTGAGAGATTTTATGGGTGTGAACCAAGGCCCAGGGAAGTCAATGGGAGGCTCCAACCAACTACGATTTTAGAGGTCAGGTGGTAAAAACAGTAAATTAGTGCACAGATACATATCCAAAAAGATTCTTGAAATTGTGCGTGAGAACTGACATTGGTACAAGTTTGAAACTTCAGTGTCTCATGAAGGTGGAAAAAAATAGTCTGTCCCACTGCCAGATGGTCCTTATGGGGCCAAAGTGCATCATTCTGTCCAACAAGACTCATCTCTCATTTTACCACTCTGTGAAGAGCCTGCTTTTTTAACAAGATTTTTTTTTAAACATTACCAGGTGCTTGTCAAACTTCTATACTTGCTAATTTATTTTCATGAGTTTGGTCTCATTTTTCATTGGAGCTTGGTGAATTAAATTCTGTAACAGTATTTTAGGTCTGTATTTTGAGATACTGTGAAAAGCAAAAACTGGTTCTGTTAAGTGTTGTGGAAGTTTCAGTTTTTAATAATTTCATCTATAGTTAAAATAGTGTGCAATCTACTTAATAACACTTCAACAGAAATGCTAAAAGAACATACCAATTTAAAATGTATGTGTTTTAGGATTTATAAGGCTTACAGTGCACTATTTTTTAAATAAACATATTATGCAGAACTGCCAGACTTCTGACCTTTTCCCACCTCAAATGGTAGGATTCTCTACAAGCTCTTGAAAATCTCTGCAGAAGAAAATTTGCTGTTGATATTGCCAGTGAAATACTCTATCCTATAGCACATAATTCTCTAGTGCTTTGTCTAGCCTAGCTGTAAAATGAGGCTATACAATAACTTAATATTTTAATGAAGAAAATGTATTTTAGTGCTCAGAAATTGTTTTTCTATTATAATGAGTTGACTCTTTTATATAGCATCAAGTCTTGCCTGCCAAATGCAATGAGATATAACATGCAGATTCAAAATGATCACTTTCAAAATGGCTTGGGAGTGTAGTTTGGTAGGATGGACCCATGGCCAGCAGAACATTGTGCTGGTTCAGGGCAGTGGTAGTCATTAACACAGCTTTCCTGTCCCTGCCATGATATGCTGCTGCACAGTAAATTAAAAAAGTTTCTGTGAACATCAAGGACATATGCGGTATATGAAGCATATGCAGCTTTTAAATACTGGGCTCAGAGACATAGGAAACTTCTTAATACTGTTGACACAGCCCTACCTGCTGGATAAGATATACCATTACCTGTACACCTGTAAAAACAAGACAAGACATTTTCTTGGAGTGACAGAAAGTGCTCTGCAAAGCACTGAAGACAAAACTGCTGTTCCCAGCATACTTCTCAGAGGTGCTCTCTCCAGTGTTGCCCTTCCTTAATGCTGAGTTCATTTATTTCTTTGATGTGTTACATAGAACTGAAAAGTAGGGTTTTGTTGTGGGTTCTTTGTTCGTTTATTTTAAAAACATAGAAAAAGGAGTGCATGTGAGTGAGTGTGTTGTGGCTTCCTGGCCAGCCTTCCTCTCCTCTCCTGCGAGGTGGGAATAACCTGCCCGAGTTTCTCATCCACCATACGAGTCCCTCTAGTGGTGTCATACTGAAAATTTTTCTCCTACTTTCCCAAATTAACGAAGAGTAAAGCAAATCAAATCAAGCAAATATTTTAACGCAGGCTTCCATTAATGAAAATATTATAATGTTCTGAAATGCATATGTGTTTGGTCTAAATAGCATCACACTTCTCAAAAACCGTGTGCCCGGGCAATTCCTGTGCCTTCAGTTTAACAGGAGGCTGAAACTGTTTTCAGTGACTGCTGAGCAAGGTCATCAATTTTCATGGAAACATGAAAGGAGCTAAAAATATAATACATTTTTCAACATGTAAAATTTTTTTCCTCAGCTCTTTTCAGAAAGATAATTTAGGCATGTTATTTTGAGCAAATTAATTATATTTCTATGGTGACCTTAAGAGGGACAACTTCAGTATTATTAGTGTGCATATTACAAATCGGGAGTTAGAGTTGGGATGTCTTGTTCTCAAATAGACCTAAGAAAACAAATTGTATTTCTGCTTTCTTGAAACCATAAAATGTTGGGAAGAAAATAACAGTGACATGTTGGAAGTGAAATGGAAACCCCTGAAACTAAAATTAAAGAACAGACAAATGCTGAAAGGTCCTTGAAGCAAACACACCTGCACATGAAATGCTCAATATAGTGTTGTTTTTATTTTAATTCTTCATGGATTTCACATGGAGGGTTTTGGTTGTTGTTATTTTGTTGAATGTTTTTTAGACAATGTATTTAGGTAAACAGGAGAAACCACATTTTTTTTGTAGGGGAATTTTTAGCTTTCAGGGTTCAGAGCAATCAGAGTAGATCTGCAAAATGTTTTAGCTGACTCCAAGAGTTTCACGACTCCCTGAGTGGTGTTTGAAGCAGCATATGAAGGTGGCAGCAATCAGGCAGTGACCTGAATGACAGGGAACAGTCTCTGACCAAGTGCAGGCTGTCCTGACAGGCTGCACGGCCAGAAGCCCCCTCAGCACTGCACACATTCTGATGGGACATGGAATCTTGCTTACAGCCAGGAAATCACAAAACTGGTTGATAGGGGTGTAGCAGGAGCACAGCACTGCTGCTGCAGCAGTCAGGGCTGTCCTGAAAATGCAGTGAGCAGGAATGGTATAGCTATAGGTAAATATGGGCAATATGAGTTCATTCACTTCCCATTTGCGCCAGACAGCATTTATCTACACCACAGTGCTCTACCCGAATCCCCAGGCACCTGAGTGGATGTGCTTTATTTCCTGCTTCCTGCATTGCCAAGGAGCCACTGGGTACAAGCATCTGATATTTCTCTTTGGTTAGAGCACTTATTTGATCAAAATTCAGCTTTATCTGGCAATACATTAACTCAGTTAATCTTAGAAGTTGAGGAATTCATGTGGAGAAGTCAGATGAATTTCCTTTCTTCCACCAGCTTGTCAGTCAATGTATGGGAAAGAAAATGGTATAATTTTTCACTTTTTTTCCTAATACTTTGAGGTTAGATGACATTGAATATAGTGTAATACTGCACCTTCATGCAACACTCTGCAGAGACACATGACCAATGACAAGAAAGTGAATCTGTGTGTAGGTCTTTTCCTGGTCCTTGAAGCAGCTGAGCTGTGTCAGCCTGGAGAGGTGACTCTGCTGCTTTGGGATGGAAATCCTGTTTCCTACCAGAGTCCAGAGCCAGCACAGCTCTCCCTACCAGGCTCTGTGCTACCCAGACCCATGCTGAAAGAGTCCATACCTCTACTGTAGGATATTCTTCTTAAGAGATGTAATGAATGAAATCTTCAAGGGCACTAGCTTAAACAATTAAGTCAGTAACAGGGAAACAAAGACTGCAAATTTTCCTGTAATAAGTTTGAGTATTACCTTGGTACCAATTTATTTATCAACAGCTGCTTGGTTAGAGTGATAGGTGCTTTGGAAATCACAAATTTGTACTTTATGGAGTGCTTGAATGTTGAAAGTGTCATCCAAAATTTATTATATTTGCTTGAGCTTGACTTTTAATAGACTTTCTTAAGTCATTGTTACAGTTTCAAAATATTTCATGGAATTTTTTTCCTCCCCCTTACCAACACAGAGGTTTGGGAGCTGAAAGCCCAGCCCCCACTACCTGTTCCTAGAACCAGCTCACGAAAGGGTGGCTGATAGCTTTGCATTCTAACTTAAGGGATGGGGAGGACTGGGAGAGGTGGGGTAGGGAGAGAGGTTTTTTCCTGTTTCTTGCCACAGTTCTCTGTTCCAGCTGCTTTGTGGGTGCCAATCACCATCTGCTGGGCTGGTGGGAGCACTTGGAGGGAGCCGCCCTGGTTTGGCCCTCCAGCATTGTGCCGTTCTTGAGAGAGAGAGAGAGAGAGAGAGAGACAGAGCAGTCACCACTACCTGGTTTTGCTACAGACTCCTCGAGGGCCGACACCACCTGCAGAGGAATTGCTAACCCCCCACCCTCCCAATGTTTTCGGACAAAGGACGGAGATATAGTCCTTACACCCCCCACAGGGAAGGTTTCAGCCCATCCCTTTGTGGCCGCCGTTCCAGCACCTCTCCCTGGTCCCGTCTTTGTCTCGCCGGAGCCCGTGAATGACTTTCATGGCCAAGGCATGGCATTGCCTCCTGCTGCCTGTAAATAGAACTGCACCAAAAGGGGGCAGAGGTAGGATTTGATTGGGTTGAAAGTTTTGGTTATGGTGTTGCTGTTTGTTCTGTTCTGGTTTTTTGGTTATATATATATATACACATTTGTATAAAAACTGTTATCTTTTTCTATACATTTTCTGATTAAAGTCTCTTAATTTCAAAGCTTGTGGTGTTTTTTGGCAAGAGGTCCCCTTCCTAGTCCAGATAGACGTCTTAGTTTTCTTTGAAACTGTGACAGTCATGTTTTTCTTTCAGGAGAAACATGCTGTTTGGGAAGCTTTGAAAGGCAATGGGCTAGAATAAAAGCCAAAGTAAGATTTGGATTCACAAATTATTCTTTTTATTTCAAAACATAAAGTGGAAAGTTGTGATTGCCTGATGCTTGTGTTTATGCCTCTCCATGCAGAATATGACCAGGGATGGAAGGTTTTGGCTCTGGAATCAATACTGAGCACTGAAGTAGCTTTTAGATGCTCAGCTCCTGCTGTGCTTGGTCTAATTTGCAGTTTGTTGAAATCCCATTTTAAATGCTGCTGGAGGAGTCTGCTTTATCTCATTGAGAAATCCAGGGAAGCTGGTAGTTGAAAATAATGGATCATCAGGAAATAAATGTGAGGATAATGTATGCAGGGGAAACTTCAGCCATGAAACTTGCTTTGGAGGAGAGTGAGTCTATGTCTCTGCTCATTTTTTGCTGTTAGAAACCATATCCAGAACCAATATGGGGAATCATTCACAACAGTGTAATGGCTCCATTTTGGTCTTTAGGCTGAAATTCCAGGAAGGCTCACTTTATTAATTTTCTCTAGCCAACAGAGATAAACATTTGTGCCCGAACTTTCAGAAGTGCTTATTTGGGAAAAGTCACGCTTCTCCTGATCACTCCCCAACATGCTGGACTTCACCTTTGCAGCACTTTGACAAGGGTCTCTGTAAAGTCAACCCAGCTCAGCAGAATGTACTCTGTCTAACTATGAAACATTCCTAGTCCATGCCAAAAACCCACAGTAGTTAGCGTGCGTTCCTTTGGCAAACTGATGCTTGCAGCAAAATACAGCAAAAGACATGTGAATGTTGGGCAGGAATCCCAGAGGGTGAGAAATATCCCTCATCCTTCACAGAGGAGAATGTTTTGCTTGATGAAATGTCCTCTCACTCTGTTTTTTGGCAGCCTGTTTTATAGGGATCCAGCAAAGACCAGGGTAACTTGTCAGCCAGTTAAATGGAAAAGTGAACTTACATAGCTCCTGCAGCCTGACTCCATTCATTGCTATAGCAATAATTTCCCATGAAAATGGAGCAAAGAAATCTTTTAGATGATAATGCACTTCTAAAATACAATACTGCTAGCAAAAAAGCTCTCTCATTTTAAACCACAGATCTGTGAAGTCCTGTAATGACATTAATAAGCGTCTTTGCTTTCCTGAAGGAGTTCTCAAGCGGGAATGAATTTAGCAACTCCTACCTTGCAGTTACGCGTGAGAAGCTAGATGCATGAGTATTTAAACAATAGAAGTTTCAAGAACAGATTGTACTTTGATATGAGTCCTGTGCCTTCTTTTACTTCTTCAGATTTTCAATCCCCTCCTCAAACAGGTAGAGATGCAAATGCAACTAAAAGTTGCTGGCTGTCCTTTGGGTGTTAACTCCCTTTTATAGTTTTCAAAGTCATCTCCAAAGTGTTAAGGCAGCAGAAACATTCTCACAGGACTCATAGCAGCCAGAGATGTCATATGTCAGGGCAGGGTATAAAAGTGAGTTTTCCTGAAATACATTTTTTTGCTATCTGCAGGGTGCAGCTACTTTCTTACAATAGCCAAAATTTTATCCATCTTCTCTATTTCTCCATAAACAAAGGGCATAAGAGCTGTTTCCTGCCTTGTGAGGGCACTGGGAACATTACATGCTGTGATGTCCGTGAATGTGGCACAGGTCGAGGATGAACAGCAGAAACTTTGTTAGACTATCTCCCTCTAAGCCAGGCAGAAAGAGTCCCTGGAGGTACAGCAAGGACTGCCTGCCTCTCCTCTGCATCTGCAAGGTTGTAACACTTGTACACATTTTCTTCTACACACTGAAAAACACAGTCCAAGGAATCAGTGGGTTATTTGATTTATAAGTATATTTTCTGTGTTATTTGCTGGAGTGATAATCATACCTTCTGTGTTTATGAACCCGGCAACTAACAATATTGTTTTATTTAAATGACTTTTGACTAGGAGAATTCAGTTACTTTGTAAAAGGAAAAATACAAAGGAGCTCTGTTACATGCTGCTTTTTCTAAAGTAATTAAACAGAAACTAAGAAAGTATTTAATTTTAAAGTGCATTCATTTGTCCTAAGACTTCTGAGTAGCCTTATTGCTGTACCTACTTCAACTGAAAAAAATGGAAAATTCTGTTCTACCGAGTACAGATTGAACTCGTTTTAGATTTAGGTACGTTTTGCCTATCAATATGTGATTGTGCTGTAGAGGGGAAAAAATCCAGGGCTTTTACATCCTGCATAGAACACAATAGAATTTTTTTTTATTTCTGTGGCCAACTAAAAGAGAACTGTGAGAATAATTCACTTTAGTTTAAAATTGAAAGTTGATGGGATTTTCTTTTCTTCAGTTCAAAACTAGCAAAAGTGTCAAGTAAAATGGCCAAGTAAAAATTTAGTTCCCCTTAAAAAAATGCTTTGCTTTATTTTGGGGAAATTCTTTTTATTGCTTCTTAATATAGCTGCATTTTGAAAATAGAATAATTTTGAAAATAAATGTTGAAAATAAATGTTGAAAATATATTTGAGTTTTCTGCTGACTTTTCCTTTGACCTGAAACTAATTGCTTAAGCTAATCCAAATGTTCAAATGGTTTCATTCCTCTTGAGTCAGGTTTTCTCAGTGAAAGAGAAAAGCCTTCCTGAGTCCCAAGAAAATGGGAATACTGAGGGGCAATGCACATATCGGGGTTTCCAGGCAGGACCATGTGCGTCCCCAGGGCATGCAGGAGTGTGAAGGTCCCATGGCACAAGGAGTCTGGGAGAAGAAATACAGAAGCAGGGAGGTATGTTCTTGAAGTCAAAAGATCCAATACTATAGAATGTCCTATATAATATGATTCTTATAATACTGTATAATAGGATAGGATATGTAATAAAAAATACATTAATAATAGGTTTATTTGCAAAATATCAGATATCTGATATCAGGATTCTTCCATCCTGGGAAGTGGGAAGCTATGGATTGCAGGGTAATGAAATAATAATTTCCAGACCTCTGATAGCTTGTCATCCTCTCTGCCTCTTCACTGTCAGTACTAGGATTTGCAAGGAGTATAAAGAGAATGTGAGAGAGTGCAACATCTGAATCAGCTCAGCTCAGGCACAGCAGTGTGATCTAGCCAGAAAGAGCAAAGCTAAAGGTTACATGTACCCATCTGCATATTCAACTCCTCAGGTTTTTTCCTATGTGAGTCATTGTCTTTTTCAAACTTCAGACAATAAGGCAAAATCTTGAAGTAAACTACTGGTTTGATTAGACCAGTTTCTTGAATAAGGGAAATACTCTTCCTAAATGGACAAAACAAGTGTCTCAGCATTATCAGGAATAGGTTTTCATGAAGTGAGGGTGGGGAGGAAGGCAGCAGAAAAATTGTCAGCTGAGCACACAAATGTATTATATGTGTTTTGCCAGAATATCCAGCCTCATGCAGAAGTTCCTTTGTTTCACTCATTGTTGGGGTTTGGCGTGGAAGCCCAACAGTGACTGTATGCTTGGAGATGGCATTCCAGCTGGAAGAGGTTATTACTCTCAGTCATGAGCAGAATCATTAATCAGTGCAGTCTCAGACCAGCTTTTTCCTCACTGCAGAAATATTTGAAGATGAGAGAGGCAAGTGCAAGCATGAAAACCCATTATAAACTGTAGTGGCACTAAGCCCTTCAGTAATGGAATGTGTGTGTTGTACCTTGTTGATGCCCACAGTGGGGTCCATAGCAGCTGCCAGCAACAGCTGCCACACCAGAATCTCTCAGACAGAGAGCTGCAATGCTAAATGACACCCAGTTTCCCAGAGCTGTGGGATCAAGCATGGCTGCAGGGAAAAGAGACGGACTTGGGACCAGTGCATACCCAGAAGAGCTCCATCACTGGTTCTTGGAGCCGCTTCTTGAACTCCCTGAGTATATGTAAGCATTGAGTGGGATAAGGCCCTTCCCTTCATTATAGGGCTTTCACCTTAAGGGTTAACTTACACCAGTAATCAAGGGAAGAGAATCACAAGCAGCTAAAGCCATGAGATTTACACACCTTGGCTTCCAGATTGCTCTCAAAATGAGGGTCACTGTCCATTAGGGATACCCCAGCCCCCATTTATGTTCTTGAGCAGTCTTGGCAGTTCTTTCATGCTTTTTGGTGGTTTAGTACAACAACAGGAGAGGCCAGATGAGCTGGTTTTGGGCTGTATGTAGTGCTCCTAATCTGTGCTGGAAATGGGAATATCAAATGAGATGCTTAAGATAGAGATGTAGATGATGTAGAAATGCTTTCTATTAAGTATGTAGCCAGTCTTTACAAGTAGGGTATATACTGTCCATATTTCTAATCATTTAATTAATCAGTGCAATGAATGCAATTTAGACTGGTAATGAAAAGTCCTCTATTCAACTGTAAACTGGCACAGTAATTTTACCTGTCAACAATCTGGAGTACAGAAGGTTGTTTCTGAAATTCCTGGCTCTAAAACTTACTGAGCTACTTATAAAAACGTACTTAACTGCCAGTGAGTCAGCATTCAGAGGTCTGAAACTCATTTCCAGGAATTATGAGATTTACAAGGCTCGTCTTCCAACTTGGCCACTGACACAGAAAGAGAAGGAATAAAGTAATTCTGAAATAAAAACCCCACATGCCTTTCTAATGTAAAGCACAATAAGAAAACTGTCAGTCTCTTGAGGTATATCTGCACCTGTCATTTAAAATTAGAGGGTAGTGGAGAAATACTCCATCTCAGTAATTTTCTCTTTGGAGTCATGGTTTCTTAACTGATACTAAATCCAAAGAGACCACTGAAAGAGAAAAAGGAAGCATTCATTAAATTTAACATTAAAAATGAAGACCATTCCTCTTCTTTTCGATCCCTTAAATGTGGAATGACAATGTTTGTTATATTATCAGCATCATAACAACTGATGGTACCTGCTTCAGGCAGTGCTACTTGGGCAGAGCAAAGGTAACAGACTACTGGTGGCAAAAGTATCATTATTTAATGTTGATATTCCAGTGGATCTCAGGAAAACTTTGACCAGACCCATTTCTGAAGACAATTTCCAAATATTGCCAGTGTTATTCAGATAGAAGTTGAAAAATTTGAAGGTCCTGTTTAGGGAATTAGATGGATAATTCATTTAGAGTGTTAAGACAAGAGAAGTGACCCTTCCTAGGTGAACCCTCAACCACCAAGCAGGATTCACTGGTAGAAATCTCTCAGGGAGAATAACTTTTTCTCCTGGCAGTGCCTTCATAAGCTGACTGCATGCTCTTGGGAATAAGTTGCTGTTCTATCTCATTTTCTTAATTTTCTGGCTCTCTGTCCTACTTTTGAGACAGTTAATTTTCCTTTTCATTAGGGATGTTATGGTAAAGGTGTAATTTGTACTTCTAGGAGCTAAAGCAGTCACAGAGCTATTAATCATAAAGGCAATGCAACCTTATAAGACCCCGTGGCTGGAAGGCGAGTCCACTGTCTTGACTGAAAGATGAGACAAGGCAGAGGCTCGTGGCTGCAGTTTGCTGGGAGGCCTTTTTTTTCACCAGAATTTGCACCTAGTGCATAAAAAATTTCCCATGGTGAAGCAGCAGCCTTGCTAACAATGGATCATATGGAATATCAGTTTAACACTGGTACAAATGATTACATATTTTAGCAATTTTTCAGGGCTGCTTGTCTCTAATCTTTGCAATTACATTGGGGAACTTACTGTTACAACAAATCTTCTGAATTAGTCTTGCAATGGGAATTACAGCTATCAACCAGATGCTTCACTGGGCACCAGAGGATTACTGAGGAACAGGCACGAAAGCTACAACAGCTCGAAGAGCCAACTCTATTCTTTGAGCTAAGGCAAAGTACTATGGTTGCAAGCCACTGCAATACTAAAAGAAAATTTAAAAGCTTTTGTGTAAAAAAATAGTTAAAAACCACTAAATAATTGTGTTAAATGAGTTCCTGACATAAAAAGTAAAAGATATTAAAAAAACCAAAACAAACACAAACCTCCTTGAAATAGAATTTGCAGTGACTGTCCCAGTTGTCTCTTACAAATATTATTATCCCATTTCTCATTTTTAATACTCACTGGCATTCTCAAGAGAGCAGTGAGCAACATGCCATTTTGGAACTGCTATCATCCAGGGCATACGTTGCTTAATTAATAAAACAAAGCCGTTGCGTAGCATGCTCTAAATGCCACTGCTGCTGCGTAGAAACTGATGTGATTTTCATTTGCATTCCTTTTAATAAATTAGGTCTTTAATTACATTATAAATGTAACCTCTAATTGAAGCACCTCCTCCCAGTGGGAATAACTCCATGATGATTTCGCATGAGCAGCCTAGAAGTAGATTCATGCTGCTGCAGGAGTGGGAATCTCACTAATAAGCACTTCAACATTCCTGAGTATTTTTGCATCTTGATGGACCTTTCCCCAGGATATCTCTTAGAACGATATTTGTTTTGCTGTAGTGTGTTGCCTTTTGCTCGTCCTCAGACTTGTGGACGTTTGTGTCTGCACTTTTCTCTTTAAGCTTTTATTCCCCATGCCCGGAGACCCACTTGTATCTCCATAGTCTATAAAGGTGGATGCAAATCCCTGTCCATGTGTATTTTATGCCAAAGGTAGCACTTTCTTGTTCTAAACCTATTTAACTGTCTAAATATCCCTCAGATTTTTAATATCTATAGTGTTACTGAAGTTATTACTTGAGCTCTGACATCTCAGTTAGCTCTGTGTAGTAACTCATGAACCAAATGTAGAAGAGCAGTTCTCTACCGAGGATGCCACATGAAGCTTCATTGTATGCTGAGGTCCCGTATCCTTATGATTGTTAAAGATTTAATATCTGTATATATATTTATTTGCCATAACCTGTGAAAGATTTAACAGCTTTACCTATATTTATTTACCTTAGCCTCTTGGCTAAGGTCTAGTCTAAGCAGTTATTTTCTTCTTCTCTATTATTTGTTGTCACATCAGTAAGAAATTTTATTTTCTGTTTTTGTCTGTATGTTACTTCATACTATTTCTGCCCAATGTAACTTGCAAGGTGGCTGCATCAATGTATACAAATAAAACCTGCCCATATTTCTTATTTCTGGAGAGTGTTGTGAAATCAATATATATAACTGTTGTTACTGTTTAATTTCAGGTCATCAAGGTGTTGGGCAGGATTAGATACAAATGACAATAATATGCATGGGGTGATTGAAGAGCAGCTTTACAATTTCTTTCCCTGACTCATGTTTCCAAGATTACCCCTGGGCTTGCCTCCTGTTTGTGACCAGTTTACCTGTTGGCTTCCTAAGGGAGATGGAAACCTGATGCTCAAACCTGAACAAACAAGGTATGCTCACAGCAGTCAGGAGTTCTGGGCCAATCTCTGTAACAGCGGTGCAGTTCAATTGCTGAAGCAGTGATAAAGGCTCTGAAGAACAGCAAAAGATGTTAATAATTGGCCAGATCTTAGGTAGTTTAAAAGACTCACTCTGTTGCTCTCAAATAGTACAAGAATTTCAACACCACATTAAATCCTAAAGTCTATCTGCTATAGTAATGTACTCCTATCAATAGACAGTACCAGACACTAGAGAGAGGATCCAGGAAATGAAAAAAAAAAGAACAACAAAAAACCCCATTTGTGGATTTCTTACAGCTTAGTTTTTTCCCACTCCCATAGAAAGTTTTTGTTTTATAGTTATTACTTTAACTCTCACTTCATGACCAATCTGTTTTCTGCATGCTTTTGAACTGGGGTCTTCATTCTACCTAACACTTCCTAAACACACAGTATTGGGGACAAATTCCTTTGGCTTTAGTTTACTGTCTTTCACCATGATTCTCCTGGTTCTCCTAGTAGGATAAAGATGACCAGGTGTTTGCCATCTAAAAAAGCCTCATATTTAAATTCAAAACAATGCAGTTTGCAGTATTAGGGCAGATAATGTAAATTAGAACTGGGTGACCTTAGAAAAGTCTTATCTCTTGCAGAGAATTTGAAGAAGGTCCTGTTGAAGAAAGGCAATTCATAACCATTTCTGGTTACTTTCTGTATTTTGTAGACAATACGAGAACCTTCTTGGTTTCTCTGGGACACATACAAAGATTTATTCAAACATATATATATATATATATATAGCCTGTAATACTCTTCCCTCCTCAAACCTCTCATTTTGAAAGATAAAGCCTGGATTTCATATCTGAGATAAGCAGCCCGTTTAATGAGTTTAAGACTCTACTATTTGTGGGCGGATAAATTCTATTTGTTTCTCTGAAGTACGACAGCTCCTTTACAGATTAAGCTGAGAATGCAATGCCATTAATTTTTCTTTCTATAAATTGTGTTACTAAATACCTCGTTAAGCTTGTTAAGAGAATAAATGAAGAAGTATGGGAATACCATTTCTGGAGGAGAAACTGCACAAAAACAGTCTGGCTGCAAAATGTATGTTTGTAAACACTGCATCACATTCTCAACTGTGTAGCTTCATTGACTTTGATTAATAAGGATCTGGTCTATTGGTTTTCTCTCAGATAAATACAAATGTACTCTTCCTTTTGTCTCAAAAATGTTCTCTCTGATAGCAATGCACAAAGGAGGACAGCTAAAGCAAGGCTTCCTGGCTAAGACTTCTAAAGGAGGCTGTGGTATTCTCAAAAATATTAAAGAGTAAATTGGGCAAATGGAGCTGTGAAAGAAGGGCAGTTATCCTCATGTGAGGAATCTTACTTAGACACCTTTTTTGGGACATGGAGTTATCTAAGGCTAGCTCTACTATGAATAAACAGATGGGTCTGAGACTTCATCCTGTGTCTGGTAATATATATTTTGTGCTTTCTGTGACATCAGCAGTCTCATTTACAGCTACTCTGAGAAGACAATTACAAAGAGGAACAAGAGGAGTCACATACTTTTTGGCCAGGTTACCTTATTGTATCTTAGGGTTTTGTATTCATGAGGCTGAGGATTACACAATAGCCTTCTAGGGGTGACAGTAACAGCCTCTGAACTTCCAGGTTTAAAAAGGTGGTTTTGCTAGAGACATGGGCACAATTTGATGCAGGGCTGTGGAGTAGCACAGTAAGAGTAAGGTCTTTCTCACTCCTTCTGTGATATAACTAACTACTTAACCTTGTCAAGTAACCCCAGGGTTGTTGGATCAACAGTGAAGGGCTTGCTTTCTGGGTGTACCTGCTGTAGAGTTTGGTAACTCTCAAGATGTCTGTTGTGTCTTTTAATTGGTGGTCCCTATGGATGTTCAGTGGAGAGCTAATTTCTCCTCTGCACTGCCAGCCCGTGTCAGCATCATAGGTATTGCTGTACCCTTTTCATCTGTCAGACATTGCATATCTCTGCCTATCCAAATTAAATTTTCTGTTAAATCCCTGTGCTGTAGAGAATAACATCACAGAATTCAGCACAGCTGTGGGGTCACAGTGTAACATGCATTAGGAAGACAGACGTGAGCTGCAAGGTAGGAAGGTCCTAATCAATACTGCAGGGAAAAATAAGCACTCAGGTACAATGTATGCTGGGAAAGGAGGAACTATTACCTAATGCTGGCCATGGAAAATACAGGGATAGCCATGATACTTCAGGGTGCTCGCAGGATGCCTTCTTTCAGCTGATCTCTGCCTGAGACAGGTGGCAGGGCGGCCTTGTGCTTTTTTTGTGTGTTAAAAAACCCCCGAAATCTTCATACTCTACTTGATTCCCTATGGTTTTGCTCCATGTGTTTTTGCTACATGACATATGGCTTTATTATGAGACTCACCTTCAGTTCGGGAAGTGTCTTTTCACTGCCTGGGACTTGTTTCACGCCCTCCTGCCATCTGTATCTGTGACAGTTAAAATTGTGTTGGTCTGGAGTACGTTCAGTGTTTGTTGGTGGAAAACCTCAGAGTTGAAGATGGGCTATTTTATTAGTAAAAGCTGAAGTGAATGTTCATATGGCAGAGATTAATTACTGGTTTGCTAAGACCCACAGTGCTTTCCTCATGGTAATTTTTTTTTTCACAAAACTAAGAATCTTCAAAGCTGAGTGACTTGCTACACCTGATTTCAGTAAAGAAAGACTAATTGAATGCACCGTGCCTTTCCTAAAACAGTTTTGATAGACTTCTCTTTGTTCTGCACTTTAATTCAAATGAAAAAAGTCATTTACTTGTGCTAATTAATTTTTTTGTGTTAATGAACATTACTGACTCATCCTTCCATATTGTACTGAAATTTGAGGTGTGCTGCAAATCAGGCATGGGTCAGGATACCAACAAAACAAAAGCTTCTGGGTCCTATGGGTTGTTTATATGTGTGCTGGTTTAAAGGTAAACCAGCAGGAGGAATGAGTCTAACTCACAAACAGATTACAAGTCAGAATTACAG
>JAWWEU010000125.1:64700776-64739304 GCA_035583155.1 Acropternis orthonyx
AGACAGAAGGTGATTCCTTTGAGGTGCAGGGTTGGTAGATGAAAGAAAAATTCCAAGGTTTTAAACCCATAACAATATGCCTGCCATAAATAAAGGCACTTAGGAAACTGAAAGCACTGACTACAGGTTGCAGGTTAGAGGAAAGCCCTTGTTTTCAGCCTGTGATGAGGCTCAGCTGTGTTTGTGGCACTGGCTATTTGCAGTAATTTAAAATCAAATAGAGATTTATAAATAGTTTTCAGAAGTATTGCTTCAGTTGAACAAAGCAATCTGTATTTTTTCCAGAAGTGCTGTTATGAGCCACCGAAGACTGAGGAAGTTGTTGATAGAATGTCAGAAAGGAGTGGAGGCAAACCATCTCTGGAGCAGAAAGTCATGCAGCCACTAGGAGACACACAGGGTTGTGTGCCTTTTGGTTGTGTGGCTTTTGGTTGCCCTTGGAGATCTGTTAGACCAGAGTGGCAGGAAAACAACCTCTACTTGATTCAGGAGGTTACAAGAAGGGCAACAGATGTATAGTTTGGATGTCCTGGGGGGAAGACAATTTTGTTATAGCTGTTCCCAGTGGCAGAAGCTTCCCCAAAGCCCCTGTCACTAGCAGAAGAATTTTTGAACATGGCTGAGGCTAAATGCCAAAGATCGGTATGAAAACATTGAGCTTTCCAGGAACGTCAGCAGCTCCCTCTGTCCCACAAGGGAGACAGTTTGGAGGGCTGCAAGAGGGTTTGGTGGGTTCTTCATGTCTTTTCTACCTCTCTGAGGTACCAAGTCATAGGCAAATGAAGTGTCCTTGGAGGTCCAGCCAATGCAAATGTGGGTCTTGTGCAGCTGATAAGAGAGGGGGAAAAACCCCAAACAGTTACTGCTCTCAGTTAGCATTTGTGTGGGTCATTTTGGATGTTATTTTGTCTACATGCTTTGGTACCAGACTACAATAAGCCACCCTTGCTCTTGGCAGGTGTCTTCAGTTGGATTGGATGGAGCGTGTAGCTCAGTTCTGGGACCAGCAACTTGCCTGCAGATGGCAAGTTATGGTGGGCAGCTATACTGTTCTTTCCTATGAGTACCACTTCCTGACTGAAGAACGACAAAGGTTTGGGGTAGGTGAAAGAGGGGAAATTGTGCACGTGAAGGAAAGGTAGAGCCACAGAAGGGCCGGAGGTTGGGACCTGCCCATGGAGACAAGGTTTCTGTTGGGTATTGCCTCCCAATGCTCAGCTGTTCTGAGATGGGAAGCAACAGTGAGAAAAGACAAATGGTGTTGTCTGTCACGTTGCCTTGTCTTGAGAACAATAAAAAACTCTCAAACATGGATGGGTTAGGAGAAGACTCTTTCCCTTCCCACTTTTAACATGTGAGATGCTGAAAAAATATGAATAGTAGCATAAGCCTCCAAAACCATGCCAGGTGTAGGGTAGACTTTAAACCCAAGTGTTTACAACACAGCCCATCAGTAGAAACCAGATGATGCTAGCTAGCATCCTACACTGTGGGCAGACTTCCAAGCTGGGTGGGAAGTGAGCTGGAAAATTGCCAGGCAAGTACAAAATTGCAGATGTGCTGACAGGAACCTCAGTGCTTTACTGTGGAAAGAACAGAGCGGGTCTCAGACAGACACTCAAAAGGTGCTGTATTCATCACCTGCTACAAAACCTTTGCTCTGTGCACACTCACAGGCATCAACTGATGGTTTCCTTCCACTGTGGTTGACCAAAATTGCATCTTAAAGCTCTCCACTTTGTGGCAGGATCCTGAAGTTAATTCTCTCTTCTGGCCCTTCTTCCTGGGTTAACTACCCAATGCAGAGGAGCCCTTTGCCCTTTCTGACAAAGGGATTCTGCTCTGTGCTTTGGTTCTTTTAAAAACTGATTAAAGGACTTTGTGGAGGTGGGTTTTCTCAGGTGGAAAAGGCATCTCTCTCCATGCGATAGTCTGGTTAAACTGAGTGTCATCATCTGGGTGAGTCTGCCTGGATGCTCACTTGGGGCTGTAAATCAGCAGCTTTTGTTTCAAAATGCTTTATATTTTGTGTAATTACTTCCATCTGTGAGGTTTTAAAATAATGTCAAATTTAAATGGTGGCATTTTGCATTTATTTTGTCCAAATGTAAATATTTAAGCTCTTAGGGCAACAGAGAGTCAGGTCCAGAATGAAACTTTTAAAAAACATGTATGTGTTATTGAAGAAAATCACCTGAGGAAATACAATCATAACTTCATCTGTCTCTAAAATTTCCACATACTTCCCCTCTTTTCCCCAAAATGAGTATGTTCTTAGCTTTTTCGGTTTGTTTGTTCTTGGATGGTTTTGGTTTTTTTTCCCCAGTTACTTCAGTAGAAAAATTGGCAAAAAACCCCTGTGTTTGGATGAATCTGTTGCAGGGAAAGAAATCAGTCCATTGCTACCTCTAGAAATCAAGTCATACAAGGTTATCTTATGCATCCAGCTGGCTGAATTTCAAATTTCTTGTTACCAGGAGTTGCAGAATTTTAACTTATCCTTTTTCTGGGAACATCGCTTTTTCCTTGCACTCTTCAAAGTGGGTGAATGCATTTCTATTTATGGAACAAATTAGAGGTTCGTTTGACTATTGATTAACTAACTTCAGAATCTGCTTTAGGGAGGTAAAATGTGCTGTCAGCACTTGAGGTTCAACAGTGTAATTAATAAATATTTAGGTTTTGCCTGATTTTTTGAAATCACCCTATTTGTTTGAATAGTTAGTTAATTGTTAAGGTTTTAGTTGTGTAAATTACTCAGAGAAAATGCTTATGATGCTCCAAATTGTATAAATAGAGGGTAACTGAATTTTTTCTGTCCTTAGAAGCAGCTCAAAGCCTTTGTCATACTTAACCTGTAACTTGAAGGCTGGATTTCCATTAAACTTTAATTGCCTTTATTGCCATATAACCTTTGGATTGTCAGCATGCACCTGCTTTCATTTTATTGCTATATTAAAAAATACGGAAATAAAGGATGAAACTAGCTCACTTTAACTTCATACTTCTTATTTTTTCCAGATTTTTTCATATAATAGAAAGTGAGTACATTTCCAGAACATAAACACGGAGCTTAGGAAGCACAACCAGCAAGGGGACTGTCATATACACATTCTGTGTGTGTTCAGGCCTTTTGGGGATTGGATGAGTCAGTCCATAGTCACTGTGGGATTACTTTTTCATGGCTTTTTGCTCAGACAAGCATGCACAAGTAAACAGGAATTGTTACTGATCTTTGAAAAAATGAAAACTTCCATCCATATGTTGGTAACTACTTGCACTGGTGTGAATCCCAAACACTATTATCATATGATAAATTTAAATATTTATCATAGAACAAATTCAATTTAAAATACCGAAAGTTTACTTTTGAACTTGAGAATCTATTAGAACTTACTGGCTCTCTAGGTGAAGACAGGGTTGTTTTCTAACAAAAATATAGAGATAACTTTTATCTGTAGGAATATAAAGGCATGCTTTTGCTTATGTGCCAATAGATCTTCACACTAGAGGAGATAAGGTTGTTAATTGTGGTAATAAACACAGCCATGGCTTATGTGTGATATAAGGTGTGCAGGCTGCTTGGGAAAAAGTAAATATTATGTAAATTTTGCCATTAGTTGAGATGGTGTGGGTTTTTTCAGTCTGAAAGTATTAGGAGCTTCATTTTACTTGCCCAGGTGGCTGAGAAAGAGTTGGATCATGGCCTGGAATGTACAAGTTAATCAGCTAGAAAAGAGGGGTTTATCACTTCCTTCCAAAAAGAGAGATCTGTATCATCAGTGGTCTGTTGGAGATTGCTATCAAATATCATGTGCTAGAGCAGTCATTAGACTGTTCAAACTCAAATCTGTGCTTATTTGATGCAGATTTTCTTTTAATCAGAGAGGCATAATTGTAGCTTCTCCACGGGCAGTCTAGTCTGGGCACTGAACTCGCACTCTGTGTGTTTGCATTTATCTCATGCACGTCCTAGTTCTTGTCAGTGGAGATATGAGAGTGGAGAACCAGTGGGTTGAAAAGTTTGAAAACATTTCAGCACAGCTTCAAGTTCTTCTTCCTGGCTGTGTTGAATATATGGTCCCCTGGACATAAAAGATAAATATAGCCTAAATCTTTTTCAGTAGTCATTAAACAAAAGGTACCTTCACCTCTATTGATGTAAATATCTCCTCTGCAAGGATGTCAGATTAAATACAAAGCACACATACAGACCTTGGGATTGTGTGAGGGTTTTTTAAACCCACAAGCTCGGTTGTTGCTAACTCTTTTCTATCAAGGAAAAATGTCACATACCTATAAGTCATCTTTAGAACATTAAAGTGCAAGGGCTGTGACGTGCAAGCAGTGAATGCCTTTTAGATACCAGGTATGTTTGCGCAACTAAAAATTTGTCAAGCAGATGGAAACACATTGGATTTCAATAGAAATCAGATTTTCAAACCTACTGATTATTACCAGGTTGCTCTTGAAGAGATGGATTATGATGACTGTTAGAAGCCTCTGTGAGGAGCCCCTTGTTCAAGCTGACAAGCAGTTGCTCACCTGAAAAGCTGCCATGATTTCAGTGTACTGGCTTTCTCCCCAGTGCAAGACAAGTGCACAACTAGTCCTAGTCACTAGTTATAATCAATGTGCAGGTAAGCAACATTTTCTCTGAGGACTGGCAGATTATAAAATTAAGAGTTTATCAGTAATTGCATGCATGTGCTTAACCCCTGGTTAGGGAAGGGTAGTAGGAACCAGCAAGGAGCTCTGTTGAGGTTGTGCTGTGTTTAAAACAAAACTAAAACATGCTGATGAAGAGCTACCACAGTCCAATTGATGCATGGTAAGTCTTTAACCTTTCTTGGCATGAAAGAGTCTTTTTTAATAGGACAATCCATTTTCAGAAAGTGGGGGGATTTCAGGCAGAAAAGCACAGATCCTGGTACAATAAATAGCTTCAGAGTGGGAGGATATCTGAGAAGTGTGCTTAGGATGCAAAAATACATCTAGAAACATGGAGAAATCTCTCAAGAGCTGTTTGAAAAGAACAGAAAAGTGGTTTAGGGTTATCATAAACTACAGCAGTGCTATTTTCTCAGTACCTGGAACACATGGTAGTCTCTGAAAAATCTTGTGTATTGTGTGTTGCTGTTGAAGGGCAGAGAACAGCTGAGTTCATCACTGTGTCCTTCATCAGCAGAGGTCATGAAAAAATTATGAAAGTTGTCTGTGAACAGTCACTTGGTTTTAAAGTTCTTGCTAGTTAAATTTAGGAAGAACTTAGAAGGGCTGTTTTTATTAGTTTAGCTAAAGTTTGGTTCTGTCTTTGTTTCAGGTCAAAGTTTTTCATATATTCAGGTATTTTTAAACTCTTTTCATGACAAAATATGTGGAAGTTGACAGAGAAAAAAATTCATCCAGGTGATTGTCTTGTGCAAGGGTCCCTCGGGTCCTTCTGTTCTGTGAGAGTTTGAGTTTTCATTGGGAAATATTTAGAGCATGAAGATGGAGAAACTGCTAACCACTTGTGTAAGAGATGGTTATTTTAAAACCTCGGAATACTATCTAGGCCTTGCAAATAGCTATTATGCACTGAATTCTCAAAATTCTTTTGGAGAAGTGTCAAGGCAAACATCTGTAGAAAACAGAAATGTCAGTCTGAGATTCTGTGGAACTTTCCCAACCCTATATTTTGCCTGTATTTCTTCTAGGTTGTATTTTTCTTTGTCTCTAATTTCTTAGGAAGACCTTGGCTATTTCTGGGAGTCCTAAACTCACTGTTGCTCTAGCCATAGCCTACTGCAGGTGATTCATTCTCTGCATTCACTATTTGCAGGCACTGACACTGGTACAATTCTGCCAAACAGACAAGGTACAACTTTGACAGATAAATGCACAATAAGATGTGGGAGAGGAAGGGAAGAGCAGGTTAACAAAGTGATACAGCCAAGAAGTTTTGAAACACTTTAAATAGTATTTTGGAGATAATTTCAGGCCTCCAGCAATCCCTTATATACCTTTGGAGTTGTAGAGCTCTTTCTCTCAACTCTTATTTTTGGGACATGACCCCTCCTTAGTCTCAAGGCTTATCTGAGGATTTGGCAAAGCAAAAGGATGACAGTTATGATCAAGCTCCTTTACATTCCTTCTAGAATTTGATGAAATCACGGGACTGTTGTGTTAGCTTTTGAAAACCTTTTGGGTTTTTCCCATTTCAGAAAGGTGATGGTAGATGCACACATATGTGTGTACTTTTGTGTTCTCCATTCATGCTCCTTACATGAAAGATGTTAGCTTCCTTAACAGTGATTGCTCTCCAGAAGGAAGACCTATGTTTCTTGGGTTTTTTTTCCAAAATAGGTTCTTAGAGAAAACTTAAAGGGTCAGATACACGGAATCCACAATAATTTAGGTCAGAAGGGACCTGTGTAGTCATCTACTCTAACACACTGCTCAGAGCAAAAGGCTACCTTCAGAGTTACATCAGTGAGCTCATGGTTTCATTCAGCTGAGTTTTGAATATTTCCAAGGCTGGATATTACACAGTCTCTCTCACTGATTGTTTTCACACTTAATCTCCCTCCTTGTAAGTTTTCTCTCCAAGTATCTAGCTGGAGCTTCCCTTTTTTTTGCACCTTGTCACAGCTGTCTCCTGTCCTGCTGTTATGCATCTGGGGAAGAGTTTGGCTCTCTATTCTCCTTAACCCCTTACTGGATAGTTGAACACAACTAGGACTGCTCCTGGCCAGGCTGAAGAGGGTGAGTGGTCTCAGCCTTATCTCACACATCCTGCCTGGAATCCTATAGGTACGATGCAAAGTTGTGTGAGCTTCTGTTTTGATGCTCATGTACCAGAAAAAAAATAATGTGAGAAGAACTTTATTATGATAGAAATGGTTTTTACTTTAGTAGCAGAAGAAAATTCAAAAGGGAAGATCCAAGTTCAAATTAATTTAAATCTGATCATGAAAGATTGATGGAGGGCTTCTGGTCAGAAAGGCAGCTTGTGTCCTGCTTATGGCCAGCATGCTGTTCACAGAGGTGATCCAAAGCAAAGGCATGGCAGAGTCCACCATGTTGTTTTCATGTTCAGTTTGACAGGCATCACTGGAAATTACCCTCATCAGTCTGATAGGATTCCTGTGGCTAACAAAAATGGGAACAATTCAATACTATAAAGTATTTATACGTCCCTAGGGCACATTTACAGATGTCCTTGGCAACATCAATTTCCAGCCTGTTAATAGCTTTAAAAGCTAAAAGCAGAACTGTAGACCTTTTCTAGGCACTAAAAAGCAGAAAATGCTGACAGACAAGTAGTGAGTAGGCAGATCCCTCTCTGCCCACCTCTGATAACAATCAAGGTGCTCTATTGTGCATTAGCTTCAGGGAACGGATTAGCCCTTTTGGCAGCCCACTATCGAGCACTTTGCAGTAATCTCATTTTGAGATCTCAAAGGTATGAATCATCCAGGTCAAGTTTAAATAGAGCTTTGAGGGCCGGATTCTTATCTTGCTTATATCACCATGAATAGAGAGCTATTGCCATAAGAGCCAGTGTTGTTACACAAACGTGTATCATCAGTGTGCAGGTAATGATAATGGAGCCCTAAGGGTGAAAAATTGGCATGCCAGTAAAAATTACCTGCAGGAGGAAGTATGGATTTTTACATATAACAGTAAAGGATCAACTGTTTCTATGAGGCACTTACAATGAAGTGAATAGTCCAATTTCAACTAAATACTTAAGGTCCTTACTGGTTAGGATCCTACTTCTCCCCTGAATTCACTGGATCTCTTCCATGGCCAAATTGCAAGTGTTTCACAGGCAGACATGAACGAATGCATACTCATCACATAAAGACACGCCCATTGGCTTGGGATGAGGTCTTTTACATCTGCCCACTTCTAGTTAGTACGTGAAAGAGGTGGGACATAGGAAAGGTGGCAGATAGTGGGCTCCTGGATTGCTTTATCCAGCCAATGCCCTGCTCTCCACTAGCATGTGAGGGACTCCAGAAAGGGTTGAAGTGACGCTGCGGAGCTGTTCTCAGGGGGCCGTATTTGCCTTATAGACAGTACTTTTGGTATTTTCTTCATTTGAAGAAAAACTCTGTGAGTGCTCTGCAGGCTACATCTTCAGGAGGCATACGTTTTTCAGCTTTGTATCATTTAAACAAGGTGTGTAACACTGCGCTGTTTCTCAGTCATGGATATCTAGGGATGGAAGACCCAAATACTTTAACCTCTTCAGACCTGCTCTAGGTAGTGGGACACATGTTAATACATTTTTGAGGCAGCAGGTTCTGCAGCCTCTCTCCCTTCTCATCACTACCTTTCCATTTAAATTGTATTTTTCACATTTGTAGGTTCCTGGCAAGTAGAGCAGATTTGTTCCACTGCTAATGCAAGGGTTTCCTGAAGAGTTGTTCTGCAAAGTGCTCATTTAACCTGTCCATCCTTTTCTGGAGGTTTGTTTCAGAAAGAATGTTCTCAAAAGCTGCCTGAATCTCAAGAGCTTCAAATGCAGAGGATGTAACCAGTGTCCAGAAATCTGAAATGGAACAAGACACTGCTCTGACCAGTGACCTGGAAAAAAAGCAGTGTGGCTCAGAGGAGATTGCAGGGGTCAGGTAGTCCATGTCCTGCCTTGCAGCAAGCTCAGCTCTTCCTATAACATTACTGACAAATGTGAGTCTACCCTATTCTTAAAAAGTCTTCTGTGGGGGAGATTCTGCTACCTCCTGCAGCAAACTGCTCTAGTATGTACTTTTCCTCAGTTGCCTGTTGACAGGTAACAGCCCTGAGAAGTCAGGCAGGTCTGAACCTAAGATCCCCTATGTGACCTTTCTGTTGCCATAAAGACAGTTTTTGTCTGCACTGGAATATTCTTTTTTGAAGATATATGGCAGTGGAGAAAACCAGAGGTCTTGCTTCACATATCAAGTATAGCCTCTGATTTTGACAGAAATATAAAGAGGGTCCCCCAGTAATCCTGAGCACAAAATACTTGCCAGACAAACTTATGGAAGGTGAATTTCTGCAGCTCCCAGTCAAGCTCAGACTTCTAGGACTGTTAGGCATCTGGCTGCACAGCAGGGAGTCTGTCAGCCCTATGAAATGCATTTTCTAGGCACTGCCACGGGTAGTGCATGCAAGGTGGTGGAAGGGCGGGCGCGTTTACCTTGGAAGGCTGAATTAAATCAGTATGTCCATGCTATATATGCAAATTATTGAATTGGGATATTCATAGAATCATTAAGGTTGGAAAAGGCCTCCAAGATCATCAAGCCCAACCTTCCTGTAGGTTCCTGTAGGGAAAAAGGTCCTATTAAGAACTGCTAACCAGCCTTTGAGAAAACTGCCCTCCCACCAAGTGTTTATCAAATATGCAAATCCTTTCCCATCATATAGGTGTTTTTGCATGGATTTGCTGGACTCTTTTAGGTTGTTCTACAGGAGTATTCCTGTTTGTGTTTTCTTGTAGCAGGCCTCCCTATGGACAGATTTCCACTTCAGCTTGAAAGATTGTCAGACAAAAGCCTTTCTGCGGGTGTGTTTTGTAGGAAGTTATCTAAGAAATGAGGGAAAGTACTGAACTTTGTGTATGTGTACAGTTTTGTGATAGCATATCCCTTATTACCTGCAATAGAATCTAGCCTTCATTGTGATTAGTACCGTGGTACCATCGAAACAAACTGCCTACACAGACATTCAGGGCAACAGCTCGTTTAGTGGGTTCCCACCGCTTGGGTTCACTCCCCAAAGACTTCAGAGAAGTTAGACCTTTTTAGTTTGTCTATTTTACAGCCACAAGACCAATATGTACATTCTACACATTCTCTGAGGCTTCTGTTAACATCTTCATAGTGGCTGACAGTGCTTTTGCAAAAGTTAAAAAGAGAGCTATAGCAAAGTGAAAGCTTTTGACTATGGAAATAAACACTGCTGCAAACAGCGCTGCTACTCAGCTGCCATTCAAGCCCAGGGTTATGAGGAGTGTTTGCAGAGAAATGCACACTGAATGCAAAAGCACTTTCTTTTCTGCTTACACTTTGTTCCCACTCTCAATACTTGGATTTTAAGTGCTTCAATCAGTGACCAGACTCTTTTTTGTTGTGCTGAAAAATCTTCCCCCCAGAAGCCTACAACATCTACAAAAGCACAAGTGCTTTCTTTATAAAAGATGGGAGGCGTTCTGTCTGATGCTTGGGCAAGAGGAACCACAAACAAATTCTGCTCTCTTACACAAAATGAATTGAATGTGAAGGCAGGAGACACCTTAACAGAGGGCAGACAACTCAGGACGGAGAGGGGACTCTCTTTACAAAGCAATTGTCACAAGATGTTCCCTCTCCACAGAAGTGGAAAGAGTCAGAGATGCAGCTGCCAGGCATGCTCGCCTTCACCCTCACTACCTTCATCCCCAGCACTAGAAAACATGCCATTAAAATAAACACAAACACAAGTTCTTCCGCAAAGGAAGTGTGTTTGTGTTCATTTATTTAAGATACTTTTTAAGTAATTCAGCTTCTTTCTGGAACTCAGTGGGGGTCTCCACTCCAACATCTCACGTAGCACCAGCAATCAGTGTCTGGGTAATGGCTGTTGGCTGTTCATATGAAAGCTTGCAGCCATGAAAGGGACAGAGAAGCACAAGGATCAGGAGAAAACAGTGTGAAGGTAAGATCAAGAAAAGGTCAAGAAAAACAGGTGTGGGTGGACCATGAAAAGGACTGCAAGCATACAGGGTAGATTTCAGAACCCCAGTTAAATAAGTCACTGAGAAGTTGACGTGTCTGTCTGAACAAGGTGTTTAAAAGCCTGTTAAAGTTAGTGGAGGTGTGAGGGCTGTGCAGCTGGACAGACACAGGTGTTGAGGGAAAGCACTTGCCTTGGAGCTTCTCTACCATAAAAAGGCTGGTGTGTTTCAGTCTGAGCCATCTCACGTGGTATTTGAATTCTTGTCATGTGTCTCCTGATTCTCCTTTTCCTCCCCTTCTCAATTTTCATTTGATATGGTTTAGTAAGTACATGGCTGAAATAGATTGGAGGCCTACAAAGACAACTACTGCTGCCAGTTGACTACAAAGCCACATCACCAACCTTTCAAAGCTTGCAGACTATGAGTCCTCTTTTAGTTACAGTCTGTGAGTCATGTTGTGAGGCAACGATATTTTCCGTATACAGGACTCCACTGGAAAAATTTACTTTTAACAAGCCTGTTTGCTCACTTGTCTGTAACTGAGCATGTACATTTGTATTTTGCAACCGGTTGTACATCACCTTTCAACATGACCCATAATGAGGAACACTGCCTAGGCATTTAGGGTGTGGAGAATGGATCCACTCAGTACCTAAAATTAGGCTTATATTAGGTGAATACTTGCTTTGCTTACCAGAAACAAAGTGTTATAGAGTCCTGGAAGATGCATTCCTCACCGGGAAATGCTCTCAAAGTAATTGTAAGAACCTTTTATGTATCCCAAGATTGTTGTTTCTTCTCAGTCTTCGCTAAACGAAACAACTGCATTTTTTCAACTGCCCCTGACAAGCTATGTTTCCCTGGGCTCTGATTATCCTTGTCACTGTCTGATTGGTATGCCAATTGTTCCCATCTTTTCCCTAACTATCATATTCTAGATGAGAGGCAGGGTTACTGCTGAGGCTGTGCCAGAGCTGGAGGGAAGATGAGGATTGCTTCACATCTTGCATGAAATCCACCTACTCCTACATACCGGAAGGAGCCAGGTAGGTACAGAGCAACACTGTGGCACTGCAAACTCTTCAATTTGCAGGTATGAACCTTTTCTCCAAAACAATTTTATCCAGTGGTTTTCCATCTTCTATTTGTGCAGCTGATTATTCCTACCTTATCACTTGTCCTTGCTGAATTGCATCCCGTTTATTTCAGACTGCTCCTCCAGCTGATGAAGACATTTCCTTGCTTTTAATTCTCACTCAGAGAGCTCACAACTCACATTAAACTTCAGATTGTGTACGAATTTCATAAGGAGCACTCCCTGCTCTTGATGAGTCATTAATGGAAATACTGAGAAATGCCAGAAACAAGATGGATTTTTGCAGGAAGCCACAGGGCATCCTTCTAGTTTGATAGTGAATACTGATAGCTTTTGGCATTAGTTTTTCAGGCAATTGTATATAGCTTATAACAATTTCAGCTAGGGCAGTCATTTAGAAAACACCTCTAGGAGAGTATTTAAACCACTTTAAAACCCTTACTGTTAGACTGAAAAATGCCTCTTTTTTACCCAAATGCTGCTCAGGAAAGCAGTCAGGGACTTTTTGCCATTACTGGCAGTAGTCACTCAGGGAACTGAGCCTGGGATCCCCTCATCTACAGGATATTCCCCTAACTGGTTTAAAAAAAGTCAGATTAGTAGGCTTTTCATGGTGTAAGTAAAAATACAGCATATAATATCTATTTCCTTTGAGTGTTCCTGATCCACTGTAGCATAAAATACATTATTTGACATCAGTTGACCTTCAGAAATTCACATTGCCATTGCTGGCTTTTTAGGGGCCTGTAAAATAGTTTTTTTGTTGCAGTATTTGGAGTGTTAGAGTTAGGTGACTAGGCTAATGTTCTGACACTCTGCCTTCCTACTCCAATCATTTTTTTAAAAATGGATATGACACATCCTTTTTCCAAGGTTTCGATTTTCACCTGTCCCCCATAATTCTCAAAAGTAGTGCTTGTGAACTGCTTGAGATTGCACCACTCAGTTCTCGATACACGTCAGAGCGAGTTCCACTGGGTCAGCCTGATCCACAAAATATCGTTTAGAGAAGTATAGTATAATTTAGGTTAAAAATGAATTCTGGAGATAATCTATTGCCATTCCAGCTCCCAGGGCCAATTTGAATTTATCTAAGTATTTTCTGGTTGAGTTTTTACATATATATATATGTGTGTATATATATAATTTTCCTCTCTTATTCAAGCTTAAGGTCTCTCCTTTTTGGTGCTAAGGTTAATGGTTGTGTTCATTTTATTACAGTGAAACAAAACAGGGCACCAGAAAACAGTGCATTAGCTTCCTAGTATCACAGAGTGATGAACCAGGTCCTTTTGTCTTCCTTTGAAGAGTGTTCATTGAGTATTTCCAATATTTACCTGTTTCTGTCTTCATATCTGTCAAAGAAGCAAATTAGCTACCTTTTGGCCATTTTACCTCTACATAATCCAGTACCTATCTCAAAGTCCCCCTGATAAATTTGAACTAGCAAAATAATATTTTAATGACATGCACAGATTAAAAATATTTAGAAGTGCAGCTAAACTATTCTTCACAGTGCTTATTTTTATTTGACTTTATATTTCTTCACATTCTTTTCAATTTAAAGACAGCTGCCACTTTCCTTACAGAATTCATAGGAACCTTACTGCTTGTAATTGCTAATTTTCCCCTTTTTACATTGTTACTCAAAAATGTGTCAAGAACATGCCTCTTAAAAAATGTCTGACCATAAAACTCAAGTAATTTTTCACTAGAGTATGTACAAAACTAGAAATACATTCCAGTATTTATCTAGATTTGGTTTTGCTGCACTGCTAGCTCTTAGTCTATTTAAATCTACAGTGTAGAGGTCCTTTTCCCAGAATTACTGAAAACAAAAAAACCTGTTCCTGTCTTTCATCAGACAAGATCTATTTCCAGGCCTATCACCTTTTGACACAGACACTATAATAGCAAATCTTATTCGTATTAACCTCTTGAATATGGTAGAAAAGCATGTTACAGCATAGGTTTTGGAAGCTCTTTCCCAGGTTTCTCTTCCAGAAAGAAATCAATGTAATTTCTAATGATTTTATTTTGAATGAAGTCTTTGGACATTAACTTCATTAATGAAATTCATTATCACCACATTGATTTTTGCCTGGGAAAGAAGGCTGGCACACAATCTGCACTACCCTGGGTGTCTCCTGGGATTGACACCACTCTGACCTGAAAGCAGATGATAACACACACCCAGAGGAGCTAGTTAATACTTCTACTGGCATGGAGCTGAACCAGCTGACACCAGCCACTGGCAAAAGTCTCAGAGCTGGATTTTAAAGCTCATTTATGTCTCTTAGTGCTTGTGCAAATGTTGATATTTATTTGGTTGTGGTTTCTAAAACCCAAAGAGTATGTCCACAATAATGCCTATGATGTACCAGTGAGTTTGAAGTAAACTAGCACGGAAAGATAGTACTTTGAGTCTTGAAAGCAGTAGAGCTGTTTTAGAATTGCACTGTATTGGATTAGACAATGCTGTTTCTTGACAAGGCAGTTGCCTTGGTATGAGCCTTTGCTGATGGGGTGGTGGCTGCTGAAGCTGCTTGAGTGCTGGGCTGTGCGCTATGCTCTGTGTACTGCCCACTATGAACTAATTCACTGAGCCTGTGGGGTCGGCCACTGATTACAGATATGCCAGTTTTTGAGCACTAGAGATTTACAACTTAGCTCTTGAAGAAAAAATACATAGTTGCTTTCTGCTTTTGTTGATGAGGCTTAACTCATGGTTAAAAGCATCTTCAAAATGCTGCTTTTTGGGAAGTGTTATTAAAAAAAAAGAACATAAATTAGGACTTCACACACCTCTGAAATATTGAATGCTTGCAAACGCATAAAAGAACACCACCTATTCAGGAGATTTGGCAAGTTAGCGTGCTTCAGATATCTCTTACTTCAGTTATGTGTTCAGTGATATATTTTCATGTCTCACAGAAAAACACAAAAGCTTTTCCATTTAAACAAATCGCTTTGTGTTACACAGGCATTCAAAGTCATTTACCTGTACATGTATATAGCAAGTATAATAAATACATTTGTCTTGTGTTTGGATTCAGCTCTACAGAATCATTTTCTCCTTTCAGCTAAGCAGAAATATGAAAGATGACTAAAAGTGAATGTTGCAATATTACATTGTGCTGAATTCATTCAATTCAATTTTCTAAGGGAAAATATTGTGACATCAATATCCAACCTCATGCCTTGAATTGCCATCTGGTCATGTATGTAAGTGTATTTTTTTCCTGTAAGAAATGAAAATGCAGCTGAATTCAGATCTTAATAATTATTCATGAAACTATTTTTTTCCTTCTTCTTTCTTCTTTTTCCTTCTTGCATCTTTCTTCCTTCACATTTCTCCTCGCTTATCCCATCCCTTTTCTTTTTTTTCTTTTTTAATACACAAAGTGAGAAGAAGAAACCTGATAACTGCCAGTAAAACATGGACTAAAGGGAAGGAGATTTACAAAAAATGTAGTTTTCAAATGGTTATGTGTGTCAAAGACCAACAGGGAAGGCTTCAGTTTGGAAAACACACCACAGAGACAGGAGACCAAGTGGGTGGCTTTAAAGTGATGAAATTTGCATGTAAAATGCATGCAAAAAACTGCACATGGATTTAAACAAGCTCTTATATTTGCTTTATACTGCATGACTCTTTCCCCCCTGTTTACTCACTGCTTCCTGGTAGTGGCAATTTTTGACTTCAAGGTTTCACCTACTCCAACTTTAATTGTCAATAAAAGCATCAAATAAAGTTGCATGAAGCAAAATGTCTTAAACCATTAAACCCCAATATTCATTAGTGTTGAAAAAGCCTCCATTATATAAATCTATAGATGAGGGAACATTCCTGAATGCACTACCATGATCGTGATTGTACAAAGGCCACTCAAAGCAATGGTGCATGCAAATGAAGTTCAATGTTTTACTCAAAACTCTGCCAATCATATCAGTTGATTGCAGGTTATCCCATTTCCAAGATGCTGTCCATTTTGAAGAAACTAGTTGTAACAATCTTAAGGCTTCAGGAACTAAGTTGGAGGGCAGTGTTCTTACAAAAATTTTAATTAGAGAAATTAAGGTTGAATCTCTGTAAAAACCCCAAAAATCTTACAAACTATATTGTGGCTATGGCAAAGAAAATACTGGCTCTGTCAGATATCTCCAGTGTGAGGAAAGTGGCCTGTTTCTGCAGCTGAAGAAGCCTTTAGAAAGACCCTTAAAAATGAGGCCAAGTTCTTCAGCTACAAAACAAGAGCAATGCTCACTGATTTTAAAGAGTGCTGCTCATATCGTGCAATTGGAGAAGAAAGTGTCATGATTAAAATTAACTTTCTTGTCCAATAGTACTGGAACACTAGTCAGTGCCCCTGTGTGCAAGGATGCAATGATGCAAACTTTTAAACTATTCACCTAAATACTCAAAATATCCTTTAATACTTTTCAGTGTTTGATTTCAGATTTCAGCTTTACACCTCATGCCGTGCCGTGCCACGCCTCAGGTTTCGCAGGGCTGACAATGAAGTTTAGGAGGAAGAAGAATCTAGCTCTGTGATTGTAGCTTCTGCTTTCCAAAACATAGCAGCTTTCTGCCTTGGAATAAGGCAAATGTGCACACTACCCACACAGAGATTTCCAACTCTTTAAGAAATTCTTGCATGTTCTCAGAGGTCAAATTTTAATGATAGAATATAATGCCTGCTTTGTGTGAGATCTTTCCTATTCCATGTAGTTGTGATGTAGATTGTGTGTGTTACCATTCAGGGTATGTACCCACCCCTATTCAACAAAGAATGGACAGCTCATGCATTTTTTTCCCCTCAGGAGTACTAGGCTTTTCATCGCTGTATTTGTGTATTCGTCCTAAAGCCTTTTTCTGGCCAAGAGTATCCTGAGTTTCTAATCTGTTTTTTGATTGCTGTCACACTTTTTTAGTTACCTGTGGAAGAAACTCCTCATTTGAATGGTTTGTCTACAGTCAGCTCTGGTTGCAGGAACTAGTGACATCCTTGATAAGTGTTGAGAATGTCAGAGTCTACATAAAAGTATTTGGGAAGAATTCACAGACATAAAAGATATTGTTGTAGTTATATAAAATGGAAGCTAAAAGATTTTTTATTTAAGAAAAACAACCAAACAAAAGACTCCAAAACCTTCCCAAAAAACCCAAACCCAAATCAAAACTGAACAACTGCATTGGAATAATAATGTATTTTAATATAAAAGTTTGATAAATAGACTGAAATGTGTAGTATATTTTCTCCAATATTAAAAACCAAACCAAACCAACAAAAAAAACCCCAGTTTTATTTGGAAACATTGATACAGGTTATTATAAATGAGATGTTAAAATAAATCCTGATGAGAAAAATTTACCAGGCAGGTAAAGTGTCCATCTGCTATGTTGTTGAGCTTCAGTGACGTGCTCTTCCATCTATCTCTTGTCTACACAAGCTGTTATTTAGGAATAGCTGTTGCCTTTTAAATTAATGAATTTTGTCTTTATCAGAAGCAATCAAATTTAAACAAGTCCTTGTTAAACACTGAAGTATCAAGCTTTCCAATTAACAATGTGTAACACTAACTCAGACAAAAACAGACACCAGAACAAGATTAAATGTAGCAGTAACAAGCTCAGGTATTTCTGAATCATGGAACATTTTGTATTGGGGATGTTTTAAAACCCACCAATAGCAGGCAAGTGTGTGCCTCAGTCCTGATGTGGTTAATCTCCTCAACAGCATGGCCTGCTACGCACATTTGATTTTTACGTTTGCTTTTTGTAAGAGTGTACCTCCAGTCCAAGGTCCTGTCCTTACCTTCAAGACACTCCAGGCAGGATTCATCAGACCAACTGTAGACTCCTACATCTGAGTGAGTCATCACAGGCTCACTGTACTGTCAGTGAAGAGAAATAGGTGCTTGATGACAGAAATCTCATCCTGAGGTCAATGCCTAAAATAGAGTACACAAATCTTGCCCAGCAGAGCTTATTTCTTTCTGTGGACTATATTTGGGTAAGATGAATTCCACCCGCACACAACTGAATCCTCTGCAGCAAAAGTAAAAAGTGGTCTATGGACTCCAAACACCAGTTGGATTATTACAGAAGACACCCTACTCAAATATTTCCCCTGCTGGGACTAAGTGAACAGACAAGTGACAAACATGTTACAAGACCTAACGAGGTCTTGCAGGAGGTGCTGGCCACACAGAAAGCTGGATGAGAATTTACATGGGACATGGCAATGTAGCGATGATATGAGCCGAACCCGCTCTTCCCAGTTTGGTAATCTGCCATGCAGCTCTTACTTTATCTAAGTATAAATGTACTCTGTTCAATGTAAAGGCTATATTTAATAAGTCTCTGACATCGGCATCCTACTCCTCTTCTGGGAACAATTAAAATATTTCATATTAAATCAGTGCATATGTTGTTCCTGCTTTATCTCTGAGATCACTTAGTACTCCATCTGAGCTGAAAATAAATGCTTGGGACATTACAACTGCCACTTTTTACAGTGCAGAGTCCGCTGGGGAGTGAGCATTTTCAAATTATATCTCTTCCTTTTAGAATTTGATTGTCTATCAAGTCTAGCAGAGAAGGTTTTCTGACTTCTTTGGCAATGAAAATGTGCTTAGTGATTATTTTCCCCTATACTATCTCTTGTCAGGAAGAGATGGATGTTTCTAGGTCTCCTTAGAGGAATATTGAAAGCCAGTACATAGGGAATTTCTTTCGTTAACTAAACAGCTTCTGGCTACAAAATAGCATGTTACTATTCTTTCCAGATCAGCTAAGGCCTTTTGTAAAAATATGCTGCTGTTTATGAAAACATGTCTGTCAATTTAATAATTAGGCACATATCAGCTTTCATTCAGTGGATCAGAAAAAATGTACTGATTATCTAATGCTATATTGTTTTGCAGACTGATTGAAGCAACACAGTTGACTCAAAGCTTTCTGATTTCATTACCATTAACATAATTTTCTGTTCAGTTTTTTGTTTGTTTGTTTTTTAAATAGCAATTGATGCTTAGCAGTTTATTGTCATTGTTGTGCAATCTATGTCAGTGCTGGGAATTCTGTGTCTTTTTACCATTACACCAGTCAACATGGTTTTAGATGAATGATAGTCACAGGTTTAATAGATTGTTAATTAATTATAATAAGGTTTTCAGAGTAAAGTGGTTTAACTGATTCTCTTCTAATTCAAAGTGGCAACACTAGATGTAAATTTCACTGACTTAAATAATTACTTTGACCTGTGTCACAAATGAGTGGATTTGGCTGCTTAAAGAATAATTATCAGTGTGATTGGCAAAAAGTAGGTTTTAATATGAATTTATGAAAGTATGACTTTAACAGAATTAAATGACAAGGTTTACTCTGTTCATAGATGAAGCATGCATAGGAAAATCACATTAGAGTCAATTTATAATTATTTATATGGAGATCAGGGATGCAAATGGGTAAGAGCCAAGAATACTGATACATAAAAATAAGGGTGCAAAAGGGTTTAGTATCACTTAATCATTGACTAATTTAACATTTAAAAAATTGTTAAAATGGAATTTACTAGGGTTATAATAGTGATGTAATTATGGAGTCATTATAATACCATTCACACTGTAATCAATTCACGCATGTGCACACAGGCAAAGACGTGTAGATCTATATCTGTGTGTAAAGGTCCCTATCAAAAATTCCCCTTGAGTTCAGTCCAATATGTCAAATCCCTTTGTGTTCTCAACAAGCATGGGTTGAACCTTGAGGAACGTGTCTGTGGGGTATCAGCCTCAGCATCGTCATCAGCAACGGTCTTTAGAATTATAGCAAGGTTCAGGGTTTGGTAGCTCCAAGAGGCATCTCACTCAGAGGGAGGTGCTGGTGCAGCCTGTGGTCCAGGAGAGCTTAAAGGGCCTCACTTAGAACAGCTGTTTGTAGGGTCTCAAGATGATTGGTTTTAGTTATCTGTAAAATCTCTGTCCTCAGGTTGGTAATTACAGAATCACAAAATCACAATTACTGGAGTTTACAAAAGCTTTGGAATGTGTTTCCAAGACTCCAGCAACAATGGTATCATTCCACTTGGGCTAGAATTCAGGCACAAAATGCTTGAAGACTGTCAGGAGATGACTGATTATCCTTTGTCCCCCACTTTGGTTGGGCACCAGATATTCCTTTACAGTCAATGCTGTTCCCACCTTTATCATGCAGGAGCTCCTGGTACAGTTGGGATGCTTCACCGCTCAACTGGTATGGTAAAGAGGCACTTCACCACCCAGCTGGTTTGGTCAAGGCTTGTCAGAAGGTCCTGAGATAGTAAAGTAGGCTTGAGGAGGAGAAGGAGGAGGAGGAGCTGGAAAAGAAGGAGAAGAAGGAGGAGAAAGGGTGCACCTCCACAATCCACCCACTCATTCAAAACAACCTGAAACTAGTTAAAGGGAGAGGAGAATTGAGAAGTTTCTGATAAGTAGACTTGATTTGTTTGGATGAATTTTTTTAAGTTAATACAGCTACGTGGCTCCCCCAGTCTTACCTGGCTTGTTTGTAAGCCAGTATCTTTGCTCAACAGAGCACTGTAACACAGAGGTTTTCTTCGCTTTTTATTTGCAGAGAGGCCTGGTCTGTCATGCATAGAATAGAGTCCTTTCTGGAGTCTAATTGCAACAACTTCCCTTGGAAACACAGACAGTGATGGAGTCCCTCTGGGATAAAAAAAGCCTAGGCCCCGGAGTAAACCAAGCAGTAAGACCTCACTTCTGCTTCTTCCCAAAAGAAGTTTCTAGACTTGCCAAATTAAAGCCAACATTAGATGGAAGAAAGGCAGTTGTATAGAAAGCACTCAGCATTCACTGAAATGTGACTTGCATGCATCTCTTGGTCTACCATTCCCTCTTGTAAGCAACACTTTTTGGGTTGATGACCATTTTGAATACTATTTTAGGACAGCTCATGTCTTCCACATACAACTCAGAGTTCAGCTACCTAGTGCCACACTCAACTCTCTCTTCAGGAACTTCTCTTGTGGATGCCTGACTAGTTGTATTCTCAGCCAACTTACTGGCATACAAGATGGTCAACATTTTGTGTTTAAGAAAGACAGTTGCATCCACCATGGTGTCTTCACCTTATGATGTCATCTTTATTTGTGAAGACATGGAATGGCATAATCTACTCAGATAAAAGTTATAGATTTTCTTGCTGGAGAATAACAGAAGTTTTTAACATTTTTTTCTAAATTTAAATGAACACACAATCTTCCGTCAACCGCATCTCTTCCTACAGCTGAACTTCAATTAAACACATTCTAGGTGTCCAACAATTAAAGTATCAAGTTGAGCTTAATATCTAATTGGAAAGAATTTTCTCAGCAACTACAAATGAGCACTGCCTTCAGTCAGGTAAGCTTTCAGTAACAGAGAGAGGTAAACCAATCCTTTCTTTCCAGCCAGACTACTCTGAAAATAGGCCAGGTCCCACTGGGAACAAACGATGCCACTAGAAAAGTCTGTAATTAGAGAACTTCAGCTGCTCTACACAAATACCTCATTAGAGTTCTACTGTGATCAAACCTGCAATGTGTAAGAAAAGACATAAACATTTCAGCTGAAAGCTGTATTTTCTGTGAATCATTCCTTCAAGCAAATATTGCAGAGACTGATTAGCTCTTTAATCCACACATATAGCCATTCTCCTTCATAGATAACCCAATCAAATGCCTGCCATAACTGGGAGAATATTTTCCAAAAATTTAGAAGGACACAATAATTTGGATCAGGCCCTGAGAAAGGCTCATGCAGGACCAGCAGAAAAACTCTTCAAAGCACTTTGTTCATTCACCTCAGATGCAGGCATAGCCTCCAGCTGTGCCTGGCCGCTGACTCAGAGTCAGCACCGAGTAGCTTTTTATTCAAAGTTTATCTTCATACACTGATGTTAAGTCCAATACTTCTGAAAGTAAGGTCAGAGTGATGAAGCATGGGGGAAAGAAAAGCAAACATGGTAATTTGGTTGGTTTTTTTTTTTCTAATTTATTCACAGAGTTCTGAATTGTTTGTCTTTTTGCAGTACAGCTGTCTTCAAGAGAAAGTCAAATTATCTCTTCTGAAATGTAGATTACAGTGATTAAGAACTAAAATCCTAATTTTTGACAATGATTCCTGTTTTTACACTTCCATCCCACAAAAACATATCCACTGAATGCAGTAATGGTTTCTGCTAGGTACAAGACTGCAAGGTTGCCCTTTTTAGCTTGTTGCTTCTGTGTGATTCGCAGTGAGATTTTCGAAGCAGATTTTTAGAAGTTAATTTTCCCCTTTCAAGAGTGATGGTGTCAAATCCTGCCAGTACGTTGTATCTAGGCTTTGTGTGTTTCAGCAGGAAAGATAAGCAGAATAGCAATCTCCCTCTCTGCATTTTGGCTAAATAACCAGCAATGGTTGAGAAAGTTTGCTTTTCAATAGAGAGATCCTTGGAGAGCAATGACAAGCAGTTAAGTAGGATACAGCTTGTTCATACTATATCTTTTCCCTAACTGATTCAACACCTCTTTGGAAAGAATCTTGACCATATTCAAATGAAATGGGGAAGAGGGGAGGGAAAAGTGAAAATCTGAAAATCTGAAGTTTTGCTTTAAGGTATTCACAGAGAGAACACATGATGTCAATTTGATGTCAATTCAAATAATCAAAAGAAATTCAGAGAGAAGAGATGAGTCTACAAGGACGAAGGGGCAGACTTGTGAGATTTTTATTTTGCCTAGGAAGCAATTGCACATTCTAATTTTAATACAGTTATTTCTACATTGTCTCTAGGATTTTTCTTCTAGGGATTTACCAGAGAGTTTTCATGTTCAAGGTTTGTTTTGAAGCTCTCTGCACTGCAGTTTTCTGTTACAGATCCTGAGGACTGACAGATGCTCTGATTCTTCTTGGTGCAGTGCCAGCAGTGGCAGCAGGTAGTGAACTGCCCTGCATGCCGCCAGCCCAGATGGCATGTCCACACGTTAATTGGTTCTCAAGAGTCATTCCTCCTGAGTCCACCCATTTGTTGCTCTCATTGACTACTGCCTCATCTCATTAGTCAATGTTTGCTTCTGCAAACTTCTGTAAAACAGGCCTGCAGACCTGTAGCAAGTAAAACTAGAAATACAGCTTCTTGTAGCATTGAAATTCAAAACTTCAAGGTCTGCAAATTAAGCATGACTTCCTAACTTTTACAGTTAACACACTGGAGACTGAAGTGCTGTCTCTGAAAAGGACTGTAGAGCATTGGTACTGAAACCTGAATAACTGACAGAGACATTTGGGTCTCTTCTTCCAGACATGTTCTCTCTCTCCATCCTCACTGCACAGATTGAGTTCCTACCATAAAATCTTGAAGTTTGGAAGAATGTCCCTCTTCTCTAGAAATGCTTTGCATGGAGAGGAGCAGTAACTGGTCATTTCACTCTTTCCAAACAACAATAGGAAGAGCTGTGAAAAAAGAACTTGTCTGCAACTCAAAGCCCCACGGGAGCCCGAGACTTGGTTTCTGCTCATACCCAGCTCGATGACAGGGCACCTCTGCTGCTGCAGCACAAGCTCTGTGGGGTAAGGTCATCATTCATATGATGCATAGCATGCTGCAAATGTATATCCAACACAAGCTAAATCATTATAAGATGTAGCTTAAATGCGAAAGTCTTATGGTATTGGGATATAGAAGGACCAATATACTTTCATAATCAATTAAAATGAAGTTAAATCAGGTACAGAGCACAATTCCACACCATTTATTTTTTAATTTTTTTTTTTATTTTGGTCACTCCAAATACCAATATTCATTACCTTTTTTTCTTAAAAGGGGAAGTTTTGCTGGCACAATACAGAATTTCACATCGTGTGTTTTCACAGGTACTAATGGTATATTCACATTCTTGTTTAGTTCTGGGAAAGTGCTGGTAGATATTTTAAGAGAACAATGAAACCCTAAAGAGTTATACACATTACCATCAAGATAAAGGGTTTTCTATGTTCACAGTTTCTCTGTCTTCTAGCAAGACCTCTAGCTAGAAATTAAGGGACCTCTCCTGTAATTCTCAAAGATGTATCATAGACTCCCTGGAGGTAGAACTTATGAAATAAAAAAAACCACAGAGAAGATCATGAGAAAGAAAGGGCAAAAGTGGAGTGGAGAAGGGAGAAAACTTACCAGCAAGACCTGACATCTGCTCAGCTGGGACAAGTGCATGGTTAAACGAAATAGGTCTGAGACAGAAAAGAAATGACTGTTAAGGTAAATAACTGCTTGCATGTTTTGCCAAACAAGTGGGTGTTCACAACAGACTAATGAGAGTGTAAGTGATTTTGTAGGTGGTCCTAGGAAGTGGAACAGAACCTGGGGACAGTGATGAGGGAAGCAGATGTGCAGAAGGTTTGGAGTCTGGTAAACATGCAGAAATCTGAATGTGAATTTCAATCCTCTCAAACTTCTTAAGGATAAGTCCCACATGGTACTGTGGGGGTAGACAACCATGATAAAAAAGTCTTTGGAGACTCATTTCTAAAGAAGGAAGTACCTGGATGATTTTGCAATGTAAAGAGACAAGAACTAAAAGCCAGTTGGGGAATGGAGAATTTTCAGTCCCGTGTTGATTTAATTTGTAATTAACTTCACTTGAAAATCTCAAATCCTCATTTCTGCCTAGAGTTTTCCAAACTTCCCTGTCAGCAGCCAGTCACTGAATTACACTGTACTTTTAGCTGATGCGCTGCAGATCTTACCAGTACTACTGCATGATCTTGGATGATTTTTTTGGTTTAGTTTGGTCTTGCCATATTAGTCTCATGGTGAGCATAAGAAAATATTTCCTGCTTCATTTGTGTGTGTTTTGGAAGCATTTGGATTATCTTTTAGGCCTAAAAATGCTACTAAAACATTTTTATACTTCTCAAAGTTGGACAGATCCTCAGAATGAAGTGGGGTGAGGTAGAGAGAAGCTAATTATTGTTTCTTAACATATTATAACACATGGGAGCAGGTGCTGTGAAAACTGGGACTAAGGTTGGCCCATTCACACTGTTTTGCTTCTACCCCCTACTTTTAAAATCTGCACCTGATATGAGAAATGAAACGTAAATTTGAATAAATAAGACTTCACATCTCATCTCATATTATGGTTTGTGAACAAAATAGAGATCACAATGTGAAAATGAAAACACCTAAAATCCTGATTTGACATGGATAGCTTTTGTACTTTAGGACAAAGCTTTGCAAGTTGAGTGTATTTATTTGCTGAAAGCCATCTGCTGAAAAAGATTGGATGTTGAACTGTAATTTTAGGTTATTACTGCAATTCTGCAAAGGAAGGAAGTGGGAATTGACTACTTATTTTTCAGCTGCTCTAGACTAGATGAGAATGACAAGCACCGAGAAAAGAAGCATAATTTCAAACACTGGGTGCTCTCTCATGGGAAAGAAGCAGAAATAATTGATGCCCACAAGTAGACTACTCATTAGGATGGACATGTGTATTAGAGAACCTGTGGCTGAACAACAGGATCGACTTTAGTCACAATTTTTTCTCTCCGTGTATACAAATATCAGCAGTGAACAAAATAGATCTACAGCGAAGGCAACACCACAGGCCACCCCGCAGGTGAGATAATTTTATACCCAGGTTTTCCTGAGTACTAGACCATGGCAAGTTGCCCGAGCTATTTCTGTGATCCCTTGGCTTGTCCTTCACTGGCACAAGACTGTTTGCTGAGCTGAAGGTAGCCATACAATCCTCTTTTGTCAATCAGCATCATGTTGTTCAATATGAGTGTGACTGTGTCTCTGGATATTGCTCTAAGCCTGCCTTGATTATCTTTCAAGTTCTTCTGTATTGCCTAAGTCTTCAAGCCCACTGAAGGTAAACATTACTTAATGGGCATTATGGTTACTGCTCCACTGCAGAGCAAGGCATGCTATCCAGTTATTTAAAGGACAGAAAGAAGTATATATGTTTGCATAAATGTACAGACTATCTTACTCAACACTGTGAGGCTGGAAGCCAGGGCAGACTCCAGTTGGACAGACTGCAGTGGCCCCAGCCTGGCCCCAGGCCCCAGCAGCCAAACCCCAGTAAAACACAGGTGCCCTCTGAGCACTCACAGCACCTTTCTAGATGGTGAAGGGGCAGATCATCATGCTGATGGCAAGCCAGTATAACCAGCTTTAAAGCTTTAGTCCTGCTTTAGGTCAAGGACAAAAAAAAAAAAAGAAAAATCAGATTTATTAGGGCACTTGGCTGCAGTGTCAGGGGTGCATCTCTTGGCACACATAGATTTCCTCGGCACATCAGCATCTTGTCTTGTAAACCACAGAATGAGGTGATCGATGCTCCAAATAAAATCGGTCTTTCTCTTCCCAACTCTCCCCATAAAGTTGTTTTTTCATTCATTTCCCATCAAAACCCCCAAATCATTAGTTTACTCAATTTATTTTCCAGACCTCCCTATTAACCATGTTGCCATGGATGAAAGGACAGGCCTTAGGAAGAACACTGAATCTGACATGTCTGATCTGCATCTGGAAAGCAGCTGTGTTACCTTCCCTGTGTGCACATAGCCCAGTGCTGCTCTGCTGTGTTGTGGCAAGGCCCTGGGGCTACTAATATACCCAGATTAGGAAAATGGCTTTTCCTACTACTCCAGCCATGGCACAGTCTGGCACCCACTGCTGTGGGTGTTAAAAAGCAGAGGGAACACCTAAATGTAGCCTAGGTCAGGAACATGAGATCAGCAGTGCCTCATCACAGCAGGCAGCACCGATGGACTGTTGGAAACAGTTCCACTGCTGCCTGCGTAAGAAAGGAGTTAAGTCACCTCTTTCACAGGCACAAGTTAAACCTCACGTAACAAGGGATTTAAGCTGACCTTTTAAAGTAGAACCATGTCTATAAACATCCGAATTTAAAAACAGCATACAAAGTACTCTTTTTAGTGCCTTTGCTACCTTCCCACTCACACACAAGGGCAAAAACTTAATTATGCACCTCAGGCAGCATAGGTACGAATTGGAACTTTGTATTTTAAAAACTGCCATAAATACATATACAGGTGGACGAATAAGCACTCTTACAGAGCCATGATTGCTTATTATGTTTTCCAGGGAGTTTATTTCTGCAGAGAAGTGGCAATTCATTCACCTCACTGTTGGTCTTTAATTTCAGCAACCATTACAATCAGATTTATTTTTGATCTTTTTCTGATTTAGATTACTAAGTAGCATGTATGAAACATTTGTTGGGGTTTTTTTTAACTAATGTTCTGGACCCATTTTTCAGACTTTAATTTTTAACTGAAAAGGAAGATAAAGTATACATTCTTTATGGTCAAGACCATCAAATGGAGAAATCTCTGTCATTTCCCTGGACCAATACACCAGATACAACTTTTTCTAATCTGTCATGAAAAAGGATGGCAATAAAAGCTCAATTTTGCTGAATTTCTGTTTTGTAGCAAATTCGTACATTTGAAAATGTGTTCATTCTGGACCAGAATGACTTGCAATTCCTTTGGAAATCACGGAAAGGTCTGGGCCATTTTAAAGAGCATCATTCCCCATTTGTAGGAAATCTTGTATTGCACTGTTGAAATAAAGTAATTTCAATGTCAAAGTGTCATTAACTTTTTGGTAAAGCTTCTTCTATGCAAATCGCTGCTGAAAAGAGTAAACATCCCAGAGCCAGGCTGAATGTCTTCCCTCTGACTTTCTTTTCATGTGGTCCCAGGGGGGACCCATGGTGTGCTGGGGGAAAGTGAGCATTGCAGAAGCTGCTGCTTTTCCCTCCCACAAAATTTTCTAGCACAGAGCTGGAGAAGTGCTGGCTTTTCCCATGATAATAAGGCACTTTTTTATTCTCTGTCACTAGTAAAGTGTTGCATCCAGAGTGATGATGTGCCATTGAAATGGGTGTCACATGAGTTCAAAAATCTTGAAGAACAGGAGAGGACACTGATGGAGGAAGGGAAAGCACAGGCTTCAGTAGCAGGTCCCAGATAGGAAAAGTGACAGGGAGAAATGCAGAGAGAACCAGTGCAGCATATAGGGATGACACCTCAAAGGAAAGAAAGCAAGAAAAAGAAGCTTCTGCCACAAAATAAAAATAAAAAAAAAAGGGAAAAGGTTTTCGATTGATGTTAGTTGAGGGTATTTCTTGGAAGTAATAGATAATTTCCTTGCTCTCAGGGAACCTGAACATCTCCATTAATCTGTTACTGTTACTACTGGGGAAGAAACTGAATTGTCTGGATTATTCTGACACCCAAAGTGACCACTGTAGAGTTTGATCTAGTAGTCTCCTACAGAAGCAACCTCTCTGAGATGTCTGTCCTCTTGTCAAGAACATGTTAAAACTGGTGGCTGATTTCAGCCTGATTTGGTGTCTCAAAGGGAACAGAGTTCCAGAAAATTTTGTAGAGGTGAGTAACCAGAGAGGAGGAGGGATCTGGAATTATAGGCCTTCCCAAGTTTATTCCTGTAAATTCTGATCATTATTCTCATGTATCTCCTCATTTTCTTGTCTTGTTCTTCTTCAGCAGCATGACTTTGCAAAGCACATCACCTTTGCTCCTAACGAGCATGTGAGGCAGAATGTTTTAGTGAACAGTTCAAGACTGTCAGAGAGTCCCATCTTCTGTCCCTCTACATTGCTGCAGTGGTTGCACCTAAACTAGAATGTGTCATGAAGCAATTTATGACAGATGTTGAGAAGAGAGAAATCAGAATTTTGTGGTCTCTATAACTGATGTGGGTTGCATGTGTAAAGAGGACGATGGCAGATGAATGGAAGGCCAGCTTCTACCCGTCATGCAAAGCAGAGCTGCTGCACAACCTGTTCCTGGTACAGGGGGGAGACGGGACATGTCTGACCATTCTCCTCCACTAAATCTATCTCTGCCCACAGTGATAGCTTCTCTTTTACTGACTTTCTGCCTTAAATAATAGAAAGTCATAGCTCCTGGTCTTGAAACTCTTGAAGTCCTTTTTACGTGCTCTGGTTTGAGAATTTTTGTTTGCAGGTATATTGCCTTTTGAGAGAGTGGGCTGACTGCTTTTTCTGAGTTTGAAAAAAGTTTAGCTTGTAGCCTGTTTTTTCATCTGAGACTTAGGTCCTAGACTCTTCTGGTGTTTACCCTTAGCACCTTCCAGCACAGTATCCTCCATGGACATTTGCTTTCTTGTTTCCCCTATTCATCTTTAAATAAGCCTGGCTGATAATTATATCTGAAAGTGTATTTTTGCCTTGTTTTCTAGTTAATCTGTCCACAAACAATCCAATACCTTTTGTCAAAAACTCTTTTAATGTCATGTCAGAAATTACTCTTTAACATATTAAAATAAACCCAAACAAATCTCACACTGTATCCAACTTATCTTGGCTTTTTGCTCCATGCATTTCTTTCTTTTTTTTTTTTCAGGTTTGCCTTAGTCCTACAAAATTTTAAAGATTTCTTCTTCCTCTTCTTATGCAACTTTTAGTGCTGTCATGTCAGGCTCCTGCCATGAAAACCAGTGATGAAAGTATTGCTTTTTAGAAAAACCCCGTCATTCATTAATCATGGTGACATCTCATATTAACTAGTTAATATATAAAGGCCTTTGGGCATTTATGAATCTGTCATTTCAGAAGAAATAAAATGAAGCAATAGTATTTCAGGCAAGCAAAAAAAATTCACCAAGGACAAATTTAACGTTATGCAACTGTTTCAAAAATATTCGTTCTATACACAGAACAATACACTTTTTAGAAGTAAAAATCAAAACACACTGGAGAATTTACATATGAAAGACTGGCTGCTTTCTAGGCAGAATGTCATTTCTGTATTGAATCCTCATCATTCTGAGGGCGTCTTCCTTGCAATCAAAAAGCCCTTTGAACAAAATAGGAAAACACACTTGTCAAGTTTCTCAGGTGTTTTTTTTTAAGGTACTGTTATATCCATTTTATAGAAAGCAATATAGCATCTGCATGACTCCAATATTTTTTACTCTGTGATATCTTACCCAAGAAGAAGTCCCATAGATTTTAAGGGGTTTTGAGTTACTTAATTTGAGTGACTTTTGTGCTTTGAATGATTATTACTAGCCTCTAAGCACCATAGATAAGGTTTTGAATCTCATGTGAAGTTTGCAATTATCATTAGATGAAATTCCTTCTGAAAAATTCAATACACAGATATAACAAAAAGTACTAAAGTATCTTTTGTCACTAAAGAAGACACTTATACTGGGAAAATGCTGTATAGACCAAATTAAGAGATATTATTTGAAAACATTCAGGTGAGATGAAAATGCAGAATGTTCAAAGGAAGAAGAGAAGCAGTGAAGGAAAAAAAATAGGCAAAGAGTAGCTTTACAGGAATGTACCTGAAGTGTGACCTGGCAGCATTTCATGCTAAGACCACCAAGTCCTATTGTAAAGTTACTTTTCTCACATGTATAGAGTATTATGTCAATAACGTTTTTTTTGTTTTTTTTTTTTTGAGAAAGAAAAACACCTTTTTTGAAGAAGTTTTCAGGTGCCTGAAATAACAGTGTGTAGGGTTAGTAGAAATGAACCTGTGACCTCCTAACAGGGTGACCCACATGCAGGCTGACTGGAGTTGCTCATTGCCTCTGCTGTGCAGTCTCTGATAGTTGTCCAGGTGCATGTTAAAAAGTTCAGTATGGTATTGCAAGGCAAATTAATTATTCAGCCTGCCTGAGTCTTGAATTCATTACTTTGTACCTCCACTGAGCACAGGGCCATGGCTACATGAATAAATTACTGTGTGATAAGATAGGTTGTGCACTTAAAAAGGACCAGCTGCTCCATGGAACTTGCCCACTTGTACAATTTTTCTCTTGAAAAATATGAAGAAATTAGGCATAGCTTGTTTCTCACAGTTTATGTTTGGCTTTAATGGTCTTAAGAGTCTTTTCTACTTGACTCTATGTTTCTATGATTCAAAGCATGTAAACTACGTGGCAGAAGAGTTCCTTGGAGTGGCTACTATGAGGCAGCTGACATGCTCTATACCCACACTGACTTTGATGTTTTCATAACTTTGTAATGCCTCCCAAAATACTGGAATGAGAAGAACTGTATGCTATTCTTACCCCAGTTAATGAAGCTTTACTTAATTTACATCTGAACCATCAAAGAACTAAATATTATTTAAGAGTAGAACATTTTCTGACAAAATACTCAGGATATTCACAATTGACACTTTAAAATATAGTTAGCAAGGCTGAAAATTACATAGGAAGGTCATGTAATCCATTCCCTACCTAAAGACAAGATCAACAATACATTTATCATTCTTCACAGAAGTTTGTCTAACCTTTAAAATTGCTTTCAGCATGGAAACTGTGAGTTTCTTTCATGGAACTTCGCTTTCACAAACAATGAGTTGAAACTCTTTGTAATTCAGAGTTGTAATTAGCAAGTTTTCCTATTGTCTAAATATTCTTTGTCCTAAGTACCACAGACACGAATAACACAATCTGTTGTTCTCCACCCTGTCCACTTGACCACTCTCTTTATCTTTAGAACCTTGCACTTGCTGAACTTCACACACATTGAATTTCATCCCAGTTTTAGACCATTGCTTCACAACTTGTCAGGATCATTATAAAGTTGCTACCCCACCCTACAACCTAAGCACAGTCATTTCTACCTTTGTATTATCTGCACTTTAATAGTCTTTCTGAACATTCACCATCCAGATTATAAAGTGAAATATTATGCAGACTTGGAGAACTCTGCTTGACAAGTCTTTCCATTTTGTCAGTGAATCCAATGAATTACTCTCTGGAAATGAGTAGCCAAACTCTTTTATAGCATTTTCATTTAGAACACTGTGAGTGTGTCCTCAGGCAAAGTTAATGGACTTACCAAAACCTAGATATGTGGTTCCTGCTTTGTCTTTCCACCCACAAAGAGTGATGATCCTGTTATACAAGGATTGTGGTTTTTTTGTAGAATAAAAAAAGATTATACTTAACAACTCTGTATTATATGCTCATTGTTACCTTGCTAAGAAAGAGTTGGCTAATCAATACTTTCTTTGCAGCTCTTCTTTTTAAAGTTAGGCATGATCTTTGGCTTTATAGAGTGTTTTGGTGCTATAGCTATTGCTGCTGGAGTCTTATAAGCATCATTAGTTGTTCTGCAGTTCCAGCTAAAGCCAGCCAGGATGTTGTTATGTGTCTTGGAGAATGAAATACTCAACTTCTTTGTTTCACTGAGCAGCTCAATGAATAGGAATACTGAAAATTAATCTGTTGCTCTTGATTTACATTGAGCAAACTAGAAACACAAAATCTGTCTCCATTTGGATGTTGCCTTCTCTCTTCTGATAAGAAAGCATTACATAAATGATAAGAAAAGAATTTTTCATTTTCAAGATAGTGCCAAGATCAAATTAAAAAAGAAAAAATCTCTTCTTCCCTTCCTATGATAGTTTTTTATGTGACAATGTGCTCTTTTTCTGGCTAAGATTAATTTCTTTTATTCATTAGTTTCAGACTAGTTCAGCTCATTCCTTTCACATGCACACAGGCAAAAAGTCAATCCCCCATCAGTATATTAAGTAGAGAGTCTAGGCCACAGCTTACTCCGTGAACCTTATAGGAAAGTTGGAAACATGTAGGGAAGACACTTATAAACCCTGAATCTCAGACCCAACTGCAGGTAAAAGTGGACTTCAGATCCCTTGTGGGTTTTCTCTAATTTGAGAAAGTAATATTGGGTGTTTCATGTCTCTAATCAGTGACTAGTCTTCCATGGAACTCTTGTTCAGAAACTACAGCCCATAAAACCAACAGTTGACTCTGGCATATTTGGGTCACTTCAGAGGTCAGTTTTGGCAACTGAATTCTCTGAGGGAAATCTGGATCTAAATATTTGCCTCTTTTTCATTCTTGTTATTACCAGTACTCAGGAACAGAATAGAGTGTCTGATCTTAAACTGGTTTTTTTTATTTATTTATTTATTTTTTGTTCCTTTAACTTAGCAAATGCATTGTACTTTTGCCTTATTTGTTCTTTTATATGCTCTGGAAAAAAACTAAGTCAAAAGACACTACTGCCTTCCCCATGCCACTCAAATTCTTCTTGGTTTCTTAATTTTTTATCTTCCCTAATCCATATATCTCAACATCTGAAATTCTCAAGTGGTTCCTGCAATATTTGTCAGTCCATGAAAACCCTGATACAGCTATCCTGCAATGTTACAAGTCCTTTGTTCTTTCATGGTGTATTACTTGATTTTCTCTGTGTTTGGGTGGTGAACGTACTTACCTTTAAACAGACTCCTGGTTTGAACTGTATCAGAATTTCTCATGAATCTGGTTCCTGTACGTATATTTTAAAATGCTGAGAGTCCTCCCCCCAAGGGCTGTTTCAGATGGCCTTCCTTACAGATAGTCTCATAGATTTACATTCCAGGAGCTATTTTATTTGGCAGAGCTGAACAAGTGCACTGGGAAATACCGTTAAACCCATGCTATGACCTACACAAGTGTTGTATTCCAGTTTAATTCAAACTGTTTTGAAGATGAATGTGAAAGAGGCCATTATACAACAAGACGGAAGGGTTCATATGGCTTTGGGGACCAGTTTCATTTTAAAGGCTGCTCCAAATGTGTCTCTTGCAGATATTTTGCAGTCTCTGTCCCTGCATCCAGCACAAGCCTTTCAGACCTGGCTGGAGTTGTGCTCAGCTGTGGCAAAGTACAAGTCTCTTCCCACAGCTGAATGTCATGAAAACTTCTGGGGGCTGCTCCTTGCAATGTCTTTCCTTATGGGTTGTGATTGTAACACACTTAAATCTTGGGTGAGTGGTGCATGTATGGTTGCATTAGTTTAGATCATTCTTCCGCTAGAGGTCTTCAGTTGATATTTCATAGAATCCCAGCATGGTTTGGTTTGCAAGGGACCTTAAATATGATCTAGTTCCAACATCCCTGCCTTGGGCAGAGAACCTTCCACTAGACCAAGTTTCTCAGAGGCCCATTCAGCCTGATCTTGAACACTTTCAGTAAAGGGGTAGTGCAAAACTACTTTAACTGAGGGCCCTAGTTTATCTGTCCTCCTAATATGAGTATGTAAAGATTAAAAGACCTTCTTGTCTTCTATAAATACGTTAAGCAGATACAGGCAGGCTTACCAAGCAGTAAAGTGGCAGTTGTGTGAAAGAAAGGCTATGTAAGCTGAAGGCAATATAGGTACTAATGGGTTGATGTGGCCAATGACTACCTTGGTTATACAAGTGTGACCCTGGAGTGTCTTGCCAGCAGAAATACTGGTGGAAGGTACCAAACTGGATTCTGAATGGAAACTGAGATACTTCTGAAGCTGTTTATGTGGTCATTTTTTGCACTGTTGGGAAACTAGTTGTTCTGATCAAGATTTCTCCCAGGTTTGTGCTTTTCATTCCTACATCCTTAGTGACACCAGAGACTGCAATGTATTTAGGAAACAGTGGGGCAGTGCTCTATGATGCTGAAAGTTTGAAGTTAGATCAGTTTTGAGAAGGAGATGATCTATACTTCTGGAGAACTTTTCAGCTTTATTTTTTAGGTGTTTCTTCATTTTTCTCTTTACAAAATAAAAATTAAATAAGAAAGCTTTCTTAAGGGGCTGGGAATTTTGGCTCTGCTTTTCATTTCAGAATCAGGAGCTGGTTTTCTGCAGATTTTTGCATTGGTATCCTTTGAAGAACAGTATTGCCGTCAGAGAGAAGAGTTCCCTGGGTCAGGGAGGAGAAGCAGTGGTAGCTGTGGTGGTATCACATGTCTGCCCACTAACCTGCACTCCTAAACACACGCTGTGCATGTTAGTGAATCCTCATAGCAAAGGTTTAACCAGGCTAACCTGGATCTCTTAAGCTGTTATGGAGGCATTGAGTGGAAAAATAATATGATCTCCTGATATGCATTCATTTGATATTTTCTAACTTGGGAAAAATTCCAAAAGGTGGAAAACAATCAATTTCGAGGAAGGTGAGGTGAGATGTGTCTCTCAAACAGCAGAGACACAGATCTGATATTGATACCATCTGTGACAATAATTTCTTCTCAGCTCAAACTGGATCTGAAATAAGTGCATCTAAGGAGTGGTCAGATGTGAGTCTGTCTTTAAATTACCAGGCAGTAAGTAAGAGACTATTAGTAACAGTCTCCTAGGGTTCCTCAAGAGGCAAGTTCTTGCTGAACTGCATAAAATATGATGTGATGTCATGAGGCTACTGCCAACCTTGGATTATTTCAGCAGAGATTTATGTGGCTGTTTAAGCAACCTCAGGATTGAAATGAAACAACTGTATTGCTGGGCCTGGGGAATCTCCAGCAAATTATGATCCTGTATCTTATGTAATTGATTTTAGTGGCTTAAGGAAATGAGTGAGAGCTCTTCTGACTGATTTTGTAATAAAGTTTCTTGAGGGATATTTTATTGGTGATCTTAACAACTGGCATTTTCTGTCTCTCATATATGACTATATTAGTGCCTTGTACTTTTCAAGAGTACCATCAGTCAAGGGTAAATCAGAGATGAACTGCTCCAGTTTATTGTCATGCTTGCAATAAGAAATGATTTTTTGAAACAGGAATTATCCCATTTTATTTTAGCTGCTGTTCATCTCTGTTGCTTTTGGTAAAACTTTATAAGAAATTATATTTACTTCTTGAAGAGCAATAGATTTTTCCATAATGGCTTGGCAAGCAAACAGCATTTCATTATTTCTGCACTTTGTGTCATTACATCATGTTAATCCTCTTACAGAGGTACAAATAATCATGAATTCAACCCTGGAAAATAATGTGTGCTGAAAGACTATTCTTTTTGAAATATTATGTCAGGTTATTATAGTGCGGAGAGAGTTCTGCATACAAGGGGCCTGACTTTTCAAACAGAGACAAATTTTTTCAGGAGATCAGCTTTCAGACCTAAAGAAATGTAGGGTTTTAAAACTAAGTTGTGTCTATATTTTCCTTTAGATACCAGTAGATTATCAAAGGATTTGAAGTGTTGAACTCTTAAAGAACCTGATCATTCATTTTATTTTATGCTCTTTCAAAAGTTGTCTCTAGACTGTACATTCTTTATGGCTTAATCAATTCTGTCTCACAGCTGTGAATTTATATTTTCATAGAGATTCATAGCTATAAAACTGTTCTGATACAAGGCTTAATGCCTCTGAAATTATGTTGTTGTGTGAACAGATGTGCCTGAATAACAGGCCTGGAAGTGGAGGACTTGGTGTCTCAAGTATTCATTTTCACTGTGTCGTTTTCTTTAACGAAATCCTCCAAGGACTGACAAATTCAGAGATAAAGAGCAATTAATAATTCACCATGGCCAGAGGGAAGGAACAGGCAGTTGCACTTCATTGCACAGCTCTAACAACTAACACATAACTTGGAAACAAAATTGAAGGAGTTGGTCACTTGCTGATTCTTCCTTAATTCAATCTCAGTTTGGATAAAATGGGTCTGTAAGCATAAATTCATGTCTTCATAGTCCAGTATAAAGAATATTATCCCTGCAACCATCATCTCATGAATTCAATCTAGAGCCTATTCCTCATGCACTTTGGTATTTCACCTCTCTAAAATGAAATTCTTTTTAATAATCTCATGTGTAATAGAGAAAGAAATTCACTGCAAATTCCAATCCCCTTTGTGTCCGTCATATCATCCTGAGTCTCACTGCATTTTTTTTCTGTATGTAGTAGCCCTTTTTTATTTCATGGATTTTGTCAACAAGCAGCGCAGCTATTACAACCATGTAGTTATTGCATATGCATGTACAGTGTCTATCACTCATATTCAAGCTCTCTCCAGTCCCCTCTAAGGTTCAGTTTACTTTCAAAATCCATTTCTTCCTTTCCTTGTCTATGCTTTTGCTCTTGCCTGTTGAGGTTGAAAGTGTGAACCTTCCTGTTCTCCAGGATGAACTAAAAAACCTTTTCTAAAGCATGGAGTTCAAATCCAGCCAAATCCATTCAAAATGTTCTGCTTGGGTCATATTACACCTAGAATTGCCTTTTCTGCCTTTCACATTAAATCCAGGTTTAGTGGTCACGTTTTCTAGATCCTTCCCAAATAAACAGAAAATTACACCAGAACAAGACAGACCTGCAGTGATATTGCAGCAGGCTACTCTCCAGTTCCAGTGATTTGAACTGTCCTTTTTTTTCCTTAATCAATGCAATTTTCTTCTATGACTTTTAAGGTCTCCTCTTGAATGAAGACAAAATTTTAGTAGTCATGATATGTGGCAATAGACGTCCAATACTTAGAGTGGAAAAAGTATTGTCAGAAAATGACTTGTGAAGAAGATAAAGGGACTAACCCAAATGCCTTAAAAACAGAGGTTTTTACTGTTATGTGAATTAATGTTACAAAATGGATTCCTGTTCTTTTTCACCTTAGTCACTGTCTCTTTCCCAAAATCCCCTGAGAAGACCCTTATCTGCTTGCTGAGGAATGCAGGCAGTGTCCTTGTAAAAACTTCAAGGAGTTTTCTTATTGGTTGTTACTTACCCCCTTCTATTGGTTGTTAACCCTTGAATTTCATTGGTAACTGTCCAAATCCCCTCTAGCTTTCTACTGGAGGAATTACGATTCTTCTAGGGCCTATATGTATCTCTACCCCTGTCCAATAAACTCTCTCTCTCTCGTCCCTCTCCTGTGGTCTCTGCGTGGCTCTTTTTGGGGTCCCTTAGGACCACGTGTTGGGGGGAGTGAGGGAGCATCCCCACCCAGCCGCTGCAATGATAGCTCCTCTGTTAAAAGGAGCCACACAGCTTCCTCTGGTATTGCTTCAGATGATTTTCATCCTGCCATTTGCTCTTTTCATTTAGGTTTACTTTGTGTATTTTGCATCTGTACTCTGTTTGCCTTTTCCTTGCCCTCTGAAATATATTTTCCTGTTGTATTTCTTCCTTGGTTGTGTCTTTTTAATTTACAAGTTTCTGATCTAGTTTATCTAGCCCTCATGCATAAACTATTTGCTTTTCCCGATCTTTTTTTGCTTTCTTGAACTTCTCTCTTTCCAGTTTGTTATGCACAGTATAGGCAGACCCCTGTGCGGACCTTAACTACTTGTTTACTCTGATTTGGGAAACTATATATGAAAAATATGTCTACATCTGAAAATGCTGACTAATACCCTTGAACTATTCTGGCCATATTAAACTGTAAACTACATGTGCTATGTAACAGGTGCTAATTTCCCTTTTCAGTACACCTGCATTAGGTACTGAATAATAATAAGTAATTGAATTTGCAATTAACATTTAACAGCCACATCCATTATATAGAGTTTTTCTGGAAAACAGACAAAGTAGTAGTCACAGAGTGCCACAAAGGCAGAATCAACTTGATTTCTTGTATACCAGCAATAGTTTAAAATTCTGAAGAATCAGTAGGGTTTTTTTTAACATAAAATATCTATTTCTGTTATTAATCTGGAATTAAGCTGGTGCTTAAGGGCAAGAATTTAGCACTTTTGGCTTTTGACTGAATGTCAGAAATATGCTGGGAAAATGCAAAAAGATCAGCTTAGCGCCGATCCTTTGGCAGCAATTTTAGAGTGACTTTTGCACCAGCTAGGGGCAAGGATTAAATTTTCACAACATTTGTTATTGCTGCTAATATATATATATATATATATATATATATATATATATATATATATATACACACACAGA
>JAWWEU010000125.1:64744346-64784606 GCA_035583155.1 Acropternis orthonyx
TTATAGTGTTGGATTTGTTCATTTCTATTCAAATTTAGAGCCTGGCAGGACCATTGTGGTCACCTACTCTGATTTCCTGCATGAAAAGACAAAAATAAAATGCAGTCAACTGAACATACCAAGTAATTCCTTTTATCAAGCTCACAGACAGCAGAGACTATTTTTCAAAAAATGAGATGTAATCTTGGTCCTAATATTAAAAGCTGAATGCATGAACTAGACTGAAAAAATGAACTGTATTTACTATGCCTTTTGCAAAGCCATATGACTAACTCATTACTTCTACTCTAAAGTTTTCAACTTTGAAAAGTCCATTTATTCTGTCTCTACATTATAACCTGTATATAAATGACACTTCTCATTCTGTCTGACAGCTGAAAAAATGTTTTGTCAGGCAAAAACTCTCACCATTCTCATCGCAGTGTATTTTTCCTGCTGAGTAAGAGAAAGAGAAGGAAATTATTGCTCTGTTGCTGATTTCCCTTGAAATTCAAGTAAAACAGTGGGTTTAGTTGTTCTCTAAAGAACTATGAGTCCAGATAGTATTAGATAAGAATTAAGTGTTAAGAATAATGATAAACTATTTGAGAGCACATAGCATGTGATTTCCAGGTCCACAACACTAACCTTGCCTCAGCAAAGCTCAGAGAAGAAACATGCTACAAAATAACAAATTGGTTGAAGTTCGACTTCAATGATAAATATATTAAAACTCTCCAGTCAGCCAGTATATACCACCAACTTTTCCTGTTGATGCCAGATCCAGTTGGGCTTCTCAGAAGAGCTGGCACAGGGTCCTTGAACACCTCCAGGGCACGTGTACATCTCTAATCCTACTCTAATTAACTTGATGCGTTAGAACCTATAAAATAGAGGAAACTACTGAAACTACTGGCTTGGAGTTTTTTGTTTTGTTTTGTTTTTTAGTTTTGTTTTTGTTTTTATTTTTGTTTTGTTTGTTTTTTTGTTTTGGGTTTTTTTGATGTCTTTTGTTTTGGTTTGGTTTTTTTTTAAATAAAGGGCATTGCTGGATTTGAGGGTGGATTTTAAATCACCATTTGCCAACAGTGGTCATCCTTGAGCTGAAGCCCACCAGTTTCTTTCTGAGGGGCAGTGGACAGTGGGCTTCTTTCTCCAAGACAAGGTTGAAAGCACAATCAGGACCATCTTAGCCTTCCCCACTTATAGAAACTTGTTTTTCCTGTGGCTGTCCAGGGTGGTGTCAGACAGAAAAATAAAGAAGATTCAAAACCTTCCTTGACTGCTGCGATTTGGCACAGAGACACCTCACTGCAACTGAGTTTGCCAGGTAAGTGCATCATGGTCTTGTTCCTTTAAAGCGTGTATGGTTCAAATGTGTGCAGTTTTGGGCACCACAATAAAGGAAAGATATGAAGCCATTAGAGAGTGTCCAAAGGAGGGCAATGAAGGTGGTGAAGGACCTTGAAGGGAAGCCGTGGGAGGAGCGGCTGAGGGCTTGGTCTGTTCAGCTGGAAGAGACTGAGGGGAGACCTCACTGCAGTTACAACTTCCTTGTGAGGGGAAGAGGAGGGGCAGGCACTGATCTCTTCTCTGGGGTGACCAGTGACAGGACCTGAGGGAAAGGCCTGAAGTTGTGTCAGGGGAGGTTTAGGTTGGATATTAGAAAAAGGTTTTTCCCCCAGAGGATGGCTGTGCACTGGAACAGGGTCCCCAGGGCAGTGGGCACAGCACCGAGCCTGACAGAGTTCAAGAAGCATCTGGATGACACTCTTGGGCACAGGGTGTGACTCTTGGGGATGATCCTGTGTGGACCAGGAGTTGGACTCTATGGTCCTTATAGGTCCCTTCCAACTCAGCATATTCTGTGATTCTGTGATAATTTCTGCCAGTCATTCTTTCATCAAGATTTTTTTTTTTTTTTTTTTTTAATTTTCTTTCTTTAGAGAGTGTGGGAACTATGCAGAATAAATGGTGATGGTTCTTGAGGCCCTTTGCACTACAAATGGATGCTCTAAATACCATCTTAACAGGATAGACCTTAGCTTTAGTTTTATCTTTATGTTCATCTTATGTTGGCTTCACTTAGTTTTGCAATTTATTAAAGTACACTGGAAAGCAGGAATTAATTTTCCACTGAAAAATGTATTTGTGCCTCATATATAAACAAATTCTGCTGAAGCTTGTGCTCCTGCATGATACACCCATGCCAGCCTTCTGCCAAGAAATCTTGCCTACGCCTGACCTCAACGTGAGTCTCTCTGTCTGTTTCTGCTGTAAATAAAGTTACTCATTGGTGAACACCTCAGGAAAACTTGCTGTGCATATACACAGAGAATACAGAGCCTCAGAAAAAAAAAAGACAAAAATAGTAGAGAAACAGGTGATGACCAGGGTGAACCAGATGAACTGGGTATGAAATAATAGAACTGGATTTCTTTTCATTCCAGGACAATACTCAGTTCATTAGTGAACTGTAAAACTGCATGAAAGAACTACAAGGTACAATTTTATCAGAAAAATGAAAACCAACACGCACCCTATCAGTAGTTACCAGCAGTGCAATGTTCTCTTGGATTAACAGATTGACTTATATGTCTTGCTTGTGGATGTTGATGAATGCTATTATCTGGAAAAAAGGAACCAGTTGTATTTTACTGATTGTAAAATATTTTCCTAACTTCAGCTGAAGAAGAGAATTCATGTATATAAGCCATGGCAGTTAAGTCAGAAGAGCTACTTGGATGCCTGGGGTCATTCACTGTTATCTTCAGGAGCAGGAATTATTTTTCTGAACTTTACATTAGACTCTGAAAGGATAAATCCCAGCTCATGATTGCCCAGCAGTAAGTAGACTTATTCAGGGTGATGTTCACTGTACCTTAATTAGGAATCTAGGTTGTGAAGGTAGGGAATGGGAAGAGTTACATTCTTGCAGACCGTGGTCTGGAGCATCTCATTTAATTGCCTAATGGTTGCCTAACCTAAGTGCACTGAATATTCTCTCAGAGAACACTGCCTGTCAGAGAGGCATGGTCATGTCCAAAGTCAGGAGTTAAGAATACCAGCTTTGCCTCCGTGACTTTTTTGGCTCAGGTCAGCACTGGTATTGAGGACAGCTGAGTTTGGTGAGAAAGAGAAATAGATGGGCTCAATGTCTTTTGTATTTTGAAGATGTTATTGTTAATTTTGTTTATGCCTTGTAACTATGGCCTTGTAGCCTCCATTCCTCTGTGTTTCTGTCCCACAGTATGCCACCAAACACACAGTATTAATTTTCGGACTCAGAATACAGATTCTGCATCTCCCAAAATGAAGCTTAACTTCATCTGAAGGAGTCACCAGAAAGAGCCCTTTTCTATTATCCTCTCATCATACGAACAGTTTGGTTTGTGAGGACTCCGATTTCACACTGGCTTACAAGCTGCCAATACACCAAGCAGCTTATTCAGTCTTCTACCTGCCTACCAGTCAGCTTCCTGTTAAGAGCCATTGACTTGACATTGGCTCAACTGACTGCACACCACACAGATTTCACTTGTGCTGGAAGACCTTAAATGTGATGTTTGCAAACTAATAAGGTTTCCTCAGTATGGATTTCCCTTTGAAGGTTCTCAACCCTGATGGGAAGCCAGATCACAGGAACCCGGTGGGCTTCTGAATGGGTCTCTGACCTGAACAACAGCAGTTTCCTTTCCACCTTTGCTGATGCAATCTCTGCATCCTGAAATTTAAATTTTGCTTTGCCACATGCAGCTGTCTCTATTACAGCATCAACCCATTCATCCTCAGTAAGTGGGTGGACTTTGTTTCTCTATTCTCTTAATAGCAAAACTTCATTTAGCCACTCTTTATTCCTATTACTCATAACTGTTCTAATAAGACAGTCTTCATTTTCATTTTTGTTTCCCTAGTTTTGCTGAAAAAAATGCTTTTCAGTCAGACTCAAATCTGACACTGATCACTGCTGGAAAAAAAAAAGGTGACAACAAAAGGCAAAGAAATTCTTTTGATTAAAAAAACAGCTGAGGTTACTGCTTGTAAGTCTGTTATTTTGGTGAATTTTATGACAATCCCACCATTTGGAGCCCATGGATAAAAATAGGGAATAATCCTTGTACCAAGTCCAAGGCATTGTAATCTCTTTGGGGAGTTTTCTTTCAGTCGGCATGATTTCCCAAGAGGTCTGATGAGGATGAGGAAGATTTGATCTCAGACTTACTGAAATCAAAGTAAAAGTTCAAAGTGATGCCTGAGCTCTGTTGATGCAATGCAAGTTACTAACATGATGAAGCTGTTTCAAAACTGTGGTTGTTTGTTCCAACAATTCAAACTCCATAGGTAACACAAATGAAGCAATCACATTTCCTCCCCAGCATGCCTTTACCAGGATATTTTCTACCCCTTCCATTACAAAATTCTTCCTTCAGGCCTCTAGGGTTTTCTTGAAGTCAGTGTTCAACCATAAGATCTTTCTTGGTGAAATTAAATAAATCCATGTGATATCAGACTAAGGCAAGTCTCTTCACAAGGACATTCCCTCCATATGTTGTTCTCTGTGAGAATCTCTATAAACTGCAGTTCTGGTGATTTATATTCTAAGATTCATTTATATTTGTGGTTCCAGACAGGATCTCTGAGCTGTGGGTTTAATATCTCACTGCCCTCCTTTTCTTCACTTCATATTCCCAAGCATGAGGAGCCCCTGATGAAGGGGCATCACAGTGCAGCCAGCAGTGAGGCATGTGAACCACTACCTCTGTTCTTCCCCCTTATAAGCCATTAATTAAAGTGCATTTGTGCAAATACATTTGGTTCTGCAACACAGGCTTTGCAGTCAGAGCAAGCAGAAAGGCAAATAGCTGAGGAGAAAGTAAAATTTTTGTGATCGCAGCAAAACCCCTTATTGGTGTTTTCACCTCAAACAAGCACTGGGATGTCATTGTACTGGGATGTCATTGCATCTGCTGTGTCATTTGAAGTTCTTCTGTGAAAGTATAATCAATGGACTTACAAAAATGCCAGTGTTCAGGTTTTAAATAATAAATTGGAAAGGTCCAAATAATGCTCTGTCATTCAGCTCAGTGTTTTGTAAAGTGTTTGCACTAATATGGAGTTGTGAGTTTTATTTAAAATGCATATTGGTGTGCATTTCAAGGTGACTGCACTTTTTATTCTGAAAACTTCTACATTATTTCATTCAGCTCTATAAACACTTATGGAAAGCACACTCTAAAAATAAAATCCTTTTGCACTTCCCTCATTTAAATTGCTTTCAGTGAAATGCTGATATCAGGAAAGAGGCACCCACATCCATATGTTTACATTTATAGCAATTCTCAGTCACTTTTCTAATCTTAACTTTGAAATAATGTTATTTGAAAAACCTGTAATTACTAATAGAGGAGCAGTCTGTCTTCATATTCACTGCTCTTGTTAATGTTTACAGCACCTGCAAATATGGCACTTGGGGCTGAGGCACACAGCTCAGGCAGACAATATAAACAGAGAGACTTTTCTCTCCAAGCAGTCACAGGTCACAGTGACCGCCACTGGGCTCTGTATAGTGTGGGTGAGAAAAGGCATCACAGAATGAATGTTTTATTCTTGCTACAGAACCATACATTGCCTGCCTGCAGCAGACCTCAGGAACAGGATCAGTGCCAAGGGGAGTTTACCCTGCTCCAGACACTTCTCAGGGGATATTTTTGCTTAGTCATTCATGTTGACAGATATGCCTACCAAGGGGTAAATCCAGTCTGCTGAGTGGTCACTGGTGGAAGCCGTGAAGTGCCAACTGATGCAGCTCCTCAGGGTGCAGGAAGGGGTGTGAAGGATGGTGCTCTGCCAAGGGCTTGGTGGATGTGGGGAAGAACATGCGACCGCAGCAGTTTTGTCATTGAGAATTGAGCTGGTGCAATACTGGAACAAACCACAAATCTTCATCTGTTTGGAAAACGCACTCTTGTCAATAGAAAAATGGTCTTCCTTAATTTTCTCAGAAAGAAACAGAGACCTTTCTGTGAAATCTAGGTCCTTTCTGTGTAAAAATACATCTTCCAGCATGTTTGTCCTTCTCAAGCTAACTGTCAGTTGGCTTTTTTTATTGAATGTTTGGCAATCTAACAAATGCCTTGGGCAGCTGTGATCAAAACATCATAGGCATATAGATCCTCCTATATATAGTATGTCCCACCTGGTCATGTACCACTGTGAGAAGTAAAGGGTCTCTGATGTTCTGTGTAAGTAGCTGCTTCCATGGCAGTGTCTGAGGTTTCTCTTTGGGGTCCACTGTGATGTATATAATAAGTAAGAGCCACTTTGTGCACTTGAGAACTATCAAAAGTGGTGTACCCCAATTAAAATGTTTGTTGAAAAGCAACAAGATGTTCAAGTTTGAGATGTAATTATAGTGTTGGGGGGCAAGAAAGTTGTTCTGAAGGGCTGCTAACTCTGGAAGCAGTACTTAAAATATATTTTTTATTGAGTAGATGGTGTCTATTTTGTCTCAGTGAGAGATGGCTTTTTACAGTGCTGCAGAGTAGCTTGTTCTTGCTGTACAGCTTGAGAGTACATCAGAAATACAAGGTAGTCACCTAATTACAGAGCAGGTACAGTGTTATTAGTGATGCGTGGTTCAAAATGGATCCATAATTATGTATGAAGATCACTCCAAGAAACACTTAATTGCATCACTTATTGCTAACAACTTACAGCTACCAGCATGCTGAGTGATAACAGCAGTGCTTCCCCACACACTCCGGGGTCGTGTAATATCCTAAATCTCTGCCAGGACAGGAATTGAGGAAAAGAGTATGTTTGCATCAAGGACTCAGATACAGCTCTTTAGAAGAATATGTTTTGTCTAAAGCTGAGTGGAACTGCTCATCTGTTTTTTATTGCCCCATAAATGTCCTCTCTTAAAAGTTAAACTTCATGAAATGATTCTTGATATTCTTTAGGGTTTTTTCCTCAGTTGTCAAATGCGTAGATATGAAGCAAGTTATAAACCACTGCAGTTATAAAAGAGACTGTACATTCTTAACAAGGGTTTTGAAAATTCTTCAGAAAATTCATACAGTTGTGTGTTCAGTTTCACATATTCTTATGAGTTTGTAATTTCTTAGCAGAACTTTTAAAAAGAAACTAAAAAGGTCATATTTTTAACAACATTTCTGTAAAACAATCATGAAAAAAAGAGACCCATATTTAATTTTATCACATTTTGAAAAAATTTCTGAAATTCTTAGTTCAAGTTTCTGCTTTATGAAGTGTATTGAAGTCTGTTGTAACAATTCTTGAGGCATTAATATAAATATACTCATAGAACAGCTTGGGCCCAATTTTCAAATTAATAATTTAGAGGGGTTTTTTTTTTAACTTAAAATTGAAATAAACTGAAATATCTTAATCTGTTTGTTTAAACTCACTCTTAAAGAAATATGATTTTTTGTGATTAAAGAGGAAAATATTGGATACGCATTTTTAGATATTCCTTTTTATTATCTCGCCTCAGCTCAGTATTTGCAAACCTGTGATAATGAAGACAGGCAGCCCTGTGTGACAAGACTAACTTGAGTTTTCACTTTCAAAAGCAGGAGATAGAGACCAAGCTGTATATATGAATTACTTAGAAACACAAACTTTCTCTTTTCTTGAATTTAAGTTAATGCTGTACACATGATCTAGTTTTCCTCTTCATTTTTTGTTATGTGTTTGCAAACATAATCTAGAACCAATGAACCATTTTTTTTTGTGTTTGTTTGTGGTTTTTTTGTTTGTTTTGTTTTTTGGTTTTTTGTCCTGTATAAGTTTGGGGTGGAAAAGACACAGCTTTTGTCTTTCAGTTTTCCAGTAGAGGGCAACTGGGCAACCTTCTTGCTGGGAACAAAAGGAATTTAGAATTTCAATTATTTTTCTTAAGTAATCATGATTCAAGTCTGAATCTGACCTTTTTGTCTCTTAATTCCTCACAAGAGAAGATTGAGAAGTCACATGCAATGATCTACTCTACAGGCAGGTGTCAAGCTATGGAACATACATAAACAGTGGCATCTCTTCCCTAAGGAAGTCCGCATCCTAGACTGGAACCTTTCATTATTGCCTCTGGGCCTGCTGTAGGGATGTCCTGTCTTCCAGATTTCCTTTTGCTTGACTGTTTCCTTTAGTTTTTAATTCACATCTCTGTCTATAAAATGAATATAATGTCCACCTTATGGAAATGGGAAACCTCAGGAATACTTTAGGATATGTACATATACAAAAGCATACACACGTATATTTACAACATACATACAGATACACATTCACAATCAATCCCATAACGTCACTTTTCAGTTTATTCTGGAAGTTAAACTGTGTCTTTTAACAGTGGCCTGGGGAATGAAAACAAACAAAGCGAATGATGGCTGTCCAGATGCCTTCTCAAAGAGTCTTAGCAGTGGGGAGAAACGTCCTGCACAGCTGACAAAATAGATGATCCAATGGTGAGAGTTGCATATTTGGCTCTTACATCTGGGAAACTACTGTGGGTTGCGAGACCCCACATGCTGCAACCCAGTGTCTGTTCCGAGGGTAAAAGCATGGGTGGCATGGGAGACCTCTGTGACAAATGAGACAAATATTGCAATAAGATTTTGTAGACAGTTAGCCTCAGGCAGGGAAAGCTGCCTGTACCTTCTTACCAGGTACGCTCCTGAAAAAATATGGGAGGGAAAAAAAATTTAATCACATTTCAAAGCTATTTAATAGTAATATGCAGAAAAAATATTTCTTCTAAGCTACAGAGTTTCTTCTAATATAGTAGAGACAGAAGTTAATAACAGCTATCAGGAGGTTCGTGTATCTCTGTAGTAATGTCCTGAAAATGTGTAATGTCAAGGAGTGAAAAAAATCAAAAGGGAAAATCTCTGCGAGAGGGAAGGGAAGCAGAGAATTTTCAATTCATGCCACTCTACAGAGGTGAGGCTTTTGTGCACACCAGAGCCCTTATATATCAGTGACCTAAGGAAAAAAATGTTGGCAATTGAGTTGAGTGAGGGGGAATTGTGTTATAAGGTGGACAAGAAATGAACTATGAAATATCAGTCAAATGTATAAATCTGTGTGACTGTAAAAGACTCTCCTGAGCATGATGTTGTGGCCGTATGTTTCTTGGCATTTTTGTATGTGGGAGAGTGCTCTTTCCTGAACTGGCAATTGATCTACTCCCCAGTGTTAATGTTTGCACGCTTGGACTTTACAGCTAACTTGGTGGCTTTCCAATTAGTAAAAATATTTTTATTACTGTGTTATTTAATCCAGATTCTGTCACCTTAATTATCTTGAATCTATGATTCTATGATCTTACATGGTATCAATTTAATAAAAAGGCTCACTATTCAAATTCTGCCAACTTGCTCTTCATCTCCTTGGCTCCGACTTTTCTGTCCTTAGCACCCAAATTAGTTCCTTTGTCTCCTACACCTTATCTGGCTGCAGGAGAAGAATTAAAGAAAATTAATTAATTAATTCTTAAAGAATGGGTGAGTCAAGCTCCAATTTTCAATATCAGGGCCAGGCTTTACAACATCCCAGGCATTTGTTAACATCTGTCTTATGTGGTAAATTGAGTTTTGCCCTAAATGCCTGGGTGGGTGATGGTCTGGGAGTTGCAGTGCTTCCGTGTCAGGAGTGGGGGATGCTCTATGCTCAGGCACTGTGTGGGCAGGAGGCAGGGCAGCACTCCAGCCTGTGTGGGGTGAAAGAAGTTTGATTTCTGTTTAAAGGCAAGTTCACCAGGCATGGCAAAATGCACTTTTCAAACGCATTTCAGATGGTCATATATGGCAGATACTCACATGTGGGTCATTATTTCTTTCATCCTCCCCACCCAAGCTTTTTCCTGGCTCTGACAATTTTCAGACCAGTGTAAGGAAGTGCAAACCCATGAAAATATGAAGAATTTTTTAGCATGTTCAAAGCAATACATATTCTCTACTCTTGGAATTTTACCTGATTTTTTTCCCTAAAATTTTACATTTTCCTAAGGAAATGCTCTCATGCTAATCTCTAATTTCCCATCTAATAGCTTTTGGTCAGTTTCAACCAAAAATAAAAGAGAAGTATTGGTCATAGTTAAGTTTTTATTATTTCTGTTAAAGAGAGCAAGGAGAGATAACCTAAATTAATGTCTTCAGTGAGGAAAGATAGGCAGAAGGTAACTGTGCCATAGACTGTAGGTCAGTCAGCACAGCCATATTTCCCTGCACAGCTGGGAGCAAAGGTAAGCTTCCTTACATGATTAGGCACAGCACCAGGCACTTTGGCTGCTACAGATTCATATCCAACTGGCTTGGGTCTATTTGCACATCCTCACACTCATATGCTTTGGCATTACCAAGAAAAACCCAAGAACTTTTAATATCAGTATATTGGAAAAGAACAAAATTTTAATATCTGGTGTAAGGAATAGAAAATCAGTAGTAATTTTGAAGGGGAAAATGTCAAATTAGAGAAGCAGGAATGTTTTAACGGTACATATTTATTTTCCCTGTTCACATTCCCTTTTCAAACAATTGCTTTTAAAAGTCTGCTATTCTTGTTTTTAAGTATGCATGATTCTTGCCAATGTCTTTTAGCTGCTCTAAAACTTTCAATCTGTGCACAGCTAATAGAAACCGATGATGCCAAAAGCTGGTCAGGCACAGAAGGTTGTGCTTATTATTACAGCAAGGAAAATAGACAGAGAGGAAGAAATAAAAGCAGCAAAGACCTGAATTACAAAAAATTATATGTTTTCAATGGAGGTAACCCTTTCCTGGATGGATGTTCACAAGGAAAAGTGTACAAAGAATTACACAAGAGAGTCCAGGCTTATGAGGATAACATATATATATATATATATATATATATATATATATAACTCCAAAAACATTTTCCTGGAGACCATGAAATGTTTAAGTAACACAGTGAATACTAGATGGGTGAAAGGTCAGGAACTTGTGTGTAGTGTGCATCAGACCATCAGCACTGAGATGAGTGAATGTTGTTCTGTTCAGGTTTATGAGGTGTGCCATGTGTGCACCCCTGCAGTCACTGCCCATTGCATGTATGGAGTGGATGTCCAGGAGGCTACATAAAAACACATTATCTATACCCGTCCCCTCAAACCTGTTACAGTCAGAAAATTCTTCCTAATCTTGGTAATGAATTTACCATGAGAGTGCCACAGCTACAAAACCATAGTGTAGCATAGGAGGAAGGGCAGAAACATCAAGGATGTCACCAGTGTCCTAGACACCTGTAGCAACAGGAAATTTAAGATAACCAGGAGGACAACATTGGTGAGCAGGTTCTTTTTTAATACTGCCCAGCAAGGCAAAACCCATCTCACCTGCTATACCTGGCAGTCTGACCCAAGGAGAAACTCCTGTTACTGAAAGTTTGACTGATTTGGAAAGGACTAATGGGCAGGCACCAGATTCCTTCCCCAGTGCAATTTAGTATAAAAGTTGCCAAAACCAGTATAATAACTATTGTCAAGCAGTGTTTTGTCTATGATGACTACTCTGTTCACTCTTTTGTTTATTTCTTCTCTTTCTTTCAAATGTGGTCATCAACACTATTTCCACAGGAAATTGTGCCTTCTTGTACCTTGTTTACATAGCTGAAATACACAGCTAAACTAGTGACCCCCCAGTGTTTCCTCTGAGATATGCTTTTATCTGTAATGCTGACTTGAATGAGTAAGCTTCAGGAATTCTGCCTTAAACAGATATCAGAAAGATGTACTTTACTGATATATCTCAAGTCCACTGACTTCTCATGAAATTCAGTTTCGTATATACTAACCCTTTCTATAACTTTGGGGTTTGTTGATTTTAATTCCAACCTTGGATCCATTCCTGTGAGAAGCTAAAGCCCAGCATTTGAAAGTTTCACAATAAATTCTTTTTTAGGAATGTGATAAAAATGAGGAGATAGCTTCAGAGAGAAAACATAATGCTGAAATACATGGATTATTAAATAATGTTGAGAAAAAAATCCGTGTAAAAATGCAATGAAAGGTTACTGTACTAAACACATATAAAATCCAGCAGTAATTAACATATCAAACAGATATGGGTCCTCCTATAAATGAGGACAACAAAGCCTCTAATTATAGGTCATGAATACAGATGACCAAGGAACAAACTTTTCACAAGCATAAATTGAGATTTCAACCTTTGTCTCCATTCTGATCAGTCTTGAAAGTAATTTTTTTTTTTTTTTGGGCTGGGGTGAGTGGGTTAAAGGGAAAGTGGAGGAAGGAAACTTCACCTGAGGTGTAGTGTTGATCAGGTCAGATCAGTGAGTTATGAGATTAAACCTTTAATCAGGCAGTAGAGAATTTTAAATGTCTCTCTCCCTTCCTGTCTGAGAACTCAAGTCCCTTTGTAGCAAGGGCACATTGTTGGTTCTTGTTCAACTTGGTGTCCATTAGGACACACAGGTCTCCACCTGCATCTTTAAGCACCACTAGCATCTCCACAGTATCTTCTTTCTTAACCAAGACAGTGTGAAACTGGGTGTTGCTTCTCATTTATGCCAAAACCACTTTCTGCTGCTCTGGGAAGTTAAAGAGATAGAAAGTGATTACTTATACTTTCGGTACAAAGCCCATCCTCTTCATGCTGCCAGGGTGGTGCAAAGGGAACTTGCTGAAACTGTAAGTGAAGTCCATTACTTTAATTGCATGCTGATAATGAACCACTGCATGGAGGTAGTTATAGTCATTCTAAAAGCCAGAGTGGCTTAAAAGTTGCTCTTGCTAAACTCTCTTCTTTTTGAACTCTCCCTGCAAGAACAGCAGTGTTTGTCAGCCAAATAGCTGTGCCCTGTGAGAGCTCTGACCTTATATGCACTCTGTTATCAGGGGATTATTTCATTATTTTAACCCTGTTTTAACTCGTGCTGTTCCAAATTACCTGTGAAGCATATCTCCTACTGACACACCAGTCCCATGGGATTACTGTGTAGTTTGCTTCATCTTCTCTGCAGGGACCACTGACGTTATTAGAATCTTCTCTGGTACGACAGATGAGAGACAAAAGCACCTTTGATGAGATATTTTTGTCCAAAACAAGGATCCTAGTGATTATTTACCTGTTTGCACAGCAGATGGGAAAAAACCCATCAGGAATGGTTACTTCTCCTCCTAAGAGGATATGAGACACTGTTTTAGGTTGAAATTATTCCAGGATCCAGCTGATAGTCTGTTTTCTTCTTCTAGCATAGCTGGAAAGAAACTGAATATAGAAAGGCTAGGAAGAATAACTCACACTGCAGATGCAGTTCCTTTTTTTGATATAAGCATGTTTTTTTTCCAAGTCACCACAGGACACCAATGCAAACTGGGTCCTTAAATGCCTTTGTAAATCACAGTGAAACTGTAAGAGAAAGTTAATGGGTTCCATGCTTCAATATGCATGTCTCTGAAAATTTCCCTCACCACCCATTCTAATATATATTTGTGAAGGGGAAATTGAGGATGTTACATATTTAGAGTTCAGTAAAGCACTTGGCAGTGTGTTTCATGAAATCTTACTGTTAAATTAATTCAGATTGGCTTGGATAGCAGCATGCTCATGTGGGCTGAAAACTGCCTGGCAGATTGTAAACATGTGGCAGTGATAAAAAGTCCTCCTTCTCCAGTGTTGAAGATGTGTGTCTAGTGGCATATACTGTAGGGACTGCAACTAACCACATCCCATTATATTATATTAAAAGTATAAACATCTTCAATACTAGCTGAAAAAAGAGACACAAATCTAGAAACACTGAAGTATATATATAGTTTTGCAGAGCTTTATTAATCTTTTTGAGTTCTAGATATATAAGTCCCCAAAAGAGTAGAAATATAGGGCTAAGAGATTAGAAATGAGATTAATTTGGACACAAAAAAACTAAACAAAGGGGAAAAAAACCAACAAGAAAAAGCCTTTCAAGGAATCCAATAATAAAAAACACAAGGAGAGGCAAAAGCCTGGAAAAGTGTAATGATTTATTGACAATAATTAAGAAGTGCATTATACAAAACCTAGTGATATGATACAAGAAAAAAATAAGCCAATGATGTTGGAATGTGTATACAAAATCATGATGGAATGGACAAATTTTGTTGTGATGTTAGCTATCAACCATGCTAATCAGAAATATTTCACTGCTATTGCTTGAAATCGTCTTTTTTCTCCTACGGAATGTGAAACATCAAAAGGCTCTTCTGTTAATGTGGTGATGGAACAGCAGTTTTTATAGTGAAGTTCTGAGCCACCTCTTGGCATTGCAGAGATACAATGAGTAACACAGATGACTTTTTCCTATAGCTCCTAGATGGCTATATCCTTCCTAAAGACTGCAGTGCTCATATTACCTGAAATACATCCAAGGAAATTCAGAGAAGTAAAACAAACAAACAAACTGAACGGTGCTTGACTGCTGCAGCCAAACATGCAGTATTTGCTAAAAAATGAAGAGTTACCAGATGTTCTCCTCCTTATTTAGAGCCATTTTATTCAATTACAGGCTCACTGAAATCCACTGAAAAACATAAGAGTAAAAATAAAAATTTTTTTTTAATTTTAAAAATAAATGTTATTGAGAATTTCCTTATCATTCAAAATGTGTATTTTGTAACTATTATGCCTGGACTAAGAAGCATGTAAATTAAGAATCATTCTTCAATCATTTCACTGTAGTTTTACTCTGACATAACCTTACCATATGTCAGTGGTTTCATAGGAGCCTCTCAAATATTAGATCTTCAGCTTGTGGTAGATCTGAGGTCCTCTTTGGTCAAAGAGGAATTATTTACAAAATATTGCACAAACAAATGGGTACCATTGATAATTGGTAACTGTAGCATGATGACATAAGAAAAGATATTTTATTTATTTTCCCTTCAATTAACCTTTTTTCACTTGCTGCATCTGTATCTTGGAAGTTCCACAACAACTACAAAGGATTCAGCCTTTTACCATCAAAAAGTTGTGTTAAAAGCTGGCAGGTATTTCAATGTAAGTGTTTACTGGTAGGGTAGGGAATGATTTTGCTTCCCTTTTAAAAGAGGTGAGAAATGTAGGTGTAATCTGTGAAAATGTGAAGTCTTTCTGGTAGATTACTTTATACACTGTTACCATTGTCATGAAGGGAATGGGCCAAGTGGGTTCAAAACTAAGTTAATGAGAAACACTATAGCCAATTGAGTATCTTGATCTATTTTGGCCTTATTTTTTATCTTCTGACTGTTTGTTGCCCCATCCTCCACTCAAATCTCAACCATCAGGTTGATAAAGGCATTAGGATATTTGCACACAGTTTCATAACAGACCTCCAATGTATTCAGCTTGACAAAATGATTGTGAAGCAATTTTGGAACCGAACTTTAATCTGAAAAAAAGCAAAAAAGTGTGTCTAGATTAGTCTACTAATTAATGCAACATACATTTATATAGCAACATTACTACTTCTACTTGTTTTTTCAGATACATGGACAATAAACACACGCATTGGCCAAATTACCAATTTGCTTTTAGCCTGGACTGGCAAGGCAGGAAGGTTTTCTTTTTAATCATCATCCATTAATGCCTAGCCAGCTGAAAAGAACTCTGAATATGACACCCCTTGCTTTGCAGCACTAATGCTATAAATTGAGAATAATTAAAGGCAATCAATGATGAGACAACTAGATGCTGGGATGCTGCAATTTATTCTCAGTGTGGCCAAATATATATATACTCAGAAGGGGAAAAAAAAAGTCTTAAAACTCTGATTTTTTGTGTGTTTTTTTTTTTTTTTTCTGTTACTTATGTCATCCAAAGACGTAGGAAAGGCAAGCAAAAAAGTACATACCAAACTGCAGAAACAAATAAAATGTAAATAAGCAACTAAACCAAACACAACCTTAAACTGGACCATTTAGATATTTTTCCTAGTTAACACACATTCTTCTTTGACATTCAACATTTTGTTTATAAACATTTCATTTCATTATTCTCATGGAGTGCTGTGGTTTTTTTGTTTGTTTGTTTGTTTGTTTGTTTTGTTTGAATTTTTTTTGGCTATTTAAACCAAAGGAACTTACTATCTGTTTAACCAGAAATAATGGTTTGTCCTTGTCTTTATAGACCCATTTGGAAAAGTAAGGTACGTGCTTAGTCACTCCAGTTTAATCTTCCTGAGTGCCTTTGGGAACCAGGAAACTGAGGCTTCAGCAGAGTTGCTGGACCGAGTGCTGCTGGAAAGCTGCACAGACAGCTGAACCTGGAAAAAGAAGAGGGAATGGCTACAAGCCCATCACCTGGCTGTTAGAGAGGGGGAAACACCGCCCTTGGATCTGCATGTTGTTTTGCTATTACCTGGAATAATCAGGAATTTAATCAGATCAAAATATGCAAAACTGGTTTTACCCCAAATTCAAGAAGGGATGGGAATAAAGGGATCGAGAAGCTTCCACATGCCTCCATCATCCACTAAGGGTATCTCAGTGCTAGTCTTATAGAACAGTACACAAATTGCAGCTCTTGTTTGTGCTATAGGATTGCTCCTCACAGCCTGCAGAATCATCCTGCATGTCACTTATATTCAAAAACATAATTTGGAAAATATGAATTTAGAGGTGGCCAGATTTCAATCATTAATACAAGTTTTGTTGGTTCATTGGATTCTTTTTCTTCAAGAGTGTAATAAGGTTGTCAGTTTTTATTTGTGAGGTAGTTATTATGCAAATCAATTTACATAAAAGGCAATTTTAAGTTGAGAAATACCATCATATTATTACATTTCCTAGGCAATACCATGGGAAATTGGTTTTTGTTTACAATATTTAATACTTTGATCAGTGACTTGGGAGGTAACATAAGATCACTGATGAAAGCTTTACTTCAAAAATAAAATGGATATGAGTAACAAAGAAGAGGAGTGGTCTATAGCCTAGAGTGGTCCAGATCAGTCAGCTAAATAAAAATAAGTATGCAGTATAGGCTTTAAAACAGCCATCATAAAATCATACCTGTAGGGCAATATGATTTAGCTTCTGTTGATAAGAAGGAGCCCTCTGAACTCGGGGAAGGAAGTGCTGCAACATGGATTTCCAGTTAACTGTGAAATTAGCCACAGATGCAGACAAATGTTGTTTAATACAAGCCTTCAGCATATAAAAGAGAATTTTGGTCCATAATCAGTGTGGTGGGTATTACCTGTAAGTGCATCTGAAAGGCTGTGCTTGATTGTGATTTCCACTCTTAAAGACACATGCTGAACTGGAGAGGACTCACATTAAGTACTGGAAATTGGTGGACTTAATCTGTCAGTTGACAGTAACAGAATTTAGGTAACTGGCTCTCTAATCTGCTGGAGAAATGTGCAACTCATTCCCTGGCTGAAGCAAATTCTGAACACAGCCAGCACAGATATGAACTATATCCTTGTTAGTAGTGACAGCAATTAGCCAGCAGATTCCCTGCACAGGACTTTTTTGTTATCAAGCTGAATTTTTATTTATGCTGTAGCCCAAATGAGGTAATACCATAACCATTTTTGATAGAATGTCCGAATAAATTATCATATCTCTTACCTTATGATTATGAGGTTTACTGATCTATAAATCTTAATATACTTTCATTATTGCTTTTTACCATTCATTAAAACAAACAAACCCACAGCTTCCTAGGCTGTGCATGAACGAATTTAAATTTGTCAGACACCGTGTTTTTGAATACAATTATGCAATGTAATTGGAAAAGAATAGTGCACACATAATTTCAAATAACATAGAGAATTTTATAACATTAACTTAAATAGCTGCTTCTGGCATGTTTTTACTAGATATATCCATTCATAAGCAGTGAGAAATGCTGCTCACAAATGCTCTCGTTACTGAGGTCCACAATTAGTTTTGCCAATACATTGTCATTTACACAGGTTGTTCCTCTGCAGCAGAGCTTGTACTTCGTCTAGTTTACTCTCAGTCCACCACAGTTTGTGTTTGAGGTCCATCCCTGCGCTGCATCCAGTGCAGAACTGAAGGCTAATCCCTAAGCTCCAGCAAATGAGGTCCCACAGTGCTCCGAGCAAAAGCTGTGTCCCCCAACCTGGCACATTTCTCCCCTGAAATGGTGCCTCCTTCCCATCACTGACCTTGAGTGATCAGGCATGTAACCAAAGATGACAATATCTCATACCCATAGAGGATGAGCTTTAATTAATTTGTGCATGCCACATGCTAGTTGAATAGCACTGAGAAGTATAAATATTTGTTGTTCCCATAGGCAAAGACTAAAACTCAGAGATTTTAATCTCTCCTGCACATAGATTTGATGATGTAAATATGAGATGGGACATAGCAAATTCTGCAAGTAAGTGGGAGGAGTTGGGGTAAAGATGGACAAAAAAGTGAAGAGTAATGAGGTTACAAATTTGTGAGACATTTCAAAATGTTACATTTGTTTATCTTCAATGTCATAACAACAGAAAAGCTTTCCAAACGCTTCACTAAGCCATAGACAAGAAAATATTCCCTTCTGTTATCCAGAAATTTAGTTACAGACCTCTGCATGCTCATGCCCTGTTTGGGTTAAATCAAGGCAGAACTTTTAATCCCAGATTACTCTGGCAGATTAAGGAATTAAACCCAAGCTTTTCCTGTCTTAGACTTGCAACTGAATTAGCTCAACAGGTAATGATGCTTTTCCAAATCCTGAAACTTTTTTTTTTGTGGGGAATAAAGACATTTTTCAGATTTTTTTTTTTTTTTTTTTTTTTTTTTTTTTTGGAACTGCTGTATCCAAAATACCAGAAGCTGAGTGTGTATTGGAGTGGCAGGGAAATCTCATGGCAGCTCTACACACCAGTTGCCCAGAACAGCTCTGTGTATGAGAACAGAACAGTGTATTTTTACTTGCTTAACTCATTGCATGAAGCTAGATGATGGGTACAAAGCTCTGCTTAGCTGTTTCCAAGACTACTGCTATGTTAATGAAAACAATTATCCATGAAAGAGACAAAACTCTTAATGACCTTAAGAGGCACAAAAATGAACATAATTACAAAAAAAAAAATTCAGAATTCAGAATAAATTATTATTCTGTAACACATCTTGAAAGAGATTGCAGAAGTTACAAAACTCAAGGGACCTCATCAGCATCAGGAGTAAAAAAATGTTGTTCTGAGAATAATTGATCTGCACTGGGCTCACAGGGTAGGAGTTATGAGGAACTGTGCATAGTGAGGTACAACAGAGAGCTTCGGCTGTAGGCAATATCCCAGAGCCCTTGTGGAGAGAAGGAGCACATGGCATTTTCTTCTCTCCCTATCTGTGAAAGAACTACATGTCCATCATCCAGTGGGACTGAGGTTTGAGAAAGCAGAGTGAGAAAATGCTCTTTGGCAAACAAGCTAAAGTGCAGCCCAAGGATCACTCAACCTCTGCCACCACAGACACAAGGCAAGGCTACTCCAGCACATCGTTTTGGGTGAGAGAACCCTTCCTGTGGTCTTCTACACAGGTGAGCGAGGGTAGTTGTAGAAGGTGTAGGAGCAATGGCTTTAGTGGGCCATTATTTCCACTTGTGCTTTGGTTCGCCATTCCTGTGGCTTTCTGAAGGTCTTACTGTACTAATTTTGGTAGCATTTGTTTGTGGAGGGGTTCCTGGCAGGACTGGGAGATGACTCCTCCTGTATTCTCCAGATGAAAGCACATCCTAGCTAAGGATGAGAGTGAAACCCAGGAAGGCATGTGTAATTCTTCATTTCTATGCTTCTGGTGGGAGACTGAATCTCTCTTCCTGCATAATTGGAGGGGATGATTTGGGGCTACATGTTATTATTGTTCCTAAGCAACTCGCTTACTGTGGGAACCCCTGCTATGCCAGTGTGCAGAGTTTGCATTATACGATGTCAATTTTGTCCTGGCAGTTCCTTGATTTTCTTTCTTTACCCTACCAAAAGGGAGGCTTTTTGGTGTTGGGTTTTTTTTAATAGTTAGTGAAACACACAGTGAAAGGTGTGTGATAATAGAGGCTCCAAGATAGCTGTGCACTCATAATAACCTGTGTTCACATTTAAAGCCTGAGTCCCAGAGTGTTTCTATGAAAGTAGCATAGTGCAGGTCTATTTATTACCTGCCAATTCCATTTCTTAGAGTGAAGTTGCCTCTGAGCCAGAGTATTTTCTGCAAAAACATGTTCCTGCGGATGGTTGTGGGGGTGGGTGGATGGGTGGGTAGGCAGGGTAAAGGGATGGGTGTGATGGGAGGACAGTGCCTAGATATTACAGAATTGCTGTAGAAAATATCTTGGCTATTTACTCCTCAAAGCAGATGGTGCCAGTTTATTACCTCCACCGATAGGAACTGTACCTGTTAGTGAGGGTGTGAAGAAACAACTCTGCAGTGAGAGCTTAGAGAAAGGAAACTTGCTGAAGGTATTCAAGCAGGATCCTGCCTCAGAATGATTAACTTGTGAAGGTTAAAGGGCTGGGGCAGGGTGAACTCTGTACAACACAGGGCTGTTGCCCTGAATTATGGGGATTGATCTGCTGCATGTTCATGAGGAGATAAGTTATGTCTATCCTGTAGGAGGGGATTTGCAGAGCTGAGAGGCGCTATGTCATAATGCCAGAGAATTTTCATGTTTGAGTTCAAACCAAGGTGACCTGTCTATCCCACAAGCCCAGCTCTCTCTGCTCCTCTGCTTCAGCATCTGCTTAAACTGCTCCTGAGCAAACAGCTTAGGACAGAGCTCTCATCTGTGTGCACACACTCCTTCCTCTGCAGCCATCCAAAGGGCTTTGTGCATCTCTGCCCCTGAGCAGCTCAGCACTGATCTCGGTCAGATCAGCCCTTCCACTGCACACGGTGGGGTTAATTTTTTTCTTGATTTGCTCTCCAAGAGTGCCCTCTATAATAAATAACTATAATCAAAATGGCCTCATCGTAGAAGCTACATACAGTTTTTTCAGCTTTATATTTGATTGCTTTCATTTCCACTGTGTTGGTTTTCCCAGTGGCTTTAAGGGACTTATCTTGGATTTGCACTGACTCAGGGAAAGCAGAATCAAACTCTCTCTGTAGGATGTGGGGAAGATTTTGAGGCAGGAAAAGGAGAATTTCTACAGTACAGCAGAAGAACACATGCTGTTTTTTTCATGTGTTGGCTCCTGGAACTTCACTGCAACAGTAAATAAATTGCCTCAGTGGTTTCTGAAAAATGCCCTTTAATGTTTGCTGGCCCCTGGAAGGGCTAAACATTGTCACATTTGTTAAAAATGCCAGTAAAAGACTCCTGGGAATTTCATCCCCATGCCTGCAGCTTTAATAAATTTTATAACAATCTGGTGTAGTACAGCACTGCTAGTAAGAACCAATGTGTTTGTGAGGCATTGAAAAATACCAAGAAAAATGCACTGTAATCTTTATTCTTGTCAGGTTAAAAATATATTGATATATCAAATCTTTTAAAAGTGGACAAAATGGAAGGAGCACTATATGTGCTCTTTCACTGAGATTCAATAGTATTCCACTTACCATTTTATTTTTTTCTGAAGCTGCAGAAGAATTGTACCTTCATAAAACATAAAATTGTGGTTATAGCCCAAGTCCTGAATATTAAATTAAAACAGGAGTAACTCTGTTGTAGAATCAGTCTGGGGAAAGAACTGGTACAATTTGGGTACTTTGAAGAAGTTGTCAGTAAGTTATGGAAGACAGGATTCAAATGCCTGTGCTGTCTGCTTGAGGGAACAGTATTCCACTATAAATATTTCAGCCTGCATTACAGTTGTAAAGCTGTTGGGTGTAAAACCTAGTTAGTGTTGTTTACCTCCTGACAGAAACTTCACTGAAATCGATATATTTTGCTGCTCAGTAGAATAGCATATTTTTGCATTCACATTTTTCATTGTACTCTAGAGGGAAAAAAAAAAAGAAAAAAAAAAGAAAAAAAAAGAGGGAAATCCAACCAGCTTTATTCCAAAGCCAATTTTTGCAATTCAGAATTCTGGTTCTACCTGCTCATGTTGTTAAAGAGGCAGAATTGAAAGCAAACCTGTTGGTGAAAGAGGAAACATTGACACATATCCATACACATCTGCTTTTATAACTGTATGTCAACTAAAACTGGTTTGAGTTCTGTGAATATTTTGGTTTTTCATCTTCCAGTATTTGTGCTTCCATATCCAGTGAGAACATCAATAATAGAATCATAGAATCATTTAGGTTGGAAATGTCCCTTAAGATCATCAAGTCCAACTGCTAATCCAGGACTGCCAAGTCCCCACTAAACCATGTCCTTGAGTGCCACACCTATATTTAAAGGACATTTAAAGATCTTTTAAATACCTCCATGAATGATGACTCAACCATTTCTCTGGGGAGTCCGTTTCAATTCTTGACAACCCTTTTGGTGATGAAATTTTTCCTAATATCCAATCTAAATCTCACCTGGGGGAACTTGAGGCCATTTCCTCTTGTTCTGTCACTTCTTCCCTGGATGGAGACATTGACCCCCAGCTGCCTACAACTTCCATTCGGTTGTAGAGAGTGAGAAGGTTCCCTATGAGTCTCATTTTCTCCAGGCTAAACAAGCCCAGCTCCATAACCTCCTTATAATACTTGTGCTCCAGACCCTTCACCAGGTCTGTTGTCCTCCATCTTTCAAAATAAAATATTATCTTTTGGAATTATTTTGATGTAAATTTTTGTAGACTGTAGGAATATGTCTAGTTTGCATAAACACAAACATGAGTCAAAAGATTTTTTCAAGTGTACACTTTTTTTACAACTGCAAGATCTGTTGAACTTTGAGACTCCCCATTACAGTATTTAGGCAATTTAGAAGCAATTTCAGCCTGCAGAACTGTGCTGTGGTTGAGCTTCATATTTCTTTTGCTCTTCTACCTTCCCAGGTAGTTATGACAGATACATGTCTTTTTTACTGGTCTAGTTTTTTTCCCTGCAAGGAATGTGTTGACTTTACACATGTGTGGAGTTTGTCTTTACTCCACTTTAGGAAGAAAGGACAAAGTTATTTCACAGGTGGTAAATGTGCCTACTGGAATTCCACCATGGGAACAGTCTTGCAGAATTGTGTTAGACTGATGAGTCAGGCTTCACATTTTTTCTTTAGAGACTAACGACATGTTGGTTGCCACAATACTATTACTTGCTATTTGTCTCATTGTTCTAGATAGAAAAAAATCTGTGTTAGTAAGCCCTGCTTGCTCAAAGACCCTATAGTCTAAATCCCAATAAAATAGACCCCAGAAAAGAAAGAGAATAAAAAGAACAAAGGAATAATAATAAAGAACTAAGCTGCTGATGAGACTTGAAGAAGTGAAGGACTCTTTCTTCACTAAAACTTCATTAGCTAAAACTAATGTGAAAATAGTAGCACATCTGTTGCCGTTGTGGTAGTGAGAAGATATTTCTGTGTGCTTCTCAGGAGCTATGAGTTGCAGACCTGTTTACAGAACATACTGAAAAATTTCATGGGTATTAATCAATCTTTCTGACCTTTGAAATGGGTCACTTTTTAGCAAGTGGCCTAGAAATTAAAAGCTTTTTCCTAACATTGGTTCCATGAGTCATTCCATTTCCCCCATATTGGTTAATATAATTTAATTTCCCTCTCTTCACCTGTCATAAGAGGATCTGGGAAAAAGAGTCACTTTTCTCTGTACTTGCAAATTAATTGATATAATTTGTTTGAGATCTCCTTCTTTCATGGTGCTTTCTTAAAATTAGAACCAAATTAAATGTGTTCCTAGCCATTGCAGAACACACTTATTAGGGCAGAATTATGCTCAGTTGTGATCTATGTTGAAATTTGCATGACACATCTCTCCTGGAGTGAGACTAAAAAGGAATTTGAATTGTCTACTTCCTTTCCAATAAATACAGTCCATTAAACATTAAATCAAATAAGTTGTGGTCAATATTTAGAAGAGATGAATGTGTAGATTTAATGAATGATGCAGCTATTAGAATAAAAGTCTTAAGGAGTTACCTAATCTGTGTTAACTAAATAGTCTATGTCTATTAAAGGATAATTAATGACAACAAGATTTTTTTTTCCCTTCTTTTTTCTTCTCTAAATTGTATTGCAGCGGTCTCCACAGTCCCTAGTTTCAATCAAGACAGGATCCTTGATTATGACAGTAAATATTGTAAGATATTGATTGGGAAAATATGTGTGTTTAATATGACTGCTGTGAGCATTTGCAATGATTTATGTATGTCTGCTTATATGCAAGTAACAGGAGTATATGTGTTTTCAGGGGCTCTGGCGGCAGTGCCCACTTTTGCAAACCCACCATGGCAAGTTCAAGTCTTCTGGTCTCTCACAGGTGACTGTTTTCAACCTCATAAGCTGTAACTGGTCATTTGAATGTCAGATTGAAAGGTGTCTGGTATGAAGTGCTATGGGCTGCTGCCTCTAAAGGGAAAGGGTCAGCAGAAAGCTCACTTCCCACAGGAAATCGTGTATGCTTAACTTGTCACATTGACAAAATTCCACTGAAAATCAAAGGGGAAATCTAATAATGTCATCCCTACTGGGTTCTTTGAGCGCAGAATATTGGTGGAGGGCAGCATGCAACTCACTGTACATGTGAAAAAGCAGAATCATTTTTTTCTTGGCTTTTTGCCACCTTTTTTTTTTTTTTCTTTTTTCCTCTCTTGGCTTATTTTGATATATTCTTTCTCCATTAGTTTTTAGAAACAAATCATTCTTCATTTGAAAAGGCTGTATGAGAGAAATTGTACATGTAAGTGTAGAAGAGAGAAAGAAAGATACAGAAGTTGCCTTCTGTCTGGATCCAACAGGAAACAGCTTCTCGAGTAGCTATCACAGTAAGAGAACAGCACATCTAGGTTGTCTCTGTGATGATATAAAGTAGCATCTATCCCACCTGACATCACTACACAGACAGCTTCTAATCCCAGATTGCTAACATAAAAGCTCCATAACCTTGTGATACTATTAAATGAAAGGTAGGTCACATATGGGTTATGACTAGCTGGAACTGTAAGAATTGTTGCTGTGAGACAGGGAGTAATTGCAGAACCTTTGCTCTATATGGATACTGCCAGGTTCTCTCACAATGCTTCATTTCTTTGTAACCCTCCCCAAACAATATTGGCTCTCTGATGATAAAAATGCAACAATTGAACTCTGACAGAACTGGTATTGTCATATTTTATAGATTTTTTTTCCCCTCAAATGCTTATACAGATACATATTGGATTTTTGTTCACCAAGCATAAGCACTGTCAAATGTATCTGCACTGTTTTAACTTTAGAAATTACATCTTTCTGATCAAAGAAAATGTTCATTTTCTTTACATCATGAGGAGTAATACAGTATTGGTTCTCTTCCAAATAACACATCTCATGTCTTGTTGCTTTGCTCTTTCCTTAAGACATATAATTTGCCATAGTAAGCTTTTAAGGTAAGGCCTGATCCAAAACTTATAACTGCTGTCAGGTAAAAAAAACCCAAACAACAAAACCAACATTGCCCTCAGGCTCTTTCAAGCAGTTTTATGTATAGTTATCCAACAGTGGTCACACTTGCGTGATAAGGCTACATTGTAGGGACAATATATACAGTACAGTATTTCCTTAGGATATTAATAGTAATTTTGGATAGCAGGAAAGCTACCTTTTCTTCTTCTTTTTCTTCATGTCAGTTCTGGCGATCAACTGTAAAATGTGACAGTGATTAGACATGGCAGCTTTTTCCTGTACCAGTGTTTTGATACACCAAAAGTTACTCCCTCTGGTTTTCTCATTCTCTCTCTCTCTCTTTATTATTTCTTTCTCTCTCTCTCCATTTTTTATATTTTTTTTTAATGTATCAGAAAGGTTTATGGTATATTTGGGAAGAAGCCATATGATCCTCATTTCTGACAGCTGCAGACGGGGAATTTCTGCCCTCTTTTATGTTTGTCTTTACAGCTTTTGCCAAAATAAAATAACAGAAAGAACCTTTCTTACCATCACACTATCGTGTTAACAGTGTGCATGGAAAATCGTAGAGACTTTAGTTTTCCACAGAATGTGAAAGCATCACCCAAATGTGGGCACTTGTTCAGCCAGCTGGTGAGTCCAAGCAGTCAAAGCGGAGTCTCTAGCCAAGCAACATCCCTCACTGCTGGCCAATGGGGTGACAGTGCGAATACCCAGAGGACAATCTGCTGAAGGGGGGAAAGGGCAAACAATCCCTCAGGTGGAGGGGGTAAGCCTGCCAAAGGGTACAGGCACCAGCTTTTCTACAGGTTCCAGGAACCCCGGATGCAGCCGGTGTGCTCAGGGTGTACCTGAGCACAGCACAGGGATCAGACTCCTGGTAACTCCTCTCCAGGTCTGGTCCTCCCTCACTAGCACATTAGTGAAAAGTTGGGCTTCCTGCCGCTCTCGCCTGCGATCCGGGAGTGGATCAGCAGCCCGACGCCGCGATCCCTGGATGAGCCTGTGGCTCGCAGCCTCTCGTCTGCGCATGAGTCGCTGCGGGAGGCTCCGCGGCTGGAGTATTTGAGGGGCTGGGCAGCGGGGGAAGATGCTCAGTGCCTGCGGAGGCCGTGCGCCCGGCGGAGCGGAGCCGCGGCGGGGCGCGGAGGGGGCGCGGCGGGGCCCGCGAACCGCCGCCTGAAGCCCGTGCGGGGCGGCCGTCGGGGCATCGCCGCTTCAGCACCGCGGACAGCGCACGGCGAGCTCCTCCCGCCCGGCTCCGGCCCCCGCGCCCCCCAGCTCCTGCTCCGATTCTCGGGTACCTCCACCTTCCCCCTGTATCCCGACTCAGTCGCTGCGGTGCCCCGGCGCCCCTACCCTCGGCTCCGGCCCCTGCTCCCCCACTGCGGAGAATCCCGGCCCCGCTTCCCCTCGGGTCCTCTCCCCTCTGCTCCGGCCGGCCGAGCAGCCCCGCTCCCCTCGGCCCTCTGTCTGCACCTTCGGCTCCGCTGCCCGCCCCCCGCTGCCCCCGGCGCTGCCCCCCGGCCCCTGCCCCGCCGCCGGCATCATGCGCGGGCGGCCGCGCTGGGCGGCAGGCGAGGCTGCGGTGCCGGCGCGGGTGCCCCCTTCCTCCTGCCCTCGCCCGCTCCAGGCGACCCGCTGAGAGATGGACTTGGCAGGCGTGCTGCTGGCGCTGCTCCTCGTGCTGGTGCTGGTTGTCTCCCTGCTTTCCAACCTCCTGGTGCTGCTATGCTTCGTCTACAGTACGGAGATCCGCAAGCAGGTCGCCGGGGTTTTCCTGGTGAACTTATCTTTCTGCAACCTGCTCCTCACGGTCCTGAACATGCCTTTTACCCTACTGGGCATCCTGAGGAACCAGCAACCTCTTGGGGGCTGCGTCTGCAAAGCGGTGGGTTTCCTGGAAACTTTCCTGACTTCCAACACGATGCTGAGCATGGCAGCGCTCAGCATCGACAAATGGATTGCCGTGGTGTTCCCCTTAAGCTACACCAGCAAGATGCGGTATAAGGACGCTGTGATACTGATGGGCTACTCGTGGCTCCACTCCCTCACGTTCCCCTTGGTATCCTTGTTTTACTCATGGGTAGATTACAACAGCGTTTATGCCTCTTGCACCTTACACCTGAAGGAAGAGTCGGAGCGAAGAAGGTTTACAGTGTTCACCATTGTCTTTCACTCCACCAGTTTCATGCTGTCTCTGGTGATCTTGTGTTTCACCTATTTAAAGGTGTTGAAAGTTGCCCGGTTCCACTGCAAGCGGATAGACATTATTACCATGCAGACTCTGGTTTTGCTGGTGGATATCCACCCCAGGTAATGCATGCGTGTGCGGATCCACAGCCCCGGGGCGCTCGCGGTAGATACCCCGGGGGGGAGAGGATGTCCTGCTTCACCAGCACTTCCTGCTTGCCCCGGCCACATGGCGAGCGCTTCTCCCTCTAGTTTCAGGTGCTGTTTAGTGCCAGAAACGGCGGCTTGTGCATTTGTAGCCTTCTCTGTTTAAATGCTAATCCGGCTCGCCGGGTGCTCCCACTTGACTGAGCTCCCTTTAAGAGGGAACCATTGCTTGGTGAGTGCGATCGTCCCGAGGCTCGGCCAGGCTGGGGCTGCCCTTCTCTCCTCCCGGGGGGCTGACCTCCTCTCCCCTGGGGGTGGGGGGCTGCCCTCGTCCCCTCGGGGGCTGCCCTTCCTCCAGACCGGCACTGCACTCCTCTCCCCGGGGGCTGCCCTCCCCTTCCCATGCCAGGCGCAGGAGCTCTCGGGCCGGGAGAAGGTCCTTTCCCTTTCCCTTAGGCTCACGACTCGCCTCCTCCCTTCTTGCCTTAACCCCTCTACTGCCCTTTTCCCTTCGCAGTGTAAAGCAGCGCTGTCTGAACGAGCAGAAACGGAGGAGGCAGCGGGCTACCAAGAAAATCAGTATTTTTATAGGGTCGTTCGTGATCTGTTTTGGTCCTTACATTATCACCAGGTTGGTATCCCCTGTTGGGGTGGGGGACTTTGCTGGACTGGGATGCCCTGTGATGGGCAGGTGCCGGGGTGCCCTGCATCTAATTTTGGGGTGGCAGAGCCTAACGGGCACCCGGGGCCGGTTCTGAGGGGCAGAGCGCACACACGCACACACACACACTGATACACTGCTCTTGCTCGCACCCCCAGCCCTAAGGCGCAGCTTCGCCAGCCTCTGGCTCTCTTTTTCCTCATTGCAGCTGGGTCTAGGCGCCTCTGCCAAGAGCAAGAGGCTTTTAGGACAAGTAGCAGGAATTAATTACATGCCAGTGGGAGATAAAAGCAGTTTAAAAGACTCACCACCCTTCCTTATTAGCACAACCTGAGCAATAGAGAGGAAAGCAGACAGACTTTCCTGATTAGCTTAAGGTTTTTTTTTTTTTTTTGCAAATGCATAAGGCCAAGCTTGCTGCTATTGGAAGTTGAAGTGATATAATTAAAATTTGCCCAGGCTGATAATTTGTCAGATAAGCTTTCTAATTGAAAACATTAATGTCTGTAAATATATTGCTATTGGTGCAGCACAGCCTTGTGATGAGGTGTAAAAATTATATCTCAGGAAAACTAATAATTAGACTATTAAGATGTATAGGAAACACCATACTCCTCAACTGGACAGAATTATAGGCATCCATCCTGGGGTTTTGCACCTTTTTAAGAGCTTAAGCACCATTGTTGTTATGTACTTCTATAATCTTTATACAATATACAGTTATTATTTTTTTATTATTTCAGTGAGCTGGAAGCCAATGTAATTATACTGAATTGCAGCACCTGAGGATTTAGCTTTTCATCTCTGAACTAAAATGGGCTACATCTTTCACAAGTGATTTTTCAAAACTATTTCCCACTTCACAGTGTGTTCAAGACAGTCTTGAAGAGGACTGACTTATCGAGAAAGGTACACTAGTCTACAAAACCCCTTGGTGAGGGCTTCCTCAAGGTTGCTACCAAGTTGCCAGTGTCTGCAGCCACACCATCTCACAGAAATTGGATAGCTTTAATGCTCTGACCTTACACAGTCACACACAGCTAGGCCTTTTATGGTAATTGTCACTGCTCTTTTCTTACATGAGTGGGGGATAGATTAAGGCCAGTGCAAGAAACAGACAGTTTTTTTGTTCTTTAGAGTGACATTTATTTCAGTCCCAGTTTACATGAGTTTACAAAGAGCCTCCTGAATAATTTCCTGGATAACCACATCTTTTTTCTGCAGTTGGAAGGATTATTATAAATCTTAACATTACATCACAGAGTTAAAAGGTTAATTGATCACTGTTCAGTACATTTTGAGTCATTTTCTATCCACTTTTGTCATAATCAGGATGTAACTATATTGAGCAAAGTGGATTTTGGCATCTTCTTTCCATGTGAACGTTACCAAGCTCAGCAAATTCTTATCATGGCCACATTTTTAAGGGTGAAGGTATTTCTCATAAACTTCTAAAATAAAAGTTACTTCCTTCTTCAGACCTTGCATTTGGCAAATGTGAGATGGTGAATTTTCTGTGTGTGACAAACTGGTACCTCCTAAGTCACTACAGAGAAGGCTGAGGGCTGGTGTATGGAAATGTATGTCAAGATACAGCTTCTGTCTCAGTCGCAAGGACTGAGCTGGTTCAGTATTTGGGAAGGGCATCCTGACAGGCTCTTTGCCCCAAAGACAAGACAGCAGCAAGACAGCACAATGTAGAAGGTGGTGATGGAGGTGAAGTTGGAGGACTTGCTGGCATGCCCATTTCTCCATTCTTTCCCTGTTCTGGTTTTCAGTGGGATGGCACTGAAGAAATCCTTGGGGAGGCAATATGAAAGACATTCTCCCTGTTTTCTTGCTCTTGGCCTGGTGACTCAGGTTCTGTTGTGAGCTTAGTGTTTGCTCCTCATTCCAGAAATTTGAATGAGATTAGGATCATTAGCAATGTATTTGTCTGTTCACTAAGAGCCGACAGATGAATTTCATCTCTTTTGTAATAGCGCTGAAAACAAGAAAATGATACTAAGATGCATTCAGATGGGTATTTCTAAGGCTTACTTGTTTTGGCCAGACCCTTTATCTTATTAAAATCTGTGTAATTTCTTGTCTGTTGGCTTCGGTGCAATTAAGTTTTGACCCACAATGCATTAATGGGAACACATAGTAATGCATCTGTTTTCATGTCTAAAAGATACCTTACTGTTCTTATTTAGTGTCTTTATAAAAACATCAATTGTGTAAATATCAATTTTATATTTCTTGTATTAGGATAATACACAGGATGGGATAAACCTAAGCAATTATGTAGCAAGTGTAATTTATTGTACATTTATTTCTCACAATTTGTATCTTCCTGTTCTCTCTGTTTTGAATTCACTGGAAAATTTTCCAAGCAGCTTCAAACAAAAGTCATCTGGTTTTTTTTAAATGCACTTGTCATAGGAATGATTTCACTTTTACTCATACAAATAAGAAATTTTCTTGTCACTTGTTGCAATGTTCAGTCCTAGCCATGGTAAGTCAGCTTTTCTGTGAGGAGGGACTGGAACAGCTTCAAAAGTGAACACCCTGTAAGTGGGGAGCTCTACCCTTTGGAAAGAGGACAGAAAGTTCTTCAAGCCTTGAGAAAGCTTCTGATCTTACATCTTCAAACAATGATGTTTTAGGGTACAGCAAAGGGGTATTTTATCTCACTGTACTCTTTTTTTTTTTTTTTTTTTTTTTATTCTGGAATGAACAGAGCAAAGTATTATGTTCTTGGTCATTCAAAAGGTTTTACAAAAGATATTCAGAAAATAAAAACTTCTCACTCTGTTCTTTCACCTTCCTGGAGAGTTTGCCCACTGCAGATGAGCTGGGCGAGGTATTTGCTGGAACAATCTGAAGGATTGCTCTCACTTCTGTGAAAAAATTGTTTAACTTAGTTGTGGTTTCTCCCCCCCCATGATTAATACATCCCTCTCAGCTGAGGTGCTGAGGCCACTAATCATCTGTGAAGCACGGCCGGCAGATATGGGTCTGGAGGGAGCTGACTGGTTTTATAATGATGATAAAAGTGTTGTCTCCTTGTTTTCTTTGGCCAAACTCTTAGTCAGCTAAGTGCACACAAAAACTTTCATGGGTAAGTAGATGCAGGTGTGCTCCTAAGCATACTGTGGGACTGCAGGTGCCACTCAAATCTCTCTGAGATACTGCCAAGTTGTTCTTCTTACTACAATGGTCTGACATGAATCTTCTTTGCATCTGTGATAATTCACTGCACTGGTGTAATGAAGGTTCACTGGTCTGTGTCTGAGTGGATGGATTCAGTGATCTAGACAAGGTTTCTGGTGTCATTTGAGATGTTGCATGGTATCCTGATCCTTTGCCTAGGCTGGCAGATATGCCACAGGACCCAAAGCAGACACACAACTTCCAGCAATAGCAGCCTGATGCCAATGGGATTACACCCAAATGTCTCAAGTGTCACTAGACAGCTCTACTTAGGCAACTGAGTTCAGTGAGTCTGAATACCATGAGTCACATATGTCTATCTCAAGCTTGTCATAGGAGAGAGTTGACTACCAACATTTTTACCACTTGCCAGCACAAACTCTAAATCACAACAATAAACTGCAGTACCTTCTTCTCTCTGATGCACAGAAACATTACCATTGAAAATACACTTTTTCCCTCTTTCCATAAAGGGAATTGTTTTTGTCTCCCAATGGCTTTGCTAGGAAAGTTCACTTAACATTTATTGAATGCAAGGAGTAAGTTACAGGGCCCTTCTCCTGCAGGGACTGTGCACTGTGAGAAAATAAGTGTTCCTTGAATGTTTCATGAAGCATGAGTTGAGCACTGGGCTCAGTGTGAATATTAACACTTAAGTGTTTCCCTTTCTCTTTAATGTTTAACAGGTTGATAGAGCTCCTTCCTTTTGTTACCATAAATTACTACTGGGGAATTATAAGCAAGTGCCTCACCTACAGTAAGGCTGCATCAGATCCATTTGTTTACTCACTTTTGCGTCAACAGTACAAAAAAGTTCTGATCAACATCGTCAACAGGATACTTAAGAGGGACCTGTATCCTTCATCGGGGTACAACAGTTCTCTTGACACTGAAAATGATTACTGCTTGCACAGAACAAACTAAGAACATGAAAGCATTCCCCTTCGATTGAGACAGGTGTTTGCTGCTGCTGGAAAGCTGCCTTTTCCCTCTCACGCTGACAGTGGTGACAGTGTCTCCAGGGTGTGAAAGCTGCATTAATGTGATACATTTCATCATGGACTTTTGTGAAAGGCTCTTCCCTGGTCTGCAGCCAAGCACAATACACGGCAAAGCCTTGTCCCTGGTTGAATGGAGTTGGCTTGAGGGGTTTTAAGCGAGCCTTTCAAGGCTTAGAGAGCTTTTAATGTTTCATGTCTGAAGACTTGATATGTCTTGGAGTGTTCCACATCAGACGTGATATTCCAGTGTCTTCTGGGACCACAGGAATCCCTGGATTGGAAGTAGAGGTTCAGAGTGTTCTGTGCTGTGCATGTAACTTGGCAGCCCAGGATCTGCTCTGTTAGATTTGATCATTAAAAATGAGTATTTTAATTGATTGATTTATTGTATCGGTGCCTCAAGTGAGTCAGCACTTTGAATCTGAGATTGTTGTTATTATTATTTATTACTAGGCATCATGATTGTAACATAGCCTTTAGGAAGTGGTACATATATTTGATATGCCAGTATTCTATCAAGTATAACCAAAGTCCAAATATCTGAGTTACTAATATTTAGCACTTCAGTGGTATGTGATTACAATAATTACAACAACAGTAATGAAGACATATATGGAATTTAGTTAAATAGCACTGTAGTTCCATCACTGAGCTAGTAGTCCTATTCAAACAAGCTTTTATTCAGAAAAAAATCCACAAAAAAAAGTTAGACAGTAGAAGTGACAGATACCACTGTGTTTGAGATATATTACTTCAGAAGCTATCTGTTTGCAAAGAAAAGGCTAAAATACATTAATTTTTTTTAAGGGGTATATAATGTGTAAAATATTTGACGCATTGGTTATATATGGTGAATTTTAATAATATTGTACAACATTTTCTTTAATAATGATCAATTAATCTGGTGATTTTAATTGATAACAAGAGACCTGTGAGAGTTATTATAACAGACCTGCTGCCAAAAGCCCAGAAATATAAAGCTGCTTTGTTATTATATGTATTTTTCTCTTTTCTTTTTTTTTTTTTTTTAAGTCTAAAGAGGCTTTGGGAAAAAGTGGCAATTATTTTTGAACAATATTCCTTGGATTATATAAGACATTTATTAAAATTGAGAAATTCTATGGCATTCAATAAGCTACTATTTTCTAATTGAGTACATAAGGGGAAAATTAAAGCTATTCTAAAGTATATTTTAAGAAAAATAAAAAGAAAGAAGACAGTAGAGAACTCTTATTTTTATGTAACATTGGACTTGACCCTGTGAAGCATTTAGATGGCTATTTGTGGTCAAACTAAGCATATAAGCATGTGATTAGGCACAAATACAATTTCCTTTGAAGTTAACAGCTCTATTTCCATGCTGAAAATTAAGTACACACTTAACTCTTTTGTAAAATCAGTGTTGACCAGTCAGCACATTGAGGGGGTTTTTCCCACCACCTACAATGAGGAAGGGAAGTGTCGTGTTCAATCCCACTGAAGTCAAGGAAAGGTAATGCTGCGTAACAGATACAGTGGTCTCTTACCTCCTGCTTTTAATCCCTGGGGCCTTTATGATGTGCTTTTTTTTTTATTTTTTTTCCATGCAAGTACCTTAGGCCTCTGTGCTCTGCATCTATAGTTCTGCCTGTGTTTAAAATGAATGTACTATAATGGTTTTGTCTTCTTAGTAAAGTATTTGTACTCTCTTCAATTTTGTGTAAATACAGTATTTCAGAAAAAAAAAAAAAGTTGTCTATGGAATCTTTCCAGTTTTACTATCTTTCTGTCTGTCTCCCCATGCCTCCCCATGCCTCCCCCTCTGCTGTGCCAGTAGAAAAACCTGATGCTGCAGTCTTTCATTTTAGCTGCAACATAATTCTGTGGGGGGTGGAAAGGATGATAAATTTTCACTAATTTTTTAGTCAGTTTTGTGCCAAAACGTTTTAATAGACTACAGCAGCTATCCATGAATAAACATGATACCTAATGATACCTACAATTGTTAGCTTACATTGAAAAAGGAATATGTTACATAGAGGTGAGTGTATTAAATTGTCACCTCCAAGACATACAAATGAAATAAAGGTTTGTTATTAAAGAAAATGGTAGAGGAGAAAAAAAAAAACTTTAAAGCTATTGCAGTAATAAATTTCTAAAGCTATTAACCTACAAGCTGAATTTTAAAGGTATAAACCAGAACATAGTTAAACTGCTACACCTGCTATTAAGCTAATTAAAGTACTTTATTTATGCCGGTTGAGGGTGTACACTTTAAAGTGCCACTCAACCTTACAAAGCATTGAACATTTCTGGAGGTCCACAGGTCTAGATGAAAACAACAACAACAACAACAAAAAGATTTGAGCCTGCACTGGGTGTTGCAGAGCATCTTTTAGATTTTATTTCCATGGAGAATTAGGAAGCCAAGGTCTGCAGTATGCTGACCAGAAATTAAGGAAGGGTAAGGAGAGCTGTAACACTCTCAGTGCAGATTTGCAATGAAGTTTAACTGCCGTGTTTAGCATTACCAAAAGGCAGCTCCCTCTGCCCAGTGTGCAAGTAAATTTGTCCTATCTCTTTTCTCAGCACCCACTCCCCACCAGAGAAGGGCTTCCTCTACTTTCCTAACCAAGTGGGAAACGTTCAGTGAGACGTCTCCCTTTCATTTCCCTGGCTTCCTGATATAGGCAAAACTCATTAGCTTGATGTTTCATTAAAAATGCTCTGGGTTATTCAGGGATAGAAGGACATAGGGGAAAAACACACTTTGCCCCCATCTTTTTGGGATGCTGCAACAAGTGTCAGTGGATTTAGTGCTACGTATATCTTACATGATGGGAGCATTCACCAGAAGTTGTGGATTCCCTCTTATTGACATTTTGATATTTTAGATAAAAGAGGGGACACACAGTCCTGATGGTAGGGTTTAGTTTGGATCAGAAGGTTTCCAGCAAAGCTGAAGTGTGGCCTCTTGCCATTAACACACTTGCCAACTTGAAGGTAATGCTCCAGGAAACTTTATCTGGAGTTCCTCCCCAGTGATCTGCAGGGCTTTTCCTAAGAGACAAGAGCCTGGCAAATACTTGGCCGCTGTGTTGCGAAGGTGGAAATGTCACAGGGGTCAGCAGGAACTGCTTGATACTATGACTTCCCTAGCAGAAGGTGCTGCCACCCACCTGTGGCTGCCCTAGGGTAAATGATGGCAAGTTGTTAAAACAGTGTGCAAGAGAAGCATTGTTTCTTCAGAGCAGTAGGGCCCAAAGAGATCCTGGGATGTGGATTTTCAGCTCCTGGTTGCTATTCAAATTGACAAAGTCCTCTTCTCTTCTCCAAACTTACATTTTGTCAGCAGAGACTGGAGTTGAGAACTGCACCTTCCCTGGGTGATATTCTCCACCTAATGGTAATCATGGTATAAACTCTGCAGCAAAACAAACCTTTAATTAGCCCATGCAACTGAGGAGATATTGAACTTTAATTCTCTTTCTTAACACACCTTCACCAAAATATTTACAAGCCTGATGATTTGGATATTTTCAGGCAAGATCCAATATGCCTTTTGAATCTGCCTTTTCAGGGAAAGTCTGTGTGCCCTATTTCCTAGGTGAATGCTCTGATGTTCCCTTATGACAAAGAGAGTTGTCTCTTCCAAAAGAAAATAGGAACTTCTTTTTTTGCCCAGCATTTACGTTGCAGCCAAGCTCTGAGACTGACAGAATGAGATTCTGAGGTAATAAAGCCAAAGTATTTCTTAGACTACAGATTCCCAAAAGGTTTAGGTATGAGCTGGCACTCTGCTAAATCCTGACAGGGTGGATGTGCTTCACTCCAAGTGGAAACGCAAAACTGGTTTTCTTGAGTAGTGTGATACTGTGAACTTTAGCGTCTCTGAGCTTAGATGGCAGCTGAGCAATGAGGACCTCAAATTCTGTGAATTTTCTCTCCACAAATTCCTTAGCCTCACTGAAGAGCAAGCATGTTATTCGTCTGGGTAAATCAGCACCTAGAAACTTCTCTAAATAATCTGTGTGGCTCAATGATTACTGAATACATATTTACCTTGTCTTAACCTGAGTAATGCTGGTATTGAACTTAAATTTCAGAGCTAATTGCCGTGTTAGGCTTATTACATGGTTGAATAAGTTTACAGTTGGAGTCTATGAACTCAAAGGTCTTTTCCAACTTAAATAGTTCTATGACTCTATGTGAGAGTACAAAAGTTCTTTAATACAAGTGCTTGTATATGATCAGAAAGTGATCATGTTCTTTACAACTATGGGTTAAAATCTGAGCTCTTTGAGAAATTTAGCAACATTGAGCCTTGTTGAACAAAATGACCCATGACAAGATATTCAAACTCATTTAGGTAAAATGCTTTAAAAAAAAAGAAAAAAAATTCAAGCCTGAAGCCCCAGCTGAAGAGAACTAGCTAGTGTGAGTGGAGAGGTTTGACTATGTCACCTGAAAAGCATATTTTCTGTTGTATTTAGGTTGCTTTCCCCCCCCCAAATAATTACATGCACTTGTGCACACAGAACGAACAAGCAACTGTGTGTCTGTCTCAAAATCACATAGCATATTTCAGGATTGTGAAGAGCAAATGGCTTGTTCAGTCTGGTTCAGGAGGACACCTGGTTTGTGGGAGGTGTAAATTACACAAGTAAATTAGAGGTTTTGCTTTTTAGTTTTGGAAAGTAGTCCAATTAATATTTAATGGCCCAGCTGGAGACGCAGCAGAGATGACCTTAAGAAAGGTTGTAAATATATGAGTATCTTTCAGTGCCAGAATCTTAGGGGACCAAAATGTCACCTGGCAAAATACATGCAACCAGCTCCTTCTCTGAGCTGGAGCTGCTCTTCCCTGTGACTTATGAATGTGAAACAGGCCTAATTACTGGTCCCATTTCTTCATATCCATGGTTCTTCTCCCTTTAATGTCAGATTTTCCTTGCCAGGACATGAGGGTGCATGATGCAAACTTGGTGCTTCTGATCTTTTCTGTAAGTGAGCAATGCATGAGCTGCTTCCAGCCAAGCTTCTCATACGTTCTCTATGCAAATGAAACATATTGCAAAGCAGGTATGTTAGATGTCATGAGCTCCATATGGTTAAAGGTATTTTTGAGTGTTGAGAACTACAGATCATTCCAGTCCACTAGATTTTTAACTAGAGATTCCTTAAAATGTTATAAACCATACCTGAAACATCTTCATTTCAGTGTCCGTTATCACAAGAATGAAAGTTGTTGAGCTGTCGTCCACTGTGGACTGTAAAGATGTCCCAAAAAACCCCCAAAACATCTCTTTTGCGATATAACCTAAGTTATCTGTTGTTCATGTTTCATGCATTTCAGCATCCTGCTGTTTGCATGTGCAATATACAACAAATTTGGAGCAAACTATCCAGCATATGCTTAAATTTCCAAGTTTCCTTTCCTATACCAAAGGATTGAAATCTCGAAATGCTTTTCAAGAAGGCTCATCATGCTTAACACTAGAGTTGTTATACTTAACTCATTTCCTCAATTTGAATTTTTTTCAACCAAAGGCCTAGCACTCAAACGGTATTTCAATGAAGCCTGACCATAAGTGGCAGACTCATTACCACCTTCTTTTCACTTTTATAATTCCTGTCTTTACATATCCAACCACTCTGTTCTCTTTGCTTGCAGCTGTCAGCCCTGATGCACATTTTCAGAATATTTTCTGAAACCTAATAAATTGCTCAGTGCCCTTGTTCCATGGCATGGGACTGGAGCTCCGATTTGTGTGTGCACCCTCATGAGAATATTTAAACATGTTTTAGGTCATCTGTTTCATATTTGTCCTTTATCATGGGAAAACAAAATGTTGATTGGTGATATGTGACCTTCGTTTTACAAAAGACTGCTGATCACTCCTTTCAGATGCAAGCTCAGGCTGGCTTTCAGCTTGATATCTGGCTTTTCAGCTAATCAAAGTCTTAGTGTTATCATTCTTAACGAAGTCTGCTTTAGGCATTTAGAATATCTTTTGGGGCTTCTCACACAATACTCTGAATATTTCATTATCCTTTTACTCTAACTAGCTCGCTGAAAGCCAGAGAAGTACTAGAACTGCTGTCCTCAGGAGACCTCAGGCACAGACAGATAAAAGACCACACAGCCAGGAAAGGATCAAATTGTATGAAATATGGTTTACAAGATACTTAGGAATGGAAGACAAATACTTTTAACCTGAATCTGTCTGTTGATCTTTTGCTCATAGTTTCCCAGGCACTTAAAAATGTGCTTCTTGGATATCTCAGAGTTGACAGTGGTGCTGATTTTTGTGAGAAAGATATTTAGGATACAAGAATAGAATGCTCCTCTTCCCATCCTGACGAGTTTGCCATACTAGTGCCACACAAAAAAGGAGAGACAGACACTTTTTTGTGCTTTTCTAGATGAAGCTTCAGTGGTCTTCTCTTGGTGTGAGAGCTCAGGCTGGGATCTCTCTTCTCACTGGGGAGTGTCACCTTAGCCAGGCTGTAAGTTAGGTAAAAATCTGAGATGCTGTGCATGAGAAAGAGCAGACTCTGTGTACATGGTAGTGAAGTTCAGCAGAAAGGGCACTCATCACAAAGGAGGGATGATGCCTCTGCTTCTCTTCTGAGGGCTGCTTGTATCCTATTTATGTACTGCATCCCACTCATTTTGTGAGCAGAGGCATAAGTGAAGCAGAAAATATGTTCAGGGAAAGATACTAATTTCATTAACTTCAGGTGGAGGTAAGCAAAGATTTTGCTTGAAGTTTTTCATCAGTAGAGTCCAAGTCTGAATTTTCAGAAATCTTTTTTAAAAATCCTTCAAGACCAGCTCAGTTAAGAAGTCTATTCACTGAATTAAACACATTTAAAAAAATTTGTTAAATTATTGTATATCCTAACAAACCACATTAATGGAAATATAAACTAAGGTGTGTTTTTCTTCAAATGACAACAAAGATATCAAGCAGACTGAAAATGCAGATGGTATGGCTGTAGAGTAGCCTGCGCTCCAGTCCTCTCACAGCCATTTACACCTTTCAGCAACTTCTCCTGAGCTTTTTCATGCCTCTGTACATACTCCTGCTGTCTTCTCTCTTTTGGATACCTGTGGCTTGCTGAGCATCTGCAATCACTCCAGCCAACGCAATTTGGCTCTTGTAAGGTCCTTTCTTCTAGACCTAGAGGAGCATTGTGACAGCGGTTGTGAAAAGTGATTCAAACCCAGGGTATGTTCCTTCCTTCTTAAAAATCCCTGTTTATTCTTACTATTCATAAATTCCCTCCTACTCAGTTATTTTCATCTCTGGTCTTAGAGCTGAACAGAGAGATGAACAGCGTTTGCTCTTTGCATCTGTGCTAGCCTGTCCTCCCTTTGCAACGGCTGGAAGCTCAGTCAGTTCCTCTGCTCTCTCAACCTTCATCACCCTTGTAAAGTTTCTACCTGCTCTCTGGTTTCTCATGTCACCTGAAAGACAGCCTATTCAGACCCCTTCTTTCCCTGACACATTCCCTTGGGCTGTTGTGATGGTATTCTCCTCTCTTTTCTTTTCTTTTCTTTTCTTTTCTTTTCTTTTCTTTTCTTTTCTTTTCTTTTCTTTTCTTTTCTTTTCTT
>JAWWEU010000125.1:64793638-64850570 GCA_035583155.1 Acropternis orthonyx
GGGGGGGGGGGGGTGCGTGATTACATTATCATATAGCACCATAGCTCCTTACTGATCTCTGATACTGATCAGCAGGAGCCAGAGTGCTCTTCAAGTAGATTCTCTGCTCTTGTGTAAGCAGGTATCTGTCCTCAAAGAAACATGCACTGCCTGAAAAGATAGGATGCTTTGTTCTGTTTTGGTCTAGAACTTTGAAGAAAAATTCCCCCTCTTTATTTTTTTTTTTTCCCTGTGATACAGGATATTTTTTGATGTATAGGTAAGAAGTGAGGAGTTCACATCCTGCTAAAGGTAAGCTTCTCCACCATACCTGTTGAATAGAAATAAAAACATACAATACATATTTCTCCAAGGAAAAAAAAATCCAGCAGAACCCCTCAAACACATAAAAAAATCAATTTACAAAGAACTTAATATAGATTTACCATCCAGTTAAAGCTTATAATGCTGTTCTGGGATCTTATCTACATTTTTGTGATATTACTCTTTTTAAAGAATAGACAGAAAATACTGGCATCCCTCCAAGGTTGCTTCTGTAAACTGGATCTTATCTTAAGTAAAATGCCCAGGAGGAGCACAGAGAGAAGGATCCTGGAGGATCTTCTGTGGCTTCCCATTCTTGCTGTGTTGGAGAGGATGCAGCTTAGAGTCCCTTAGCTGTCATGTTATGCTTTAAACTTGCAGTTAAGTGTGTGATGAAATACTAATCTTTGTGAAGAAAATTGTTTTCAATTGTTTGCTTTTCTCTCTTTCCCCTCTCTGCTCTCTCCAGGCAGTTGCTCTTGGCTTCAGAGAGACACGCTTTAGTGAATCTCCTTGGTCCCTTAGGAAAGCTGCTGGGAGAAGACCAAAGGCATCGGACCCGCAGCAGGGGAGCAGTCAGGCACGACCCTGCAGGGACCCCCCCTTTGCTCAAACTGTTTATGAAATTGTAAACCAAGCTGCAAGAGGGAGACGGTCAGGAGGCAGAGGGGAGGGGGAGCTCATTCCTCCTCCCTCTCTGTCTCAAAGCCTTTTGCTTTCCAAGCTCAAATGCTAGCTGAAATCTGATGCCTGGACTGCACACACTGTGAGACGTGGGCATGCCCTTGTAGTGCACTGATTTCCTCTGCAGCTTGGAGAGCCAGAGCCGCGCTGAGGCTCCAAGAGAGGAGTCACTCCATCAGGCAGTGAGTGCCACATCACTGTACTGCCTGCCTAAGGGGCTCCAGCATGGTCCTGAGGTTGCTGCTTCTCCTCAGCGGGCTGCTTAGGGCCACCAAGCCAGCCCCTCACTGTGAAACCGGCCAGGAGACCCTAGGTAAGGCTAATCACCCCAAAAGTCCCCCTTCTTCTCTTCTTCCTTCTCATGAAGATGAGCAGAGTAAAGGGTTCCAACTTCAAGGAGTGGGAGATGGGAGTTGTCACTCTCCTCTAGAGATGAGGGGGATCAGATCTTTGGAAAGCTGCACACTGCTAGATGAAACTGGGGCTGTGTTTGGAAAGTGTGGATGGGAAGGCAAGGAGGTGTGTGGCTCTGAAACAGAAAAACAAGGCTGTGATGTAAGGGGACATAATGATTCCCCATCACTGTCTTTAAGACTGTAGATATGTCTTTCTGTCACTTTATGGACTTCCCTGTTGTGAGGACCCCCCTCACTGTCATGGGGAATGCAAAAGATCTCCCTCATCTCTGGCCTTGCCTTCTAGGAATGTGGTAGTCAGATTGCAAGAAGATGAACTTTTGACCTTCTGTATGCTTTTCTGCTTAAGAAAAAAAGCTTTCCTTACATTTAGCTTTAGGTCATTTATTTCAAGTCCAAAATATGAGATTTATTAGGATCTGACAGCTGTAAGGGTGTGTTTTAGCTTGCTATAAGCAATATGGAATTGTATGAGTTGATTGGCTGGAAAAGCAGATTTACCCTTTAGAACAAAGATTAAATAAGAATATACTGCTAATTTAATTGAAAACTTCTGAACCAGTTGACTAATAAAAAAAATTAATAGTGTCTTTTAAAAACACATGATGTTTTTTATCAAGTGCATTTAATTAAAATTCCATTTGTGTGTAGACAGTGGAGACATGAAGTGTAGTGACAAGGTCTATTCCAGGAAAACTATTTTCAGAGGGTTTAAACTCAAAATGAGTCAGAAAAATTTTATTTTATAAGCTTACAGGAAGAGATAAGTTAACCTGAAACTGACCTTAATGTTGCCAAAAAAAATGCAGCTATATTTCAGTGCTTAAATATAAGCCATAGGCTGTCACTGGCATTGAACTGCTACACAGTGCAGTCCATGTGCCATGTACTGCATATAATTTGAGAGTGCTGTTCCCAAGAACATCAAAGTGAGGTCTACCGCAGCCTAAAGGGATTTTATTTTGGGATAAAGCTGCACAAAGAGAAGTGTTGTAGAATATTTACAGCCAATTACAGAAAGAGGTTGTGTGATTTGCAGCATGCCCTTTCTCTGTGAGGTATGATTCTACTCCAGTTCCAGCTGATCAAAGTTTTGCCATGGGATATTAATCCTAACAACCACAAGTGTATGGATCACTGAGGGCCACTGCTGTGGTAGAGTGTTTTGTGTGTGTTGGCAACTGTGCTGTCTTTAGGGGAGGGCTTGCAGAAGGGCAAGCAGTGGAAAAATACCTTGGATCTGATGTGATTGGATAGCTGAAAATGCTGTTAGAGGGATGGGTAGAGGTAGGGAAAAGGAGCTGTCAACATCACCAAGTTGTGTGCCACATGAAGAAGGGGCATGCTTCACACTGGAGGGCTGTTGGATCAGGCAATAAAGCAGCAGCTTGGACATTGAGAGACATGACATATTTCTCAAGGGTCTTCCTTTTCTAAAGGGTGGGTAAGGTCATGCCAGGCTATGTGAAAAGAAAGGGGACTGTGGGGATGTTCACAAACAGACCTTGCAGGGGTCTCCTCTCATCAATCAGGGCGATAGGTTATGCCTTCAGCTGTAGCAGAGGGATTTTCCCCCCTGTTTTGGCATCCCTTGTGTAGATCTTGGTGCATGTCAGTGGTGCCCCACAAGAGGAGACCAGCCTGGAGTTGCTCTTGGGGGAAAAGAGGGCAGGAACCGGTGCCACAGTCTGACTCCCAGCAAGGCTGGAGCTGGTTTCTGCAGGCTGCCTGGCATTCTCGGTGATATTTGTTCTGCAGTTCCTCAATTTGCCTTTTTTTTTTTTTTTTTTTTTTAATAAGAAGCCAAAATGAAACATGATTTACAATTACAATACCAAGATCCTTTCAAAATGCTCTATGCTCTTCTGTTTAGAAAAATAAGGAAATGATTACTGTAATCCAGCTCTACAGTATGGCACAGACATCATACACTGTGGGGGGAGCTTTCTGAGCAGCAGTTGGGAACTGTGGCACTGAGAGAGGGCAAATCCCTTCTCCCTGCCTGTGTCCTGTATTCCTGGGGAGTCAGTAAGCCACTGGCTATCCCAGTGATAGGATGCTACATTGCCCCCTTGTGAGGCAGGACTTCCAGACTCAATGATGAGTTGAACTGACCTCTTAACCTATAGTTTGGGTGAGAAAAGCACAGCTTAGCATGTTTCCCCTGAGAGGTGGTCGACCTTTTGAGGAAGGAGCTAACAGCACAGGTTCCTCTTTTATCCAAGTTGTGTGTGTCTCTGTTGCTGACTGATGCATTCCAGAGATAATTAGTTAAATGAAGTACTTTATCATAACTGACAACAAAACCCAAAACCACATAAAAGCAGGCGGAAGTCACATGCCTTCAAATTGGTGACTTTCCTTGCATCTGGGGCAAACTCTGCAGTTGCAGTGCCACCAGGGTCAGACTAAGGCTGAATAGATTCATAGAATCATAGAACGGTTTGGGTTGGAATGGACCTTAAAGGTCATCCGTTTCCAGCCCCCCTGCCAGGGGCAGGGACACCTTCCACTAGACCAGGTTGCTCCAAGACCCATCCGGCCTGGCCTTGAACACTTACAGGGATGGAGCAGCGTTAAAACCTTTAACAACAGCCATAAAGCCTTTCCTTTCCGGATCAATTGTATTCAGGGAGTGCTTTACCGGGGAGTTCTGGGGCTGGGGTACAGCCATGCTCCAGCCGGGTTGCGAACCGGGGCTTACAGGGATCTCGGGGCGGCGACGCCAGAGGTTCGCCCTGGCCCCCGACCGCCCCGGTGCCGGGTGGCAGCGGGCAGCGGGTGGCCCCAGGGGGCACCGGCTGGCCTCGGGTGGCCCCGGGAAGCGCCGCGGCCACCGTCCGGGGCCGCGCCGCCGTCTGTGGTGCCACCGTGTGGGCTCCTCGGCTCGTACAGACGGCTCCGGGCAGGCACCGGAGCCGGGCTGGGGTTAAACGCAGCAGGGATGCCCGAGACTTTTGACCTGATCCCCGCCCGAAGGTGTTTTGGGCAAGAGGCACAGCTTGCCAGACGGTAGAACCATGGAATCATTACAGCTAGGAAAGACCGCTAAGACCTTCGAGTTCAACCATTAAACCAGCACCACTGCGTTCAGCACTAAACCGTGTCCCTAAGTACCACGTCTACAAGTGTTCGAAATACCTCCAGGGATGATGACTCCTTTCCCTGGGGCAGCCTGTTTCAATGTTTGAAAACCCTTTCTGTCAAAAAAAATTTTCCTAATATCCGATCTAAACCTCCCCTGGCATAACTTGAGACCATTTTCTCTTGTCCTTTTACCTGTTACCTGGGAGAAGAGAGCAACCCCACCTCATTACAATCTCCTTTCATGTAGTTGTAGAGAGTGATAAGGTTCCTGCCTGAGTCTCCTGTTCTCCAGGCAGGAGTCCAGAGGACTGAAGCTGTTTGACCTGAAGCTGTGAAGGTAGGTGAGCAGCTGGAGTGCTGTTCCCGGGATTGCCCTGGTTGATATACCTGTCACTTTGGGGTCTCCTCTCCCAAGCATCTTGATGTTTCCCATCATTTTGGCTTGGTCTGCTCCTGAGTCAGACATTGCCCCATCCTGGGGGTATCTGACTTTAACCACTGGAGATGGAAGGGAGTGAGGAGGTACAAGGAAGAGAGATGAGGAGTGTAAAACCACCAGGGTGGAAGGCAGGAGACTGGTACAGTACTTCTGGAGCCCAGAACAGATTCTGTGACACTGGCTCCTCTCTAAGCTATGGCACTGACTAAGGCCGATTGTCTTCTAGAAAGTCAGACTGTCAGAAAAAGTGGCTTCACATATAAATGTTATACCTTTCCCCTCTTCTCTGCAGTTCCCAACACCACAGCAAGCCATGTTTTTGCTAAGTGAAAGGGAGAAAGGGAAAAGCTATTTCCTTCCACAATCTTCACACTGTCCCCAGCTTCATGGGACAGCAAGTTTGTTCACCTGCTGTGGATGTTTCTAATGTTGGTTTCCTGGTGAAACTTGTGTCCGTGTGCACACACAGAGGCAGAGCCTCTCCGGATGCTGCTGTTCCTGTGAGTGTGACTGAACTGAGTGACCCCGGCAGTGGGCTGGGGTCTGCTCTCTGCCCCAGGTCAGAGGTGCCAGCTCTGTCTCTCATTCTGCTGTGGCTGGCACAGGCAGGTGCTGACATGGAGCATGACAGGACTGTGCTGCCACATGTGGGAAAGCCCAAGCTCTAGGAATCTCACCTGCTGGACCCACGATGGGGGTGTCCAAGTCTTGTCAAAACAAAAAAATGCAGAACTAGCATTTACATCATGCTCACTCACAAGATGAGAAATTCCAGCTCTTGTAAAGCCAGCTGTCATCACTGAATCATGTGAGCTGCTCTGGATTCTCGCCACTGGCTCCAGTATTTCTACACAATTATTTTAGCAACACTGACCTTCAGCTACATTTAACATGGGAAATGGGATCAGAAACAGGCACTTATGTGGAGAAAGTAAATTTATATTGAAAATACAATACACTGGTATATCCTTTTACTGCTGAAATGGTTTATGCATGATTTTAATCTGAAGGCAAAGTTTTCTTTAGAATACTTGTTCAGGCATCTTTAAAGTGGAAGGGTGTGAATACATGGAAGTCAAAACTTGAACAAAAACCCACTGCCCTAAGGCACAGCTAGGCTTTTAGCAAGACTGAGTAACACTAATTCTTGATCCCCTGTAATATTTCTAGGCATTGCCTTACCCTTCACACAGTCAGATTGTTTGAGGATGCTGGTTGGCTGATAGCTGCCATGGTCCCCTTTGGGCTGCTGACACATGTGAGAGCTATTCCATTCTCAAGCCTGCACCAAATGTTGGATAAATGTCACAGGTGTTACTGCCTGAGGTAGGACTGAGCTTGGACCTTGCAGAAGTCATACATTGTGAGCATAGTGTTTGAGGCTGGTGGGCCCTGTCCCAGTCTCTTTGCTGGGCTTTTATGACCACTGAATCTTGCCTGGGTAATCACCCTCCCAGTTTGACGCAGCTGTCATAGATCACTGGAGTTTAGGGACTTAAGGTTACTCTGCGCAGTGCAGAAATAATACTGAAATTTCAATCCCTTAATTTATCCTCTTGTTACTCTGTTGATTTAATTGGCATCCCAGTTTTACAGGGTTATAACAGGACACTCTTATCTAGGAAACAATATGAGATTAAGACACCGATTTAAGTCTAAGTTGTTGAATTAACATTCAATCTTTTGTAACATAAAAATACATTTGGTTAAAACTCACAGAAGAATCAGATGTGATGTTAATTATAATAGTTTTCATACATCTAAACTAACAAATAGACAGTTTTTCTAGGGGGTTGTATAGACTGTTTAAAGAGGGTGGAATGATATTTTGGCAAAAGTTTTGGAAAGGCTGTAGTAGAACAGACAAATCCCTCAATTTTTCAGACATGATCCTCTTTCCCATGGCATTCCACAGTGCTGGGCTTACTCAAAGCAAAGCTTCTGACTGTGGTAGGTTGTCAGCCAAAGCACTTCGCGAATACTTCATCCTTAGTCAGTGGGAAGTGAGCTATAAAGAGTGTGTGGTCACAAAGCAAAGCTATGGAGGCACCACAACTCCAGATTACCAGGTTAATGTTTTCATCCTTCTCCAGGCACCCTGGCAAAATATTTGTTCCTTTAGATGACAGCTGTAAGATTTCCTGACCTATTGCACCTTCTCACTGTGGCTGTTGTTTTAACACAGTCATCCCCCAGAAGTGAGTTGATTTCTCCTTCCTTCACTGACCAGACACTGAGGGATGATCTCCATATGTCTCCAGATCATCCTGGTACACAGGAAATGCTTGTTCAGCAGCAGCCTAGCCACACATGCGGATCAGTAAGCCTTCAGCCAATTTGGCAACTGCTGGCCCATTTTGTTGTTGTTGTCTTTGTTGCATTTTGTTTTCCCAATGGGTTATTTTCCCCTCACAACTTGGAAAAGATATCAACTGAGGCCAGAAAGGGGCACTTAGTACATTTTGTTTGGAGAATTATGTTTCTGTTCAGGATTTTCAACTCCTGAAGGACTCCCCGCTGCAACACTCACAGGTCAGAGACACAGCTTGGGTGACACTAGGGATTTGGTCACAGGAGGCACCAGGACAGGTGGTGCAGACAGACAGGCAGACAGACAGAAATACCCTTCATCAGTTTTGAGGTGTCTGCAACTGCAGACTTGTTGGAGTTATGTCTGAACCACTAGAAACAAGGGAGAATTACTGGCCCCGCTTAGGTTGTCTTTGTGTCTCTGCTGCATGGCAGGTCTTGGTGTGCATCTGTGCAGATTTGAACCTGTGGTCCTCCAGACTGTAAGCCCCCATCACCCATGGAAAAGCTTCAGCACCTTCTAGCTGGCCCCAGAGCAGTCCTGTGAGAGAAACAGTCCAGGAAGAGCTGACTTCAGAGTCACTGCTGTAGGAACACCTTTAGTAATTCAATAAAAAAGAGTATTTAACTGAATGCCAGGCAGCAGGTGGGTTAGAAAGAAGGGTGATTAGTAACAAACATTGTCTTGAGTCTTCCTGCTGTGATCTTGCTCTGCAAAGTGAAAGCAGATGAGGCATTAATCTCCTTCAGGTGCTTTTGGGCTTCTTCATGTGACATGAGGGAGCAGGGTTAAAGCAGGGCTGCATGTTACTCCTGCATGCTTCTTCTGCCTGTTGCAAACACGTTGCTTCCCCCGGTGGTTGCTGCAGTTGCCAAAGTGGAAGATTAATAACAGGAATTCAGTCCTCTGCTCACAAATTATTTGATGTATCCAGAAAATGGACTTAACCACGTGGCTGCTTTTTGCAAGCACTCCTCCAGTTTTCCTGGAATTCCTTCTCTGTGGCTGTGGATCTTCTCCAGTTCTGCTCTTGCATGTATGCCTTGAATATGTATCTGCCATATCCTCTGGGCTTTCTGCTTGACCATTTCCCCCCATTCAAGCTTCTCAGTTCTCATTCCCCTGTCACTAGTCCCCTTACATCTCTACTCCTCCTTCACCCTCCTCCTGATGGTTCTGATCCATTTTAGTAATATATAATGGGTCTTGTCCTGTTTTTGTCCTTGTGCTGTAACTAGGAACTCACTCTGGAAACAATCTGTGCCTTGCCATTTGAAGGTGCTGTTCCAATGTTTTGCAAAATGGTACAGGCAACATTTGCATCTTACTACTGATACTAAGTTTTGTCTCTTTGGTGTTACAAGGCAGATTATCATTGAAAGACAGACTTGACGAACCATGTAGAACAGCAAGGAGACTAAGACAAATATAATAAGGAACTGAAATGCTTTGTTTGGAAAAGCAGAGATTTTTACTCTAAGCAGACTGAAATGAATACATATGTCTTCTATTCTGAAAAAAAAAAAAAAAAAAGTATCATAAGAAGCCCAGAAAGCTGGTAGGGAGTGTGCTGGACTGTACAGATCAAACAAGATGAGATATTTTATGTTGTAAAGACCCGCACACCTCCTACCGGTCTGCCTCACTGAATGATTTAGATATTTTAGATTTAAGAATGGCCCTTGGGCTTATTCTATATCATCAATCGCACGAGTCTTCTGTTGGCTTTGCTCTTGAAAAGGCAAGTGGCCAGGCCACGGTACTGGAAGTAGCTGTTGAGCTCTGTTGTCTGTGTTAGGGTTAATCACAGCAGCTTGCTTCCTTCAGTGCTGAATCATCAAGGGGAAAAAATGTAAGCTTGGCAGTAAAATATGTATGTGCTGCATTGTAGATTTTCAAGCTTGCCTTTGCAAATTGAAACCATAAGCGTATATTATAGAGAGGGCTCAGAAAGCTTGCAATGGCTTTTCTCCTCTTCAATAAGTTATTTTATCCATAATCTTAAATAGAAACTGTGCTACTGAAAGGACTTTTGTAGCTCTGGTGAAATAGCTTGAGTAGAAAAATAAACATAAAATATTGAAAAGGCTGTTCTGGGTCAGGAAGAAAAAGGTCTTTCTGTACCAACCTGTCTGTGGATGGGACTTTGAGAGGAGGTGACAGTCTTCCTTTGAGCCCAGGGGAGCCTCTGCCCAAAAAATGGAAGAGGTTTAGACTCTTTCAAGCACAGAAGAAGCAGTGACTGAAGCCTGCCAAGTGAATTGGGAAACCTGAAAAACTCTTTGTAGATCATTGCCTGTCATTTCTCATATGAAAATGAGAAAGGGAGTGGCTGAACTCTTCTGACATTGCCAGAGCTTAGAGAAAATGAGCTATAATGGGTGGAGATGGGGATTTTCTGGTGATTTCTGTGTGCAGAGACCCAGGCCCATGGTGCAGGGCTGCAGGAACACAGTGTACAGCTGCAGCTTGGGAGCTGGCCTTGGAGAGTTTCCTGCTGCTGGCTCTCAAGGCAGGCAGGGAAGCTCTGGCCCAGCTACGTGTGTCCACACTTATTTATACAAGCACACATACTAGAGAATTATCTTTGGCCCTTGCAGAGCTGCATGCTCCAAAACATATGTAAGCATTGGCATTAGGAAACATTGGGAAAGTCCAAGCACCACATCAGCACACATACATGTTTAAGACTGGCTATAAAGCAAGGTTTGGTATAAACCAGGCCTTTTCTCCCTTGTTTTTACGTATATTGACTCCTGATAACCTGAAATCTCAAGATGTTTCACTCCTAGGTGTTTATACAAGGCAGCTGTGGCTGATGTATAGGTCATATGGCAGCTTGCATGATGGGGATAGGTGGCCTCTGACAGCAGAAGTTGTTGCATGGATATCTCTAGCAAGGAGAGACAGAGAGAAAACAGCATGGCATGCTGCAAAAATGTGAGATGTAACTGTAGGATTAGATCTAGGTTTAGGTTTAGATCTAGGTGTAGGTCCCAGGAGCAAGGAGCCTGTTCTGCTAGTCAATGAGTGCGTCTTGATAGTTTTGATTTTGTAAGGGGCATCCTGAGTCACAAGTAGTGGAAAAGCTTTATCCACTAGGCAGGGGTGTTGCAGATTCACCCCTCCTTTTCACATACTGAGATGAATAACTTCAGTTGCCATGGAAAAGATTTATATGAATTTGGGTTCCTCATCTGAAAAATAGATTTATCCTCTTCAGTCACAATCTTTGTTAATGAGTAGTAGCCATGTTGATTAATAGATTACCTCTCCCTGTATAAGTATGGTATAAATATCTAAGTGTAGAAATCAGGTAGCAGAGAGTCTGAAACCAGAGCTGCCTTTACCTTTCCTGTGCTAACATCTCCTGCTCACAAAAGGATCCAGTCCTCTGGTGAACCCAGAGAGAAATGATGACTTAGTGAAATTTTGCACGTCTCTTCCATTGCTATCCATTGCTTCCTGATGCCTCTGCTTCTGGCCAGCTGGGCAGAAAGAGGCATCTGCAAAGCACAGCAACTCTGCTGCTGCTCAGAGAGCTGGAGCAGGGAGAAGCAGCAGCACCATGCCCAGACCCCGCCTGCTGCATTTCCCCTTTGGTTTCCTCTGCTTGTTCCAGCATGTTGCCAGAACACCTTTTTGCTCCGGCTGAATAAGCAGAATCCTGAGACACCATTGGGAACAGGCTTGTGCCACATATCAAACTGACTGATGGCTACAACAGTCCTGCACATCAAAAGTAGTCAGGAAGACTGTGTATGCCTCAGTTTCATTATTTGATCATTGCATGTCAGAGAAACAAACAAAAACGGCATTTGCAGTTTGGTACCAGAGCCAGCAGAGGGGAAATTTCCTCTTCCCTTTGAGGAAAAGTTGTATAGAGACCATTCACACTCCCCAAATACCCTATGAAGAACTGTGCTCAGCACACATGACCCTCTAGGTCTAAAATAATAGTTACAGTACGTACATTTTCTGCTCAGGAGAGAAAAAAAGGTGTCAAACATTTCTCATCCACCCTTCAAGGTAACAAAGGGGATTCGTTGCTAATGACCCTGGAAATAAACAGAGACAGTGTCACTTTGAGCACTGGGATGTGGCTGAACTCAATCCAGTCCCATCCAAATCATGTTTTCCCCTCTGTATGGAACATCTGGCTGGCTCCAGACTTGTGTCCAAGGCATCTTCAATGTGAGTGTGATTGCATTAGGATATAAGGCTTTCCAGATTCAGGAGGTAGAGATGTGCAATTTTATTAGCAGGATTAATTACTGGAGCTCTTACTGACAAGAGTTACTTTCTCTTTCCCAGCTAGCATTGTACAAAATGTTATTTCTTGATTATCCCCAGATGTAACATTACATGCAGTATCTGGCTGAGATGAAGCTTTTTCAGAAATGCCTTGACCTTAATAACTCACAGAGGGGATTGCGCCTAGCTAGGGGAAACACCGAAATCCTGTAACGGAAGACACTGTTGATGAACCAGGTATTATTTAATGCAATTAGCATAATGTACTGAGCCAGTAAAGGAGTTTGTATGGATATAATTTTTTCCAGCTTGCTGCTTACCAGAACTTGTTGGTGTTGGAGATAGGACTGTTTCTGCTAGTTCTGATGCCTCATTTATTTTATGAGGTAATGTGGCTCAATTACAATTCATAATATAGAACCAGACTAATTTCCAATTCAATGTGCCCCTCCAAGATAAAATCCCAGGGTTAATTTGGTTCTCATTACAATGACTTTATTTTGGCTAAAGAAAATCAACTCATTAGCAACACATATGCAGATGATTACATTTAAACAAATATTCCAGGAATAGAAATTTATACTCTCTTTAGCAGGAAAAAAAGAAAATTTAATGAATTTGGTCTTACAAGGACAAATGCTTAATTCACTGAGCAAGAAGCTAGATGTTTGTCCTCTCAGTGAGAGCTAGGAGAAATAGCAGCAGAGCTAGATTCCCAATACATCACAAGGAAAGTGAACCTGTTGGTGTTGAAAAACCTTGTACCTAGTGGCTTAGCCTCCATGAGGCACTGGTGAAAACAACTCTAATACCTTGATAGCAATATTTTCCTTTAGTCATCAGTATTGGAGAAGGACAATATAGAATCATTGGCTACAGGAGTAAAGGAGGCCTCTCCTGGGTCATCAAACCATGTTCCTTCAGAATCAAGAAAGCTTTGTTTATTTGACTTAGTAAACAGGAAGCTGAGGAGATCTGATTGCTCTTTGTAAACACTGGGTGAAGAAATGCTTCAGGGATGCAGACTTATTTAAGCTAAAGGACAATGCTGGCACAACACCACATAATAAACTGGCCACAAACACTTTCAAATAGGAAATTAAAAGGCAATTTCTACCCATTAGAAGAGTGACCTTTTGGAAAAGCCTTTTCATGAGAGTAGCTGGGGAGGGAAATTATCAGTTTTAAGATTTTATTATGGTATGTATGATAAAATGCAGTGGCTAGAGACAGGATGAAGTAGGAGGGACAAAAAGTAGGCTCCTCCTATCTACCAAAGGCTGAATTGCTTTACAAGAAAGTTACCCACAACACCGTGTGGAACCAAAAGATTTTTTAGGGAAGATTGATAAGACACCTGGTTATGTAAAGAAGGACTTCTGTGGAGTTTTAGACTAAACTAGATTATAAAGACCTACGCTTTGATTAGTGAAATCTCCTAGGCACTGAACAGCTTTTAAGCATGCCTAGAAATACTGTCTTGTTGTCTGGGCTGGGCAGCTAAACATCTTTTTCATAGGCCTGATTTCTTACACAACCACACTTTAGATACATTGTCAAGTTCTCCCGTTTTAATGTAGATCAAGGATTGGCTGGTCAGTGGCCTTGACTGCCATGCCCTGTACCTTATCCCTGCAGTATTTCCTGTGTTCTTATTAAACTCTGTTTCCAACTTTTGCCTGGGTGAGGGTATCTCTCTTTCTGTGGGTGGATGGGGGTGTATGAGGTTCTTTATGCCAGAGACTGGTGTGAGACAACTGGTCAGAAGATTGGTGTGCCCGAGGTGCAGCAGCTGGAGAGACCAGAGTGTGTGTCTTGGGCATGTTTGTCAGTCTGTGCCATTGCTAGCAAACACCAAGCCGGATTAGCTGTGGACAGGACAAAATATCTGGGAGTTGGATATTTGAGAGACTGTGATCCTGGGCTAGATACTGATGAAACCAGAGGGCCTCATAGTTGGATACTTTAGAAATCAGGAGGTCCAAACCAGCTGTTAGGAAGATCACAGTGTCTGGGTCTTGGCTACCAGTCTGATCCTAGGTCTGGACCAACTACCAGAGGGACCAGCATGTTTATCAGCACATGAGGCAACTGGTAGATGAGTGCATTCAGGGACTGTCTGGGAAACTCAGCCTAGCTACTTAGGTTCCACTGTGTCTTATGCTATGGTCTTTCATCCTGGTTAGCTAGAAAGGGGAATGGGATGATGTTTTGTGTTTTTCTGTACTCAGTTTTCTCTTTGTGTATTTATGTAATATGTGCCTGCTGGGAATATGTGCTTGTCCCTGGTATGTCTGGACCTCAAGACACAGAGATTCAGGAGCCTCTGTGGGGATACCAGATTGGACAATTCCTAGCACAAGGAAGGTACTATGTATACCTGCCCTGTAATAATTTTTCTTTTCCTCTTTATTTGCAGGTCAATGCCAAACAGTACAAAAAGGTATGATGTGTTTTTGCTCATTCTTCTTGGAAAATCTCAAAACCTTAAGTATTTCTTCATTATTTCTTGACAAGAATTCTAATGTTGGTACTATAGCAGGTCTTGTTACAAAAGCAATGTACTTTTTCACTCAATGTAATATTTTGCAGCTGTGACGACAGTGTTTATCAAGCAGAGTCATTATCAAGAGAAGGAGGCTTAAACAAAGGACTCATTACTGGAATCTACACCACCCAGTACTAACCAGGGCTGACCCTGCTGAGCATCCGAGATCTGACGGGATCGAATGACAGGGAGGCATTTAACTGCCCATGGGGCGGTCCCTCCTGAGACTTGAACTCGGGCCCTTGGGATTCAGACTCCAGAGGATTTCACTGTCACTGTCCGAGCTTGCTCGGCCATGGCAAATGGACCTCAGGACTTAAATGGTGGGCGGGCCAGTTCTGCGCACTCTGTGCGTCACCTGAAATGATCCACTAGCGCAGGCTGGAAGGGCACCCCCACTGGGGGAGAGCCCTTCCCCAGATCTTCGTTCATGAAGTCTGGCCATTATTATATTATTATCATTACTGTAATAGCCAGTAATTTTATGAAGAGATAGATTTTTATTACTCCATTTTTGCTCTGAGTGGGTTGAAGGTATCACCAACACTTATCTGTCCTAAGACCTCCTAGCCTGATTTCTTTAAAAGTGTTAGATTTGTAAGAATATGCATGTAATCACAATTATGAGTCTGCTTGCCTCTGGTTAAGTCTCAGAAGAACTTTTGATCTCTTTGGGCATTTCAATCAAACTTCACACAAGGCCTGCAGTTTCAGTAATATTAAACTACAAATTTTGTGAAGCCAAACAGAGAAGAGAGATATCATATTGGTACACTCCCCACTAAAGAAAAATATCTAGATGGTCTCACACCTCACCAGTGAATCCATACAGAAGGGCAAGGACAGGGACAAGAGTGATATCACAAATACAGTTTTATTCAGGAATCTGAGCTTTCCCCATATTAGACAACAGCAAATTCACACCTCAACAGAGGATTTTTCCCTCTTAGGAGTTTAATAAGCTCAACCTGTATTCATAATTTATATAAAATAAGATTTAATTGGAAATTAAATTGGAGAGACGTGGATTTGATGGGTTGACCATTAAGTGGATAAAGAATTGGATGGATGTTCACACTTAGAGTTGCAGTCCATGTCTTGATATTCAGGAGGAGAGTAGTGATGAGTGGCTTTCCTCGGAGGTCAGTATTGGGACCAGTGTTGTTTAACATCCTTGCCGGCACCATGGACAGTGGGAAAGAGTGCACCCACAGCAAGTTTGCCAATGACACCAAAAGGCTAGAGGGAAAGGATGCCATCCAGAGGGACCTTGACAGGCTTGAGAGGTGGGTCTGAGTGAATGCCACGAGGTTCAACAAGGCCAAGTGCAAGGTCCTGCACCTGGGTCAGGGCAATGCCAAGCCAAACACAGGCTCCGTGGAGAATGGATTGAGAGAAGACCTGAAGAGAAGGACTTGGAGGTGTTGGTGGACAGGAAGCTCAACATGACCCAGCAATGCGCACTGGCAGTCCAGAAAGCCAAAAGAGTCCTGGGCTGGATCAAAAGCAGGTCAAGGAAGGTGATTCTAGTTCTCCATTCCACTCTCATAAGACCTTGCCTAAAGTACTACATTTAGCTCTGGTGCTCTTAACATAAAAAGGACTTGAATCTTTTGGACCAGATCCAGAGGAGGGGCCACAAGAGGGCTGGAGCACCTCTTCTATGAAAACAGGCTGAGAGAGTTGGGGTTGTTCAGCCTGGAGAAGTGAAGGCTTCAGGCAGACTTTAGAGCAGTCTGCCAGCATGAAGGGGGCCTATAAGAGGTCTGGAGAGGGACTTTTGACAAGGGCAGGTAGTGACAGGAGAAGGGAGAATGACTTCAAGCTGAAATAGGGCAGGTTTAGATAATATATTAGGAAGAAATTCTCACTATGAAAGTGGTTAGGCACAGTACCAGGCTGCACAGAGAAGTTGTGGCTAACCCACCCTTGGAAGTGTTCAAGGCCAGGCTGGATGGGGCTCTGAGCCACTTGGTCTAGTGGAAGGTATCTCTGTCCCTGGTAGGGGGGTTGGGACGAGATGATATTTCAGGTCCCTTTCTATCCTAAACCATTCTGTGAGTCTATGAGTATGTGCCCATCTCTCATTTGGAAATCAAACTTTATTAATTTTAATTTTGGTGGTTTTTAACTTCGGTGGTTTTCAAACTGTGTTTTAAATTAAATCCCATGTGGGTTCGGTACTCTAGTGTTTTCTGGGCAGGGATTTGTCCTTTTTTTTTTTTTTTTTTTCCAAGTATTGAATTAACAAAATACATCTTATTTAGAAACAGTGGTTATCAATCAGATAAACTACAGTGCCTCATGAAATTGTCAGATACCATTTGAATTCTGAATGACATCTACTTGAATCAAACTGTTTGCAATCAATCTCCAGATGAAGCATGCTTCTCATCATCTTCCTGTATGTTGTTTTAGACACAAAATTAATTTGAGGGTATTGTAAACTGCTTCCAGCCTATCTGAGAACAAAAGAAATGAGTTCATTAAATGTGGTATTTGTTATGTTGTCTTTGAACTATTCAGAATAACTGTGAAGCAAGTTATTTTTCCTCTGTTCATCTCCTTTTTGTAGCAAAATGCGTGGATATTGCCTTAAGCTCTTGTACTGATGTTGCCTATACTCAAATGGTGTATCCTAATTTTCTGGATCAGAAGTCTCGAGAGGTGATTGAGTACAGCTCTGAGTACCTGCTCATCAGCGTGCTGCACAACTTGCTCCAGGGAGAATGTAATCCAGACCTGAGGCTCCTGGGCTGCTCAGTGCTGGCCCCACAGTGTGAAAAGGACAAAGTTATAAAGCCCTGCAGGCATGTCTGTGAAAACCTCAAAAAAAATTGTCTCCCTGCCTTTGATGCAATAGACATGGCTTGGCCCTATTTCTTAGACTGTGATCGCTTTTTTGCTGGGGAAGAAGAGGGATGTTTTGACCCGCTGGCAAAGCTGAGAGGTAAGGAAGGAAGCTCTGCCAACACATCCTGTCTAGATGAGAAGGGTCTCATCTCACTCAGCTTCACATATCTATGGCACTAAACCTCTTCACTTGTCATCTTGTTGTCTTTAAAGACACCTGTGTAATTCATTTTGTTCCACCTATTTTAAACGCTTAATTAAACTGTGTTCTAGAAGTATCTGTTTCTCTCCCACATTTAAAAAGAAATCAAGACAGGCACCTCAGAGCAAGATGTTTAGATGCATTTAGATAAGCCCTGCCTTGTGTGATAGCTGTCTATATATTTGAAATACTGTATTTTAAAAGTGAAACTTTAATGCACTCATAAATTCCTGACTGCTTGACAAGCTTAACAGCTTATTAAAGTATTCTCATTAATGATTGTCACAGATTTTTGTTTGGATGAAGAAGATCTAGATAGTTGAAGACAGATGAATCTCATAAAAAAATAAATTTGAGCCATCAAACTCAAAGGGAAAAATCTGTACAGTTTGTGACTAAAATGTGCCAGCGTGCCAAAGGCCAAGTTAAAACTGGAGGTTGCCAAAATATTTATCAGTGTGCATATGCATTAGTAGGATTTTGCAAAGAAAATATAACACACAATAAACATTGTAGGATGTACTCCATACATTTAAGGTGTTGATTGTGGCTGTATTTTCTATAATTCTTCTACTTATAAAGATATTTTGCAAAAAAGGTGCAGATTTTCATACAATCCTCTGAGTACTGTGGTCTTAAACACTGTGTTACAATTTTTCTTTACAGGAGAAGTAGATGTTGAGGAAGATTTGCCTTCAGATGTGCCAGCAACTTTTATTCAGTTCAAACACCATTCGTATTCCCAAATGGTGAGCACGTTGAAGAAGACAGCTTCCAAGTGCTCCCATATTGCAACAACTTACAGCATAGGTCGCAGTTTTGAAGGGAAGGATCTTTTTGTGATTGAGTTTTCAACCAAGCCTGGACAGCATGAACTGCGTGAGTTTTATCAGTGTTGATCAGGTTGCTTGCGGGGAGACTAATTTATCCGAGTGCAAACATGTCCTATTAATTGGACATCACTGAAACTGGTAAAAGCATTGGTTCTAAAACATTTCTCCTTGCTTGTGTTCCTGAAGTACGGTGATACTCAATGTTTTACTATAGCAGTTACAACCCAGGAGCAATTTCTTACTGTGATGACCTCTGTGTATGACCATGGTTGGCATTCCTTGTTCCTAGATGCATGACCATGTACTTGCTTGCAGTGACATGGCTCTTATATATTTGTATCCAGTGTACAAAGAAGTAGGAATAGTTTTCTGTTACCCTCCCTACCACTTCCTCAGTCTCCTTTTTTTTATCACTGTAATGTGAAACCCCCCCACTTCTTACAAGTAATACCTGTCCCTAGTCTAAATATGGTCCTTCACATCCTAAAATACATAACATTTTCTGAGAATGCCTCAGATACAGAAGGACATTGACATCAAAAAAAGAACAATCCAGCACAGAAAACAATCCTCCTGAAAAGAGATTCAGATCAGTGCAATACCTCTCAGTGTAACAGGTGGATGATACCAGGAATTTATGATATCATAGCACCTGAAGAGATGCTGTTATACTATACATAGGTGATAAACATATTAGGATATGAATCCTCAGAACTTTTCTGGAGAGGGGAACAGTGATAATCTCTATTTTGTAGATTCATCACTTGCGACAGCAAGGGCGAGATTTTTAAATGTTCTAAATTCTTCAAAATTCAGATAATTTTCTTGGCGAGTATTAGGTATTGTTTTCCAGTTACCAGCTCCCAGCTCAAAAATCATACCTGACTAAATCTGGTGGACTGCTACGAGCAGTGCTGCATACTAAGGGTCTCATGTTGCTTCTCATCCGAAAAGCTCCAGCATAAACACAACCTCAGCAGTGTGGCAGAACTGAACTACATCTGACTTAATACTTTATTGAGATTATCATCTCAGGTCAGGCTACTTTGTCCTGTGTGTGCTGTGTTGCAGGGGATGCAGAGAAGACATCAAAGACTGGTAGCTTTGTTTACTCTTGGCCATGCTGCCTTGCATGGTGTAGAGGTGTTTTGAGGTGCCTTTAAACTTGATCAAGTCCTGGTTAGATGTCTTTCTCAGAGCAAAGATCTACACTACATTTTACTGGTCTATCATACTTCCTCTCTTTTTTAAAGAAAAGAAGTTGCAGGTGACTTTTTAAGCTTATACTCCATTTGCTAGGAACACACAAAGCCCATGAATCAGGCTTTTAAATGAAAACTGTGATATGGCATGATAAAAGATGGTAGTTTAACACATTACCTAGCATTTCCTTCTGAATCTGTTGCTTCATGCTGCTCAGGACAGCATAAAAGGAGGTGGAAATAGCTCCAGAGCTGGAGATTTTGCCAGCCTGCCAGCAAGTGGCATAATAGTTCTGTGCCAGGACCCCTCCAATGTCTAGTGCTCAAGGCTGCAGAGGACCAAAGGCAAAGATGAAGGGATAGACAGGAAAGGATGTCTCCGATGTGCAACTAATTTCTACTCTCCATTAGTCTCTAAGGACAGATGGAACTGAGAGAATAACCACAGGGAATTGTGAAATTATGTGTTTCTAATAGTCTTATTCCAAGGCTATTTAGCCTGAAAGCCACCTTTTTATGCATGACCCAATTTCTATTCCAAATAATAGGGTAATATATTACACATCTGCAGGTAATTTCTAGGGTCTGTGACAAAATTGAAGCCATCCAAGGTAAGTGAGAGTGCCAGGGGTATATTTTGTTCCCTCTCAGCCATGGCTTGACATTTTTGTTTGAAGCATTCTTTGTTTACAATTAATGATGGGTCCAACAAAAGCTGAGAGCAATGACTGCCCCTTATGGTTTGGAATCCTGACTGATTGGACTTAACTTTATTTCACACTATTTAAACTGTTGCTGAACTGATGTGTAATGGAAGGAAGTTCACCTGGAACTGCATTGCTATTTACAGGAAAGCGTGCATGAAATTAGTGTAAATAAAACTTTCTGACTCATCAGTAAGCTCTTTGGGTTACTCTGCTTTTGAAAGCCTCCCAGGGATAATCAAATTAAAGCATCTCATTACTTCATATTCCACAGTCAAGCCAGAATTTAAGTACATTGGCAACATGCATGGAAATGAAGTTGTGGGGAAGGAACTTCTAATATACCTTGCACAGTATCTGTGTTCGGAGTATCTTCTGGGAAATCCTCGCATCCAGACCTTGATTAATAACACCAGAATTCATCTCCTGCCTTCACTCAACCCTGATGGGTATGAACTGGCTGCAGAAGAGGTAAAAGTTTTTTTGTAAGGAGTTGTTCAGGCCTTCATGTTTCTAGAATTTCCCATGGGAAAGGACAAACTGCGAGGGGAGAGCTGCATAAAGGAGAGAACATTAAAATTGGCAGCCAGAATCCCAGGTGGGCTTGGTGGTGGGTTGTTTTCCAAAGATGATGTGAACAGAAATAAGAGGAAATCAGAACCATATCTGTCATTTTTGCTGCCTGCATGGGATGATGTGGGTATGACTGTGTTACTTTTTCACACATTTAGCACACTCTGCAATCCGTTCTAGAACAGAATGCCTACTGACTCACTGTAATGACTTCAATTCTTTTATAAGGAAATGTAGTTTAATACCATGGAATAGATGTCTCCCCTCTTTCAGAAGTGCACGTATAATGAACTGTGAATATTTTCTGTACTGCCACAGTTTCATAATGGATGACAGTTTTCAGAGATCAACTAATTTCTAAGGAAACTAGTGAAAACAAAAATTCTATTATATATGTTACCTGACATTCTTCTTCTTTTCACCTCACTGTTTTCATTACCATCATTAGCATGCAACTAGATCTTTCTTCTTCTGTGTTGCTCATGTGGTGAGCTCTGTCAGTTGGATGAGTCTGGGGTTATTGCACTCTGCCTGATCCTATCTTGGGGCTTCAGCTGTATTTTCTGTTTTCCCTCTAACTCACTCTGCATGCTGCTCTGTGCTGAGCAAGAGGCTGCTGTGTTCCTCTCATGAGTCACATCACTGGTGAGTGAAATGATTCCTGAATGCTGGTTAGTGAATCAATATTCATAGGGACAAAAAGTGATTAATGAGTGTGTTTTTTTACCCATATAGACATTTTCAGTTTACTTCTTTTAAAACTTCCCTTTTATTAAAATGGCATTTGAAACAATTTCCACAAAGTGCTATTTTGAGACAGGAACTTATTCTGAGGTTGTCTTCTGTGTTACAAATTAGGGAGCTGGTTACAATGGATGGGTCATTGGACGACAGACAGCTCAGAACTTGGACCTGAACAGAAATTTCCCAGATTTGACATCTGAGGCTTACAGAAGAGCTGGGATTCATGGGGCCCGTCTGGACCACATCCCCATTCCACAGTCCTACTGGTGGGGTAAGGTATGAATTACAGATTTTATAAATCATATATACTACGGAGCAACTCAGGAATTAAGAAACTGAGATTGCTTGGTCTGAAGTTATTTGCTGGTAATGAAATTTTGTAAGTAGGACTCCACTGGACAGGCTCAGAATTGGCATGAAAATCATGGTGTAGGTCTGGACAAAGAGGCAGGTATCACAAATCATTCAGAAAATTTGTGGCTAATTTGAACTTTGCTATTTTAGATTAAGAATAATGACTGTTATGAGGAGGACACAAGTGTCTAATGATTCATCATTAGTGACTTAAACTGTGGTGCATGTTAGGACTTTATGGATCTGACTGTCATTGCACTAAGCTCTACACAGATTTGATGCAATAGTGGTTTCTGCCTTGGAAAATGTACAGAGGCTTCATGTAAAGTTGTGTGGCATCAGCATCCATAAAAAAAAGGATGTTTATAAATGACTGTAACCAGATAGAGCAATGGAAACAGCCTGTCAAGCTGCAGTGGTGCTGGAAGGGAAAGTTCCTGCTGCAGGAGGGGAGCAGGATTGAGGCAGTTCTCCAGGATCTCGCACTCATCACCACTAAGTTCTGTGTTATGGTATGTCCAGGAATGTAAAACTCACTCCTACCTGTATCACTGGCAGCCCAGCAGCCCCCAACACTAGCAATTCTTAATGGAATTTAGTTCCCCTTGAGAACAGAATCACAGGAAGCTAAATCAGTAGTTCTAATATTGGGAGCTCTGCTTTTCTTCTGCTTTTAAAGCCACTTTATTCTAATACAATTTTTTATTGCTAGCACAAAGCCTCAGATAGGTGGGGAACAAGATTGTTTCAACAACTGCTGTGTTAGCAGAAGATTTGGGAGACCACACTTGAGGTTCCTATTCTGCTGCAGGTGGTCTTGTATAAAGCTAGGTCTAAATCCCAAAGGCATTCCTGATGCTGCTTCAGTGTTTTGGTAGCCCATTTCACAGTAGTGAAATCTGGATAAAAGCACCTCACTTCCTCAGGATAATGTGTGTATGAAGATGCAAGGCTGTGAGAGCCCTTGGTAATGCACAATGTATTAGACCACTGATTTTTGACATAACTAAGCTCAAGAGGTTTATTCTATTTTATGTATGTAATCATACAGATCCCAACTCATGTCACTGGACTTCTGCATGAGTGTAAGGTCACAAGCTTGGAAGTTTTCAACTTTTGACTGAATAAGGACAGGCAACAATGAGCTGGTAAATGCAAGTGGAGTACAGAGCCTCAGATGGGAAAAAAAAGGATTGAGAGCTGAGGAGCAGAGCTTTCAAATGAAAACAGACAAAAAACCAAGAAAGGATTTTAAGAGAAAAGTCCGAGATTTTGATTCACCACTGTGATGAGTTGTGCCTACCTGGATGCCAGGTGTCCGCCAAAGCCACTCTATTGCTTCCCTCCTCAGCTGGACAGGGGAGAGAAAATATAATTAAAAGCTCATGGGTTGAGATAAAGACAGGGAGACATCACTCAGCAAATACCATCATGGGCAAAACAGTATGACTTGGGGAAATAAGTTATTTATTTTATTTATTATTAATCAAATCAGAGCAGAGTAATGAGAAATTTTAAAAACATTTTTCTCCTATCTCTCCCTTCTTCCCAGGCCTAATTATACACCTGAATTCTATACACCTCCTTCCCCTTGGTGGTGCTGGGGGACTGGGAATGGTGGCTGTGGTCACTTCATCACATGTTGTCTCCGATGCTCTCTCCTCCTCAGGGAAAGGACTCTTCACACTCTTCCCCTGCTCCAGCATGGGAAGTAAAGGTTGGAGGCCTCCCTCCAGCTATGCACTCACATTCTGTCTCTGTGTCCTGAGGTGCAGGTTTGAAGATCCAAGCAATACTGAGGAAAGACAAACGTGTCTTCGCTGCTATTTTAGCCAGAGCCCGGTGCAAATTGTGAGCTTGTCTCACTCTGTGCAGAGTCATGTAACTCTCTGGATTTTCCGTTCCAACCTCCTGCCTCGCTCTCTGAGTCCTGCTTCTGCCCTGGTCCTTCTGCTGATCTCTGAGATGGTCAATGGTAGGCAGACACTTGCAGAAGTCATTTTCATAACCATGTATTTAACTTTCTTAGACACTGTGTAGCACCACAGATTTCCCTCACAGTCACCACCACAACTCTGCCTCAGCTGCAGTGTGCCGGTCACACTCGGTTGTGTGTCACCACAGACATGGGAACAGAGCCTTGGCACACAAGACCCCCTGCCTGAGCTCTGCCTCTGTGGGTGCAGACCTGGTGTTATAAATACGTTACTTCTCCTGAAAACATTTCCTTGTTTTTAAAGAAGAAATAAGATGATCATCCAAGGATTCATTTCTCAGATCAGCAAAGCTTAGGGAACTTCCAGGTGCTCTCCTGACCCCAAAGTTGCTCCTGACCTAAACAACACCCAAAGTATGTCCAAATCCATATGCTTTGCAGAACAAGTGAGGGAACCAATCTGCCTGTGGCCTTGATAGCACCACAAAATCTCCCTGATGACTGTAGTTTTATTGCCAGGTTTGTGAACCATGTAAGTGGTCTCACAGCCTCGTGCCTCCCTGCTCTGCTGGTGGTATTGCAGGACAGCCAAATCAGCTCTCCCTTAATGAACCTCAGTTCTGTCAGACAGATGAACCCATGGCTCTCACAATAGTCAGCTTTGCGCGTGCAGGAGTATTAGATTGAATATTTCAATACCAGCCTCTCAGCTTTCATTTACTTAATAGTGTTTGTTACCTGCCTTATTAAAGTAATTATCTGAATATTGCAGGGCATTGTATAAAGATCAGAAAACAGAAAGCAAGCTCTCAGCCAATCTCCTAAGCTCAGGAGAGCTCCCGCTCCCCATAACCCTTGCTGCACAGTACGTGTTGTTCCCCACTATTATGAATTATTGTAATAAGTGGTCTGAGGGCTCAGACTGAGAGTCTTCAGCCTTCATCTGAAATAAAGTCAGTTCAATTGGCTTGATTCAAACAGAATTTAGAAGTCTTTGCCAGTGGAGGCTGGCATAGTCTTCGGGAGAATGAATCCGGTTGCTTCTAAACAGGAAGAAAAGGAAATCTTTGAAAGCCATGGACGCAGTGACTAATTGCAGTATAATCTACAGAAATGAGATTCAGGTTTAAAAAGGGTAGTGGCTGTTCTCTGTACTTACGCAGAAATAATTTAGCTGTTTTCTAATTGTGCCCCAAATTGTTCTTGTGAGATGGATATTTTAAAATTGATCTCATATAACTTAAAAGCAAGAGCCCTGGTGGAAAAAAAAAAAATCAAAACCCACAAAACCCACATTAAAGGAAAAGTCTATGAATAGTCAAAGGCCAGAGTGACATAGATAGCATCTGCTATCATCTGGTGGAGCTGAACTAGGATGTGCACATTTCAAAGCCTTAATCATTCTGTACATGATGTCACTGAAATGCTATTAGGATAAAAGTAGTGACAGCAAAACTCCTGATTTTCCACAACATTCACTTCAATAAGACATTGGCTTTGTGAGATAGCACTGTCTTGGGACTTATGCAGGTATCTGCTAAGTGAGTTGCCTAATCAGGATGAAGGACTGAAATTGGGAGCTCTAAAATAAAACTGTGCATTTCACACTTTCCCACTGAATTGCAGAAGCAACTTAGAATTCTTCTTATCAAGGCCCAAGAGTGTTGTTTGAAATCAGGGCTGATGCTCCATCAGGCATGCCCTCTCTGGCTGGGAGCTGAGTCAGCTGCAGCAGGGCAGGGAGCTGATGAGATTTTGGGGCAGCATCCTCCTTGGGAGTGCTGCTGCTTTGGGGGCTTGGAGGGTGTGAGCTTGATGACAGACACTCCGCCACTCCATGAATTTCCAAACAGGGATCCACGGGGCATGCAGTGACATTTGCAGCCTCTTACAAACCACCTAGTGTATTCTGCTCTTCAGAAGAGATGGTCTCAAAGGATGAATGAAGCACTTCCAGGGTTAGGGTGGGAATGACTGGTTCAGTCCCAAATTCTCTTGGGATAAAGATCATGGTCAGATCATCCCAGGGCACTGTACAGGGACCAGAGAAACAAATACTTTGCTGCAGATGGCATTCTTTGGATACTGCCAGGTTCCTTGTCAGGAAGCCTGTGGCTGTTTTCTTCTCTTACCTCTGTGTTCTGTGAGTAGGTGTGTGAGACTATAAAAAGTGCAGAACATTTATGCTTTTCTTTTTGAGGCCATTTGTCTGCCTTTTCTAAAATGTTTTTAATGTCATGCCTTCCTGGAAATTCTCTGCTTAATCATCCCAATTATGCAAAAAACTTGGTTAGGTTTCTAGTGTGCAAACTGCATTCTGTGTGTTCCTGAGTTGATGGGACTTTTATCTATTACATCTCGTTTTTAAAGTTGCCTCTTTATAACACTGAAGTTGAAAGGGTTGTGACACAGAGATTCAGAGGCTACCACTATATTGAAAAATAAAATGAGCCTGTTCTCCTGAGGATGAGTGGCACAAACTGGCTTGTATCCATATGCTATCCACAAACTACCGCTCCAATATTTCACCTTATAGCAGTGGGAACACTCAGGTTCCTATTTCTTCCCAAGTATGAGGTACAGCCCTTCACAGCTGCTGTGGCTAGAGGCACTTGTTCAGCTCAACAGCTGCAGAATGGCATTTTAAGGAATGAAAACTAAAAGGACTCAGTTAATAACTATGGCATCTGAAGGGAGGTAGTCTGCTGCTTAAGTTAGGAATGGGGAGGGTGATGTCTTCTTAAATCATCCAGGTAAAACTTTATTTAGAAATAGTTTTTCCTTTGCTTTCTGCCTCTTTGCTAGAGCTGTGATACATCCGTGGTGCACTTTTGCTTCAGTGTTTTTCTGTGCTCCACATGTGGGTTTGTGGTACCCACTTCATCCCCAAAGTTGTGATTTACCAACAACAGATTAGGGACTGATCAAAAGAAAACAGGAGTTAGTATTATTGCAACACTACTAATGTATAGGTCTTTAGAGGTTTTATTCAGTTGGTATTTGCTTGTTTGCTTTTTTTGTGTGTTTTTTTTTCCCCCGCACATAATAGACTTGATTCACTGTTACTAGTCCTGAGGCACTCTGGAGCCCTGGTTCTCTGACATCTGGTGGAATTAAATGAAAGGGTGATATGCAAGGTTAGCAGCCCTAAATAGATCCTGGACTAAGTCCATCGTGACAAATCTTTCTCATTTTTATAAAATCTGCATATATGTCCATGTGCAGAGTCCGGATGAGCAGCCTCTGTCCTTACCAGCTTATCCCCTGGTAACTTCGCTCAGCTGCAAGGAAAAGAATCTCAACTCTCCAGGGGCACTGGCGTGAGTCTGGGCTTGCAGGGACCGGCCACCAGATGACACTGTTATCCCTAAGAATGAAGTAACGCGGGAGAAGGGCCCTGAAATTACTCCTCAGAAACAGGGGGTGAAGGAGCCTCCTGCATTCCGGGGAAGGATGTGTGACTGAGCATCTTCTGGAATGCGGTGCCCGGTCCCTTGGGCTGTGTTTCTGAGGAGAGACTGTCAAAAGGAAAAAAATTATTAAAAAAAAAAAACAAAAAAAAACGGGAGAAAAAAAAACCAAAAAAACTGGTGACTTCTTTGCTGCAGTTCATTGCAGGTAAACTGCAGGCATTGCTGTGCTTTCTATGTAAGAGTTTTCATTTATTTGCAGATGAACCTGGACCAAAGGATAGCAAATGTATTTCCAACAAGTGATGAGAATTACAGATTGATCTCCCCATTCCAGTTTATCCATCCACAGTCAATCCTGCTGATTCAGAAATGAAGTTAGATAAGGAATTTGGTTTGCTAGTAGTGGTAAAACACCACAAGTTTTGCAGCCTAAAATGCTGCCATCATCACTTTGAACTGCTGAAATTGTCACTGTGGTGAAGAGTTATCCTTCTTGTCAAAGTTTCTCTCTATTTTTTGGTTGTATTGTTTTGGTTTGGTTTTGCGTTTCTTTTCCAGTTTTTCCACAGTGAACAGCGTGTCTCATCTGTTCCCTGGAGCAGACTGACTTTCTCCCCTTATTAACCTTTGGGATGGAAGAACCAAAGAGTCTCAACGTAGTCCTTTTGACACACTCCATTTTCCCCTGGGCTTCATCCTGCCCAGGATCAAATCCCTTTGGAGTTGCATAGCTAGTTACAGCTTTTTTTCTCCCGGATTTCAGGTGGCCCCAGAGACAAAAGCAGTCATGAAGTGGCTGAGGTCTATTCCGTTTGTGCTCTCTGCCAGCCTCCATGGGGGTGAGCTGGTTGTGACCTATCCTTATGACTATTCAAGGCATCCTATGGAAGAAAAAATGTTCTCCCCTACACCTGATGAGAAGGTAAAATTGTTTTTGAATGTACTGGTGTGGTTTCCATGAGGAAATGTTTTCTTTTAACAAAAAACAAACTGATTTATTTAGATTGTCTACATATGCATGTGTGTATGTATGTATTAAATATTAAATATGTAATAAATCATATGTTTATATACATGATGCAAGTGTATACACATGCATGTAATATGAGATTATCTCAGTTGGTTAGAATATGGTACTAACAATGCCAAGACTGCAGGTTTGATCCCCATATGGGCCATTCACTTAACAGTTGGACTCAATGAGCTCATGGATTCCTTCCAACTCAGAATATCATGTGATTCAAATTTATAAACTCATTTAATGTGCTTTAAAGTATAGGATAGTTTACACATTATCAGCTTAGTCTGGAAAGATTTACCATCTGTTATGAGGCCAAACATTACTTCATAAAGCATGGGTTACGAAAATTCAGGCTTTTCATTTTTAAGGTGAGTAGTCTGTGATATTTCTACCAGTGATCTCTAGAAGAAAAGGAAGAAGCTTGACCAACAGTCTTATTTTCTGTTGAAATCTACAGAGGGAAAAAAACTAGGCTGGCTGCCATATGGTGGCAGCCTTGTAACATTTATTCCAGGTCAGTTGAACGGGAATGGTTTTCCTTTCTTGTCCCTGGAAAGTTCCCCATTTGGGACACACTGTAAATCTTCTGTGAAATTTTTTGCCATCTTTCCTATTTCCCTTTGGTTTCCTCAATCTAGTATTCATTGCCGACATGCCCACTAGGAGAACAGCTAGCTTCTCAGCCTTCTAGAGCTTGCTAAAAATGTCCCTGGTCTCTTAAGAAAAGTGATTCTTTGTATAACAAACAGCAGTTGAAAATAGTGAGAAGTTGATCTTTGACTTGAAGCATCCACTACCTTTGAGCATATCTCTTGGCTGACTTCTAAAATGACAGTTCTCACCAGTACATGCTAAATATTAAATATTTATGACTGTTAAACATTTTCTATATCAATCCATTTCTTCTGAGCTGTACAATGCCTACTTGACTATGCACGTATGAAAATGATTTAGCTGTAAAATGAAGCAGGCATTGCACAGTAAAAAAACTATGTAAGAAATACCTGGTGGATGCTAATGAAAGCTACAGAAGCTCTTGGTGAGGACTAGAGGAAACCATAAACCTGTGCATTTATACCCCATTGCCTGGGCTAGGGCTATACTGGCTTAAGCATAAATGGTGAAGTATGGCCATATGTGCCTTATCAAACAGCTCAGCTGTGGAATGCAGGTACAGGAGTCCCTCCATCGTCTCTGCTCAGGGACAGCATGTGTATTTTGAGTGAAGGGATACAGTCACACAGACAAAAGGCTCCATCCCAGTGCAGTGCACAGCTGGACAAGCCCTGACCAGGCTTGCAACACTGGTATGCAACACTGTAAGACAGGGAACCTCCTACTGGTGACTGCTGTACAATCAGTGGCTGCAAAGTCCGGGAAGCTGGCTGCAAATGTGAAAGTTTAAAAGAGTAAGTTAAAGAGTAGGTCTGGGGATTTCCTCAATTAAACCCAGTTTTTCAAATGACTCAGCACAGGAACCTTAACAGCACTATCAGTATCACTTCAATTTTTGCAGAGAAAGTGATAAAACCTGTGTGTGTGAAGTGACTTGGATTTAAGTGTTGTCATCTGCAGCTGCTGCTGCCAGGGAACCTGCATCCCAAAACACAGCAGTTTGGTTATTAGCCATAACCTCTTTTCTGGTTTCTGACCTGTCCCATTTACTATGGAAGAGGAAACTTGCAGCCCAGGGTGAAATGCTGCAGTGCAGATATTTAAAAAAATCAAATTCTGAGAAATGTATTCAAACCAGATTGCCCTGTTTGAAAATGCATATGGGTGCTGCCACTTCCCCATGTCCATCCCGGTGTGTGTGTGGTAGCACAAGGATCCTCTTGACAACTCTTCCAAGACAAGGCAGATTTCAAGCCTCTTAAGCCTGCATCACAGCCTGGGCTGGTACCTGCTGAGACTGATGAGTCTGAAAGCTGAACCATGTCCTTACACTCACATTCTTGCATATGGTTTTCAGCCCACCTATTCAAAACCTCCCCATATTTTGGCTTTTGTGGAGATGGACGTGTTTAGCAGGCCCTCACTTTGTGTTACACGAGAAGCTGCATTGATGCCTCTGCTCATCAGAGCAGAAAGGTCCACAAATCAAGTCCTCTCCCTTTGGTGAGTTGAAACATTTCCTTTCGTCCCCCTGAAAAACCTAACTTGAGGCAATTAGTGGGGTAAAAGTGGTGGCCAAGGTAACAGTGCTGACCTCATTTTCCCAAATGAAGCATCACACTACCAAATTCACATGAATTCCTCTGTATTTTTTCCTGTTTTGTTCCACAGTATTACACTTAAATGTATAATTTCTTTTGAGGTACACAACTAGTCATACATTAGGTGCTAAGTGATAAGAAATTTATTGTTATCCAAGAAGTTTTAAATTTTTTTCAAAAAAAGTATTATTTTTTTTCCCTTTTTTTTAAAATTGATTTCACTTGCTTTAGGAATTTTCACTTTCTCTTGTCACTACCACTTGTCTTCGTTCACTTGCACTAGTGACCAGGCAAAAGCCTTATGCCTCTTGCTATGAAACAAGAGGAGACTTGGTCACCGGAAACAGCACATCTTTGTAAAAGGTGAGAAACATACTCCTAAGTCACATGGGCACTTTCAAAGCTTTCTAGCAAATATCTTTCAACAAAGGTTCAGAACCACAACCCAAATTCCTGTAGAAATTAAAGATATTGAGCCTGGCACTGAACTACTGGCATTAAAAGTTTTTTTAACATATTTAATTAACATCCACTTCTCCTCAGCAGAACGTTGAAGGACATCTAATTTTCTGGGCTGAGTAATACTTAGAAACTCAAGGGAGCTGCAGAAGCATTTTATATTAAATCAGGAGTTTTAGTGTCTGTTCATCAGAAATATTTTGGTAAATTGTCTTTACACTTATATTACATGCTCTCTTTCCACCTTTCCCTTGTGACCTACCTGATCCCATAACTGACTCTGCTCTGTGATTATTAGAAACAATCAGAAATATTAATCAATGTTGTGCAACTGGTCATTTTGGTCTTTATCCTTGATGTAGTCATCAAGCATAAAGTTTTAGGATTACTTCTAAACCCAGGATTTTAGCCACTCAAACTCTTGCACACGTTTTCTTTAGCAATACGCAATGAAATTTTTGATGATTAATAGGAGGTTCAAGTAGCATCTGATAACTGCTGTAGTTTCAATGTTGAAATCTGAAAGTATGGCCTTTGCAGATGAGATTCAAATAAACAAAAAGGAAAGGGGGGATTTTTGTACCAAGTTGGAATAAACATTGGAGAAGAAGGTCAAGAACATGATTCAAATAAATGGTTTCTGCAGATCACTGCTGTTTCTTCTGTCTTCACTACATGTACTGTCACTGTTCCTTTCTGTGTGGTGACTGCTCTGCTCTTCATCAGTATCAACACTCTTAGGAAATCTGTGGTGACATCTTATGTTACCACATCCTTTCATTCACTTTTTGGGAATGGTTTCTGCCCCACAAAGAAGCAACTGTCATTGAGATCAAACTGTCAGGTTTTCCTGTGTGAGTGATAAGTGTAAAGCAAATTGACACTGTCTATTTTAAACAGCAGCAGTCAACATGAAGACCTAGTTGGGCTGAAGGTGATCGAAGTATTTTTTAGAGGGTAAAAATAGCAAAAGCTAAAACATAACCTAAAGGAGGTTGGTAAGAAAGACGGAGAGGGACTTTTTTGTGAGGGAGGGCAAGTAGTGATAGGACATAGGAAATTACTTCAAAGTGAAAGAGGGTAGATTTAGATTAGATATAAGGAAGAAATTTTTCATTGTGAGGGTGGTGAGACACTAGAACAATTTTCCCAGAAAAGCTGTGAGTGCCCCATCTCTGCAAATGTTCAAGGCCAGTTTGGATGAGGCTTTGAGCAATCTGATCTAGTAGGAGATGTCCCTGCCCATGGCAGGGGGATTGGAACCAAATGATCTTTAATGTCCGTTCTAACCCAAGCCATTCTAGGATTCTAGGACAACAGAGAGACCTAATTTCAACCTTAAAACCTGGGAACCTGAAATACTACCAAACAAGCCATCCACTCCTGCCCCAGAAGATAGGTTGAAGCCAAGTATCACAAAATCCACTGGTATTTAAAATGCCATCTCTGGCTAAATATATTGGATTGCAGAGAAGGACCTTAGAGAAGACGACAAATGAAAACTTCCTAGCAAAAAGTCAAAACTTCCTTGCACAGCAATTCATCGCCTCCTTCAGTCTCAAGGGCCCAAGGTGGCTCTTTGGGCTCCCGACAGCAATAGTTACTGACAGCAATGACAGTGTTTACAGTTTGTAAAAGCAAATGTATTTCAAAACCATTTGTTACAGGTATTTAAAATGCTGGCTAAAGCCTATGCAGATGCACACCCCGTCATCTCGGACCAATCTGAGCTACGTTGCGGTGGAAACTTTGTAAAACGTGGAGGTATCATAAATGGTGCTGAGTGGTACAGCTTCACTGGAGGTAAAACTGCTTTCCCATCATATCAAGTGAGGTAAAACCTCTGTGTCACCTGTATGAAACATAAGGGTTTGAACAAAATAATTTTATCCATTTCAGTTCACTTAAGATCATACCCCTGAAAAACATAACTTGTAGGGGATGTAAGTAGCAAAATGTATGTTGGTAACATTTATATTCAGATAACACAAGAGGTATTCAGCCCCATTGTGACCTCAGGAATCGTAGGAAGTTATGAAAAGGTCAAATTTGTTTTGGTATAAAATATAATTTTGTTTTTCAAACCTGAAATGTAGCAATAAATGCTTAATGCTATGCTCTCATTCCTTAGCGGCATGAGTTTGAACCCATCTTGCAGACTATGCAAGCAGCTGCTCTTTCAATGTGTTTAAATAAATTCTTTTTTTTTCAGGGAAAATTGCAACAGAAACAAACATCCTATTCATTTGTGCTTTGGTTGCAAAATTGATTTCTCCAATAATAGTATCTCGTTTTCCTTAGGATTCCTGCAATACTGGCATGGATGAAATATCAGTGTTCATAAATTTTCAGCAGTGGTTCAATTGTGTTTTCAAATAGGACTCAGCTGGATCCCCAAATAATTATGTTGAAACTAGGCATTTAGAATGCTTTGGGGCATGGGTGAGAATTAGGTTTAAGTATCTTTGGCTTACGTTCTTCCCAAAATTATATCCAATGTCTTTTGTACAGAAACAGTTTTGAACATAATAATGGCAAAAGGTCATTTCCTTTCTGATGACCCCTGGCAATCACCTCTGATACAGCCGATTATCCAATTACTGTGATTTACCAATCCTTATCGCTCTATAGCTACTTCTTGGTCAGGAGAATAATAATTTAAAATTATGGTTTTTGCCTCAAAGAAGTGTCATTGTCATTAGTTAATTTGTAGTTGAAACAAGTTGTAGAATTCTGAATTTGTTAAATACTTTTGATATATTAGCATACACTCTTTCCAATATAATAATCCACACCGACTGAGATGGCGTTCAGCTGACTGCAACAACAAAGCTCCAGTTAAAGGCTGCATGGCTTCTTCATGAACTCCCCTTTTTCTTTTTAAACCTATAGGTATGGCAGATTTTAATTACCTTCACACAAATTGCTTTGAAATTACTGTGGAGGTAGGATGTGAAAAGTTTCCTTTGGAGGAAGAACTCTTTACAATCTGGCATGAAAACAAAGGTGCCCTTCTGAATTACATGGAAATGGTATGGTTCTGCTTTTACAGACTTTTGTGCTTACAGTTTTTCTTTTTCATTCTTTGCCAATATTTGTTTCTTTACTGTTTCCCCAATTAGCTATGGAGATAGTGCTGAGTCAATCACCACACTCCACCAGGGTCCTTTGTGCCTCAGTTTGTCCAGCAGGACATACAGAAAACATTTTTCCTTTCCTGCAGGAATTTCTGAGATTGGGGACTGTAAAGGTCTTGAAAACAGTGAGAAAGGATATTATCTGTAAACACTTTGGGCAACATTATGCATCAACTGTGCAAAATTTAATGCTAGATAAAACCCACATATTCAGAAAAGTGTGAATCAACCTTCCTCTTGAAGAGTAAAGCAACAAGATCTGCTCTCCAAGGAGCTTCCTGAAACCTTTTGCTTTCCTTTCCATATTCTGTGTTTGAGTCCCAAACTCTACTGTTCCACAGCAGGATTTAGATTCAGCTAAAATCTTGCTAGAAATGCCATTTACACACTTCCCATTTCAATTTCTTTATAGAAATAGTTTTTAAAGATCTGAAGCCAAATCTTCTAAAGGAACAACTGTGTGTCGCTGAGCATTAAAACATGCCATTTAAAAGTAATTTTTAATATCAAGTTTAAGCTCAGCAAAAACAAATACCTCACTGACAATAAGTAAGTGAGCACAGAAACAGAAGCTGTACATCTTTCTCTCAGCCATTAGTAGATTAGCTTTCTGTCATGCCTTATTTTGATAGAGTACACAGTAATTTAAAATTGTTAGGAGTGTTTTTATGGCCTTTCTAAGCAACCTCTTGCTACTTGTGGTAAGTATTATCATTCAATAAAGTCTACAGTACAGACCACCAAGCTCATTTCGTTTTACAGCTGTCTGATGAAAATGAGTTTTAGTGAATCCAAATGGAGCTGGGTTAAATCCATATATATTGCAACTGAAGTCTTCAAGATGTAAAGATTTTATAGTGTGAGATATTGTAGAAGTCTGTGCCGAAAAAGCTTTTTGAGTAAATGCAGGACAGTAAGCAAAACAACTTTGTAGATAAGGATGACTGAATTACCCCTGATAAGGATTAAGTCTGCCATAACCAATTCAAACTTTTCTTATTCTGATATATACCAGGCAGTTTGGTGTGTGTACAAATCTACTTGGCTTAACACACAAGTAGAATTCATTTTCCTAAACACCGATCCCTTCTCCCCATCAGAATTAATATCAAAACACTCTCCCTAACTGATGTGGCACCAACTTGAGGAAAAATGAATAATAGTACATTTACTAAAGGAAACCAAAACCATATTATTAAAGAAATTTCAATTTTGTCATTTTTATCCCATCATGTTCTAATTGCAAAATTATTTTTGAAGTTGGATGAGGTCATACTAGTTTGAGTATGTCTACACTGTGAATTTAATTTGGATCCAAGATGACTCTTCTGACCAGATTTATCCACTATCTATAAGATAAATCCTCAAGTCCATGCTGAAAAGCAAATTGCAGTGCTTCATCATAAGGGACAGTTTTCAAGTCCTTATACCGATCTGTTCTTAAACCTTACAGTGAATTGATCCACTCAGTACAGAACAGCCATTCAACAAGAGCAGTGACCTTAAGTAAGCCTTACCTTAAATAAAAAGCTGCTTTCACTAGACTAGACATTTTTTTCAAACTTTGTATTATGAATTACTATAAAGTTAGATATTTTAATGTTTATTTTAAAATGTCCTTATATTCCATCAGAAAAGCAAATATATTTTTTCCCATTGTTTTTACGCTTTGGGCTTTTTTCTAGTCTTCTCTTGTGACAAAGGATACTGGGGAGGGAAAATGAGAGGAAGACAAATAAGGAGGTGGGGAAGTGAAGTGAAGAACAGCTCGAGTTGATCATAGTAGTTCAGAGAAAAAATCAAAATGGAATTATTTTCCACTTAAAAAGCTCATATAGACTTCCAAATTAAAAATATTTTTATTTTGGAGCCTTGTAAAAAGAGAACCTTAAGAGGTTTGATGTTTAAATACTGGCTTTTTTTTCCTGTTTTATTTCATTGAGCTTCAAATATAGTGAGCTGTTTGTGCACCCCCTTGCATGACAGAACTCACATTGTTCTTTAGTTTGTCACCAAGCACGTTTCTCAATAGCTCAAGCAGCTCAGTACTGTGCTTGCAGAGAAGAGAAAAAGGATATCATACACACTGCTGTCATGACATTCTGACAGGTAGTGAAGTGTAGGCAGCAGAGAGATGATGAGTCCCAAGTACCTAAAGTGATGTCTTGTCATTGTGTATAGAACACTGGATTCTATTATCATTTCCTTGTGGTTCTGGGTCTAGGGCAGACATTCAGAAACAGTCTTTAAATACTGTGGTCAGATCATGAGGTGGCAGTGATATGTGCAGAGAAGGGTCTCTCAGTGCAGAGCCACATACCTCTCCCCAAAAAACCCCTGGTTCCATTATCCCGTTCTCTCAGCCCTCTTAGAGCTTCCCAAATAGGGAATGTAATTTGAAGGGGCTTTAGCACTTGAGAGCTGCCATAGTGGGTTGAACCTTTTGACAGGTGTTTCCTTTCTACAGGGGTTTTCTTGTAGCAGATGAAGAAGTGATACTGTATAGTACGTGACTCCCATCTGATTTTGCTTTACCTTTACCAGGTTCATCGGGGGATAAAAGGAATTGTGTCTGATAAGTTTGGCAACCCAATAAAAAATGCTCGTATTTCAGTGAGGGGCATTCAGCATGATGTCACCACAGGTAATATTTTTAGTTTAAGATTTTTCCTGGTACAGAGGGAAAGTACTGAGAACTTAACCCACAAAAGTCTTGTCATGTTTGATCGAAATGGCACCTTAACAGAGAACTGAAGGCTCAGCTGTGGGTTTGCTTCTAGAATAACATGAAAGAAGACATATCAAGCTGGCTGTTGAGTTTGACATGTCTCTGGGATGACAGGGTTCTTGCTGTGAAAAATTTCACCTGGAATTGACTGCAGTCCACCAAAGCCAATGTCTGGGAGAATATGGCAATAGCTCTGCTCAGGGGCTGTGCCTCAGCACATGGAGGTGCAGAGCCCTGACAGGGTAAGTTAGTTGAGATATTGTGAGCATGAGTTGTAGATAAGTAGAGTAGTATCCACTCTGACTTTAACAAGTACAATAATTGCAGTAATTGAAGGGTCTGCAAACTTTTTTTTGTTCATGTGGAAATCCATAAACATATGCAATTTTTGGACAATAGCTATATCAAATGCAAAAAAACTAGAACATTGAGTTATGCTCACTTTATACCTGCCACCAACTGGTAAACATGTATTGAGGAATATGCAACTGTTAATTTTCACAGTCATAAAGGTCTGAGCTTTTAGGCTGTCACTGAAATCAATGCTCTCTTTTTATTATTGATTTCAGTGAGAACAGAGTAGGCCATAGGAGTGCAGAACAGAAGACATGAATGGTAACATTTTGCTCTAATGACGGTCATTGAATCAATTTGGAAAGCCAGAATGGTTCATAATGTAATGGATGCTTTCCAGCTTCCAACAAAACTAGCATTAGAGGGGATACAATAGTGGAGATGATGCAGAATTTTGAGGTTGGTAGGAGACTCTGGCATGAATTAGGGTCTTTTTCAAACTTTTTCCCAGACAATGGCTTCCCATTGGCAGTGAACCTTTAAAGGATTAAGAATTAAATAGAAATGTGTTTACACTGAAGGAAAGAGAAGTATTTGCTCTTGAATTAGGTAGGGTTAAGAATGTCATATGATTTAAAACGTTTTTGATTTCAGTGTTAAAAAAGACTAAAAAATTCACTGAGAAAACAGTTTTAACGCAACATTTACTGAGCTAAGAGACTTACCACTCAAAATAAAGGAAATATAAAATGAAGAATAAATTTTTCTTGCTTTTGCCTACAGGCTCTAACCTTCAGCTGGAGGAAATTTACACCCATTTTACACTAATGGCAATTTATACCAGCTGCAGATCCGACTCCATAGTCTTATGTGCTAGAATGTCTGCAAAGTAATTGAATGTAATTTAATAAAAGCAGGGATTTCTTAGCTCCTTAGACATTCTAAATATATATATATATATTGCAGCCTGGATTCTGATTTCACTTTCTTAAGTTTCACATAGTTTTAAATTAATTTCTTTGGGAGTTATTCTTTGTACCCTTGGGAAAACAGAATGAAGGAAAGTTTCTCTTCACTGTGATACAGGAACAGCAGTTACTGACATTTTGTTATGTGAATTTTACTCCATTAGCCCCCAAAGGGCAGGTTTGTACAGGTGGAGTCTCTTTTTGGCATCTAGAGTTTGCATTCAAATATTTTTCAGAATATGGGACCCTTTCCTAGCCTGGCCCCTAAATGCTTGTATTATCTGCGTGTGCACGGGTATGTGAGTGTTGAAGCTATAAAGGACACGAGACCGAAAATCAAGTTTTGTTGTGCCTTTATCTTTCCAAAGCTGCTGATGGAGACTACTGGCGACTCCTGCCTCCAGGGACGTACATCATCAGCGCCCAGGCGCCGGGATACAGCCGGGTGATGAAGAGGGTCACCATTCCTGCCAAGATGAAACAGGCTGGGCGAGTCGATTTTGTGTTGCGACCCGCTGAGGCCTGGCCCAACAAGCTCCTCCGCCGCTCCATGGAAAACATGTACGACCCCTATGACCCACTGGAACTTTTTGACCCTCACGCCCAACACGGGCAGCCTGAGGCTCGAGGTGGGTCACGTGCAGGCAGGGAGAAGCCCTGGTGGTGGTCTTACTTCAGCTCTCTAGACCTGCACAAACCTCTGTGGCTGCTCAAGCAGCGCTGAAGGGCATCAAAATGCTCCGCTCAGCTCACTCTGCTGCCCTCCCACCAGGTTCCAGATGCCCTCGCTGCTCTTGGCAATATTTAAATGTTTCATTTGAAAATATCATGTTAACTCAAGCGCGCTTACTTCTTTTGTTTTCTCCTCACACACAACTGAGCATATCCAAGTCGTTTTTTTAATATATTAAAAAAAATTGTGTATATCCATTCAAAGGCCAGATTTTATGCAGTTTTTTTCTTCGTAATGCTCTGTGCTTCTGCTCATGTAGTTAATCATCACATTCATTATTTATTAGGTCCTAAGTACCTGCAGGAAAATATTCCTGATCCTTTAATGCAATTTTGTACATGTTTTAACACATTAATGATTGCATACTAAAAACAACTTTCAGAAACATTCAGAAAACTCTTTTCCCTTTTTACATTCACGTATTAAGTTTGGTTCAATACTTCTTCTAATAACAGCTCAAAATCTTGAGAGTTTTTTTAAATTTTTACAAGCTTTTTTTAAATTTAAAAATAGGTTTTTAATGTGTTCCAGAGAAATACTAAAAAATGCCTTTACTGTTGGAAATACATCCTATGGCATAGAAAAATACATGAGATAATTTGTGAGGAATTTAGGTTAAAGTGTGATACATTACACTAAGGTTCTTAACATCATGCACTACCCTGAGCCTGTGTACTTGCTAATGAAACTCACAGGCATCAAAGAAAGCACAAGTTTCCTTTCAAGATAGTTGAGCAAACCTCAGTGAATAGCAGTCTTGCAAGATGCTGTCTCTCAGATATCAGATGCAATGTATTTCTTAGGGTGATTTAAAAATAAAAAAGCCCTTATTTTTGATGAAACTCATAGACCCTCACTTCCTTTTGGCTTGAAGGGTTAATGAACTTTCTATAAGGACTGTATTTCCCCACCTAAATGCCACAGTGTGTGAACAGGGTTATTTCTGCAGCTGATGTACTTTCTGCAGGAGCTGTTGGATGAGCTGTGTGGATTGCCCTTCAATTTCTAAAAACTTTTTTGCTCATCTTAGGTAAAGCATCCCACATTTCATGAATCCCATAGTCCATGTGCACATATCTCACACTATAATTGCCTAAGAAGACACAAGAGATGAACGATCTTAATTCTGCAACCAGATGCTGCACATGGCTAAGTACCTTATTCCCAGTTGCAATCTGATTGAAGTTAGGAGTCTGTTATTCATGTGCTTGAATGTCTGCAGGACTGCAGACTATGTTAAAATGAAAGAAAACGATTTCATAGCATTAACAAATATTTATAATATAATTATATGGGAGTGAATGTACTGCATGCACATGGGTATGTGTTCCTTGCCCAGGCTTGCCAAGTTAAAGGATCTCTGAACCCTAAATGTGCCAAGGAAAATTGAGCAAGAGATACACTTCCAGACTTTATTTCCAGTAATAGGTATTACTGCTGTTTTCTGTGGTCATTTTTTTCAAAATCAACTTCCTGTGAAAAAGTGGTGAAGCTAAAAAAATCAGAACAATATGCCAAATTGCTGACTATTAACTGTGCTTTTTAGACACCTAACAATGCCTTGAACACTTAGAAAGATGTTTTCTATAAATATTTCCTAGATTCTCACAGGGCTATTTAGAAATTTTTTCAAGTAATCACAGTAAACCCAAGCCCCTTGAAATGCAAAAATGGAATGACCATGCAGAAATTCCCCTTCCTTTCTGGAGTCCCGATTTAAGATAACGGGTGGCAGTCAAGGCTTGGGAAATATGAATTACTGAGTAGATTGTAAAGATATCTTATATTTGAGGCAGTTTGAAAAATTAGTTTGCCGTACTACTATACCACTAATGTGAAAATTATATGAGAGAGCAAGAATAGCCTCCATCCTTACCTCAGCCATAAAAAGAGGTGTCCAGCAGAGAGAAAGTTGAGATCAGACTTCTGCTAGTTCACACACAACAACCTGTATAGATGGGAAGTTTTAAACCGCGTTGAAATAACTGTGAGGTGCTTGGGGAAGGGTATGCTCCCATCTTCTGGAACTATTTCATTTTTTTCCAAAGAGTAAATCTTCACTTTTCAATTTCTTGGAGGTGGAAAAGACTGACAGAATGACCTGGGTGACTCTCAAAAGTCGACTTGATTTTAGGTGAGATTTAGGACATATTTATTGGTGCTTTGAGAAAACAAAAGAAAGAAAGAGAGAGAGAGAAAGAGAGGAAGGAAGAAAGAAAGAAAAGAAAGAGAAAGAAAAAGAGAGAAAGAATTTGTCAAAACCAGCCAAATAACAATGCAACCAAAATTAGTATCACCTTTCCATTTTTATTTGAGATTGATATCGATTTAGTTCTATATATGCCTAGGAGAGAAAGCATTGTTTTCATTTTGTATACTGAGCTGGATTACATAAATCTTCTTCAATATTTATATAAATGTAGCAATATGTGTTTAATAGCAGATAGTTTTGTTAAAAAAAAAAAAAAAAAAGAGGTATAAGAGGTATAACCCAAAACAACCCACCCCAGAACCTAAGTTGGTTAAAAGGATTGTAAATTGTGATAGCATTTAATCAGCTGTAGGCAACTCTGTAATTAATAACTGAAAATCAACATGGTGATCAGCTCTCTCATGCACCTCACTGGAAGATGCTCACGTGCAGTTTAATGGAACATAAAGTTAGGAGCATATTAAATACTTACTTAATAGTAAGAAGGTTTAAAATACTTCCATGAAACATGCCCTCCTACAGCTGAAGTAGCATAGGAAAAAAGTGAGAACTAACTGAGGTTCTCTGCCAGACTCCACTGTGCTTAAACCCTGCCTTGGAGACTCGGCTTGGTCTTTTTCCAGTGCTTTGGATCATGACGGATTCAGCAGCCAGACAGTGCTGTCAGAAATTATAGTGTGCGTTCATCAGACTCCCTCTCCTTTTAAGTCAGAGTCTACATAATTTTTTTCAATTACCTCCCAACCACATATTGAACAGTATTGATGTATGTTTTTGCAACATCCTCCTTAATAATTAATTTCCCAGTCTCCACATTTGTTTCAGAGGGATCTTCTCTACCATGGAGCCAAACTTCTTCTGCACAATCACACCAATAAATGTTCTGACCTGCCAACTGTCCAGACCTCATTGCCCTGCCAGCAATGAATCTTCCCAACAAGTCAAAGCATGCAAATCTAACTAACAGCACTACAATCATAAAGAGCAAAGCAAAAGCTCTCTGTAAGTCATATGCATAATTTCTCTTTCATTCATATGGCAGAAAAAAGCCAAGGACACATACAACAAATATCAGCAGTTAAATCACGATCAATGTGCATGAGTGATACAAAGAAGATTTGAGTCTGTTTGTTCCATTCATAGAAACTTTTTAGATCAAAAATAGCAATAATAAACAAAGGCATAAAAGTTTGCAGCTGTTGGCATCTTTGTCTCCTGCAACAAAAATGATCTTCCAGTCTTGGGCCACCCACATATAGGAAGGAATGTCTTTATTTTCCTAAAGAGAAAAAAAGAGAAAGGTGTTCTAAGCTAACTGCTGAAAACAAAACTTTAAATGCCAATATCACTGACTAATAGAAGGTCTTCCTGCTATCATTTTTCAGTGTTTATGCAGTTTTTCTGCTCTCCATGCCTCAGTTCAGCAGCTAAAGGGAAGCACTCCAAAATAACACTGCAGTCTGTTCCAAAGTCCTGTGAACCAGCTGTCGAGCAGAGTTTGCCAATCCAGTGCCATTTCTTTGTGACCATCACTCTAGTATTGCACTGCAATTGAAAAACAAGCCAGAGCTGTCTTTAGCAGTTACAAAAGTAGCCATCAAAGTGGGACAAGCCTGTAAGTCTCTGTGGTGATGCCTGCAGACAGACTGGGAGATCTCTGTGATGGGAGGGCATTCACCCCACAGCAGTGAAGCACTGGAGATTCAGCCTTTAGGAGAGGAAGAACAACAGAGATTGGAGCTGTTGGAGTGTCTTGGATGGAAATGTGAGCTGAAGCTGGTACACCTCTTCACAAATCTCCTGTCAGATGTACTCTCATGCTCTTTTCCTTTGCTGTGTAAGATCTGCCTTTTGAAGCTTCCACAGTGTAAGAGGAGTGGATGGAGAGGTTGCAGTATACTACCCCTGCTGTCTTTGTCTTCGCAGCATCTTGGAGGAGGAGATCCTCTTTGACATTTGTCTTTCCTGATGTCATGTAGTCTCAAGTCATGCTGCCAAAGGACTTCACATTGACTTCCTTGGTGGAGCACCCAGACCTCTGTGAGGAGGTGAGCTGCCTCCAGCCATCCATCGTGTTTAGGGGATACCAGAAAGCCTTCTCTGTAGCAGCTTTTTGGTGGCCATGTTGTTTCTGTGTCCAGAGCTGCTTAAATGAGAGTGTAATGAATAGGGGATTTCCCCAGTCTGGCAGCTCCTCCTGGCTCCCAGGGGCCCCCAGTGTCACACTAGTGTCAGTGTGGCCATGGTGGCATAAGAGGTTGAGCACCTCTGCAGCACAGTCAGCAAGAATCTCATTGTAATACCAGGACTGGCACAGAACACCTTTATGGGCAGAGTTTGGAAGCACAACACCACTTATCCATCTGGTTCAGAGGTGTTAATAAGGCCGGCTGGCAAGGTGTGATTGTGTCACTGGACAGGAAAATAAATCATTTTTTTAATACAGAATTTTTCGCAGGTGTCTGCTACTGCAATGTCTGCGTGAAACTGAATTAAGTGAAAGAATGTAGCATTTTAAAAATATTTTAATAAATTTACATATATGTATTTATGTCTTTGAAATACATATAATTTCAGTGTATAGGTTCTTACTTCTCAAGAAGGCAAGAACAACAACAACAAAAAGCCATCAGTATACATCTGTAAGTAATCTTTATTATCAGAGATTATTTTAAATTATGGTAGAAGAGACTTAGAAGTTAAATATTACTCTAAGGAGTTATATCACCTTCTAACAATAGAGTTAAAAGAATAGTGGTAGTGGATGCTGATATTTTAAGTTTCCTTCTTTCAAAATTGAACTTAAATGCTTTTGTGCACTTATTAATGTAATGCACCTGCACCCTTTTCAGTTTTCTCCTTCTGCAACAAGATACATATTCTTAATTTTCATGCAATTACTACTGGCATTGCTCTATGCTGAATCTGATCAAGCATTTTTAAGATTTTATTTGTTTGAAAAACAGTAATTCCATGAAATTGACAAGAAAAAGTCAATTTCTCTCTGATGAAGTCAGGATATTTACCTTTTCATGATTCACACAGAAGCACAATTCTGAAATACCTGTTTCCTTCAAGATGGAAACTTCATTTTCCAGCTTGCAATTAGTCACATTCTAATAAAGATCTTTCTAATTTCTATTAATTCCCTTTTAGGAACTGTGATTTAGTGCAAGAAACACAGGCTTGTTCTTTTCTACCTCATTAGTAATTTTGATTAATTAGTTATTTTGAATAATGGGATAAAAGTCTTAAAGTACAGTATTTTATTTGGTCTAGTGTTTTAAGGAAAGTTGGTCTCTTTCTTCTACAATGCAAAAACTGCTAATTTCTCAGTAAAAATTCACCGAGAAACCTCAGATTATTCAATGTAATACATGTTATCCAACATACACCAGGCACCACCACTTATCCTATAGTTACATGTATAGAAATACCAGCAGTGTTGTAAATTATTAGAAATTAAACCTTGGACTGTTTAAGCAGTAGATTTACAAGAAACTTAAAAAATATTATTTTAAGGTTTACCCCAGAAGTTCAGTATGTAAAGGTTTGAAATTTTCGGTAGTGCCTCTGTGATAGCATGTTTGAGAAGGGGTAAAAAGTGTGCAGCAGATGTGAGAGACAGGAGTGAGTACATGTGAGAGGAACTGCCCTGCAGACACCCAGCTCAGTGCAGAAGGAGGGGACAGAACTCCTCCAAGCGCAAGAGCAGGGATGCCCTGGCAGCCCAAGGTGATGACTATGGTGAGGCAGCTGTGCCTCTGCAGCCCATGGAGGACCCTGGTCCAGAGCAGGGGGCTGTGTCATGAGGGAGGCTGTGATCCCATGCGGAGCCCACACAGGAGTAGCTCCTGCCAGGATCTGTGATTCCATGGGGATCCCACACTGGAGCAGTTCCTGTAAGACTATCCCATGGGAAAGACCCCACATTGAAGCAAAGGAACAGCATGAGGATAAGGAGCACCAGAGTTGAAGTGCTATGGACTGAACATAATACCCATTCCTCATCTTCTTGCACTGCTTAGAGGGAAGGAGGTAGAAGAGTAAGGAGTAAAATTGAGCCTGGGAAGAAGGGTGGGGCAGAGAAGGTGTTTCCAGTTTGGTTTTCTTTCTCTCTGTGCTACTCTATTTTTGCTTGGCAATAACATAATTTAATCTTCATCAGGTCTGTTCTGCCTATGACAATAAGTGATGTCCTTATCTCACCCCACAAACATTTTAATCTTATCTTGCTTTCCCTGCTTTGCTGAGGAGGAGGAGCAAGAAAGCATCATGGTGAGCACTTGGCAGCCAGCTGGGCTTAACCCACTACATTGTGTCTGCGTGTCCCAATGAGCTTTCCACTGAGTGATGTGCCTTCTATGCTGTGAGCAGATATTTAACATGGGTTTTGAATTCTCCTAACCATCAGGGCTTTAAATAAAAAGATATTGTAATGATGAGGACAAAATTTGCTTGTGAATCTATATAAACTGATGGGAAGTGTCTCCTAAGGATCTGCTGGCGGTCCTTTCAGCAAACTGGATGCCAAAAAAGCTAAGGGATTGTGCAAGACTATGGAGGGAGGTGGTGTTAGAGTGACGATTGGCCATTATGGCTTCTTGGCTTCTTCAACCACATGGAAACCAATGGCAGTTCTTCCAGCACATATTTCCATTACCTTTTGCTTGACTATGAGCAGGCTAGCTGAAACAGCTCTGTGCTTACTCTTTATTCAGGTACATCCACAGTTTAGCCTGTTCTCCACTGCACAGTGGTATTAGTTTAAGTGCAATACCAGTGATCCCTTTTAAAATGATAATTTCTACTAAAGCTACACATGTAGCAGCTAATGCAGATGATACCAACAATACATAATTAACAGTGAATAGACTGGTGAAAACCACATAAGTTAGATTAATAAAAAACTACTTCAGAATCCACTGCTTTAATCATCTTTAACAGGAATAAAGATAACATTTGTCATCAGAAAATAAAGTTTCATAGATAAAAATCACAGACAAATATCCATCAATAGAAAATAACGTACGGCTAACTGAAAAAAAAAAATAAGACAGCATAGCTCTTACACTGACATTAAGTAGCATTTTATGTCTGTAATAGTATCTTGGTTAAATATGTATTTGAACTATATAACTCACTTTTAAAATGAACATTATTAAGTCATACCTTGGATGTCTCAGTTGACCTTAATATCAGTCACAAATGTAGGTATAAAGAAGTCCATAAATCCACTGAAAAAACAGAACATGTAGAAGGAGTAAATATCTGGGAGAGAAGATCATGTACATGTTCAAAGACAGGAATACTTGCAACACATTTTTGTAAAAGAATATAACCAAGGGAGAAGGTGACTTCTAAAAACAGTATCTTATATACTGGAGGACTGTGTGATATGACTATATGAAGTAAATCCATTTAATGATAAGGATTGTGGATAGTCTTATTATAGTTTTATCATCCCTCGGCTTCTCTTACAAGAACCAAGTTGGCACAGATCGGTTAACCCAGGCTGGCTCATTTTGACCATGAGAAGTCTGGGCAGGTCATCAGTAGCCCAGGGACATGGTGGTCTTTTGAGAGCAGGCTGGTGTGGACAGGGCTGGAGAGCAGCCACTCAAGGAAGGAAATGAACTAACCCAAACACTAACACAACTATTTCCCTTGGGGAGGAAGAAAAAATGCACCTCTGCAATGATATGACTGTGTTCACAGGTGAATTCTTGCTGGACTATCTGCAGATTGTAACCTCTGCTCAGTCAGTCAGTTCAGTAGAGACAAATGCAGGAAGTGCTGATCTAGATCACGCTGGTGGTCAGCTCAGTGCTCCCTAAGACTGGCAACTAATCCTCCCCAGACAGGTGGGACAAGCCATGGTCAGGGAGCCTTTGCCTTTAAAGGAGGGTGTTTTTTATGGACATCAGCAACTTTAGGTAGACACAGGTTGTGTCATGTGGCTACATTTGGTTCACATTTCCAGTGCTGCAAAGTGCTTCTGAACAAAGCCTCAGCCACCTTCCCCAAGCAAAGATCTTTAAATTGAACTGATATATCACCAGCACTTTGTGGGGAGTAAAATAAAGCCAGATGGCTGTGTCTGTGCTCAGCTGAACAAATAAAATATCCTCTTTCCAGGGTTCAGCTCTGGGATGGCATCATGTCCTGGTACCAGGGCTGGGACAGAACTGAGGCAGGTCCTCAGGTGTTTCTGCATCCCTAGGTCCATGATGTAAGTTCTTCTTGGGCTTTCAGAAATACCTTGGGCCCTTATTAACCCACAATATGGTTTACTCTTTTTCTCAGCCACACAAGCAATACTCCAAATGAAAAGCTAGACTGGAAAAGGGACTTTATATGTATTAAATTAAAAATGTCCCAAACCAGAACTCAAAATTTAGAATGCTCATTTGGAACATTTCTTAATTTATACACATACACTCAGGCATACATATATACACACAAACGTGCATGAAGACATGCATGAAGACATATTTTTATAGAATGCATATATATACAATAATGTATTATAAGTTACATAATATGTTACCTATTATCTTGTAATCAGAAAGATATTTCAACCATTAGGAATAAAAGATTAGTATTACCTTTATTTAATTTGGTTCTTATTTCTCAAGACTTAGTAAATATACCTTGTTTCAAGCCAAATAATAAAGGCTTCAAAAGCAGATGTGTCACAAAACCTAAGGTATTTTTCTTCCTTAATTTCTTAGCAACTAAACTGAATGAAATATTGATGTCTCCAAAATATGAATATGAGTTTTCTGCCAAAAATTAACACTAGAACATTAATGCAAGTGATTTAGTTGGTTCTGTTGCTTTTATAAATATGAAATATCAAACTTTGCCAGTTCACAGGGTGCAAGCCTTCAGTAACAGAATTACTAATGAAATCAAAGGTGAGATCTGAGCAAGTTAAGCAGAAGTAAGGCACAGTGGTTGGGGCTACCGGGAAGCAAAGAAAACAGAAAGACTCGGCAGTTAAAGCAGCATTGTTTTGTGGCTAATGTAGTGCTCAAGGCAACAATTCTGCCCTCCAGTAGGTAACCAGGAAATGAGAAGTATTTTTTGACAAAATTTCTATTTTTTCACTGTTAAGAATTTAATGGAGAGCAGAGAAACTTACCTAAAAAACTGAATGCAGACCCATCTGTCTCTAGCAAATAAATCACTGCAGTCAGTTGAAATCACTAAGAAAACATTTGTCCTGTTTGTGTAGAGGCCACGTGAAAACCCATTTCTCACCAGAAGTCCCTGTCATTTTAGGCAGAAAAGTTGGGCAAGTACAGATTTTAAAATCTCAGAACCTTTGCTCAGCTACTCAAACCTGTGTACCAAAAGTATGCAGGATACTTCTGATGGTAAAAATGCTCACTCAAATGTCTACTTGTCAGCTTGCTCAAAAGCATCAGTCATGGTATGCTGAGGGATACAGACCCTGTTTCATTCTCTGCTGGGATTTCCAGATTGGATTTCCTCCTGACTACCTCCCCTGAAAGGCTTGGTCCAGTCAGCACTCACATTGCTCATCAGAAAAAACTGCAGTTACTGTGTCAACTTGCACCTAAAATCCAGTTAGAGAAGGTAGAGCCTTCAATAGCCCAGTGTTTAAACTATAGTCGATGTATCCTCAGCTTTTCCTCCATAAAAAGTGCTTTGGACTCACATATTCCTTTCAACTGGGCTATTTTCTAATTATTAAGCCCTTTCTGGGTAAGTTACTTGGTATTTCTTAGATTTTTTTTTTTTTAAATAAAACATAGCCTTATAGAACCCTTCCAAATGTCTGACCTAAAATATCTGCTCTGTAGAACTTAGCCTTTAAGTTTGTGGGTACTATCACAAACACCTGTGTAACTTTCTACATAATCCAGAAGAGAATTCCAGTTTCAAGTGTATCTTACTACTGTTTGAATGTATTTAAGGTAGGAGGGAAGAGTTTCTCAATAATTGCTGTCCAGTAACACCACCCATATATGGTCCCAGGCAGTTTCATGCTGCTTGGCAGTGCTTTCCCTGCTTCTTCTCCCTCCACCTCCTCTTATGCAGACTGTTATGCATACTTCATTCATGAAAAACAACAGCAACATGATATGGTGCATTCAGTCCTTTAAAAGACCTGTCTGCTCAGGATTTCTCAGAAATTCTCCATTATGGCAAGAAATGCAGTAAAGGATAGTGGTGGTAATCTTAACCTGTGAGTTTATATAAAGGTATACAGTTTTGACACATAAAAAACAGTGCTTCCTTTAAAATAACCCCTCAAGATATTATATAGTTGTGGATGTCTTCATGAGCTGTTTAATGTCAACCTTCATGTTCAACTCTTGTCAAGTACTTTGTTTCAATTCTACTGTGAGGGAGTGATTATCACAGTTTGCAGACATTTTAATGCTCTTAGCTTTATTCAGATGACGTTGTAATTTACTACCTAAATAAAGCTAAGCCCCACTGCTGACACTGGGGACAGTTTTCAGAAACTGTGATGCAGAAATCTCTCTGCTGGGAACTGGCCACTTGCCTCTCATTGAATGTCAGTCTGAATGCTTTCTTGAGTAGGAATGGGCTATTGAATTTGGGCAAAGGGTAGACATGAAGCAGATATGTATTTGCCCCCAGACTCTGAGAAAGTTTTTCAGACTACACTAGATTGTGCAATAACTTTAAGTCTTGCATTTCTTTAAAGACACATCTTGAGTAAAGGACTCTTCTGCTTTCCTCCTGCCATTGCTAATATCCATTCAGCTCTTCTGCTGCTGCAAAAGTGACAAACTTGTGGCACTTTAAAACGTGAAGGAGAACAAAAGCATTGAAGATCTCAATGCAGCTATGGCTAGACAATTGCCAGTGCCCACATGTATTTGGTTTGACAGTAACTTAGTAACTTACCACGGCTCAACATAGTTGGAGTACAGCTATACCATTAAATACATCCTTTACCCTTAACAATGAGTGATAATCTATTTGAATGGTGAGATAAATGCAGAGATTTGAAGTTAACGTAACACAGGACAGTTTTCTGCTATTTAATCCGTGTTAAAGATGCAAAAGGGTGGTGCAGGCATGCTCTTGACAGTTTGGTTTATAAAAATAAATGTTGTGGTTAAGTGGGTGGGAAATACAATGAGGACCTGAGGACCAAATAGGAAGTGTCTCCACGATTGCAAAAATGCTTTTGCAATCTTGATTTTCTGTGTGTAAAGTTAAGTTTGCAGTGTGCAGACTAAGAAAAGAGACCACACAACCCTTTGAGACATATGGGAGTAGTCATTATAAGAACTCATAAGTATTGGCTAACATGCCATAGTGATCAAATGAAGTAGCTAAGCTGTCTTCTCTTGCTGGAGAATAGGTTGGCTTCTTTTGCCAATTACAGAAACAACACTGAACAGTTTTTTTATTCTTATCATTTATATTTAAATTCCTCCAGCCGTCATCACCTTATGCATTTCATTCCTCTGTAGACAATTCCACTTAGATAAATTCTGGAATATTAAAAAATATTGTACACATTTTCCTGGAGTAAAGTGGAAAGTATCTGCCTGTCTACATCAACATTGACCTTGGAGTGGTGGGCTGAGGAGTTGGCTCTACCCTTATTTCCTTAGTGGTGGGGAGACTGGGAGGTCTACACCGGCTCAACATTGTAGGATGTGCTGCACCAGCAAAGGCAGCCAAATGGCATAACTAGAGATATCAGTAGTAATAAATCAACAGAGCTCCTGCTCAAAAGCTTTCTGGTGAAAAAAACGCCTTTCAGAAGCAACTATAATCTGCCACAAATTTACAGGTACCACCAACCTGCCCTGTCTTTAAAAGTGATGAAGCTCCATGGAGTCTGGTTTAAAGGTTTCTTTTGAAATTGCCATCTTCTTTAATGACTGAAAATTACTCCCAGATCAGCATGGGTAAAACAAATATCCTGATGGCAGCAGAAAGTTGTAACAGCACAGAGGACCAGTGGTGAGTACACATAAATCTGTGAGCATAGAAACCAAGAATGTCTGCTATCCTATTGATTTGTGTCTCAAGGCAGAGTACCCAAGAAGATCCCTCATGTCCAAGCAGAGATAAACTGACTGTAAAGTCACCTTCTCAGTGGGAGCCTTAGCAGGTTTTCTTTCTTTTGAGGTCTTTCTCCCTCTCCCAAATTTTGATTTTAATTGACCAGAAGTCAGTGACAAGCACAGATAGTTGCATGGGCATGCATGCACACAGAAATTCCAACAAACTCACGTGTATCAAGGTCTTTTTCTGCAGAAACCAGCCTAACACGCTTGTAAATGCAAACACATCTGCCCCAGACGAGTGGGGTGGAGTGTTGTTCCACCCTGGATGCAAGAGTGCTCAGTTGCTGGGAAGCTAATACCCATCTACAGGTGTTGAACTCAGGTGCTTTAAACAGCATTGCCAGTGATACAAATAAAAAGCCAGAATGAGTTCATTCACTTTACAAGCAGTGATAAATGCAGTAGAAGCCACTTAATTAGTCTATGATAAATTGCATGCCCAATTAATTGTGATGATTGCCTCGGGGACAAAACGCAACTCGAGGCAGTCTGATGACTCCAGAGTAATGGCACACTTTTACTGAACGTTGGAGAATCTCTTTCCATGCCCTTTCTGCAGTTGTTTGTAGCTGAATCACAACAGTTAACTGTCAGGGAGGTAGTTCCTTGATCTAACTTTGCCCCAATTTGACCTTTTCTTCATTTTGTCCTGATTAAATGAATCAATATTGTCGTAATACAGTGTTTCATTTTGTCTTCCCAGTAGCAGGGCATGGTTATGCCATGGACTTAAAATGCAATTAATGAAATATTTGAGAGCAATGGGCTTCCTTATCCCTCAGAGCAGTAGGTGGGAACTGGGAGGAAACACATTAAAGGTGTAGGAGTTACCTGAACGTTAAAGCAGTGTAGATCTGAAAGTTGTGCTTCATAAATTTATGTGCAGAGTTGTGAAGCATGACCACCACAAGCAGGCTTGTATCCATTTGAGGAAAAAGGTAGTTTTAATGTTTTTTCTAAAGTAATGACAAAGACCATGCAGACATAGCTCTCTCACTTTTAAAACAGTAAATGACTTCACAGGGCAGAGTCAGGTCCCAAATGTGCCATCTGCCTGGTTGCGGTTTGTTTACTTTATACATGATTGAATGTAGTGCTCATCTTGGTTCCTTTTACATAATGATGGTATGATAACCACATAATTAATGTTTCTACTATTTATCAGATAATGAGATGCAAAAAGAGAGAGAGAAATGTCTGATGCTTAAATAGAAATTCTTCTAAAATGCCTAGGAGAAGCTTATATTTATTCTGTGATATTTAACCTATAATTTGATATAATAATATTTAGAAATAGCTTACCATAATAATAAAGGTTGTTCATGGACCTTTCCGGGGATGTTAATTAGTGTTTGAAACACACCCTTTCAGATATTTATTTTTTTTCTTTGGAGATGTTAATTTCCAAAACTTCCCAAAATTTCAGCAGGAAGCAGAATAAAGTGGCACATAATCAAGATAGGCAAAAATATTTCACTTTATTTCAGGAGCTGAGGAATGTCCTGGAAATCTCATGAAAAATTTATTCTGGAAAATATATCTGGGTTTTTCAGACTTTCTCCTCCTGAAAACATCTGAATGCTTATACTCTTGCCCCTTATTTCTTATACAAATGTGGAGCTTATACTCTTGCCCCTTCTTATTTGGAAAGTTAACCTCTCTGTAAATGGAACTGGAGTTTGAGCAGAAACATATGGAGAAAATACGTGTTGTTCTTCTGGTTCCATGAAAAGTTATGAAGTGGAGGTGAAGAATGTGAGCTAAGTGGGGGAAGAGGAGGTCAGTGAGAAATTTGTCCCTGTTTCAAGTATTTTCTCGTCACAGACTAGATTGAGCAACGTTCTTCTCAGGTCAGGATCATGGAAATGTGTCTCCAGTGATTTGAGTTTAGCCTCTCTCGAGACGGATTTCTGTTGGGAATTCTCATATTTCTTAGTGATGTTTGAAATTGCAAATGTTCAGATAAAGGGCTCCATACATTCCCAAAACCCAAGTTCTACTGGCTTCTGTAGCCGTGCACAAAGTTGATGTCTGCTATTAGGAAAGTTCTTTATAAGAATAATTTTGAAGTGTCGTTATGCATTATTAATGGAGACAGATCTGATGGTGAAGCAAACCACATTTGGCAGCAAGAACATTTACTAAAAATGTCATTAAAGAATTTAGGCTGTGCGCTACCAAGTATTTTGTAACTCCCTTCACTGACTTCTTGGCCTCTCTTTTTCTTTCATGTCTGGTAAGTAGCTTGAGGTGGTTGATGAACATTGGAACTGAGGAAGTCTGGCCCCTCGCTGCTGTTTGTCTAAAGGTTTGTTGGCTTTGACACCTAAGAAGAAGGAAGCTCTAACACAGTCCGTGCCTCGTTTTGTGCATTTAGAACTTTCCTAAGACTTCTCTTTCATCTAGGTTTTATGGTGTCAAGAAAGAAGTAGGATTTTTACCATAACCATTCCCCAGTGGATGTAAATTTACAACTTTTTTCCTAATAAATAATAAATTAAATTAATATAATAATAATAATAAATAAATAAATAATAAGTGCCTATTTCCAAAATTTAAAAAATTTTGAGGTCTCTTCCAACATACCCTTGACAAATTTACATCAATACAAGTAGAAAACTTTTGCTGAAATCTTCCACTAAATGATAAAGAAAACAAAAAAAAAAAAAAGTAGGCTTTTTTACTTAGAGTGACACCATGGGACTAATTTCTTAGAAACCTCACCTGAAAAAGGAAGCCGTGTGACATGTATTCCATAAAATACTGCATTCAGTGTCATGTTTGGGGAAAAGTGTATCTTAACTGCTGCATCTCTTACCTAGGTGGCATCTCTGAAATGTTGAGGCAGTGGAACAAAACAGTTATGTTTGGAATGAAATGTCGCCTCAAAGACTGGTTTACTGGGACAATAAGTTACCACCCAGGTGATCTTCAGGGCAGACTGGAATAATCAGAAATATAAGTCCTACTTATATAGTACTCATTTTTATTTAAAAATAGGTAAGATGATCCCATTGTTCTTCTGAAATTTACTGATATCACAACACAATGCAAGTACTTAGGGATTTTTTTTTTGCCATACCACTGATTGTTGGTTATAAATAAATAACCCCACAGAGCTGGAATAAAAAAATGACGAAGCATTTCAAACTAGGGGAATATTCACTTTCAGGACCTGAAATCAAACAGGTGGAAGTAAAAAAAAAAAATTTAAAAAACCTGTATGCATATATAAAAATTATTTATTTTTTATTTTTTTCCCACTGCATTTTTTTATCCATTGTATATTTGATGGCTCTGCAAACCTGGCACTGAGCTCTTTACCCATTGTATTTAGGGCAAGAATATGTAAAGGCTATATGATCTGAAGCTGGACATCTTCAATTAGGGCATGAGCTGGCATTCATGATCTGTAGATACTATAGCCTTGATGGCCAAAGGTAGAGAAAGTTTTAATCATAGACTTTCCCAACTCCTCAGGGACTAATGAAAGCACAAGGTATTCCTTCCAGCAGCTCTGTGACTTCCCCAGATGGATGAAGTGCCTCCCCTTTCCTTCTGGCTTACAAGCAGACCTTTCCTTACAGGTAGGTCCCAATTTTCCCAGTCTTATGGGAATTTGGTGTTGGCCTCATCTAAACCCTTCCTGCATCTGACGGAAACTGCTGCAGTGAACACTACCCTGTGCTCGAGGAGGCTTCACAGGGACATAAAGGAGTGGACAAAACTTATGTCTGAGAGTCTTCCTGAGGAAGGGTTTGCTTTAATCTATGTTTCAACAAAGTACTTAACTGTTATGCCAGAAGGAGATATAAGGAATATGTCATTGCTCAAGTAAGGATGGTCCAGCTGGGACCAGCTGCAGGGGCTGTCCAGCTTTACTAGGGAACCCTAGTCACTTGTAGGTGTTTGCTGGAAAATGACACCTGCACCCACACCTTGTAGAGTCCAGGCTGAGGTTCTCCACCTTCCAAACAGGGCAGCCAGAGCCTCACCCTGAGTGGAGGTGTTTTGGGGGTTGGCAGGAGCAGAACTGGTGGGGCATTAGGCATGTTGACAGAATGTAAATGTTTCCAGTGGCAGATGAAAAGAGCTTGGTGGTTTTGAGGAGTGAAATTTGAGCAAATGCACTCCAACTCTACAGTCTATTCAGGGGTTTTAATCCCTGTGTGGATATTGGCCTATATAGAGAGCTGCTGGACTGTGCTTTTACATAAGATCCTAAGTGACTTTATAAGCCTTCAAGCACTTCCAAATCCTTCACTTTCAATAACAGTACTCTTTGTACTAAAAATTTAGTATATAAAGCTGTATCATAGACTGAGGGTTTGAATATACTCAGGAAAGTTCCACATAATGGCACCTTAATGCCTAGACAAATGCAAAATTCATATACTGAAAATCTCTGGCAGCAGTAAAAGTAAAAGCAGTACGATTCTTTAATGTTTTGTTCAGATTTTTGTAACAGCAAGCTCTACTTCTGAGACAAGCAGAGCAAAATCTCAAGCTGTAAGCTCAGCGTCCCCAGAGTGAATAGGGTTCAATGTAGCATGGATAATTTGTTTGCTTTGCAATTATTTTCCGTCAGTGGAGACAAATTGATTTGTACAATAAAATTGACGGTCACTGCAAGGCAGCTGGCTTTCTAAACTGTCAAAGAATTTGACTAGGTTAAGTGAGTACGAAACTTTTGGAGTACTAGGATGTTCTTTCGTACTGGTAAAACTTGCAAAAATTTTAGGGCTTGCCAGTGATTGCTATGTGAAATTCAATATCACAGAGTGCCAGAATAGTTATTCTTAATACCACCATGAGCAGGACTGTTGCCAGTTTATTAGAGGCCAGCTTTGAAAATTATTTCCACCAAAGCAGAAACTGAAATACAGGAAAAGAAACTGATAGTAGAGCAGATGAACAGGTAGGAAGGAAATAGTAATTGCCTCCAAACTGCCATCTTAATTATTAAGGGAAATGAGATATTTAATATGATCCAGAGTCAGGGATGCTTTGCAACAATAGAGTTTCTGACAGAGAAAAACAAGTAACAAAAGCTTATCTGGAAAATAGGAACATGATCAGAGAGTGAGGTGTATTTCCAGAAAATGCTGGTATTGGAAATTGAGATGAAATTGCCAATATGTGCTGCAACTGGAATATCTGGATGTTTGTCAAGATAAAATTATTGAAAAGTCATAAAAATGAAAGGGCTATTGGCACCCATTCTTTCACTTTTCTTTTTTAAAAAACAAAGACTTGGTTTGGCCTCTCAAAAAGGCCTGGCAAAACTTTATTGTGTGCTGGATGAAATGCTAAGTGTGATTAGGAATGCTGTAGTACCTGGTAGCAGCCTGAAATGAGGCTTTGATTCCACTTTTCACAACACTGGGCTAATCAGGAAATTCTGTCATATTCAATATAAAAGCTGAATATACCCCAGAAAAGTGTTGGACCTAAAAGCTCAGTAAATTGCTCCAGTTAAATTTCACTTGGATGTTTCAAGTGTTAAACCTCATTGCAGACATCAGGATTAGATTAGTGATACTGTCAGTTTTGCAAAAGCCCAAGATCAGCACTAAGTAAAGTAGAAGTTTGCTAAGACGGGCTTGTTTCTCTCTGCCTAAACTTAAAGGACCTGGGAAAAGTTGATACTGTAACAGTTCAAGGACATTTGATTGGGCTCAGTATACAAACTAAACAAAGCGCTCAGCACCGATCAAAGTGCAGCTCCGGAGGCCAGTGGCATGATCTTTAGGTGTGAGAAAAGAAAGTTTTGAGGAAGAAGGTCACATGTTTGAAGGTCCAGACAATCAGACTTTGGCCTGACCTCTCTGCCTATCTGGGAGCAGCTCCCCCCAGCTACTCATGTGAGCGGGGTTCAGAGGTTACCAATTACTTAGGGAGGCTGAGAAAGTTGTATGGAGCTGCTCTGAGCTGCCATTACACATTAGCTTCAGGCCACTTGCAGGTAGACCGTGGTGCTTAATGCTTCACTGCCGGTCACTGATGTTTTTCAGCTCTCCCAGCAGTGCCACACCATCTCCCTGTCCTGCCAGGCAGCTCCTTGTGCCTGCCCTATGGCACAGCGCTCCAGTGCCGCTCCCCATCCCCACACGCCTGTGCATCACAGAGCTGCACCCCGCACTATGTGGAGGTTGTTTTAATTGCTTAACTGCTGAGCAGGTAATGCTTTTCTCCCCTCCACCTCCCCTTCCCCCCC
>JAWWEU010000125.1:64853212-64888991 GCA_035583155.1 Acropternis orthonyx
GAGAAAAAAGAAAAGAGAAAAAAGAAAAGAGAAAAAAGAAAAGAGAAAAAAGAAAAGAGAAAAAAGAAAAGAGAAAAAAGAAAAGAGAAAAGAAAAGAGAAAAAAGAAAAGAAAAAAGAAAAGAAAAAAGAAAAAAGAAAGACAAGAAAAATTGCCACTCATGGATCCAGTGCCAAGACTTGATTGTTGCAATTTGTGTGTCTGTTGGTCAAAGTGATGGTGAGAGTCTTGATATGCCAAGGGTGGGGGAAGCCAGTGTAATGTCTATAGCTATTATATAGTATAATGTAAGAGATATTTTAAATAGGATCATTGTTAAAAGAAGAAGAAAATGTAAGGATGATGTTTTAAGCATTTTGGCCCCATTTTGGGTATGCTTGTTCCTTTCAGAATTAATTTTGGGTTTCAATCAGCATTATCAAACAGCAATTCAAAACATTGCATAGATTTCAGGAAGAAGATAGCAGAGAATGTTAGGGAGTAGAATAGCCAAGAAAAGATTCCTGGAAAAAGAAGGGCTTGCAGAGGAGATTTTGCAGCTCATTACTCACGGGTTAAAGTCAGAGGAGGCAGATTGCAACAAAGAAGGAGAATGGGTAAGAATTGGCTGAAGATATGGAGAAAAGACTGGAGGACTGGATGGAGGAGGAAGAAAGCTATAGGAAGGAAAGAGAAAGTACATGAAACTTCAGATGTGTTTTTAAGGAGCATTAGAGGCATAGACCCTAAAATACAGCAAGTAGAGATCTAAATTAAATGCTTGACATTAGACAGAAGACATTATTTCTGTCTGTCTTACATTACCCTCTGTAAAACAAAACATTTATTACAGTACATACCCTATTATGCATGAACTCAGTATTGAAAGTAATGTTTCTGTAAAATATTCCTCTGTATTTAATGTAGGAACATGTTTTACTCCTTTATTTAAAGTTACTTTGGATAACAGAGAGAAACTGTATTCCAGGGTTTTGTGAATAGTATTTGGAAAAGCAAAGCAAAGCAAACCAACCAAAAAAACCCAACAGTGTGACATTCCAAATTCTTTAATGTATACATTTAACACCACCATCATTAACTTAATGTAAAACCCCCTTATGCCTTGTGTGAAATTCAGTGTGTTTTTAAGAATATACTTTAAAGAAACTTAAGTCAAAAATCCCAGTGCAGCACAGAAGCAAAAACATGTGTTGCAGGGAGAAATATTTCTAGCAGAAGTGTCAGGAGTAGCAATTAGGGGAAGATTTGGAAATTGAAACTGATGCAGGTGACAGGGATTTCATGAATGTAGCTACTTATCAATGAAAAAAGCCTGAATATACAAGAAGTTTTTAAACTATTAGATGTAAATGTAAATACTAGACTCAAACTGAAGGTCTTACAGATATTCTGCAGTAATAATTCTGGATGGCTAAAGAAAAACCAGAGAGTACAGGCAGAACAGCAGAGTGCATATTTACAATGTGTATTTAAAAGTTTACTTTTTATCAGTGAAAATTACATGGCTGAGCAATGACAAAAGTTGTATTAATTATTACATTTTTAAAATTATTAATTATTAATACTACTTTTTAAATATACCTATTGAAATGTCTACCCCTTCTTTTCATTAACATCCTCACCATGTCAGCTGATCCTGGTTAAGCTAATGCAAAGAAAAAAATTATCACAGTGGGCAAAGCACAACCAAAAAAGTCAAAATAGTGCAGATTCCTGAATGATGCCCTGTCTTGTAGGGTACTTAAATGGTGTGGGGAGAACAAGGAAAGGATTTTTTTTTCATTTATCAAAGTGAGGAATTTGGATGGCATCAAGATTCAGATCAAATGAATTCTTTGAAATACTAACTCTACCAAGTTTGTTGCACCTCACTGAGACATGTTGATAGCAGCCAGCGCACATAAAATTGTGTTTCAGTACAGAGTGGCTCATTTCAAAATACCCCAGTGAGCCACAGGAAGAAAGCAGCAGGGAAAGTGGAGAAAGGTTGAGTAGACTGAAGCTCTGATTTAACTTTATGCCATGTGTAGCTGGGGTGAGAAATGGTGCCATGCACACACTGGCACACCGAAAACAAAACTGACTATAATATTCTCTGTGATTCTGAAGACCAATGCACCAACAACTTCATAGGAACTTCCAACTCTTGGACAACATCACACAGATTATTTCTGTAATTTCTCAGGAGCATCGTGATGACAGGAAAACTTATTAAATGGGATAAACAGATGCAAAATAAAACACGTTTGAGTCATGAGATTTGAAATCAAGAAACCTGGGTTCAGCTCCCAAGTCTGTTGTAATACTGAATGAATTACAATGAAACTAGCTGCATCACCTGTTGCCTTTTTTTGTCAATTGCTGTTTAAATAAAATATTTTTTACTACTCTCAGATCTTTGGCAGCAGGGTTATATTTAATTGCAATGCTATAGTACATAAGTTTTAAAGGGTCAATACCTTCATTTTCTTTTTCTGTATTTTGAACATATGTAAAGATAAAGCCCTGTCTTGGTAATTGACATGATCAAAGGTAACACCAAGTTCTTCTACTACATGCCTCACCACCCTAAATAAAGGTTAAGAATCATACAGGTGAATAGTACCCCTCTTCATGCTGCAAAATCTAAACTTGCCTATTTAAAGCAGTCATAGAAGTACATTAATTTTTTTCCTTGATTACATTTATATTTCATCAAAGTATTCACTATTTTGTTAAAAGAGCATTTTGAAAGAGGTGGGGGCTGATTTCAGCAAGAATCTTGCTTCCTTTTGCCATGTGCTGTCTAAAACTGTTTCAAGCAGTTTTTACTGTTGTTTTTGTTGGTTTTCACTGGTAGTAACTAGCTAAGCAGAAACAGACCCATGATGACAGTAATATGTTACAGTGGGTACCACAGAAGGAAAGAGTCACAAGGAAGGAAAGGGGGGAAGGGGGCAGATACAGCCAAACTGCTCTGTTCTGCAGCATTCCCAGGTTCAGAACAATGTAATGGGATCCATCCCAGGATATTTTAGCTCCTTCCTTGGCAGGAAGAAACCATTCATATACAGTGTTATAGTTACTAAATGCACAAAAGATGTAACTAGCTTCATTAAGGACCTATGGATGTCAGCAGTAACACCAGGGTTTAAGAGGTTTTTTTTTTTTAATGAATGTTTGCTCTCCTCTGGTGTAGCTGCTTATGCCTTTCACTTTTCCTCTATTTGTGCTGTCTTGACCACTTTATCTTACTCTCTTCTCCTCTGTGAGAATTCTCATCCCTTGTTTCTTATTCATGTCTTCTGCCATATGCGACCAGGGTTGAATTCAGGGGATCAGATAGACTGGGGTGCACAGATTACTCTAGAGAGGTAAAGAGGAAGTTGTATACTGGAAAATCTAACTTTGTTCAGCATTAATAGCACTGTTTGCTCCAGCTCTGCTGTTTGGAGAGGCTTCTGTCTGTAACTGCATGTTAAGGACATCCTTCTGGATATCACCATCCTCCCAGCGCCCGTGAGCATCTGGTGTGAGCACTGCATCTTTTTCTAGAGAGAAGTCAAGACTACAAAATTGGCCAGAAAAACCTGCGTACAGCAGCCATAGCTTTCTCTGCCTCTGTAGTTCTCCAGCATGTTCCTCCTGCAACTCAGTCTGGCTTTTGGCTCCCTCAGCACTCCTCAGCAATCACCCCCTGCCTCACTCTCCTCCTGGTGGCAGTGGTTATGCCCTACAGTAGAGATTTTTAAGGATTATCCGCTACCCCTGCTGGCTAAGCCAGACAGGAGGGCAATTGCTAGGAGTAGCTGTCTCCTCCCCAGCTGATGTATTGTACTTGCTTTCTCTTTTATGTGTGCTGGCATGACTTGCAATGTGTTACTTCAGTTGCAGTCATAACTAAGGCTAATAAAATGCTATTATGGTTAATTATATTCACCGGTGAGGCACTTAAACTTTACATGAAATGGCATCCCAGTAGGCTTGAGTTTTCATAACACATGGCAGTTGGGTTGGTAAGGTTTTAAAAAACATGTAATTTCATTAGAGTAACAAGAAAACCACTTGAGTTTTGTGTTGGGTTTTTTTTTGGTTTTTTTTTTTTTTTTTTATGATATGCTTAATGGTACTGCCATATGGATGGCTTGTAAACAAACAAAAAAAAGCCTGTTGGAAGGCTAGATGATGTAAGGGACACACACATCTGGCAGAGGGTATCCCAGCATGCTTCAAGCACTTTCAGTTTTAATAAGCACTTCTCAGCACCTTGTGCTTATGAAAAGGTGCAGTGAGGTGGTGTTCATTCATGCCCATTTCCAGAACTGACTTTTATTTAATTTTTTTTTTTTTTTAAAGGGGTATGTGAGACTGTTGTAAATTCTCTTCAAGCCATTGGAATCTCCTGTTTTATACCAGGGAGCTCTTCTCTCTGACTTTGTTGACTAGAAGACATTTATTCCATACTTACCTCAATACTACTATCTTCCAAGTTAGCTCCACAGTTTTGTGGAGATGAGCTTTCCCACCTTTTGGGTACCCTGGAAAATTATTTTGGGACATTGTGTTATTAATGAGATGTCTAATGTTAAGCTACTGTAGGTAGCTTGAGCCTAGTTAAGAGTATTTGTTTCTGAAATCCAAAACAGTGTTACAAAGGTATACAGAGATGCGGATGACAGTAAATAAAATCATGTTTATGTACAAGATCAAATCAGGGAAACCTGTCTCCCTCTCCATACCCATCTGCATTGGTGTGGTGCTCCTGTAACTCATAGGGTCAGAGATTTTGGTTGTGCACACTTCAGAGGGCATTTACAGGAATGTCTCTTCTGTTTATGATGTGGACAAATTTCTGCTCCTCCTTACCTGAGGTTTGTTAGAGGGTTCACGCGTCCTCATATTTTATCCCTTATCAGTTTTTATTCCTCAGATTATTTTACTTCAGTTGGAAAGATAGTTCTGAACTGCCAGGCTGATAACTTCTCTCAATGTTTTGAAAATAACTACTTGGACAAAGTCAATGTTTGACAATAATTCTGGCAGATCTTTAACTGTAGAAAAGGTATATAACCTGATAAAATAGTTTGCAAGTATCAGACAAACTGTCCCTGTTCTCCAGAACATACAGTTCCCATTAACATGCAATTAGAAATGGATTTTACAGAAGACAGCCTGCTACTGACTTCTGGCTGAAATTATATATGATGATAAATAACTACTACAAACTGTTAATCTCCAGTGTGGCATGTCTCCATCATACAGTCTGGATTCTTTGGATATACTGTAATATAAGCTCTTAAACACTGTTCCAGTGGAATTTATATTCGTTGTCCAACCTGTTAAACACTTTTTGCTGTCAGAGTTGTGAGTGGTTCCAAGCAGGTCTGTCATTTGGGACTGCTCAACAGATATGCATAGAAAACAAGGAGAGGAATTAATAGGAGAATTAAATCCTATGGACAGGATTGCAGTTGTAGGGAATATGGAAGCACAGGATTAGGCAAATACATATGTGAAGTGGAGGAAAGTTGTAGATGTTCTCCCTGGGCACTGGGGGATAGGAAGGCAGACATGGAAATAGCTGGGTGAAGCAGGTTACTGGGGTGAAATCGGAATAAGGAAATTTGCAGAAGGATAGGAAAAACAGACTGAAGGGGAAAGGGAAGGAAAAGCTCTTCCCCTGCCAGCACAGAAGAAGAGGCAAGGATGGGAAGGGTGAAGAGCAGCAGACGAGTTATGGACACTGACACCTCGGGGACCTCAGAAGCACTGAGATAGTCACCAGAAGAAGATGAATTCGTGATGAATCATCACAAAGTAGGAAATCAGACATTTCTGTTCACTGTGGAATAAAGGAAAACAGTCTTGCTTTTAGTTTCCCTAAGCTACATTTTGCCCTTTTAGCAGGTAACTTCAGAGCTTATTAAAGAGCAAAACCAGTAACACCAACCTGAGGAGCACAAAATGAGAGCAGCTGTTATACAATCTCTCATGTGTCTCATTCTGTCCCGGTGCCTGCCAAGTCTGATGTGACCTATAATAAGAACACCTCTGAACTTTCACTTGTGAGCTCCTCTTTAACCACAGACTGCAGCAGTTTGTGACTGTGTGAAGACTTTGTGATGTTGACAACTGGAGACCAAGATTAAACTGCTAAATTCTCTTTAATAACAACCAAACATAAGATGCAAAGCGTCTAGAGGCACAACCTAACTTGCCAACTCTGCTCTTAAAAACATAATTTGCTAAGAAGCAATCCACAACTTAAATATCTATTTTCTTTTAAAACACTTCTTTAAAATGAAAAAAGGACTAAACCTTGGCAGAGGTTTTTGGCTAAAATGCAGAAAATATATTATGAACAGATTTTTACAGTATGTTTCCACATTATTTTTGCTGTGCACTCCAGACCTAGGCAATATATAAAATACTATATTTCCTCTTTATGTATGGAAAATAGCCATCAACTTTACACTTTCATTAAAGCCAGAGAAAACATAAATTTCCAGTATAGTTCAAGATAATAGTTCCAAGTGTAGAAACATTTGAGTCTTGATACTGTGAAGGTGGCATTACCCAAGACTGACATTCTTACTACAAAAAAGCTTAACAAATTGAATCATTCAGATACCCATTCATATTTTCAAAATATTTTCTAGTTATTTTGTTTACAAAGACCATTTTAACAACTCCAAAGCAAATCTCTTCAAGCAAATGTAAGTACTTGTTAAGTTCTTTCCTTCTTTTCCACTGCAATATAAGACCAATGTTTAAAGTGAGTTTAAATATCTGTGGGTATAGATTTCCAAAGAAGAACAATGAGCAAGCGTGGAGCACAGGATATTTTTGAACCTATTTGAATCTTACAAGCATTCTAGGTTGTGGATGCTTTCTTTTTCTGTCCTACTGCATTGTGTGCTGCCACAATTCAGGTGCATATGGACAATCACATAGATGCTGATAGTAAAATCTCTATTTCAAATATAAACCAAAGAAGGAAGTAAAAAGAGTAAAGATTGTCTCCTAAGCCACATAGAGGGCAAATTATAGAGGCCAGACAAGGATAATAAAAGTGTATGATTGACAACTGACAGTCTGCCAGTGAAAATTTCTCTCTCCCTTAGGATATTGTTTTGATAATCTTTGTCGATTTCATACTTTATGGAACTAGAGATTTCTTTTTTTTGTCTGTATGGATATTTTTTGAGGGGTGGGGGTTGCACTTGTCAATTGAACATCAAAATAGGGTGGATAGACAGAGAAGTGAAATGTAAACAACAGCTCCAGGTTTGTTTTTCTCTTTGGGTTGTTAGGGGATGTTTTTGTACATGAAGGTTAAAAGACCACAGTAATAGCCTTCATCAGTTCTTAAGGACATTTGGTCAATGCTCCACTACAACTCCTCTGACTACAGTTATTACCTGGTTTTGTATCTTATAGTCAAAGAAGCCCTTTCTGAAGTTTGACTGTAAGGCAGCACAATGGGCTTATCTCTTCATAATATTTAAAGACTATTCATTTTGCCTAGAAATTTGTATATCATTTTATGTTCATGAGCCCATCATTTTTCCACATTTCTATCCACTTGGTCATTGTTTGTTTTATACACCTATAAAATTTTTGTGAGCATGTCCTGATGTCCATGCCACTTGACACCCAAAGAGTGAGTGTCCTGGTCATTCTGACATGACCAGTCAGTGGGACTTTGCACAAGTTCACTGTCCTCAGGTTCCTCCAGTCCCACCCGTCATGACTTCCTATTGCTCACCAATGACACTGCTTTCTTTGAGCAGCAGCAGCTGGTCAGACTCAGGGTCCTTATCCCCATTTGTCTCTTGGCCACTCTTTAAGCTCCTCAAAAATTTATGACTTTCAAGATGGGTGAAATAATCAAGTTTCCTCTCCTGCAGTTATGTTGAGTCTGAAACGCATCAAAGAACAAAACATCAAAACAAAAAGCTTCTGTGGAATTTTGCAGATATGACTCCAAATGCACTGAAGAGTCAGATCTGTTGAGTCCATTGGTGCCTTTTGTAGAAACATAATCAATTTTCCTACTGGAATCAGATTCTCAAACAATTTTCTGTTTTGACTTCAATGACATCATATAAAATGTTCTTGTTTTGCATGTAAAATGTAATGTTTATCTTGCAAACAAAGACAGCTCTGAATATTAAGATGCTTTCCTCCCCCCCCCCAATATTAACATCAGGAAAGAAGGCTCTACAGGCCAAACAGTTTTACTTGTGTAACTCCACTAATTGAAGATCATATCTTCTGTGGCATAGATGTCCATTCTGTTTGGTAGGATAACACCATTGTTGTTGATTGGAACTCACTGAAAAGTTCTGTGGATGATTATTCATGAAGTATTTCACTTTCTTCTATTGAATAAGCTTTAGAGTAGTAAAGGGTGGGTGCACATCTTCCTGGCTGTGGGTCTAACAGGGACTACCCTGAGTGCTCTTGGGCTTGACCCCAACTCTAGTATAATAAAAAGAAAATCAAATAGACCACTTTCTAATATTTATAGATATAATGTATCTTGGTGGAAAAGTGCCTTTTGAATTATTTTTATTGTGAAAACAATGTGCTATTTGAAGAATGAAGAAAAGTTACACTACACAGTTTCACATTAGGTTAATTTGTCACAGAGGGATTTTGGCTTGCTTAGTTGAGATGGATGTAGGTGCGTGAACACATTGCAGACATGTAGTGTTGGAGTTTAATCCTTTAAAAATGTGTCCAGTATTGCGTGTTCCCACTGAATGCAGTGAGGTTGTACTGACACATCTGTGATCTGGTGGTTACTTTCACACAAAATGTGGTCTGAGTAGATTCTGACTGATTTACTGGGCTCTGAAGAAGGGTGTATGAAGTTGGTTTTTTTTAGTCTAAAGTACACCATGTACAATTTTGCTATTGATATGCTATTGGACATCTTGTATCCTTGTAAATGAAATGTTGTTTCCTTCTGTGCTCTTAGCCCTTTTCTGTCTGGCCTATGCCTATTTCCTTGTGTCTAGGGATGATCCTGTATAATTTTTCTTTATTTGCTTTATGTAAAGGCAAATAATAATACTTGTCAATTTATTTGTGGCTTTCTCAGCTGCATAGCTAATGCTCTTCTGCTTGATAGGACATCTTTGTTTTCTGTAATTACAGTTCTGCTTATGCCCTTGAGGAAGAACATCTGCTGCTTCCCACTCATCAGTTACATTTCATCCTCTCATTTCCTCGATGTTATTCTGCACCACAGTGATATGCGTCTCTGATACTCTTTGCAGAAATTTTCCTTGGTGATCTGTACAGCAAGGTCCTCATTCACATCCTCCTCACCTTCTCCTCTTTATCAGCCTGTTGTGCTGTTCTCAACATGAGTGAGGCATTTACTTCTCTGATTCAGCTGGCAGGGAAAAGGCAGAGGTGTGCAGAGACCTCCTACAACAACCTGCCTCAGCTGGGAATGAATGTGCAGTGGAAACCCAAGAACAACATGCTGCAATGCCCTCACCAAAACTAGCAGCATAGGCTGTCAGGGTTGGGATACACGACTACTCATTTAGAACAGAAGATAAAGCAAGGATGAAAACCCCCACCTTCTCTTTTTGGACACTAACTAGTGAAATTCTGCCAACCTGGCATATTTTTCCCACTGTATTTGTTGCCTTCATTGTTCACTGTTGCACGTAAATCAGCTGAATGATCTTTATGTTCTTACATGTTGAAAATTTTCCTTAGAAGTGATTTCTTGATAACAACATAAAACAACATTGTGCAGTGGGCAAATTATGAGGGTTAAAATATGTATTTTTTTAAATAGTCAAAATTAACTGTTTGGATTTTTTAACATTTTTGTAATGTTCACTCTGGTGTAATACCTATTTTTGTACATGACACAACATTTTAATTAATAATTGATAAATATTTTTACATGGCTCGAGTTGGGTGTGGTGAACCCCAGCCAAGGAGACTATGTAAAAGAATTTAGGTTTTAACAAGAACTGGAGAGAATACTTAAATATTGTGTGCAGTTTGGTCACTGCAATATAAGAAACATATTAAGCCTTCAGAGAGTGTCCAAAGGAGGGCAACAAAGATGGGGAAGGGCCTTGAGTGGAAGCCGTATGAGGAGAGGCTGAGGGTATTTGGTCTGCTCAGCCTGGAGAAGAGGAGACTGAGGGGACACCTCATTGCAGTTACAACTTCCTTATGAGGGGAAGAGGAGGGGCAGGCGCTGATCTCTTCTCTGTGGTGACCAGTGGCAGGACCTAAAGGAATGGCCTCGAGTTGTGTCAGGAGAGGTTCAGGTTGGATATTAGGAAAAGGTGCTTCCCCCAGAGGGTGATTGGGCACCGGAACAGGCTCCCCAGGGCAGTTGTCACAGCACCAAGCCTGATGGAGTTCAAGAAGTGTTTGGACAATGCTCTCAGGCAGATGGTGTGACTCTTGGGGATGGCCCTGTGCAGGGCTAATGATTGGACTCAGTGATCCTTCCAACTTAGCATATCCTGTGATTCTGTGAGGAGAGGTCATTACTCACAGCCAAAGGGAAATTAAGTAGAAGACAAAAAGGGATAGAACTTCATACATATGTTCTTGGTTTTGTCAGACTAGCTCATAAAGTGCAGAACTGGCTGAAGGTTGACCTGCTTGAAAGGGTGCTGCCACCTCTCAGCAACCCTGCCAATGCTGAAGTCAGTGGCGTGACCAGGCCAGTTTATGGAAGAGGTTGGCATCCTGAACTTCCAGAGATTTCTTCCTTCCCTGGCTCATCAGTTCAGCTCAGTGACTTTTGAAGTAATATTGTGGCACTACTGTCATAAAACCTGGAATACTATTTGGGATACTAATGTATTGAGATCAGCTGGCAGGTATGTGTACGTCTCCCAATATGTGAAATGGGAACCTGGTATGAATGTATAAGGTGAATAACTTTCAGTGTCAAGGGTAACTTTTATTGCAAATAATTTTGCAGAACTGAAAGAATAAGGAATTTTTGTATGTCGAAAATATAAATTGATTGATGCAGTAGCCAGTTCAATGTGTATTGCAGAATGTGTGGTATTCAGTATTTTCCTGTTTTCTAGAAAAGGATTGACAGAGATGATGAGATCCTTTGCGGGAGGGGGGTGGGAAAGCAGCCACTACCTTTATGTTTAATAAGAGGGGGATAAACCTTAATATGATGGAGACTGGAAGGGATGTGAGGGTGACCTGAGAAAAGTGATACACACAAAGATTGTTATACTTGAAGTGCACTAATGCTAACCTAGATATTAGGGGAAAGACAGTTACCTGTAGAAAGTGCCACTGGATATGAGACTAGTTGAGTCCATGGAAGAACAATAAAAGAAAAACAAAACCAGGAACAGTGATGATCTTTTGAGAGAAATGATGAAAATCACAGATTTAGCAAAGTACAATATAGGAAATAGATGAGAAGTCAATACAGAAGATTCATGGTACAGGAGGAAATAGGCCTGTGAGCAGCTCATACAGTGTTTCCCTGCCATTAAAATGCAATTCTTTCCATGGGCAGTGGATAGTCCAGTGCAGATCCCTGGAAATAAGAATAAGTAAGAAAACTATCCATGAAAACCAATCCTGATATAAATTTCAGTCTTAATCCTTTGCATTACTGAAATGAAAGTATAGTCCAATAAAAAATGAATCTTCCTATAGACACAAAGGAGAAAACAGAGAGCATCTCTTTTGAAAGCAGAGAATTGTATCCCCCTTATTTCACCCAAGAGGTGACAAGCTGTAAATGTATTGGCACTCGAAATCATATTTCAAGAGGAAAGAAGTTAAAAGGTAGGAAGGGTTGCAAGAACAAAAGAGTAACTGCTGGGACTAGTCGCTGTAATTGCAGAAGTGTCATCAGCCAACTTCAGCACCAAATAAATAAGTAAATATCAGGGATGAGGGGAAATGAACTGGGAAGAAAAAATATGATTGAGGCATCAAAGTAGTTCAGTAAAGGAAAACAGAAGGAGAACAGGAACTGAGGGGTTAAGGGTGGACTCAATAGATGATGAAGTGTAAAGGAAACAGAGAGGAAAAAATCAAACCAAATGAAATAATAGGAGAGAAGAGAAACAAAAATAGAACAAGACAGTATAAAAACAGATCTATAAACAAGGTATAAAATTGTCAGTGGCTTACTACAGAGTGGTCTGGAAGCTTTGCTCTCACTGAAGTGAGGAATGTTGATGGTGGGGCTGGTTATCTGGGGGATGACAGAAGTTATTGTGCCATGTGGGTACTGATGTGATCACCAGCATCTGATGGCATCCAATGACTGCTGTGTGTAAGAGGGGACGAGGTCTCTGCTTCCTTCTCTGCATCCCCTCCCCTTTTGGGTGGGGTGGGGGGAATACTCACAGATGAAAAGATTGATTTTCATACACATGCACAGATACATACACACACACATGGTTGAGTTTCTTGGAGTAGCTTGTACTGCTTTCTGAAGAGAGACATGGGAAAAGATGCAAGCTTAAATAGATTTGGGGGTTCTTTCTTGGAGGGGGAAGGAGGGACAAGGGACAGGCGAGAGCTGACATCTGGAGAGTGGTAACAGCTGTGAAGGCCTCAGGGCCTGGGACTTTTGTTTCTGACCTTAGGGAGAAACCGGAGAGTACTGACCACATGGAGTGGTTGCAAGGAAGACTGAGGGCAGAGGGGAGACAGAAGTGGCAGCCCCTTATTTTTGTACCCTGGAGCCTTGGTAATATATCTCTGTAAAGAGACCAGTGCACGTTCATATGAGAAGTTACTCCATTCTGTCTGAAGTCATGTTAAAAATAACTCTCTTTGGGCCTTGGGGCATTGCACTATAATGAAGTTAAAAGGATAAATGCTATTAAATGTCTGAATAATGTTGCTAACATAGCTTGTCTTCCTGATCATTTTGTTAAACTGCAGTAACATACAATCATGTCACCATTAATACTTCCTGCATGTGCAGGAAAGAAGAATACAAAGAGTATGAAATATCAATTGATTTTAGGATGGTGTGTTTTGTATTGAAACCAGATGGATAACTTATTCTCTCATGTGGCTGGTGGCGGGTACTGGAAATATCACACATTTTTATTGTTGAACCAGAGTGCAAACTATTCAGAGTGATACACCTACATCTGTTTCATATTATACTCTGTGCCTGGCTGCCATCATTTTATGGACTCAATATCTGTCCAACTATTATTTTTATTGGGTCTCATAACTCCATAGTTGATCCACCTGTAAAGCCTGTGAGTTATCAAGTTAGAGTCCTTTGCCATTGTCATGTGTCCAGTTTTCAAATTAGAGTGGTTTCCAACTGGACTACAAAGAACCAGAACGGCTATTCTTAGAGTTATTTTTGTTTTAATTACACCCACTCCTATTTATCATTGCAGTCTGCTGGAAAAGGTCTAATTTCCAAAAAGGAGATTTTTTTTTTTAATGGGAAAAGGGAATATGTACATTCTTCATCTCCTTTTTTATTATTATATAGTTTTTCCTACACTTGTTACTTGTTTTTTGCTATCACATTAAAAATCAGCAATAGTTGTCCAATTTCTGGGTTGTAAAATCTCCCTGGCACACTCATGAGGGTCACTTAGACAATGTAAGATTATTCAGACATCAAGGGCAGCTAGGATCCAAATTGTCCTTTGAATATAAATAGCCCTCTTTCCAATATCTACCTTCCCCTGACATATTCATTTTTATTCCACAGTAGGTACATCTTCATGTTGCATTTTTGCCTACTGGTCCTTTTCTGATGTAACCCTGAACTGTTATCTCTGGCTTCTGCCTGCCTTCTTTTCTTTCTTCTTCTGTTGAGTGTCCCACCCTCGAGTGTCTCTTCCCCTGAAGACATTGCTTCTCCAAACCTGCTCCCAGTTCCAAACATATTCAAGACATCAGCACATCCCAGGCTACAGCACCTGCAAACTCCCAAGTTCCTCCCAATGCTCTGTGGAGCAGAGGGTGGGCAGACACCTCCAAGGCAAGTCCATGACCCTTGGGTGTGCTGATGGTGCCAAAAACATGCTGGCTGTGTGAGATTGGGTAGTCTGAGCCTCTACAAGGTGTGCCAACATCAGGATAGCCCAAGACCATGAGAATCCCTAGCTCTCCACATGACCACCACGAGCTGTTAGGGAACATGCCATTCCTCAGTGGTCCACCGTTTCCCGCTACCACACTCATCACAGCTCTGTACTGCAAGCTCTGCCAAAGCAGCTGGCAATGTTGGGCTGCTTCAAAACCGTGTCAGTTCCTATACAGAAAAGGGTTAGTTGACCTTTAGATGCTGCAGCAATCCATCAGGTTGCAATATGTCTGTATTTTCAGCCACCAACATGACAGTCTGACCCATTTAAAATAAATTACTCTGATCTAGTTTCTGTATTAAGCTGATTTTGCAAGTGTTTACAAATCAGCTTTAAAAGTTCCAAAATATTTTGGCAATTTTATGGACCAGAAGTACAAGCATAAAATTTTCAGAGAAGCCTACGGGACTAAAACTTTTACTAGAACTTTATGAGAACAAAAACAGGCAGGTTGTGCGGACCACCACTGTGTTATTAGGCTTATTAACTTGTCTCTAATGCAGCCTGCAACTTTTGCAATCTAGGAAAGAAACATCTGGTCCATGAAGGTTTCCATAGGTATCTATTTTGTTAACTACATTAAGCAACTAAATATCTATATCTATATAATGCAATGAAAACAAAAGTACTTAAGCTAAAATAATTTGATGTCAAATTAGTCATATAACTACATAAAATATCACCATTTTTACAGCCAGCAACCACCCTAAGATTTTACCCAGAATTAGGGATGATGATAAACCTTATTCATCTACTAATCCCCTGTAATAGACCATTATCTATATGATAAAAATATCTATGTGTTAGCCTCTAAACAGACATAGGCTTATGTATCCCATGAGCTCATTCTGACTCAAAGATGATTAATTACATCACTAAACAACTAGGTCCCATTAAATATAATCTGTTTCTCAGCTGTTTGGGTTTTTTAAAGATTTGGGCTTTGTCTTTTGCCAACAGATCTGAACAGCTCCAGGTATGGTGCTCACTTGTCAGCCAGATAGGCTGAACAGATATTGGAGGAGCATTCACATTTGCTTGTCATAAACGTGTGTCCCATCACCATGGCAGACATGCTCCAGACATATGTCTGAAAGAGTAGAGCATTGAGTCATACCAACATTAATATTTAAATGGGCAGTCTCTTATCATGTGAAGCAGACAGAGCAGTTGTCAATGAATTTTTTTGTCTCATCATCCAAGAATTAAATTAAATGGTAGTGGGAACACTGGCTTAACTTTTGAAACTGGTGAGTGAGATTAAATACTGATGGCTAAAGCAATGAAAAAAGTCCTTGAAATGTCTGTTTCACCAAACTGACTGTAATGGACACTTACATGGCTAAATGTAAAATGGACACAATGGCTAAATTTAGTGAAGTTAAATACACTCCAGGGAGCCGAGACTGCTGGAACCCCCATTATCTTATATTTTAATTGAGAAATTAGATACTCTCACTTAATTTTTGCTGATAGGCATTCATTCTAAGTTAAAAGCAGGGTTCAGGGAAATGTGGATGGATGGGAGGATGCTTTACCCTGAAGACAAGAGACAGACAAAAGGCTGGCTTCTATTGTGGTCCTGAGACCTCCAGAAGATGTGGACACACTTGTTGGTTGGTAAATGAAAAAAGATGTATAGAGATGCACAAAGCTAAATAGTTGTATGAAGAGGGGATGTTGCCTACTATTCAGAGTGAAAATTTAGAAGATACATTTGATACCTGCTCCTTTTCAGCCTCAATGTTTCAATATGGCATTCAAGCACCACTTTCAGAAATATTGTTCTGTAAGTTTTCTACCTGTATTGCTCTGTCATGTTTTTCATAAGAAAGGCCTGTCATAAATAGCACTGAAGTTAACAGGCATGAAATTTTTATCTAAGCAGAAACCAAAGAGAACACGAATTGCTGGACAATCCTGGACAAGGGCAAGGTTTGCTGAGCCAAAGCTAGAGACAATGTGCATTTCCCTCTGCAAAAGAAATTACAGCTAAAAGTCAAACCCATCAATTTTACACAAGGATTACAGAAAACTGAAGTAGTCACCAGAACTCCTGGAATAGACATATTTCCTTGAAAATTTAATTCTTATATTAAAAAGTCAAGACTTCACTCTGGAGTGCACCTGTGTAAAATTCTGCAGCTGCAGTCTACACAAAATACTTGAGTGAAGGAAAGTAACAAATAATCGAATGGTCCTTAAGCCCTGAAATGTTAGAATTACCAGGAAATTAAATTCTCAGCAGCCGTGGAAGCTATTGGGGTAGTCATTTTGCACCACTATGGTGAAAACTGGAGGTAGCTCTACATATCTTACAAGGTTTCAACACTTTAATATGCACAAATAGAGGTGGAGACTCGGGCCTTAGTCCGTGGGCTTAAACGATTTTACTTGCTTATTTTGGCTATCTTTCCCGGAAACTGACTGTAAACCTTATATTTCCATTGTCGAAAGAAATAAATACCCATGTGATTTTCTTTTCAGTTACAAACATCCAATTTGCAAACTCAATACCTTTCCAGCTAAGACTGATATATCACAGGGGGTGGAATAGTTTAGCAAGGCTCATTGGCAATTTCTTAAATAAATATAAAAATGTCCTGGTGTTCTTTGTATTTTCATACTGATAAAAACATGGGGTTTGCAGTACTTAGCCATCTTCTGAGGGTAAATACATGGCTGAGCAGCACTCACTACTTTTCGACCAAAGTTCACCCTGTTTCTCAAGTATGAAGCTTGGCATCTCCTGTTGAAGTCATCCCAGATGGCAGCATCATGGGACCATTTCCCTCCTGACCATCACACTGTGAGACAAAACCCTCAAGCCCAGGGATGTGGAGTGTCCTAAAGCACTGCAGCAAGGCTGGCCTGATCTCAGCCATTTGCCAGTATTTTAATTTCCTTAGGGGAAAAAAATGTTCTAAACACAGAAGCACTGAGGAAGAAGAATTATAATCTTGGGCAGACATGTCTCTTACTTAGTAGAATGGAGGTATATGGAAAAAGACAGATTATATGTGATTTTCTTCATTTCAGGTAATTACAGGAAACTACTATCTTACATGTTCTCAACTTATTTATATAATATTGTTGGATTTTTTGCTGGCTAGTTCGCAATATATTTGCTTAGACTGGAATTACTCTTTTTTAATTGCTTGTATCTACTTACTGGCAGGATAGCAGAGCTGTAACAAACTGCACCTTGGAGAACTGTGCAACTGAGGACATCAGGAGTCTCTGCTATAGGCAAGCAGCTGAGGTGCCATCCTCAGGTGCAAATCCCACATGCTTCCACTGCCCCAGTTGTCAGCAGGGCAGGCAAATAAGGGGACAAGGACAGAGGAACAGAAGCCCCTGGGGAAGTGGCAGAGGAAGAAAAGGCATGAAAAAGTCTCTGTTGTTTTCAAGTGAAATCTCTCTTCTTCCTCTCACAAAAGATGACTTCCATATCCTTTCACTATCAAAGGCTTGACACAAAAGCACATGGGCAGTTTAAAGGTCAACACTGTCATCAGCTTTACTTTGAAGTTTTTAGCATACAAAATTAGTGCAATATTTAATGTGAATGCCTCAGTAGTAAAGCTATTCTGCTGTTAAAACATTCATGGTTGACTTTCCTTTTATTGGTCTGTGTATCTCATAGTTCAAAAGTTTCTGTCTCATAGTGGTTTGTTTGTTTGTCTTTTTTTTCTTAAAATTGGTGGCTTCTTAATTTTCTGCCTAAAACCCTTTGTCTCAGTTGTACATTATGTAATTCTATTTAAATTACAACCAGACAAATGAGAATCTTTCAAGTGTTTTGATCTGAGGTAGGCAAACAACAAAATACATGGGGGAAAAGGAAAAAAAAAGGCAACTTAAAGCTCATCTCATTTAAGAGATAGCAGTAACCATCTTAAAAGTAATTGGCTTATTATGTGCTCTTTAAGCATCCACAGACAGCAGCTTTCCATACCCACAGTAAGGTCATTAGTGAGGGAGGAGGGAGGCGGAGAGAGTTAGTTGACAGCACAGTCATCGTCCCTGTGCAGACAGTGACCTGGAAGCACCACATTTAGAGAGATTTCCCTCAAAATAATGAATCTTGGTACTGTAAGGAAGAAATGCTAGTTGCAGCAGAAACATGAGCAAAGCAGAATATTACCTTTGAAGAACCAAGTAAATTTATACCTACATATGTGTAGATTTTGTTCCCAACATAAGAAGTTCAAAGAGATACATTGCTACTAAGTATGACAGCAAAAGTAATATTGCCACTATGCTCCATTATCATTCTGTACAAAATCAATATCAAAACAACCCAAGTCTAGACACATAAATGTCAAACTATTTAACAAGAAGCAGTTAGTGCAGAAAAAAACACTTAAATGGCAATTGAGGTAGTCTGATGGATCTTAAAGTAGCTTACCAGGATTTATGTAAGATAAAAACAGTTTAACTAAGCATGTAGAACAAAGCCTGGGGGCTTATGGCTAAGAACAATATTAGAAGAACATCTAAGCTCTTTATCGTACCTGTCAGGTCCCTAATACTTGACTATTCTGTCAAAGACGGAAGGCCTTCTAAATCTCCTCATTTTCTTCTTGATTTTAGGTTTTAGGTTACCTAATAAAATTATCATTCATCTGCTACTCAAATGACAGAAAGCCCAGTTCACAAAAACACATTTGAGTTATTTCTGGTACTCATATGAAATCTATCATTTTCAGAGTGCTTTCTTCACTTTTTACTTGTTGTTCCCTATTGAGAGCTGACAAGGAGGTTGTTAGCAAATAATATCCTCTCAGAAATGGATTTTTGGAGTAAAACAGCACAAGTTAACACTTAATTAACATACTAAAATGGCTAAACACTGAAATTCATTTCAGTCAAAGAAAAAAAAGGGGATGGAAGAATTCAAAAATACAGAGGCATTAACTTAAAAATGACCACATATTTAGTTCTTAGTTTCTCAGAATCATCTTTTAATTCAAGTGGTTTTCTTTTAGCTTTCAAATAGAACTAAAATAAAAAAAGAAAATTAGTAACAATTAGGATTTAGGTGGAGAAAACAGTTTTGCATGATTCATAATTCATTTTTTGTGGGTTCACAGTTCTCATTGTTTCTCTGTGTGCAACCAAAAGCTCTTTTGATTCTGATGTGATTCAGTTTCACTCTGATGTGGCCACAAAACAAAACCCAAAAAAATCATTAACACATCTGAAATGAAACCTAGTTGGGGTATTTAATGCTAAAAAACCCCCACACCTTCAACTCATATAGAACTAAAGGAGATGTTATTGTCTAAAACATCTTGCATTTCACAGTCTTCAGTACAAGTTATTAGCAAACTGCTGTAGCACAGTGAACTCTTGGGAAATTTGTTGCTGATTTCCCTGATTAGAGGAGAGGGACTGGACCTTATATAGGAAAATTTACCCTGTAACTTAATAAATATGTATCTCAATAGAAATTTATTATAACCTCAACACAAAATATTCTATATTTTGACAAGTCTGCTTTATTTAAGATAATTAAGACAATTTAGAATATTCAACTTAAATACCTCATTTGAAGTATTCAGCTTGCCAAAATGAGAATGAAGCAACTCATGAAATGGCTGGTTCTGGAGCAACTCTTGTACAGTGTGACGCTTTTGCTGTAGCCTGCCCAAATGGAGGAGATGTGGTGCTACAGTAGGTAAGAGAATCTGTTCTAAGTTCAGGTGTGCTAAGTTTGGCTCTGGGCAGGTGCCCAAATGGTCAGTTGTACAAGAAGTACAGGTCTCTCAGGACACGAAGTGAAAAGCCTCAAAGTATCACACCAATCATTTTGCTCCTCTGTGCATGCTGTCTCCAAAACCAGACAGTTCTCACCTATATCCAGAACTGTTACTCCAGGCTTCAGGCTGACTTAGGATTTTGAAGTGAGTAAAACCTTTTGTTAGATTTTGCTTTTTCTTCAAACCCTACCACAGAGCAAGAATGAGAAACTTTTAATTAAGTGCAGGGCATTTTTTCAAGAACTGTCTTATCTCTATATATTTAAGAGGCAATTAGAGTTAGGAAAAGAAGACATAGTCTTAGGCTGCACCAGGAGGGGCTTGGGTTGGACATTAGGAGGAATTACTTCACAGAAAGGGTGAATAGACACTGGAATGGACTGCCCAGGGAAGTAGTGGAGTCACTGTCCCTGGAAGTGCTTAAGAAAAGATGGCACGTGGCACTTCTTGCCATGGTCTCATTGACAAGGTAGTGTTCAGTCATAGGCTGGACTCTATGTCAGAGGTCTTTGCCAACCTAATTGATTCTGTGATTCTGAGTGATGATCATGAAGATAACTAAGCAATGCCTGGCATCAATTATGACAGCAAATCCATTAAATCAGTAAGGTAACTGCAGTCTTAATGTTAGGAAAAGATTTAAGGATTTCGAAATCATTATATTGTCTCAAATATCATTGCATTCTGCTTAGGACACCCTGGCATGTTGAGATGCAACTTGCTATTTATGACCCACTGTCTTCCTCAGCTCATATGTGACTTCATGCAGGAAAAACAGCTTGATTTAAAAGGGAGTATACCAACTAGTAGAACAGGATTTGAGTTTTATGGCAATTTATACCTGGACAAACACACTTCAGACTTCACAAGTCCCAACTGTCCAGTCCTAAAGCCAACTGCAAAGTCTTGGCATGGTTATTGTTAATCCAGGGAGAAGAATGCATCACACTAGAGAAGTAAATTTGCAGTAATTTAGGTCTTCCATTTCCAGTTTTAACCTTCTATGGAAAAAAATCCTGAGCATAAGGAATAAGGGACCCTCCAATTCTCTTCTGCCTCTCACTTTGGCTGAAGTCCCTCCATTAAGGCTCAATCCATGTTCTGTACCACAGAGACAGAGGTGACATTAAAGGAAACAATCACCCATCCTTTCTCCTCATCCCTGAGAAAATGCATGTAGCTAATCAGTGCAGACTGCTGCTTCCTCCTCTACCCCATACCCTCAATTATTTCTACAGCAGAATCTCAGCTGAGCAGAAACCCACTAGAGCAAGGAAGCAGGCTCCCCATCTGTTTTGGCAGGTAAAAAAATGCTCCTGCAAAACCTTGATGTGAGGTCTCACAGGGCTGGGAGGTTTAGGGGATGGAGAAGAACAGCTATTATTTCTCTGTCAAAGAAACACTAACACAATGAGTTGTTAAATGATTCCAATCTTCACAACACTTTGTTTGGGCTATGATTTTCAATTCTGCCAAGAATCTTAATCACAAATCTTGAACCCTGTCAGTTACATCTAAGAAATCAGTTTTAATCCACACATATTAATTCTTGGCTAATCATATGTATTTATTATCAGACCAAAGCAGTAATTTTCATTATGCTCCGGTCTCTGTGCTCCCCAAAAAGTTTGGCAGCTGGCAGCTCAAGGTGGCACCACCTTTTGTGCCAAGGATTTGCACAAACATGTGCTTTGATCATGAGCCACTTTGGGTATAAGTAGAGTATATAACTGACCATAAGAAGTTACAGGCATACAGCATGGGTGCACTTAATGTCATCTAGACACGCAGTTTGCTGAAGACAGAAGTTTAGAATTAGTGTTGGAAGTTAAATGTACTGACTATTTCTAAGTGAAACCAATCCCTTAAACACTTAAGAACTTGCTTAATTTTCAGCATATGCCACAGACTTCAAAGAAGGGTCAAAGTCCAATAGTTTGAAGTACTGACAAGCAAAAAATGCCCTGGAATATTGGCTAAAGAAGGAAATATTAATATGGCAAGTGTTTTTAGGTGCTACTTTTACATTTAGCTTTTCAAGTTTCTGGCATGTGTGTGAAATTTCGATTTGAGAAGGCACATAAAGTTGCCTATTTAGAATGAGTTTGAAAAATGGAAAAGGGCACTGGTATGTGTTATGTCCTTTTTTCTCTGATTAAGTATCTGTAATTGAGATAATTATTGTCTGACAACTAAACATGGCTGTTAAGCAAATATTCCTTAAAGAAATAATTGCCTGGAATAAAGTGCTGTTTTACCACTTCTATCACCATGCCTGGTTTACATATGTAAACAAGATGGTTTATACTTAGAATATGCCCAGACATGGTGTCACTGGTTTCTCCTTCCCTGCAAAGCTGACTTTTAGGGCCTCAGGCTTATGCTATTGCTTTGTGAACAGACACTTGTGTCAGAATGGGGTATTTGTGACAGAGGGAACAATGATACATTATCATCACTGTAAATGTGAGAAAGAATAAAGGGATCAGAACAACTGAAAACAGTATTTAAAATGTCTTCTACCCTTGCATGTGGCAATCATGATTTATCATCCAGGACAGACACAAACATGACTGTAATAGCCAAGGAAAGGTCAAGAATTACACAAAATCATTTCCCGGGTTCACCAATTTTGTAACACACACACATCACATTCACCCTGTGATTGCAGTCAGTGTCTGCTCTTTATATTTTTTTTTTATTTTGTTTTATCATTTATTTGGTATGAGATCTCGAGGCAGAGATTTGGACAGATGAAAGAAGACGGAGGGAGGATGTGAAGCAAAGGCAGGTGCAGGTAAAATATTGAAATAGCTCAAGGAAGCAGTACAAGAAATGCTTGGGAAGTGCTTGAGATAGCACTGCAAGAGGAAAAAGGAGTGAAGCGTCTGGAGGTGTCCTTTGTGTGAGGGATCCATCACTCTGAAATTCAGTCTGGAACACCTCTCTTTTCTGTATTAAGATAGTGTCTTTTAATCCCAGACACATTGTGTAAATGACTTTGACCTTGACATTGACAGAAACCCTAAAGAGAGGAAAAAATGTAGTCATATTGCTGTTTTGTTTTGTGATTTGATTTTTTTATCCTGAGGTCACAATATCCTGAAAGACAATCACTGTCCTCTGCAATAATTTTTTCTTAGGTAAGTAGCCCACTCCAGTATGCTCCTTTCACTCTTAAAAGGCTGAAGACAAAATCTATGTCAAATTACTAACATTTCTATTTCTGATGAAAAGACTAGATTATAAATGTCATAAAACAACAAAGAATAAATTATTAACTAAATCTCATGTTTCCTGCCAAACCACGGCACCCTTGCTATTAACCCCCGCAATACACCTAACTTGCGTAGGAGTCTTTGGTTCAGTTATAAAACACCAACATTCATTGGTCAATAAAGTTGGGGGACAGGGGAAGAAAAACAAAAAAACCAAGAACCTCAAACATTATCTGAGACCTCTCATTTAGGACTCTTTTCATTATCAATCACAGTCTCACTGTCCCCTTAGCGAGAGAGTAAAGTGATGGCGTATTTCACCTTTCCAGATGACCAGACCCCTTTGCTTTCAAGAATGTCTAAGTGAGAATACATTGCAGCTGGTAGTACTATTGAGAACAGTTGGATAATCTTTCACTCTCAAACATTGACAGAGTAGCTTCAAAGCATTCTCTGTCTATCTCTCATCCTTGCATGTCGGACTGTGCCGTAGGCGATGTGACAGCTGAACATATGGGGTGTAGGTAAGAACGTATGTAGATGGTCAAAGCTGGATTCTGTCTCAGTGAATTGCTATTTGGATTTGTGTGTGCACACACATGTATTTTTAAGGCATGCTGGGAGTGAAAACATGTAAAAGTTTCGTTTGCTTTTACACCTTTAGGTATTATAAGATACAGGGTATGAACTTCTTTTGTTAAATCTCTGGTTGCATATGGGCTGTTTTCACCTGGTTTCTAACAATAATTAGTATAGCTGAAATTCATAATATTTCCAATTTTTCCAAAAAAATTATTTGATGGTTTAGACTAGTTTCCTGCTTGGGCAGGGCGGGGGCTGGACCAGATGACCTCCAGATGTCACTTCCAACCTCTGTGATTTGGTCATTCTGGAACTAACGTGATAGTGAGCTGTAAGGTCCAACTGTGATGGAAATTGTAAGGTCTGTGTGAGTAGCATTTGGTACCTGTGTGAGTTCAACAGGTTGATATTCCCCCAGTTCTGAACACTCACTGAGCAGGAGGAAGAGAGTGCATGAGCAAATCCACCTCTCCAGTATACCACTGCTTCTGATTTTCTCATGTTTAGAAATGCACATAATAGGATCACATCCTACCAGAGCAAAGTGAAACTCCTTAGAGATTTCACATAACACAAGTTTTTTTTAGGATTACCATTGCAATGGTAGCAATACAGTGACAGCAACACACCTAGACCAGCGGTGTTTCTAACTAAAAGGCATGATATCTGTTAACACAGAAAATGCTTCAAATTGTTCTCAGTATCTGCTATTTACAAGGCTGATTTCAGATTCTAAAGACAGAGGTCTTTTAGATCTCAGTGAATCAAATTAATTCTACTAAGGTTTGTGAGCTTCTGTAAGAAGCTCATACAGATGAAAAAAAACCTGCGGTTTGGCATCTTACTTTGCATCTCATAATCCTCTTCTCTGCATAATTCTGATGATTTCACAAATGCTACCATTTCTGAGATATAGGAGGAAAAAGATTTATAAAAAACTTAATGCTGCTTTTCATGTAAATACTAAAATTGTATGCACAAAAAACTCCAAACCAAAGAAAACCTAACCCAAAACAAACAAAGAAACAAACAAAACAACCCACCCCCACCAGTATTTGTTATGTTTCCTGCTATTTCTTTCTTTGAAAGAAGTCAGGTGTCGTTTTTTTCCATCAGCAATTGGTAAAAATGAGGTAATCATGGCAACCTTAGTACATGTTGGGTCATTCCCAACACGCCTTCTGGAGTGTAACAAAACACAGTGAAATTTGTGAGTGGTTCAGAGAATCACCTTGTGATTTTGCTCAAATAGACAACACAGACACCTCTTCACATTTTATAATGAAATATAGCCTGTAGGAGAGCTGGTGTGTTGTGTGAGGAGTACAGAGCCAGCAGGTGCTGTCCTTGTGCTGGGGAGCTGCACGGGCATGTGGGGCAGGTGCAGAGCCAGGAGTTGTGAGGATGCTCACCATGGAAGCAGGCACAGCACTCAGTGTGCACGTGAGCCACTCCAGGTCAGCTGGCTGAGGAAAAGGCTTTCTGTCCTGGGACAAATTACAGAGGCAGTGTAGGTATATAGCCAATGGAAGCAGAGGTTAAACTGAGGATAGAAAGGCCCTCTAAGACCAGTAAGGCAGCACTGCCAAATCCACCACTTAACCATGTCCCTAAGTGTCACATCTACATTTAAAAGACATTTAAAAGTCTTTTAAATACCTCCATTGGTGGTGACTCAACCACTTCACTGGGCAACCTGTTCCAAACCTGGTGGTGAAGAAATTTTTCCAAATATCCAATCTAATGATCTTACAAAAACTAGTCTGAGAAAAGTTTGCTATCTGTATTTTGAAAAGATGATAATGGAACCCTTAAGTTACATTTTAGACAGCTCAGAATATGGAGTTATTAATCTGCCAGAAAAGTTCTTTTGCTGCAAAAGAAACTTGTCTCATGACAAGTTCACTGCCTTACCTAATCTAGTTTTAGAAACCCCAGTTAATATCTTCCTTTACTGTTGAAACATTCCACAGCTTAATTTTTTTTCTTAGCTTAAGTCTAATTTTTTTGTTTTCATGTTTTCCATATGGAAAGGAAAAACATTTTAAAAAATGGGTTAGTAATTTTTTTAACAGAATTTTTCTGATCCTTCCATTTATATTCACATTCCACAGATATTCTCCCAAATAGAGACTTTCTAATGGATTTGAATATTAGGAAATATTACAAAATCCTGATTCCATCTGTGAATCTCATTGAAGGAACAATACCAACAGTTTCTGCTGACAATAAAAAAAGAGTACTTGAATTACTGTCCAGTGAGATAAACGTCTTCAATCCTTTAGCTATTACTTCTAGATAAAGAGGTAAAAGTGATATTTTTTGGTTATTGTTTTATTCAAGACTAAAATTTGAAGATGGGAGCTACTTTTAAAGTGACAGTGGGTTTTGTAATTTTTCAAATTTCCTTTTTCTCTAATAAGTGGGAGGAAAAAACACAAAGAAACAAACAAAAAAAAGTTCTTTCCTCCACCTCTGTGTCTCCAGAGGAATAAAACCCAAAAAGAGCAGGAAAAAAAAATCTAAAGAATTCCAATTATACAATCATTTGACAAAAGCAGCTTGCTTTCTGGACAGTTCATGAATAGAAAAGTAAGTCAAATTTATTATTACAAATGATTCATGCACTCAATCTTTCATCTCACAATATCATAACCAACAAGACCTCTGGTAATGCAGACAGTTATGCTCCTTTATAATAATTATTGAACTAGCTAATTTGTACAGTTAGAAGCTTTTTAGAAATGCTCACAAACATCAGGCTTGAAAAAACATGGAAGAGTTAAGACTAGATTAGGAGTTGTCTCATCAGATTAGACTGCTCAAATGGTGAAGGAAAAAGATTGGAAAGAAAATAGAAAGTCTCCGTGCAGATTGAAGGAAATTAGGGCTAACCAGACAAAACAAGAGGCAAAGAAACCTTCCAAGCTATGCATTGACATTAACTCCTTCAGCGGGTGCTCAGCACTCATGCCCTTATCCTTCACCTTCCTGGGGAACATCTCTGGCTGGGCAAGGTCCTTGGTTGTAAATCATTGGATGCTGAGAGAGTTTTCAAGGCATCATCACTGAGGGCTTTCCTGTTTTCTTATGCTAGTCTAAGCATCTGGTTTTGGTATTTTCCCCACCTCACTATTAACAGACTAGGGCTCTAAATGCTGCACATGCTCCCTGACAGCCACCAAGGAGTGAGAGCGCAGGAGTTTGGCAATGACTCCAGAAGGCTGGGCCTGGAACAGTGTCACAGAGAGGATGAAATGGACGGAGGGATGCCACAAGGCTCTGGGGGGCTCTGAGGACACCAGCTCAAGGCCCAGTAAAAATCTGACTATCAGTCCTGTGAAGTAAATGACACTGCATCTGTGGACAAGAACTGGGCAGATATCTTGGATCCAGAAATGGCACTCAAATAAAATGCAGTCAAAACCACCAAAGAAATTGTTGGTTGGCTTCAGAAGTCATATGAGAGGTGACAAATGTGATTTCACCCCACTGTTCTACCCTCTTCTGCTCCATGCACAAAGTAGAAAACATAGCTATATAGATGGCCAACTCATTAGAGAACTTATTTCTACCACCTAGTGACTAGAGAGGTCTGTTTTGATGCTGGAAATCTCTGCTCCATTTCCTGCTCCTCCAAACAGTTGTGTAAACAAGTGTTTGCAAAAGACTCCTGAATAAACTACAAGTCTCAGACAAACCCCTGAGAGAGCAAGTGTTAATTTTGACTGTAGTTCAGATCAGCCCCAGAAGATGTGGTCTGGGTCTATCCCATCCCATTCAAACTTGTGTGACCAGCAGGCCACTGGCTCTTCCACAACCATATTCAGTGTGGGACTAGAAGTTTTCTCTGGGACTTGGTTGCTATTCCAGCTCTGTTGAGTGAATATTTTATCATAGATAGTACCAGTGTCTTGCAACTCTTGTGTACAGCAGAAAAACCCCAGGAGACACCCTTGGGAAAATGTGTTTTACAACAAGACTTGGCCTACTCGTCTTTGCTGATGTTATTGACTATATTGTCTTCTACCATATCATCACCATTTTATTTCTCTCTCTCAAACAGGCATTTGTGTTTCATGTTTTACTGGTTCAATGAGCCACAAGTTGGAAGGGAGTTTTCTGTACACAGCAGGACTATAGACAAGCAGAGACCCCAGCTGTAGGTGGGGTTAAGAGATCCATAGACATGTTTCTTCCTAATATGTTCAGTTCATCATGAAAGTGGTAGCTGTATTTTACCATTATTATAAATATTCATCTCTTACAATCTTCCTCCTACAGAACAAAATATGGGAGATTACTTTGCTTTAAAATTATATCTTAAATATTATGGACATTCACAAAATAATCTCAAATATGTTATTTCACAATTTAATGGAAGCATATTAAATTTTTTTTTAAAATTATTACCTGTATTTAGCTTTTGGATAAATGAAGAAAATAATAAAGATGACTGTTTTTCATTCCACACATTCAGTAAATTGAGCTTATATGATAACTTTCATAGGATAAATGTTAGTTTAAATTATCTGCATTTGACCTTTAAGCTAGTATTAAAATGCTAAACCAATTTATGCTGTTAAAATGCATTGAACAAATTATATGACAATAACTCTTATCCAATGTGAAGCAATTTTGATGATCTTTAAAGATAGTGGATGGTATTTATGATAACAGCTCTAAGCGCCTTTGTATCACAGCTGTGGTGAAGCTTAATGTGGCAGGAACTGTCAGACTGGATCAATACATGCTTTTCAGGCTTCTTTTGGTGCCATAATCCAGCCTCTGCAAGAAGTGACCTCATGAGCTGCCTAAGCTCTTGTTGTTCTTGTTCTGTTTTGTTAATTGAAGAATATCGAGGCTTATGAAAATGACAAAGCTGAGCAAAAGCTAATTATGAAAGAAAAACAATAAAGCCAGGGGTGAGACTAGGTCAGCTTTCAGTGGGAGTCCAGAGCCTACTACATTTTTTCTGCTGTCTGTCTGCTGGTGTTTGAGAGAAGAAACTAACACTTCTTGCATACTAAATTAGTGAGTAAAATTGAGCAAGCATTTTAGTTTTTTTTTCCAGAGAAGCCTTTGTTGCTTTAGAAAGAAAGCCATCAATTCACTAAAGGGAAGCTGAAAGTGACAACTAACAAGTTACAGACAAATAAACAGCTTGCCTTTCCTATTTAATTCCCTCTCCTTTTACCTGTGCCCCCTTCGAACACCCAGCTCTCCAGCTGCCTCGCACAGCCAGGCACAAGGGCTCGGGGACTGGGCCCTTTAGCGATACAAAGGCAGTAGCACCTTGACTTATTCAATCTAACAAGGGCTGCAAGGATAACAAAAAGAAAAGCTTTTACCACGAAGGCAGAAACATCCTCAGCAATGAAAGTGAACAGTGTTAGAAACCTCAAGGGAAAACATAACCTCACTGTTAAAATGAATTTTTACTTTAATTTAAAAGCCTTTTGTATGGAAGTGCCAGGGCAGACAGCTTAGCGTGTTCATCTGCTGAGGACACAGTTGACTGTAAGCAAAACTATGGCAGATTCCTAAGCTGGTGTGTAAGAGACTGTCTAATACCTGGACAGAGTCACCAAGTGACAGCTGCAAACAATTGGCTGTGCCTTTTCTTAAGTATTTTAGTAATATACAATAGATTATCAGCCATAAAAAACCCTCTCACTGGGACCTCAGTCCTTGTGCAAAGTCTAATACTCCAGCAGGAATTCTGTACTTCTCTGGGTCTCAAGTTTAATTAGGACAGCTATTTCTCTGCCTTTGGGAAAGCACTGCTACACCAATGCCAGATGTATTTCTTATTGGATAATAGTTCCATATACCTTTCATAGAAAATAATGTGTTGAGTCCAGCTGCACATTATACATTTGATATGCAGACACTAAATTAAAATATAAATGGACTATCTAAGTGACATGTGGTTGATGTTAATGTTAAAGAAACCTAGAAATGAGACTAACAATTTAACCTAAACATGTAAAGAACGCCTTATTTTTTTTTTGTCCTAGAGGAGGATTTTACACTGCAGGAGTTTAGGGGTATGATTTTAAACACTAATATTTTCAAACAATCCATATGAGATCATACAAACATATCCCAGAGCCATCTTTTCTACATCTGAAGTATTTGGATAAAATTTCACTACTGAGATATGAGCACATCTTCCCTTTTCTTATCCTTAAAGTTAAGTATGCAAATGGAGTTCATTCTTTTCCTTAAACATCACAAAATCACAGCAAAAGGAGTGCAGTCCCAACAACCAAGCAAATTTACCTCAAGATCTCCCAGTGTCGTACATATGGACAGGATAGTGTATTCCTACTTCATATCATACAAAAAAATAATCTGGTATTGACATATGATTACCAAAAGCTGCTTAATCCTGTTGATCTACAAACACAGAGAGAGATCATAAAAACAGATAGAATGAGGTATTGGATCCTTTCTAATAACTAAGACAGAAATCTTTGAGTGCCAAAAGGGCCAAACAAAGAAAACTGACTCACCAGGGATTTTTGTCCAGAAAAACTGAATACAGATGCATGGGTACAATTCAAACTTAGAAAGGACAAGTAAAACTTGTGATTTAAAAATTTGTTTCTGTTTTGTTGGGGTTTTTTTTTCAAAGTATTCTGGGACTTTTCAGAGGATTTCTTCAAATTAAGGCAGTCATGGGAGAGGTATTTGGGAATTTTTCCTGTATGCAGTCCCTCTGGACAGGCTGGTATGCTCATCTGCAGCAGCCCTGGGCCTGATGGCTTCACAGCCCCATGAAACAGAAAGGTGAGGATTATACTGAAGAAAATACAATGGTAAAAAATAAGGTAGAAGGGAAAAGCACAAACTGCAAGGCTATCAAACCCATCCAGAAAGCATTCCTGCTGTCACACTGCTGTCATCCTCTGCTTGGCAAACCCAGTCCCTTTCCTTGCAGGGTGTCATGGGACATTATCCTCAGCATCTCCCAGGCAAGATTGGCCCATGCTGGGGTCATGTGTGTCTGCAGGCATGCAATCCATGCAGGCATGCAGTCCAGCTCTTCAGCTCTCTAGGGCCAGCTGTAGAGGGAAACCTGGCCTTGGTGTTATCAAAAGTGTGTGTTGCAACTCTGAACATCTCTGGGAGAGAGGAGCAGTGCACACGACCCAGGTGCACCTGAGCTCTTCCTGGCTGTGCCCCTCACAGCCTTCCCCTGGGATGTAGCTGCCGGCCCATCCCAGACTGGACTGCAGCTGGGGCTCCCCAAACCCTGCTTTCCCCCAGCCTTGCAGTGGCTGGCCAACATCATCTTCTGCATGTTCCAGGGCCCAATGGCCCTGTTCGTGGGCGGTTTTGTGGCTGCATCTTGGAGAATTAACTGGAGTTGGGGGCAAATCTGCTCCATCCCACCTGTGTCAGAGCAGGCCGCCCACAGCAGCCCGCTGAGCAGTGCGCCCACTCAGGAGAAGCAAGATGGACTAGACTGAGTTTTGTGGGCTTTGTATACTCCCTCTCTTAAACCAGCTGAGAGAAATGACAAGGCCGAGTTTGCTGCAGCATTGTCCTTGTTCCCCCATCTCCTTCTGTTCCCTATCCCTGCGGGGCTCCTTGCTGGGGCTGGGGACACATGCCTTGGGAGTCCCAGCCAGGCGCAGACAATCCTGTCTAGGAATTTTGGTGGTGGCTATTTCACATTTTTGGGTAAACACACACTGCTTGGCTGCATCTCGATCTTGCAAGTTAAGGGCAGGGGCTGGCTCCAGTTTCCATCTGCTGCCCCCCACTGCAATCTGTCTAGGGGAGCCATCCTCCAAATGCTTGAGGGAACCATTGCCTTTTTTTTTTTTAAAGGATTAAAGTCTATTATGAATAAGGTTGATTAATAGTAGGTTTGGAAGGATCCACTCATTAATCGAGTACTTTTTTCCTAGACATTGCCCAAATTCAGAGCTCTTCCAAACTCACAGTAACAGTGGGGTTTGTTGCCCGCTATTCATGCACTGAAGAGAAATTGCTTCCAATCCAAACACATCTTTAATCAAAAAGCAAATATTGTTGCATGAATCCAACACTGGTCACATCTTTTTCCAACATGACAGAAACTGAACCCAGACAGACTTTTTTTTCTATGCTTATTAAGAAATCCTTTGAAGCTGGTGGTGACCCCTGAGAAAGTTTATGCAGAATAGCCATGCTTAAGGAAATCACATTAGTGTCTGAAAAAGAGACACATTTTAATTTCACTGCCTTTATCTTTGAGCAAAGAAAGGAGCAGACAATAACCCACAACATGAGACAATGGAAGTGTTTTAAATTGGTAAGTCAAAGCTCTATTTTTTTTTTTTTAATGCAACAAATAGCCAAATGCATCAATTAAGGAAGCTCCAGGAAGGAACAGAAAAGAGCATTAACCAGAGAACACCAGGAGGGAGAAAGCAACATGTTAAGGCATCTAAGGAACTGCAGAGAAAAAGAAGTGTCAAATGAAATATACTTAGTGATGTGAAACATACAGTCACCTGACATTGCTTTGCATTATAAAAACTAGGAGATGGCCAAAGAGGAATTTAAGATCATGTAAAATGGAATGGAATTTATAAAGAACAGGAATTTCTGAAGCATGAAAAAGCAGCCTGAGAAAAAATAAAATCTTCATACACAGAGTTATATTGAGTATGCTGGGTTGTTGGCTTCTTTCTTCTTGGTGCACACACTCACACCAAATTTTAAAACCTGTGTTCCACACCAGATCCTGGATCTTGATCCTTTGTGCACTGCAATCAATAGGACCAGTCCAACCTGCAGCACTGAGGGCAGACCTTAGAGCCCTCTTCTGCACATCTGGAGATGTTTACCTAAGGATGCCCGAGTGACCCAGCCCAAGCACTGCACATTTCTAATCCCACTGCCTGACCTGCATATGGTCCCACTGCAGCATGCCCAGCTGCCTCACACGGGGCACACAGACCAGGAAAAAGGACAAATATGTCAGTATTTTATAGCTCTGTGGTTTTCCCTTAACACAGACTTGTTAGAAATGCATATATTTTCTCATAATGGTCATACTGCTTGACCAATCAAATATTTGCAGAAGGATATGCATGTTTAGTTAAATATATATGTTTAATATTATATTAATTTATAAATTTGTAATGCATTGTCAAAAAGCACGGGAAATTATATGCAGTGGTAGAGGAATATATTCATAGTCTAACTCCAACATTCTAGACTTTGGACTATGTACTATAATAAAATCACTGCAGTGCTTATTAAAATGAATTATATTTTCTCATGTGTTCAGCTTAAAAAAGGTTTTTGTGATTTGAGGTAGGCTTTTTTTTCCTCTGCAGACATCAAAAATGAGGTATAGTATGGTGTGATGGGTTTGATAAACCCCAATGATTTTAATATATTCAGAGTAATTTTTAGTTCTTTAGTAGAGCCAAGCTTTACAGAGTTGCAGCAAAAATCTCTTCTAGTTGTCTACATGCACTGGATTATTTGTCTGTAAAACCAGAACACCAGTCAGGCCTTTCTGAGCAGACTTCATTGTCTTTGGCTGACTACTACATGCGTTCCTCCACTTGCAGGTTGTCTAAGCTCCCCCTGTAATCAGCCAAATCACCTGCAGAGGACAATTCCTCCACCGTTTTCTTGGTGCTTCCTTATGGCCCACTGACTGCAAAGAGAGCCTAAACAGCTATCTTAGATTTGACCCCTAACTTTCCCAAATCAATGGCTAATCAAGACAAAGTCCTCCCTTGCTGTAAGGACCTGTTTGAATACAGACAAGAGCAGAGGAGTGCTACTAGGATGGAAGGTGAGAATGCACATGCTGCACACATGCATATGTAGAGTAAAAAAAAAATTATAATGTTTTATGTGGGAATTATAACCATGAAAAGCAGATGTTCCTTTCACAAGCACCTTCAACTTCTCATGCCCTTATCCCATCAAGGATTCTTTTTCCAGGAAAGTAACAAATGGATAGTAAATAATTTTTCTATAAATGGCAAAGAAAATGAGGATTTGTACAGCTGAATTTGCCCTGGTTTTCTGCCTGTGGAGCCCTGCTGATGTCGGTATCACTTGGCCTGGATATAAACAATGGATCTGAGTTTTAAAAATTGATGCCTGGCACATGCACTTTCACACAAGAGTATTTTTCGTCATGATTCTGAAGGTTGTGTTTCTGCTTAAAATCTCTTCAACAGCGAACTATAACAGCAGTCACCAAATGCAGAAAAAGAGGAGAAAGCTGGTTATTGTTTTCTGTCTTTTAACCTCTTCCTCATACACAAAAGCAGGAGGATGGAGCATTATTCAGAGCTGGTTATTACAAGGTAAATGCTTACAAGTAAAGATGTACCAAGACAAAATAAATGCATTTGTAAACTGCTCATGGCTATGCCACAAACAATGCACTTGCCTTTTTTACACAAGTAACCCTTCATAGTGCATTTGTTCGCCGAGTCTCATAAGAGCAATAACACTGTGAGCCATACCTTTTCATGACTTTATTATCGGTAATCTTCGTTAGCCTGTCTCTCTTCATCCGTGATATCAAAGTTACAATGTGCACAAAGCTGCCAGGCTCCCAAGTCACACCTGGCCCTCAGAACATATCACACCTATGTGCTCATATTTAAACTGGCTTCTTGTCACATTTTTGCCTGGACTTTCAAAATGCTCTTTCTAACCTATGAAGCTTAGCACAGAGTCACCATTTCTGTGCAACAAACCATTTCTGCCTTTCTGCCCCGTTTACTCTTTAAGCACATCTGGTAAAGGTTGTCTGGGGTCAAAGCATCCCAGATTACATCGCAAACTAGAACCTTCCTTTTTTTTCCAAATTTTAGAAATGGGGAAAAGGAGAGAGAGATGACTTCAAAATCAGGTTGTAAGTGCAAGTTCTTTAAGTCACTTTTCTAATATCCCAGACTCTAAGCCTCAACCTACATTTTGTAGCCTGGGTGGAATTCATGGACCTCAAATTTGCAGCTCTGGACACAGGGTTGGAAACCACCTGAAATATTTTGTTTAGACACATTAGTAGAATTTGAAAGTCTGTATAAATGTAATCAAGACCTCTCTGGATAAATGTAGCCATGTGAGGTTCTTTGGGGTTGGGCTAGGTAAGGATGTTTTAAAATAAAATATAACTGACATATATCTTTCTCCACATGTAAAAGTGATTTTGAAAAAAAATTGATAGGTTTTGCTTTTCCCCCCCCTCCTGAACAGTCTTCAAAGTAATCTTTAATATTTGTATCAGTATTTTCCAGTGTGTTTGCTGAACAAAGAGTGAGTTTCAGTTTGAAACATATTTGAAGTTTTTCTGTGCCTTGGTAACATCAGGCAATTGGTCTGCATGTGGGGATTTTCTATGGAAACAATTATTTCTTCAAGGGAACCTATGATTTCTTCAAGACCAAGAATAGGAATGGAAATGTTATGATGTGCTAATCTCTTTGCCCCTATGCATGAGAGGGTAAAAGTTGGAAACCAAGCAAGAAAGAGCCACACTCTATCTATTACTTACCTACTTAGAGGTCACCATGCAAGGAGAGACCCAGGCACATGGGTGCTGAAATGTTGTCCATTCCTGACATGCTTTGGGAGGGTTTGGGGGTTTGCTTGGTTTGCTTTCTCTGAATCAGTGCAAAAGGGTGCTGGGAGCACCAAGGAAAAAATGGCAGGACTTGATCTCCCAAAAGATCTTTTCTTACTGTTTTCCACTTTGTCCATTCCCATCTGAGCAGAAAGATGTTGCAGCAGACTGGCTTGCCAGGCTGCATACAGTTAGCCCCCAGATTTGACAGATCAAAAGGATCTGAACTAGAGAAACACCAAGAGTAGGCTGGTCTTTTACAACTGTGGCCATTGATCCCTTTGATAGTGTCCTGCTCTGGTTCTGGAACTGGTCCCAAGAACTGGAGGACTTGAGAAAACCAGAGTTTCCTTAAGCAAAAGCTCTACCTGGTTCCTAAGAAAAAATTGAACACCACTGAGGTTTTATCAAAATCCACCATAAACATCAGCAGTGCCTGTTACACAAATGATAATTCCAAGCACCTGGCTAAGTCTGTGGATCCAGGATCAGACCCCAAAACATGTGGGCCCGTACTGCTTTGCT
>JAWWEU010000125.1:64889034-64937971 GCA_035583155.1 Acropternis orthonyx
GGTGGTGAATAAAACCCTCCCACAAAAAACAGATTCATTTGAATCAAAGTCAAACCCTTCAAATTTTAAAGGTGATAAGAACAGGCTGTGACTGGTCTGTCACTTATTGTGGTAGACAGAAACCACATGTTTCTCTGGGCTCAAAGATTGCTTCTCTGCTCATTCTTCTGACTCTGGACTAACAGCAAAAACATCGAGGGAAGTCAAGATCACAAATTTTCCTTTCTCACTGTATTTGAGTCCTTTTAGTGGAGGAGTATAGTGTTTTGCTAACTCAGAGATCTTGACAATCACTGTAATCTGCAGAGATGGGATTTCAATCATTAGGAAGAGTGTGTGCAAAAATAGTCAGGTACTCAATAATTTATGCCCTTCATTCCCCCCCCCAAAAAGTTATATTTTTCTTAAACTTAGGATCTACAGCTGTACTTCAGATCTTTAGCAAGTGTCATGTAACACACACATACCTCCCTCATTTTCCCTGCAAAAGCAGGTTGTATCTATGCTGTGTGCAGTTGTGGAAATGAACTGTGAGGACAAAGTACAGGACTTGATATGATTTTTGCCTTGTCTTTGCCTCACAGCTTTTTGGAGCTACAGAACGACATGAAAGCCAGCTCTCTGATAAGGGAAATGATTAGTATTCTTCTGAAGTCAATAGAAATACACAAACAAGTCCCAGGAAGGTTTGTTCTATTTTAAAACTATACATGTAAAGAGAAGGCTGTCAATTGACAATGAAGACTGCTTATGTTAGTGTTTAAAAAAACAATTGAAATAAAATGGTGAATACAGCATGGTAAATCAAGTGATTACCCATCACCAAAAAAGACTAAGTACTACTGCCAGCAAGTGCCAGGTGCGTACTTAAAAGGCCAACGAGATGACTCTGCTTTCAAAAAAACCCTCCAAAATTGCTTAGACTGTGCAAACAGAGCTTGTAGTAGCATTAATATCATCTGGTTTTGCAGTTTCAACATGTTCTGCTCAATTTCCTACACTAAATATAGTTTATGGGCCTTAACCCACAATGTATGGTCAGCATCCAGTACACTTCATGACAGCAGATACCTGGCAGGTTCTGTGCCTGCCACTGGAGATGCCCAGTTGATTTCTTTGATCTCCTTTTTTTTCATTCAGGCCATGTCTTTTGGAGGGCAGGTCTGTGTTACTGTACACCTATATCTGTTTCAAATTTGAGTTAGGCAGCATTGCTTTATGAAAAGGGATTTTTTTTTTCAAAGTTTCATAGGTCCCCAGGACATCTCAGTTCATGGAGGAAAGGAATATTCTGCTTTTGCTGCTTTCCAAATCAGTTCCCACTCAAGCCATTTTTTCTCAGTTGTAATTCATTATCAGAGGGCTCTGTGCATGCTGTATCCTCCTGACAGCTCTGTCTATAGGGTTACTGCAAAAACCACACCACCCCCAAAAAGGCCCTCTCCTCTTTATATGGCATGAATTACTGCTAAGGAGGTCATAGATGAAAAAAAAAAAAAAAATTAAGGATAGTCGGCATGTTGCTACTCTGAGGAAGTAGCTTGTGAAGAAAATGTTTTTCTCCACTGCTTGGGATGACTAGGGAGCCTGGTGGACCCTGGTTTGCTGAAGCTCATGTGAACATGGTAATCCCTGAGGGCTGGTTGTGTTTCTTAATTCATCCTGCAATAAATTTGCTACTGATGGTGCAGATTTTGTCCTTCTCTCCCCGCTGCCCTCAACAAAGCAGGGAAAATTACTCAATTAATTGCCTGGCGGTTGCAGGGGTTGCCTGGCAAGGGGGTACTGCCCTTCTGCGCCAAACTAGGGATATAAATTTTTCCCTGTGAGCAGAGCACATTACGGCTGTGTGCTTTGAGGCAGGGAAGTGCATGCATGCATGTAATAGGCAGCTGATCATTCCCATGACAGCTGCTGCGGGGGGAGCGGGGAAAGGTGTGCCCATCGCCCTGTGCCGCCGCCGCCTGCGTGTGACCCCGGGAGGGAGTCACGCAGGCGACCCTGCACCAAGGGGATTTCTCAGCCCATGACTTGTTCTCAAATGAGGACTTCCTCCACTGGATGCTTATATTCAAGGCGGCGAGTCATGTGCTCTTGTTAATTTGAACAGTGGGATTCACCAGATCTGCGCTGGCTGGCTGTTTGAAAGCGCAGTGTGCTTCCAACTCTGCAGCATAGGGGAGCTATCATTTAGTTTTTAGTTCTTTGGCAGGAGAAAGCTGTACATGAGGATGAGCAGGTTAGATTTGACTGGGTAATTACATATTATTTTGCATGAATAGAAATGTCACTGCTAATGACAGCAATAGTGTGCTCTAAAATATTTGGGATTAAATATGTTTGGTTTTACACACCAGATGCACATAAATATTTTAAACATTTGTATGCATTTAGTGCATCTGAGCAATTTATTCGGTACTATATATGCAAAGCAGTAATTCTCAAGACTTTATGTTCCTGTAACCACCAAGTTAGTCTGCAAAACCAAAGGTGTCTACCACCAATTCCCCTCTCCACTTCTCCCTCTTCCCTCTCCTGCTTTAATCAGAGATGAAAGCACTTTGAACTCTAAATTAAACAGTGCAAAAGCAGCTTTTAGGATTGAGCTCAGCTTCCCAGGAACCTGAGCAGGTATGTCCATGCCAGTGGTTCATCTGCAAGACTTGGCAACCACCAAGACATCCTGAATTCATTGTGCCAATTACAAATGGAAAAATGGTAGTATTTATTTTTACAACTATGCGTAGGAGCAGTTAAATGTAGGGCTTCTTGAACCTACAGCTGAATTTGAAATGAAACTGGCCTCTTTGGCTTTGCAGTGGATGCTTTCCATTCATTTTGGGGTGGATGAGCTTTCTCACTGCTATCACTGTGATCATTTTTCTGACCCATTTCTGTGGGAAATGTTGTCAAAAGGCTTTCTACAATTTCTCTGGGCTGAAGCTTCAAAATTTCTGTGCAAAATACTTGCCATATAATTCTATAATTAGGAAAAAAAAACAAAAATATTTTTTTTGTCATTACAAAAGCTGTTTCTAAAGGACAGATGGAAGAAGCATTTGTGTGAGAAATGGTAGCTGACATAGAAGCTCTTTAGATGTCTCCAATTAAGCTGAATCCATCTTGATAAATTCCATTCTGGAATAATTGTAACTCTGAAAATCACATCCTAGATAGAGCAGAAATATTCTAAATTCTGAATTTTTCAACATAAAACATAGCGTTACACGGGTCTATCATCAGAACTATGTGCTAAAGAAAACAGAATGTTATTCAGTAGGTTATACCATCTCATTTTTTTATTTCAAATAATGGTTTTCCCCACACAGTTTCTTGCTTGAGCTCCTACCACTGCAACTTCAAATTCAGTAGGAGCTGAGTTTGAGTTGGTGGAAGAACTCCCAGTACAGAGAGACATGGTCTCAGTTCATGATACGATTTGAAGCAAGATGCAGCATGTAGGTTTATGATTTCATTTGTACTCATTAAAGCATAAGCAGTTGCTCATTCACTGTATCTTGGCATACAAGATGGATATTTAATTTGTTCTGGGAATAGGGAAATTAGGCAAATAATAGCAGATATAAGTGAACACACATTTTGGAAAGGAGACTCCTATCTCTAAGAAATTCCTGTTTACACTTTAAGGTTGGGGATTTTCAAGTTGTGATGGCTCTGTTTTGGAGGGGAAAAGAAGAGATACAGGATTTGGAATTGTTTCAGTACAAAACCAACTAATGCATTCAATGGAGTTTATTTATATTTTATGAAGGTGAATGAAAGTGTTCTGGAATAGGCAACAAGAGCACACCACAGGAGGGAGGCAAACCTGGAAGAAGTCTTTGTTCTGCCTTATGGCCTTGATCCAAATTTCCTACTGCCCTGGTTCCTCCTGTGCCGTTTGGAGATGAGCAGACCTTAATTCCCTTCACGGACCTTCCCAGCAGTTTTCAGTGCCCTTCTCCAGTTGCATTTCCACAAAATCCAGTGCAGACACATCTCTTTTTACACCATTGTTTGTGTAAAGCTTTCCAAAGGCCTCAGCAGGCTCTGAGATAGGCTCTTGGAGCATGGTACCACTCATTTTTCAATCAGTAGCAATCCTGTCTTTCATTTCAGTGATTCAGAAAATAAAGCCCTTAAAGCAGAAGTTGCCAGAGTATATTGAATGCAGAACCATCCTTTTAGTGCTTTTACTTATTCACTACAGTAAACAATGCCATTTAGTATAATTTCCAAATCTCAATTTAGGGGGAAAAAATCTTCTCATTTAGCTGTTACTCTCCCTCACAATGGAAAGCTGCCTCAGAGCATGTTACATTTCAGAGGAGCCTGTGAGATTTTGCTTTAATGGGAAGCTAAATGAAATGTTTAAATTTAAAATCAACAACAGAACAAGTTCAAAGATCTATATTTATAGGGTTTAAGTGAAAAATGCTCTGGCATAGCTTTTAAATAATGCTGGCAAGCAAGGGAGGAAAGAACACCACTCACTGATTCTTTGCATGGCTTAGTCCACAGCCTTAGCCAAGGCTCATGTATAATGTGAGTTGTTGGCTGTGATACTTTGGTTGTAGTGCTAGTGGAATTCACTGTAGGCAAAGGCTCGTGATGCTAAACAAAGTGGACAAAAGGCTTTTACAGAATAATAAAAATAACAAGTCTCCATTTATGACTTAAAGTTAAATGTCCTCAGTGAAGACATTACTCAGTAAATAACTCTGTGGGAAAACCTGTAAAATATAAATGCCCTGGCAAGATGGGGAAAGCACTGAAGTTGATAGAAATGCTTAAAGTCAAAAAAGGTGAAAAAAGACATTGTGTCTTGCTTGGAGCTAAGAGCTCTTTGCTGAATTACTTTGCTTGAAGCTCTCAGTTTTAGTTCAGCTCATGTAGCCAGGGAAACAGGGTCTCTCTTCAAAGTCTACTGAAACTATGTTGTTTTTTTATGTTCAACCAAAATAGTATGGAGCTTGTGTTTCTGAGGTGAACATGGAGAAAACTGCTCGGAAGTAGAAACAAATATAGACAGACAGTGGACAGAGAAGCAGAAATAAAACTGAGGATGAGAAATTAATGACAAAAACTTTTCAATGCAACCTAATTCTTTAGTAATCTTCCAAGCTTAGTGAGGAACACTGCCAGAAGGCTCAGGCTGAGGCAAAGCTGAGGGGAATTGCCTGATCCCCAAATGAATTCTAGTAGGGCAAGGAAGTACCTGCTACCAGCTAATGAGGTACCAGGCTTTGTGTTTCTGAGCAGACATATCTCAAGAAGTTGGTCAACAAGTGTTTGTAGCTATACTTTATTTCCTGTAACCATTTGTATTCTTTATCCCTATTTTCTACCAGAGTACAAAAGAGAAGACAGTACAAGGAACTCTGTCTGAATGGTTTAATCTGAGTTAAGTGATGAGCTGACACAGAGTTTTGTCATCACTAAAAAAGGCCAAAGTATGAAAATATTCTGGAAGAAGATTTGAAAGCATTTATATTTTGGAAAAATTAAAATGAGTCCAGTTGGCTTTGCAGGATTTTTTATTATTATCTTTTCCACAGTTTTTATCAAAAACCTCCATCAAAGAGCAATTAGAATTCTTTTAATTACCACCAAAAGTGCACTTTTGTGGAATAATGCTAAAAATTAGAAGTAAATAAAACAATATGGGAGAGGAGGAAATAAAAGTTTTGATTATACTGTCAATTTTTAGGTAATAGGGATTTTGCTTTTATAAGAAATGGAAATGGAAGTGAAATTAGTCTGTGGTCACTTTTCAGTGCTTCATTCTTTTACCATAGTGTTGACTAAATATATAGCATCATTATCTTCCCTTTAACCATGAGATCTCCAGGTTTACAACAGAAGTTTATGCCACCTAATCATTATTCACTAAAGCAATGAGTAATTGCTTTGTTCACTGCCCGCTCAAGTTGTAAGGGAAAGTTTTTGCCAGAAGAAAAGAGTAGACCTGAGTGCACACCTGCTTCTCAGCCTGCCAGAACTCACTTTCTCAGACCATATATTTTATGTTGTAAAATGCTGCATGTCCCACTTCTGCCTCACTGAGAGGAGCCTCAACGTCACCTCCAGTGACAGAATCAGTATAAACCATCAAACCCGCCACAAAGGCGCAGTACTGAGATTTAAATCTGTCCCTTTTGAGGTTGGTCTGGGAAGATGATTTTACCTCTACAAACACATTAAAGAGTTTGAAACAATTCTCTTTTCAAACTCCATGTGTGTGTGTGTGTGTAGTGGAGAGGATAAGGGAATAAAACCCCTATTTCTCTTATTTTAGTAACATTCCATAGCATTCTATTATAAAAAGAAATCAAAAATATTCCTCCCTGCAATGTGTTTCCCTCCTAAACTGAAAATTTTTCTCCAGGCACCAGGAATTCCCCCAGGAATATGGGATCTACACAGTGATGTTTCTGGTTGCATTCATCATGGAATATAAGATGTACTTACTGATGTTCCTGGTTGCCAGGCTTTGGAAACTTGTGACTCTGGGACCCCTAGCTGTATAACCAGCCTGCCAGTGAAGGGAGAGGACAGCTGGTTTCAGGAAGGTGGCAGAAAGGAACTAAGATGAGTTTTGTTGGAGTTATGTTCCCACAAATTTGGATGAACTGGAGAAAAGTTCTGATGGGAAAGCATCCCTGAGGCCCTGGGAGTGAGGCTGGGTGGTGCAGGGGAGGTCAACAGGGACCCATGTTCTGTGATCTCCTTCAGCATTCCCCCAGCATGGGTTGGTGATGCTGGGGCCTAAACTGCAGCTGCACCAAGTCCATCTTGTTCTGAGCACAGACTCAGTAAGTCTGGCACTGATGGAGACATGCCCTTAAAGACCATTTTTCAGAGGTGCTACTGAGCACTGACATTTTCCCCTGCCAGCCATTGAGAATTTTTCCAAGCTACTTGCAAAAATTCATTAGGGAAACCTGTTTATTAATGTGGAGACTATCTCTACTTAAAGATTGTTTTTCTTTCTCTAAGCAAGAGCAGCCTAATTCAACCTCTCTGTGGTACTGTTCCATAAAAGCTTTTTTCATTTGCTCTCTCAGTGCTTTTTTCTCTATATACCCACCAGCAGAAGTAGCTCCAATGTACACATAGTGTGTCACAGGTTCTACAGCCCCAGCACAAGGGCAAGACCAGAACTGGCTGTAACCCTGCATACCTGAAATTAATTTGAACAGAGGTACTAAACCAACCTTCTGTCTGTCTGAAGTGAGGTCCTGGCCATGGTGCATCAGTACAAGGCTCTATTACTACATGCAATTTGGGTTTCAAAAGCAGGGAAAGTGAAAACCAGAAGACTCCACATGAACAAATACCCAGTGAGGAGGCATGAGCAGAGAAATACAGAAATGACACGAGGAAAGTGTGAGCATTCAGAAGCATGGCTGCTGAAAGAGGGAGGTCATGTAGGAGATGATGATATCTGCTTCTGTCATTCACATTACAGTACTGTTACCCACAGGGATGGTGTTTAATTTGAAGATCACCTTCACTAAACCATTGCATACAGAATATGTCACAAGGTAAATTGAACAGCTAGACATATAATCAGACAGAATGGCACACTAAAATAATTAAATACAGGCAGCCCCAGGATGCTCCCTGCTTAATGTAGAATGCTAATTGGTACTCGAATACCACACGGTGTGTGTTGAAGAAAGACAGTGTAACTAATGTACCTGTATGTTGTGTATAATAATACAGCATGAGACCTTGAGGGTACATCTTCCCCTGAGGATTTGACACTGCCAACAGCTGATACCAATAACAACAAAGGAATGAATTTCCCCTGATACCTTCCTGACATATTCTATCCCAGTTCCTGCTTCAGTGCAATCTGTGAAAAGCTTTAAAACGGATATGGTGCACTGGAATTAAATGCAACTTATAAAGTACATATATCCTCTTTCCAGTAGTACAAACACAGCAGACAGAATTGTGATACCAGACTTTATAAATCCATGGTTGCTTGCTTTCATCCAGTTGATTTGAAATATTTAAACAACCTTTTCTGTATGGGGAATATTTTTCCTAATATGATTTTATGATGTTTCAGTTTTTAGCAGCTGCAGTTTTCTGACTTCAAAGTACATGGAGGAAAACTTGTGTTGAGTTAGGAATACTGCTGAAGCCTTCTTTTTAAAGAAATGGATAAATACATTCATTTTCTCATTCTTGTCTCAAAGGAACTTAAGGACAAGCCCTGTACTTATTTTTTATTGTCAGTATATTTAACTGGTAACTAACAAAATATACTGAGGTAAAAGATACTTCATGTATATTTGGTACAAGACAAAACATTTTAAATAATTTGTGGAAAACATCTGCATCAAAAATACAGGATATGAAAAGCACTCCTAAACCAAACAACCTCCCACCCACAAAAAGCAAAACCAAAACCCTAGTTGCAGTACTAGTAGGCTTACAAGGAAATATTGTGGTCTGAGCAGTGGTTATACATGTTGGATGGTTTTACCCCTACTCCTGACAAACAGTATTCCACTGTAATTTAACTAGATAAAAGGAGCATTTATGAAATAGAGTTCTGATGAGTGTGAATGGGTACAAAATCATGTCCATATGCATAATTTTGAGATATGCATATATTTGACATGGTGCTCTTTTTTTTTTTTTTTTTAAGAAAAAAGGTATCTTTAAATTTATTTTCTTATTACACAAAAATGCTGCTCTGAGTATGATGGTTGTAAATATAGTAAAATATTTATTTTCATTCATAGGCACTTTACATTTGAAATAATGTTCTTTTCTAGAAGGGCTTTTTCTCTGTCCTCCCCCAGGAAGATTTTCAGCGGGTGACCAGAAATACATTTTGCATCCCTAAGATGCATTTCATTTGACACTAAGGACAGTCGTTTTGCTACTTCCACTGGAGGAGGAAAGGAAAGTGAGATAAAACAATGGCATACATACAGAAGCAAATTAACTAAGGTATTCCCAAGCTGAATTTCAAAACTGTTGCATGGCACACTCAATCACAGAATGGCTGAGCTTGTCAGAGACTTCTGGAGATCATCTAGTTCAAGACCTCTCCTAAAAATAGGCACCACTAGGGCAAGTTTCCCTGGACCAGCTCCAGTCAGGTTTTTAATATCTCCAAGGAGAAGGACTCCACAACCTCTCTGGGCAACCTGCGCCAGCTTTTGATGAATTTTTTATTTAATGGAATTAAAATGGAAGTTCATGTGTTTCAGTCTGTGCCCATTGCTACCCCAGATACCACTGAGAAAAGTTTGTTTTCCTCTTCTTTAAGTCCTTCCATCAGATATTTATACACATGGATTAGAGCTCCCAAGACTCTTTCTCAGTCTAAACAGTTCCAGCTATTTCAGCCTCTCCTCACTGACAGATGTGCCAGTCCCATGGTCATTTTTGTGGCCCTTTACCAGATTTGCTCCAGTGTGTCCCTGTCTCTCTTGTCTTGGAGAGTTCAGAACTGGACCTATCACTTCAAATATGCTTCACCAGGGCTGAGCAGAGCAAAAGAAATACCTTCCCTGTCCAGCTGGCAATGCTCTGCCTAATGTAGCCCAGGAGGCTTGCTGGTCTTCTTTGCTCCCAGGGCATTTTTCTCCAAAGCCACTTTGCAGCCAGCTGGCCTCACCCTATGCAGGTGTGCAGGGTTATTTCCCAGAGTGGAATAAATCTTTGGAAGAGTCCATCTTTTCTCCTTCAACTATGCATACAGAAGAAGCTCTCCAGGCCACCTATTGCAGGTATCTATGCCTCTAACCCTGAAATTAAGAGTATGGTCATCCTATGCTGCTCCTTTGGACAGAGTTTACATAGAACTCAGCATGCTGAACCAAAGGGTGAGACTGGAGATCTCAGGGGAGTAGAGGTGATGCACAGATGCCAGGGAAAACACGATTCTTGAAGCTGAACCTCTATAAAACAGCATTCATCCACAGACAGTCTGGAAGTAATGGGGATTCCCTTCTACCAATAGGAATCTCCAAGCTTTCTGTTTTCTCACAATTCCTTCTGAGGACAGTGGCTGACAGTGGACCACAATTACTGAGCTCAGACATGTAGAAGTGGTGGAATTTAACAGAAATTAGCTGTCAGGTCCAGGAAACATACATTCATTGACTTACTTATCTTTTCAGGGACTAGTTTTGGGTTTGTCTTGCCTACTTTTATTGTTAGCTTTTTCTGAATTTTTCTGCCAACAATGAAGCAAGTTTAGTATTATGAGATCTATTTAGCAGCATCACAATTGATGGTGTACTGGTAAACAACTTAGTTTAAAAGCCATGTTACTATTTCCTGTATTACAGTTAAAGACAACAAGGCTCTGTATATTAACCTTGGGTTTTGAAAGACCTTCATAAATTAGTTCCGTAACAGATATGCCAGCAATTTTTCAGATTGAGTGTTATCAGACAGTTATGAAACTGAACTTTCATTGCAGTGAGTTCCAGCTACAATGATTGGGAGGCTGTTTTTTTTTAAACTAAAAATGAAAATTCTCTGAGCTGACCTCCTGCAGTTTAACACCATGTGCAATTAATTTCCTCTAATTCTCTTTGAATGGCTCACTTATTCATGAAAAAAAAAAGAAGAGAAGAGAAGAGAAGAGAAGAGAAGAGAAGAGAAGAGAAGAGAAGAGAAGAGAAGAGAAGAGAAGAGAAGAGAGAAGAGATGTTTTGCGGTCTTTAAAAACAAGAAAACTTCAAAGGTCTGTCAAGCCTCACTTCCTATGTAAGGAGCTTCCCCAGACCAAGGCAAGAGCTCTGCCCAGAGGGCTTGCAGGCTTGAGTGGAAAACCCTAAGTACCAAAATACTTAAAAATATTATAGTAGCTAGTTTCCACCAATATCAAGGAGAGGTGAGTACACACAGGAAGGATAATCTCAATTAAAACAGCTGATACTGCCTCCAATACTGGTTTCAGTAGTGTCCATTACCAGCAACCCAGTATACCTGAGCTGCAGAGGAGCTCTTTTTATTTAAGTACTGGTGGGTTTGGCTGTTACAAGTCCCACATTTGTTCCTTACAGATGGCAGAAATAATAGTAGTTCAAAATGAACTGCTTCTGGTGCTTTGAGCAACCTGATCTAGTGGAAGGTGTCCAGGCCCATGGCAGGGAAGTTAGGACTTGACTGTCTTTAAGGTCCCTTCCAATCCAAACCATTCTATGGTGTCTATGATTTCTATGAACTATTTCTTCATCACTAACTTATGACATCTCTTTTTCATATCCTGACTGCATTTTCAGCTGGCAAATGTTGGTAGCAGCTAGAAAAAGAAAATGCTCCCTGAAAGGTCTTGTACTATGGAGACAAGAAGAACAGATTCAAGTATGTTCATTCAAACAAACAACAATTATTGTTTTAAACTCCTTATTTACTGAATAAAATAGCAATGCCCAACAGGCATTTTAGGAACTGGCAACAATAGTTATAATCTGCTTCCCAATACTCAGAACAACTTGTATTCTTATTGAAACAATAACAATTTTCATAATGGATAGGCCTGTCGAGTAGAAAGGAAAAGAATAATTCAAATAATGATGATTACAATATGCACCAGTTATGCACAGACAATGTCGCATACATAAATTCTCTTCCAGTCTGTTCACAGCTATTCCCTTTGGTGTTATAATTTCATGATAAATTCTGTTTACATTCTCTTACTTGAAATTCTTTTATTGAAAAGTCCCCAAATACAATACAGTATGTTTTTGAGATCCTTAGTAAGAAAGAGATTGTGGCAGATTCTTTGCACTAGCATGTTTACTAGGTGAAACATCAGAAAACCACTAAGTTTGGAGGGTGATCCCATTGCTCTCTACAGCAGGCAAAGCAGAGGGAGTTACCAGTCTCTTCTCCCTGGCATCCAGTGACAGGTCATGAGGGAATGGCTCAAGACCCCAGTAAAGAAGGTTTAGGCTGGGCAGTAGAAAGCCTCTCTTTACTGAGAGGGTGATCAAACACTGGATCAGGCTTCCTAGAGAAGTGGTCAATGCCTCAGGCCTGTCAGTGCTTAAGAGGCATTTGGACAAAGCCTTTATCAACATGCTTTGCCTTTTTATCTGCTCTGAACTGGTCAGGCAGTGGGACTAGGTGGTTAGTGTAGGTCTCTTCCAACTGAAATAGACTATTCTTCTTTGTTCTATTCTATTGAATGTTTCATGCAGTAGGCATAGATACTTATAAGAAGAGAAAATCTGATTCTCAGTTACTTTCCAAAAAGGATGGAAAAGAAGGACCGTTTTTGTATACATCTGCTGTCCTGTTACCACACCAAGGAATAATATGCAACTTCCCAGTCACCATCTGACTCCACCCTCCATGTCTTAGTCCAAGTCAAGGCTAACTTAGAGATAAGTACAGGGCTTACTGAGCATATACACCTCCAACATTGCAGGATACTTTGTGTTATCTAACACAGGTCTTTTTAGAAAGGAGCCAGCCTAGCCCACCAGAAATTTCCATACATGAAATGACAGTAACTCCCTGTGTTTGAACACTCCAGCTCTGCTCCAACAGACCAACAATAGGAAACAGTTTTCAGTTTGCCTTCAAATTTTTGAATGATCTTGCCTGCCTAGGATATATTCTGCATATTACTGAGCACAATTTATCAGCTGACTTATTAACAATTCACATTGCTATGAGAGAAAGTGAGAGAATGAGCCCTCATAGACAAGAGGCACAATGCTCTCCAAAGAGATTTAAAACTCAAAACAGGTGAAATGGATGCACATAGCTGTGCACATCAGTTATACTCCTCCTCAATCAGACACAAAGCCAAGAATGTCATCCACATGAATTCATCTATACAAATTTATTTTACAAAAAAAAAAAAAAGATCATTACTGAAGAAAGTAAGTCTCTTTGTCTTTAAATTGAACTTAATGTAAGCATCTGAGACATCTTTCAGTTATGAGAATAAAAACACACAAACAAAAATGGCCAAGGATCAGATGAAACACCTTATTTCACCACTAAATACTTCACTGTATTGTGGTCACATTATTTTTAGAGTAAAGGTATTAACTTCAAGCCAATACATTTATAGTTTAGACTTTACATATATGTAGATGTTATGCACAGATCTCTGAAAGAAAGTACAACAGTTTTTTCTCTGAAACGGGAATAAATTACTTAAAATACATTACCTCAGTGGGCTAGATATTTTTTAATCTACATGTAGGGGTTTTTTACCCTTGCCTTCAGCCACAAGGTCAATGGTGTGTTTTTTCCTCAAATAAGTAATACATAGGAAAAGGTAACAGTGAACTATATGTGCAGTGAAATATTTAGCCAAAGGAATACTATGTTAGGTTACTTACGGATAGAAAATAATAAAAATATACTCTAAAAAAAAGAAAAATTCCAGCCTGCTGCAAAAGCATGTTGTGCTCTGTCCTTTGCTTTCTCCTTCACCCTTTTGATTTCTATTATACACTTAAAATATGTAGAGGTTCTTCCCTAAGGACTTTCTGGCTTCTCTACCTTTCATAACTCTTAAAAATTTGGAACTTTCTCCTGTGATTTAACAGCATCATATAATATAGCATGTTAGTTTCAGCTGTCACTAATAGTTACATCAGACTTTGTGTGATTCATGCATTATGTTCATTCCTTTTATTTATTCTAAAAAGACATTTACAGAGTTTGAAGGAGTTGGTTTCACTTACCTTGTCTTTGCTCCCTCTAGTTAGTAACCTGGTAGGTAAAAAAGTCAGTTCTGACAGAGAGGAGAATCAATTTGAAGGTGAATTTCACACCATCCAAAACTGATGAAAATCCACACACACACAGAAGTGTTGCTCAGGGGCAGCATTGCAGGGCTCTGTCATAGTAGCAATTGGAGTCAGCATCATGAGTAGACATAGTTTCAATAGCAGCATTCAGTAGTTTTCTACCACTGTACGTTGTTGTTGCCATGTATTGACAAAAAGATGACATTCAACAACACAACTTTGCAGAACAAAGTGGGTAAGTGCATAGGCTGTTTTATATGTGAGCTTTTAAGAGTCCTGTAATTTTCAGTCTAATAGAACCACTTAAAAATGGTTTTTCAGTTTCAGAAGTGTTGTCTCATTCTTTGCTGAACAACTCCACAATTCAGTTAATTTCCAGTGTAAAATGGAACTCCCTGTTCCTCCTTTACGTGGTTGCTTTTAAAAGAAAATGTGAAGATCCTGTTCCCCTGTATGTGTTACATGTAACTCCCTTCAAATCAAGGGCAATTATCTGTGCTTGGCAGAGAGATGAATTGACCATGAGCTTATAAAACCTCATAACTGTGTGAAGAAAAAATAATATCTCATGCTTAAGATAATATTTGCAGTTGTGCACAATGCTCTGTGAATTCTAACTCATATTATAGTACTATAATAAAAATGGGTCTCTTGCAGAAAATTCTGCTTGGCAGTCAGACACTAGAGGAACAACCTCTATTTAATACCGCTGGGGAAGTGGACACAGTAACTCTTTAACTCCTGTTTGAATGCTCAGAAATCAGCTATAATGGATAATGGGAGTGCTCCTTCTCTGACTCTACCAAAGTGCACCAAATCTCCCACCTGGGCTGTGGTTATCAGCTTTCTACCCATGAAAACCAGGGAGCTGGAGGTGGTTGGTGGTTTCTCAGAAGATGTGTCAGCTAGAAGTACTTGGAGTCTGCACCTGCAGCTCACAGGTCAGGAGTGCACCTGAATGCTCACCCTGGAGACTATCACATCACCATTTCTGCAGGTCCTCAGAGAGCAACTGGACGCATCATCCTCAGCAGTTCTTAATCCCAGAAATGCTTAATTTTGCTCAACACTTTCATGTTAGATCAACAAGTACCTCAGCTGTTCAGACTTTGGAGCCCTGTGTGGAAATATGTTTCAGTCCCATATAGGCAGATGCCTACAGACCTGAGATGGGGAGGTGTGTAGGATTTCATGGCACAGAACCCAAGGCATTCGGCCTTGTTATGTAAGAACCTGTGTCCTGGAAAGTATACAAGGTCTGGCATATCCTAAGCAACTTCACACACAGCCAGTAGTGAGATTAGCACCAAAGGCAACAGCTTAGTGGGCCCATTCCCTCAGAAACCTTTCTAGAACCACTCTCCTTCACCAGACAACTCTAATCCATGGAGTGACAAATTAAGGATCAAGAACTTTCTCACTCTGAGGAAATCCAAGTCCACTTTTTGACAGAAAGATGCAAACCCCTAGGTGATTATTTGGCCTGGGTGGCAGGACAGTCACTCTTAGCCCTCCTGCTGAAGTCAAACCATTGTTTTGTCTAGTGCCCCAAAGTCAAAGCATCAGCAGGAGGGCAAACTAAAGGGGTTTGGACAGCATAGGCTCATGGCTTTGGTACTCAGCTGGAAAGATGGAACTGGGCTGTGCTCCCAGGACTATTCCTGTTCACATTATGCAGCTCTAAACTGCAGCCAGTCCTGCAGAGCAGCTGGAAAACCCCCACATGACCAAAGATCAAGGGCAATCAGGACAAAGGATCTGGTATTCCTCTTTCACATTAGGGCCTGCCACTGTACTGTAGAAAGAGACTCCCACTTACTCTTGCCCTGGCTTGGTGAGAGTTTCCTTAAGGATGGGGTACCCTAAAAACACCATCAGTGAAGGAGGCAGAGGTCTCCAACCTTAACAGTTAAACAGGAGTGGGAGGTTGAACATGGGTTGTTATGGACAGTTGTCTTGGTGAATTCCTGTTACCTCTGGAGATCTAAGAAATTGTGCACATCTTCCATTTCCCAGGCACATATTCAAACACTTCCATTCAAATACTGTGTAAGGTTGGCTTGGCTCCGCACTGATAGGCAGAAGCTCACCTATCAGAGAAGCTTGCTCTTTCAGGCAAACACTATGCTGGAGATCACTGAATTATTTCAGGTATTTTCTTCATTTAAAAAATACTACAGTAAACTATGGACATGTGGATATGAACTGATCTGAAGTGAATAGATTGCAGACAAAATTCTTCTCTCATCTGGAGTAGATTCATTGGCTTCAGTGGAACTATTCTGGATTTACAGTGATGTAATTTGGAACAACATCTGGCTTCAGATAATATACGAAGGACTCATTGTAATGGTTTATATCACTGACTACTTATTGCATACTTTTGCTATACTTTTCTTAGCTCTTACTAGCTACACATTACTGTTGGTTTTACCCTGTTCTCTTGTATTTCACGTAAGACCTGTAAAAGTCTTGCAGATTGAAGAATGTATACATTTCCTGCAGGTCAACACTCTGTGACACCTCTCATAATTTAGTTAAAAACCCAGTCTACAGTTGTCTTCTCTTTTTATTTTCATATTACATTACAGAAGGCATATAAAGGAGAAGTCCTCTCTGTAATATTTGCTCTTCACATGGAGTGACTCAGTGCAGCAAGTCAGTGGCATTTAGCTGAAAAACACCTTTCAATTTATGTAGGGTTTTCCTCTCTTCTTTGACTAATAGTATACTGTGTTGACAGGTATTCATTTGAGTCACCTTAGCACAGGTTTGTTATTATTCCTTTATAAACAAACAAGTAGAGGGCAGAAACTGCCTCCTCTCAAACTTGTGACCAGACTCTGCCTCCCTTTACCCCAAGACAACACAGACTCAGTCTCACTGCAGGGTGATAAGGTAGGCTGAAAGTTACTATTTGCCTGTCACCCTGAGGATATCTTTAGTCTGGGGTTTTTTTGTTGTTTTTGTTTGTTTGTTTGTTTGTTTTTGTTGTTGTTGTTGCCTTTGTTTGTTTGTTTGTTTGTTTGGGTTTTTTTGCAAGACTTTCAACACTGTGTTGTGTGGACTGTGAGTACAATCTACTCTGCCACCAGAATCTGTTAATATGATGTTTTGAATTTTAATGGAAGGGTGTTTTGTACAACTACAAGACAATGGGGAATAAAAATGTAAATACACTAAATACCATTTAGAAATCAGCTTTTGCTATTATGCCACACGTGCAACAGTTGTTTTCTGTTATGCAAAGCTATAGCATCTGAGCTTTTAATGGTAAAATGGTACTTTGCAAATATGTTTGGAAATATTCACACATGTTTCTGCTTAATCTTATGACACTTGTTTCTCCAGCTTGAAAATTTAATTCAAATGTTGCAATTTACTTAATTAATGTTAGATATATAATAAATATATTGTTTTAGACCAAGTGGCTATAAGGACGGTTGTGGTAGCCAAAAGCAACATTTGCATCATCTGCATTTCTTTGAACTCCTAATTAAGTGGCACTTGCTTCAATAAAAGCTAATATTAGAGTTGACTTTATTTACTCTATTTCATGACATCTGGCTTCCTTTTAGATAATTTTTTTCCAAATCAACTCACAGAGAATATATAAATTACGCACCATTATCTTTTTTTAAAAGGCAGCCCCATCCATCATAATGGATTACAAATTTGTCACCTTGAATCAATTTCTGTTCACAAGTTCAAAAGGAAATATAAGTGCTTGAGGGTCCAGAAATATTTATTGTACATGTGGATATTATTAAAGTTTATTGAAATCCTTCATCAATGAGAATTGTTTCTGTTTTGTTTTGCAACACGTACAGCACTAATGCTAAAAAGCCAACGCCTTTATTGTCTAAAAACTAAATTGGCAACGTAGCATTGACTTTGAGGACTACTGATTCTGACTAGAGATACTAACATATTTATGCAAGCATTCATTTAATTAAGACGTGACAACTTCAGCTTGCCTAATTTAGTAAAACTTTTTTTTGACATAGTTTCTTGTATAACATTTTCCCATGATGATGTCTATTTTCAAATAAAAACTAGTTCTGCTAACAACATCGACAGTAATTCACTCAGACTCTTTTCCTTGTAATAGAGCAGAGGGGGGAAAATGGAAACTTAAGATTCATGAGAGTCTTAGTTTAAGACTTAGTGACAAGACTACATCTGGTATCAATACAGTTCTTTGGGATCTTGACCACATCTTTCATAAAGTGGTAAGTTCCGCCAAAAGGACACATCTTGCTGGCTGCTAACTACAACCTCCGAAACGCTGAGCCTATGCAGGGGAGGAATGCAGTAATGCTCTGCTGGAGGGAGAAAATGAAACTACAATTCTAATTACATTTTTATTAGTGGTGTTAATGGGAAGTTGAGCTCTTAAAGCCCCTAGTAAGAAGTGCTTTCTTTGAAATTGTATAGCACAGTGTCAGGAGTTAACATGAGAGGGGGTTTTGGTTTGTTGGGTTGTAATTTTTTTCCCCTTGTTTTGGACTAATTTCTTGTTGTACTAAATTAATTAACCTTTTGGAAATATTTCCCTTTCAAAGAAAAAGTTTTACAACCTCAGAAGAAAGAAAGGCAGCTCAGTTGTTGCGAGCAGACAGACATACACCCTGGTGGCACTCAGATGTGACTGTTCAGTGGGTGAGGAGCCAGCCCGAGTGCTGCTGGCAGAGTAGCAACAGTTGCCCAGGTGCAAATTTCACTGCTTCACATATAACATTCGTTTTGTTAAAGAGTAGGGCATAATGGTGTCTAATGAGTTTCCACTGGAGAAAAGAGGGCAGTTTTGTATTTTCCTTCCTAAACCAGAGAAACTTAGGGAGTATCTTCCACAAGGAGTTGTATAGTTCAGGAAAAAATGAATATTTCATGATTCCACATGTTTAGAAGTAGAATTCTATCAGGGCTACCTGTGAAAGCATTTTACTTGAGAGCAGTGATGTCTCAAAATGAGGAACAGATTTGTATGACTAATGAAGATTAAGCTGAGATTTCACACAATCTTACCAGTGACTTTAGCTGTTTCCACATTAAAGAGTCAATGCCATGCCAGCTTTGTAAAAATATTTTCTTCTCAAATATATATACCCCCAAAAAAGGGTTTTGCTTTATTCCAAGGAACGGTAGACAGACGAATTCAATGTATGTGCTGTATAATGACATTTAATTTAGGGCTTTAAAGTTTCAGTAAGGATGTTTCATGTGGCTTTCTTCACAACAGCAGACTTAAATCTGATTTAACTGGCCGGGATATATGTCTTTCATCTGAAAGCATCTTTTAGTTCCATAAAGCTGCAATCCTAACTCCTGCACCATTTGTCAAGGATATTAGGATGTGACCATAAAGACATTTCAATGCATGGATTGGCAGATGCCAGAATATCCTCATGTCTCTTATACTTCCATTAAGATAGAAGAGCTGATTGTTCTGTGATGCTGGGGCACACAAACTTCACAGAATGGAAGGACTGGGGGAAATTACTGGTTACACAAAGTTTAGTTTCTCTCACTGTGAGAGTGTAGGTTGCCTTGTTTTACACTGGGTTTGTGCTGTGAATCTTGTTTTAAAAAGCTGTCTGAACATAGAAAATCTCCTGTTGTCACTTTTCAGCCCAGCTCCTTGTATGATGGGACCTGACCGACAGAGTGCATCCAGGATAGTGTCTGGCTGGAGGAGAGGTCATTCCACCAGCAGAAAACTGCTCCTACAAACACACTGTGCCCCTGTGAGGGGTGTCTGCACCAGCTCAGTCAGCAAGATGAACAGTAGAGGCTTGGCAGTAGACTCATGACACTGATTCTATGGAATAATCTAGGACTTTATCCTATTTAAAGATGTCCCTTTCTATTTCACACACTGCTTTATGTCTGTTGCTCTGTTGGGCTGCACACCCTGCCAGTTTAAGTTCTGTGCTTCCATTTGGAGCTACTGAATAGCTGAACACCAAAAAATCAAAATCTCCTTATGGAGCTGATGAGGAAGACTTGCACTAAGTAGTACTTATGCCATATTTAATTCAACCAGCATTAAGTATTCGGTCAACATATGGATCACTTCAGGGCTTTAATGATGCTTTAAGAAAACATTAAACAAAAGTGTGTCATATGACAAAACTTTGTTATATGATAAAAATTTCTGATGTTTGAAAGTTACACTTTGGTCCAAAAAGCTATATCTGTGTAGTATTGTCAGATAAATAAATAGAATGTGTGGGCATCTCTGTAGCTCCTCTGTAAACACACATATAGCAATGATGGATTTTCACATATTGTTAATAAAATCTATTTTGTACAAGTCAGCAGTTTTGCGGTTCTAGTTAGCAGGATATCACCCACTAATTACATATATTATGCATCTGAAATGTTTAAAATATTTATATATCAAGGGAGAGAAAATGATTGTTATAGTAAGGGGAGGGGAGGGAAGTAATAAAATTATTAAGTTTATACCAAATTTCCACTAGCTGTTTTTTAATTGCTGTCAACTGAATTCAAAATGCTAAAGGAATCAACATTTTCTCCTGTTGCATTTTTCTCCTTAGATTTCTCGTGTATTCCCTTTTCTGTGAAACTCTGCTTAGTAAATATTAATTTACCCTCAATTACTAATGACAAGTAAAAGAAACCCTTGCATTCATCAGGGCCACAGCCTTAGGACATAAGTTTGTCCTTCAAAGCGTTCAACCATTCAACAATTAGAACTAATAGCTACTCCAGGCTATCGAGGCTGAAACACACAACACTCCTCTATTGCTGAGCTCTTGGCAGAGGCACTCATGGTGGTCTTACAACCTATTGAATTCATCAGCAAAAGTTGGAAAAGTGATTTGGAAAGTGGACAAATTAGACACAGAGTGATTGTCTAAAATGTGAGAACACTTAAGTGTTGGAGAGGGGAACTAGTCAATTAGTTCACTAATAAACTTTAGCTATGTAAAAGCTCCCTTGCTGCTCACATGAACAAAAGTTGAAAGGCTGGGGATTTTGCTGAGCAAAAGAAAAACACATAAATAAATAGAAAATGCTAAAGTGGGAACATAAAGGAATTATTGATATTGACACCCTGGTGTATTCCTGTATAACCCCTTAAAAGTGCAGCTTCTACCTTTAAGATATCTCTGTGAGGAGCTTCATCTTTAAATAGAGAAAATTCCCCTCAGCCTCTGCAGAATCAGCTCAGGCTTTGTTTTTGGATGTGGCTGTAAATGCATACACACACACACACACACACACACACACACACACACACACACACACAAATATTTGTCATGGTGACCTTGACTTCATCCTTCACTATTCTCCCAATATAACATAAAGGCCAGTTTGCTTAAACAGCTCTGGTTGCTTTTCTCTACAAAAAAAATCATATATAGTTTATTTTCTTTTGTTTTCTATTTTCTTTATTTAACAATGAAGAAATTCTTCTGTTACTTTACCATAAGAGGAAAAAACCATATAGTGAAACCATAATATTATTGTAAATAACAACTTTGTGCCAAATACAGAGTGATAGAAGGTTTTCATGAGTACATGGATTTTTTTCCTGAAAAACGACTGAAAATGTTAATTATACTCCCTTTCTCTGAATAGCTTATTTATAAATGACATCTGTTTTTAACATCTTCCTAATCAATTAAATCTGCAATGAAAGTGTTAATTTTTGACCAGATTCTTTTCCTCATTGTACTTTTGTATATGAACACCTGCAGTGTGCTTCCCCATGCCACAAGTGTCATGTGCCACCTCTGAAAAGCATGGACAAAGACGATGTTAAATAACAACTCCAGAAATATGTTTACCAGGAGTAAAAACTCCAAATTGGATATTTTCACATAAACACACAACCAGAATTACTTTCACCATTCTTCTGCAACACTGTGTTGAGCAGTCAGCAGAGAACAAACATCTGGTCCTTACCCAAAATAATCTGCAGTGGAAGTGAAAGACAAGAAACAACAAACACCTGGGCATGGCAGATAGCAGAAGAACACAGTGACGCACTATGGAATCAGGACACTGTCTCTCACAGTATTAGATGGAAAAAAGAAACTACAATTTGTGAGAGGCCAGAAGATATTGACATTTTTCTAGTTTCTAATGGAGCAAAACCAGATCTAAGCATTTGGGACGAAAAAAATAAAATTACACAGCTTTATATAAAAGAAATTATAAGAAAATTTAAAGATGGCTAAGCAACACTGCTGTTCTTGAAATGTTTTCCCAGCAAACCATCCAACAGCTACAGATATCTGGACTGTAAATGATTACACCCAAGACTTAGTGCTCCCTGGACACCCCTCATCACCAACCACTGGCACTGAGTGGTCACAAAGGACCTTCTGTGAGGATTCCAAGTCATACCAGGATACCACCAGTGATGGTATCTAGTGGTTTACAAAGCTTCCACTGAATTAGAAGAAAATGACAATTAACTTTTACTTATTTAAAAAATTCCATGTGGTTAATATCAAGACCAGAGCTAACACGCATTGCTCAGGAAAAAAAAAAAAAACAACAAAAAAACCCCCAACAACCCTCAACTATAATTTTTAATGTGGAGTGAGTATTAAAAAGAGTTGCCTCAGATTCATAAATAATGTTTCAGTTTTATAAAGAATATTTTAATATTTATTACTTCTGATAGCCCATATATTATGCATATCCCATATATTATATGTATTGTAAGAAATTAAAATATAAATAAGAATTAAATGACACACTGTTGATTTGCCAAACTGGAGTTAATCTCATGCACAAGGAACGAACAAGGATATTTCTAGCACCTGAGTCTTTCTGACCTCTGTAAAGTGGATATTTATAGAACGTGGTAAAATTCAATTACTGCATACTACAACATAAAGCACTATGAAGTCAGCTGTATAGCAGTTTGAAGCCTGAAAATTGAAGCTAGTATTAACAGTAGACAGTGGCATCAGAAAATGAAAACAGCTAGTTACCTTCCCCTGACTACTGAAGGATATAATATGAAGACAAAATTCGGAGAAGGTTGTTCCTCATGAAGAAAATATTCTCTGTTTTGCATGATGATATTAGTAGCTCAATGTAATGCCAGATTTAAAGGAATGACATGAGAGTGGGCAACGGTTTTTTTCAAAGTTTTTCCAGAAGAAAGAGTTTCACCCTGAATGAAGAAAAGCTATAATAATATTCGAGTTTTACATAATCACACTTTGACATTCAGCCTGGTTTCTGTAATGAAAGTCATGGCATTTATTCTGTCACTTTCCTAAAAATCCATCAATTGGGGAATTTAGATTTTGGAAATCCAAGGTGGCAGGCAGAAAAGTTTGGAGAGAGTCAAATGGTAGCAAGTTAGGGCAAAATAGGCATTAATAATGCAGAGAGAAAAGCAGTAAAAGGAGCTGAATGACAGAGGAAAGAGGGCAGGGAGGGATTTTTGTTTGGTTTTACCAGTTAAAGATTCTTTATAAAGGCAGGAGACAAGAACAGTGCAGCAGGTCTAGAAGAAGGAGCAGTGTGTCGGGGATTAATTTGTGGCAAACAGCTCTTAGAATATACTGTGTATACTCTAAGCCAATAAAATGGAAAAGTGAAGTTAAGGGGAGAATTCAAGCATCGTGAAATGACCTTCCCAAATTTCTACACCATATGTTTTGAAACAAAATATGCTTAAATGTGCCAAGTAAAATTTTATTCTTACTTGGCAGCTTTGCTTAGAAAACTGTCATAAATCCTAAATATAGCTAAAGTGCTTATTCCATTGAAATTATCTCATTTCTAAAATGGATTCGTGTTTGAAATCAGTTTTGAAAGGTTTTATATTAGTTTCTTCTTTTCTTATCTTCCAATAAAATCTCCAAGAACGATTGTAGTCTGATCTTGTTTTAAGCTATCTTTTCTTAGGCTGATTTGGAAAAAATGAGATACACTTCTCTTGGGAATTTGTTTTCTAACAAAACCATTGCTGACTGACCAATTCACTCTGACTTATTGATGTTGAGGAGATATTATTCTACAAGTAATTCCCCTCATAGCAGTGGAATCCTTAAGTAATAAAGTTTCTTGCTGTTGCTGTGTCCCAAGACATAGGCATGGTCTTTCAGCTCTTCTGCTCTCATCTTCAATCACGGTATCATTACAGATTTAGGTCTTCTACTGTAGATCTCAGTTTTGTTTGGAAGCCAGGGAAATATGCTCCAACCCTCCTAAGCCAGGCATCTGTTTCACTGCTTTAATGGCTTAGAGTTGGGGGTTTTTTTTCATTTTATTTCCTTAAAATCACATATTAAAATATTCATTGACTCAAAGAACTGTTATGAAATACAGAAGTCAAGTCAGGACTCAGAATATTTAAGGAATGGCACCTTCAGAGTACATTTATATTAGCTGTGTGGACATAAATACATAGTCTGTAAAATAAATTCTAGGTTGTAAGTATGCCTGCAGTTCCCAACTACATACTGACATGGATCATCACTTGGTATCATCTGATCAGTGAGGTAATATTAGACAGCTACAGATTTCTCTTTAAATATCACAGTAGATATGATTCAGGTTAATTGTATTTTCAGAATTGGATTAGCTGAAATAGATCAGATAGAAGACATTCTGAGGAATATTTCTTCTGCCAGATATATAAAGTTATAAAAGAGAACTGGGAAGTGGGCAAGGCTGTATGTGTTTCTTCTCTCCAAAATACTATGAGGGAAACCAAAATTTGCATATTTTTCAAAAGGAAATTTCTATTTTAACAAAATAGATAGTTTTCCCCCAGCCTCAAGAAAGAAATGCAAATGAGCTCCACATGCTCTCCAAAGTGTTCAAGAGAATTTTGCAGCTCCAACTATATAATTTTCAATACACATGGGCCAATAGAAATGGTACATTATGTATTTCACAGTACAGAATTCTTAGGGATTTTCATCTAAAACCAGATAGACCCAAAAAAAAAAAAAAAGTCAACTTTCAGAAACATGCATCTGGAACTTCAGACCACATCATGGCTAATGGCTTTATTGTGAAATGCTTCCTCTCACTGGGATCATTGTCAGTGAGGCTGTTTGTGTTGCTAAGCATATTGTAAACCCAGCAGCTTGATACATCTGGTATGGAGATGGGGGGAAAAAAAAGAAAAAAACAAAGGGGAAAAAAAAAAAACGAGAGGAGAATACTGTGGCATGTAACTGATGTGCCAGAAAGACTCCTTGGGATGTGAATACTATAGCAATGCATACAATAATTTTGGTTCCCTAAAGGGTTACAGGCACCTTGTTGAATATAAAGACAACACATTTGCTTCCCAGGGAATGTGCAGTTTAACTACAGACTTGGAGCAAGAAATACTCCAGTTAATAATGAAAGCAAGGATTACAATTACGAGATTGTGCAATTCTGGCATGTGTCATGAATACTTTGTATGACCCCAGCACACTTCATCCCAGACTTTGGCTAGGTTATTTATAAGTCAGAGAAAGTTCTGGCCTCATCATGCTACAGTGACCAGTTATCCATTTAGTCCTCTTGCCTCTTTTCTCCTCAGCCCAGAAACAGCAGGTAGGCAGTGGGTTTTTTTGAAAAACAAAATATAAATTTAACTCAAGTTTCTAACAAGACCATAACTGGTCAGTTTTTGGCTCCTTTATAAAACTGGTAAAGACTTGTATTGCTTTAGTCAGAATGCCTCTTTTGCATTAATTACCCCTTTAAAAACCCCACTGCTGCTTTATTGGATGAAGCTGGTGACAAAGTATGTAGCCACAGAAAGCTCACTTAGAGCTGAACTCCGTGATCTGGCCAATGAAAGACTATGAAAGCACTGATGTGGGAAGACAGGCAAGTCCTCCTACTCCTCTTGCCAAGCCTTAGTGTTTCTAAGCATTTCTAAAAGTTGAAATCTTGACCTTATACTGCTTTGAGAGAGTTAACTGGCATCATTGCTTGCAGTTTGGTGAATAAGTTCTCGTGGAACATCCCACTTGCAGTTGCAGAGCACAAATATAGTTTGTTGTGTAGTTATAACCACAGCCAAGCCTCTGCACACTGCATGAGGATACTCTAGGGCTTCTTGGAGGTTTTCAGCTTGCATGGCACTAATACTTTGGTATATTCACAGGTGATTTGCTCCTTCACAGCCTTGGTCCTCAAATCTCTTTACTATTTATTCTGAAAACCATTTGTAATTACATATGTCCAAGTGAACATATTTCTGCATTTGAGGAGTGTTGTATCTCTTACCAAGGGTCACAAGAGCCTACTCAGGAGCACTTCAGAAATGGTATATTAAGTGGATATATAAGCCGTTAGCATTTGTGAGGTTTGGCCAATCTTCTGTGATGCTTCCACAGATTAACAGTATTATAGCCTCCTGCTAAACACTGAAGTCAGAATTTTTCACACTGGCTACTTTAGATGCTTTTGTCTGACCTTGGATGAGATCTGCCCCATGCAATTCTTCCTGCTGCAGGAGGACTCAGCTGTCATGATAAGAAATGCAATGAAGGAGCCACTTGAAGCATTTTGGAGCCTGGTGTAAAAGTGGCAGAAATGTATCTACACTCAGAGATCATAAAATTGGGTTATAATTTGCTCTATGTCATCATTGTGAGTCTATTGTGGACAGTGACATAACTGCTCTTTTCTGAGACACTTCTGTCCTTTAACAACTGGTGCTAAGACTAATTCAAGGACTCGTTCCTTTAACTCAGTAGTTAGGCAGAAATTCTGCTTTTGCTGTCACTCCTACTGGACACTATAATTCCTTCCTTCAAAGACAGCAAGACTTTTTCTATATGTTTAATTTTTATTTTCTGTGGTAAAAGGAAGAATAGGGAAAAGTAGAGCCAACACACAAAATTATTGATTTCTTAGGTCAGAGAACCACAGGACCAGAAACCTCACAAAACAACTTTCCCTGTGATTAACACCTCCTAGCCCTTTGCAACTGGGAAGCCCTGTCTGTGCTTCCAAACTGTATACATTTCCCAGTGTATGAACGTGTTCATGTTCACATGTGTGTTCACATGTACTAAATACGGAATATAGCTTAATCATTTCCAATTTCTGGGAATTTTGGCTGCACTTCCAGTTTTAAGTCTTTGGAACTGTTCTTACTTTATATTAACTTAATGGGTTTGCCTGTTTTTAGTGAGTATGTTTAGTGCAGTGAGACATTATGGTCACTCAAGAGAATCTAAATTGCTTTTGTGTGCATTATGTTGCAGGCCAGATTCTGACTGATTAATACATTGCAGGTGTCAGCCAAAATACAAAAGCATAAAGAGAAGAGTAAGGGGGTGAAGTTTTTCCTTCTCTCTGGCTGGATTTTCCTGGTGGGGGTTGCAGAAACCACTCTGCAACTGGCTTGGAAAGAGATCCCACTTAGAAAGATGACCCTAGAAACAACACTTCTACCATCCTTTCCATCTACACAAATTATTCCCACTCCTGGCAGAAAAAAGTAAAAACAACACCAAGGGAAGGGGCCCTTTATGAACATCTTGCCAGCCAAAGTACCTCTGCCCATTAAAGTTAGGTTTGTATCTGTTTTTTGGGGGTCAGCTGAAACCTCTCTTATAATTTGTTGCCCATCTGTACAAAAAACCCCCTCAATCTGTGAAGACCTGCATAGTAGCTAGGATAAACATTGTATATTTTCATTGCTTCATTAAATCTTGTCTGAACTATCAGTTGTATAATGAGAAGAACTGGCTTGCTCTGAGGTGCTAGCTGTCAATGGTTATTCTTAATCATAATCTAACAAATACCAGATACAGCTATTTGGCAATTGAGAACTAACATTTTTCTTATTTAAGGTTATAGGAATGAAGCAAACATAAATCATAATGTACTTATTTTCCCACATCTGAAGGTGCATTAATATTTAACATTTGTCTACATTTTGAGACAACCAATTCATGGTTATTACCAGAAAATTGTACACTTTAAATTGTTACTAAAGTTAACATTACAGCATTCATTGACTGTTTATCTTTCCTGGGATAATTCCACCAAAGACAGCACTGTTAGACCTTTGAAGAACAAGCCAGTTCAACCTCACTAAGGAGAATTCCTATAAACATTACAGAGGACCACACAAATAACATATACATTATTTTTAATGTTTTTTGCCAATTTACACTTCTGAAGTGTCCTTATGCTACTTTCAACTTTATGTGTGTCTGTCAGGAGAACAAATTTTAGTTCTTTTAATAAATTCTGTTTACAGAAAGCCTTCAGAAATATTTTATTAGACTAAGTCCTGATAATATATATCATGTCAAGTACCTAAAGAAACCAGATGATAACCATTAAATAAAAATGAAGACAAGTTCAGACCTTGAAAACTTAATTTCATTGGGACCCCAAACATCCTGAAAACTAAGTACACAGGCTAAATTAAGTGTATAGGTTCCCACTCACAGGGGCTTCATCATGGTTTTAAATCACAGCATGGTGCTGTAGGCTAGACAGAGCTGCACTTCCCAGCTGGAGATATTTTCACTGACTCACGGGGTTTTCTGAACAGACCTAACGACTCTTTGTAGGATGTAATATAACCACATGCTTGCCTGCTAGCATAGACAGTGTAAAGGAGAGTGACCTACTTCTGTTCTCTGGGGATCTGAAAAATCCATTTCATGTGTAGTTCAGGTCTTGCACAATAAAATTTTACTGAATTAGTTGTGGAAATTAGTATTTTCTGCTGGTTTTGATGGGTTTGCTTTGGGGGTTTTTTATTTTGTTTTTAGAGCCAACCTGACCTCATGCTCTTCAAAAGCAAGCAACATTTTTCTGTATAATATAAGCCAGAAAAAAACTAGATATAAAACAGTCACTGAAAAACAGGCATCACCTAATTTGAGGCAATCAAGCTAAAAATGTCCATGCATGTGTGAACAAAGAGGAAATGTGGGATCTGAGATGTTTCTTACTTCCTAGTGATAACCTCAAACAATTAAGTAATGCTTTTCTTTCCCCAGAACGTCTCTTGATGTAGTTTTGATTCTTGACTGTTACTGGGAATTACACAAACCTGGAATGTCACCTGCAGGTTCACAATAGGCAAGACTTCCCTCAAGGAAAGTGGGAAGTGGCCCATCTGCTTCAGGACTGACAAAGCCCCATCATTATACACACATCACTTGTCCACTATGTTGTGTCGTGAGATGCCTGTCATCAGGAGAAGATCTTTGACTTGCTGATCTTCAGCTGCCTTCCTAGAACCAGGTTAACATGATGGATCAGGGTTTCAGCACCATCCCTGCCAGAGTTGAGGGGTTTACCTGGCAGATCTCACCGAGCACAATCCAGAGCAACAGGGATCACTGGTTTCAAGGATATTCTGCTGGGCCACCATAGCTGGAGAGGAGGCTCAGAAAGGATGTTACATGGTTTCCTGGCAGCTCCAGCATAATTTCTTCTCTGGAGAAGGAAAAGGTCTGGAGAGACCTTACTTTCCAGTACCCAAAGGTGCTTACTAGAGAGCTGGAGAGAGACTTTTAACAAGGGCATGGAGTGATAGGGCAAGGGAGAATGGTTTTTAAGCTAAAAAAGGATAAGTTTAGAATAGATGTAAGGAAGAATTTCTTTGTTGTGAGCATGGCAAGGTACCAGAACAGGCCCTGAGAAGTTGTGGGTGCTCTGTCCCTGTAAGTGTTCAAGGCCAGGCTGCATGGGACTTTAAGCAACCTGGTCTAGTGGAAGGTACTCCTGGCCATGGCAGGGGAATGAGGTGGCAAGGGAGTTGTAATTAGATGACTTTTAAGTTCCCTTCCAACCCAAACCATTCTATCATTCCATGATTTCCCATGAAAAGGGGTTTTCTGAAAAGAAGTTATATTCCAAAATTCTCTGAAAACTAATATCCCCAAAATGAAATAAGAGATGGCAACAAAGAAAATAGTCACCAATGATAGCACAGCATTGTGGGAGAAGACACTTCACTTTATAGAAAAAAAAAAAAATGAGATTTGCCTGCATTTTGAGGAGCTGTAGAGCAAGTCCCCCAAATTTGCAACAAAAAATTTTTTCCTGGTCTAGAACCACATAAAGACAGTATGACTGAAGTTTCAGGAAGTTTTTGAGAGGGGAGAGGCCTCTAATGACATATGATAGTAGTGGTTCCTCTAATAAAGGAATTAGAACCATGAAGGTTGTTTCCAGACTCATTGCTTTGATCTTTTTGAGTAGGATCAATACCATTGAAGTCCATCAGTTTGTGTATGAGATGATTAAATCAGCATGGCTGCATTGACTTTGGTTATACTGCACTGACTTTTGCCAATTACAATACACAAGGATTAACTTGGTGTAAGTGGCATAGGAATGAACATCAAGCTCTTTGTTATTGATGTGTCTGTATATATTTTCAGAGTATAGTATATAGCCTTCAGTGTCTTTGTCAACAACATTCAAAATAAATATAAATATAAATATAATATATATATATATACACATATATGTGATACAAACCTAAGCTGCTGCCAGACACTCCCATTTGGTTACTACACTTCAGTGTTTGGTGTCACTGAACTCTGGCATCCTTTGGACTTGACAGATTAACACATATAAGAAGACATTTGCATATTTATTTTAAACCAGATGTTCTTTGAGCAGTACAGCCAAATTCCCATCATCACTATAATCACATTGTGTTTTGTTAACATAACGGAGCCATTAAAATTCCACTGCATGCTTCTTTTTTAGGAAGAAAGGGTTATTAAAGACTTTCCAGGTGAATTCTAAGTGAATCCTAATTAAAGAGAAAGAGTCATACCCCTAGCTCATGTTAATTGTCTCTATTTCTGTCACTGAAGGATCTGGCTTATACCAGAGTAAGAGTATTTGTTTTGCAATAGTTGTCATCTGTGTAACAGAAAAGCTGTTTGGAATAAAGTTTTTTAAAATATAGTGTGTTATTTTTTTATCCTTAATAACCATAGACTTATATTTGAACATTTTTTTAATAAGATTTCTGAAATTAAAACTTTTTCATTGATTCATATCATAGACCATTTGGCTTTTTACGTGAAGAACAATATTTGGTAATATTTAGCACAATTAATCACTGTTAAATCAACTAATCCAAAGCTGCAGAATGCAAAGAATGAGAATGACATTGTTTTAAAACTGGAAAGTTGCACTCCACAGAATGATGAAGAACTAAATCTCGTATAAGAAAGAAAGATATATTTTCTGAGAGAGGAGCCAAGAGTAAGAGGAACTGGGTGAGGTTGGAGACTACATTCAAATAGGCCTTTCTGATTCAGTGTGACATTGTTTTTCTAAAAGAGAAATTCCAGACAGTCAGAAAGCAGAGGGAATACCCAGGAAAAACATACATTTGGAAGTGCTACTTTGTATTAAAAAATAATGTCTTGGGGCCAGGAACTGCCCTTTGAATTGTAGCACTGAGAAGTGAGCACAGAAGTCAAAAAATGGCACACCTGGTCGTTTAGCATTTCTTAAATGATTAAATCATCCTTTCCTGGTTGACTATGAGAGCTTCAGGCAGCAAAAGGCATCTCCCAGCGGCTGAGACCCTGAACATCTCGTTATACGTCTTGTAAGGCACACAGATGACAGAGCAAGGGATGAGATTTATCAAGGTTATTTCAAATTTGCTTCGGGGCTACACACAGTATGAGGCAGTTCAGCCTGAACTGTAACAGGCCAGACAGGGGGAAGGAGTGGAATATATTTAAGTATTCGAGGGCATCATGGGTGATGGAGTAGCTTAATATCTTATTCTGGCCAAAAGAAGCAGAGGAAAAGAGGAAATGAGAAAAGGAAAGAGGCAAAGATTGATCCACAGTTCAGAAATGGGGAGGTCTGCTAATGTGGTAACCACCACACCAGTTGCTGGAGAAGGAAGGGGTTAATTGATCACTGTCAAAGACCTCTCCAAAACTCAATGGAAAACAGCAACAGTTATGACAGAAAGACAGCTCTTAGCAATGGTGTGAGAAGCTCTGTGCTCACAGCTTGCACCACCAGGCAAAGTTCACTTAACTGATGTTGCAAAACACTGTTGGACATTTCTGAGTAAATGCCTGGCAAATTGCGGTCCTGGAGAAGCTGAATGGATAAGGTCTACAGCATTTCATTAGGATGTGTTTGTTAAAAAGCTGTGTCTGAAATGTTTGAAAAGGTCAGTATAGGCAGGCATGATCTACTGCAGTAAGCATGAGGGTTTGTCTTTAATGAGATCTAAGTCGCAGTAGAGTTGACTTGAGCACAGGAGCACTGAGAAACATTTAAACAGTTTAAGTCTAAACAAGGCACAATACTGGTGATGGGGAATGATAATGATAGCCAGAATGTTATGAATGTGTCTTTTGCAGGGCATTCACATAATTTTACCATTCACACAATTTTATCCTTCAAAAGAATTATTCTTCGGAAAAGCACTTTCTTGTCTCACTAAGAAACAATGTTTACATAAACATTTTTTTTAAGAAAATTGGAGTGTAAAGATAACTTCTAAGAAAGTTAGAAACAACTTTTCTAAGAAAGCTAGAAAGATCTTTTCTAAGAAAGTTATCTTTCAACTTTTTACTGGGCCAATGAAAGCCCATTACAAATGAATTCACTAACTGTTTTGTGGTATTACTCCCCTTTCTTTTACGATGGTGAGGAAATGATGCATAAAACTACTAATTTGTGAACGTGTGAGTTCTGAGGATTTCGTTTGGGAAAGATCTTCCAGCAAACATCAGATAATCACTCAAAACGTTTTGAAAAGTTTCCCAGTTCAGCTTACACTCACTTTACCACCGAAGTATTGAGGAAACCAATAAATCAGACCAAAGAAATGTCCATTTCTGGTCACCAAATTTAAAAGAAAAGAATGCGAAGGCTTCCTTCCCTATAAGTTTCTCTTCCTCTGCATCATCACCTCAGACACACACCTGCCAAACTCTTTTACTATGTTTTCTATGTGCCACAGTCTTCAGCCCTTGCTTTTTCAACTATCATTACATTTTTTTTCTTCTAACAGTTCTAAACCAGAAGTGAATCCATATCTACAATGGACTAGAAAGGAAATTGGTTAAACTAGGATGAGTTGGAAGGAGAGGAACACATTTTTAGAAAGTTTTAGGAACAGTCATCCCAGTTAACGCCATTCTTTAGAATTGCAAATTTTTTTGATTTAAACTTTTATTTAACCTTAGCCTTCAACAATACCAATCATAATATCAAACTTTTACCAGAGAGGTAGTAGAAATAGCTTCATGATGGTCTGAGTTTTGTAAACACTATGCGTGGCTGCATCCAGTTAATATGGCACATATTAAATGCCCCCCGCATTTGGTGTGAGCAAACACAAGCAATCATGAAAATGGTGAGGAAAACTCAAGTATTTGCAAAAGACTTTTCAGTCTTACCCCTGTCTTTAGTAACAAAAAATGTAAATTAAAAGTTAGGCTGAAATGCTACAGGGGAAAAAATCAATAGGCAATTTCCTTTAATGGAACTGCACTGGATATTGCATGTAATAACACGAGTGACTACATCTACTGAGTCCAATGAGTCCTTGAACCCTCTGGAGTCCAAGGGGAGCACAGCTCCCTGGAACTTGCTGTCAGACTGTTGTCCTGCAAGATGATGCCTGGTCACCAGCTCTACGTCCAGCCTGGGTTGTCTGTGAGCCCAGGACATAAAATCCTCTCTTCCCAGAGCCAATGGTATGAGTCTTTTGGTTTACAGCTTAGCTGTTCAGGAACTACATGACAGGCACACACATGGCATGCAGACCTTGCACATGCCTTGAACACTGCGTTGATCTTCCCTTAATATTGCATAGATAGAGATTCCTTAACAAAATCACCATCCTGAAACCAAGTACTTTTATTTCACCCTGACTAGGCAGATCCAGCATCTGGAGCTGGTGAAACCCTCTATGTTTTAGTCAAGATACAGTCCATTTCTCTTCAATGTCCCCTTTGGCCCCTGCTACCACCTGGCCAGTTTCTCCACCTTCTGTTTTTCAAAAGGTCGGGGGAAAAAAATGGCTTTTCCACTTGAAGCCAAAGCATTGGTCAAAATTTTATCAGTAAAGTGATTACTTTAATTTATCCCTAGTTTGGAGGGTATTAATACGTCTTACTAGTTGTATTATATGTTGCCTTACAAAGGCTTTTGTTTTATGACAACAGTCACAGTTATAGCTCTGTAACACTAGAAAAGAAAATGAAACAAAACAAAAATACAGGATGTTCCATTTATATGGCAGCTGCCCAAATAATTTCACCACCTGCTCCTGCATTTTTGATTTCTGATTATCAGTGTTTTCAGACTTTTCCAAGTAACATAAGAAGCCCATGGAGGCCTTGGAGGGAGTGATCCTCCCCAGAGCTCCCTACCCAAGCACTGAACCACTGCTTCTATTGCAAAGGTCACAGGGTCTTCTGGCATCTCAGTTCTGGGGATGAAGCATTGATTTCTGCATATATTTCTTCAGCAATAACAGGAGCCTTCTGAGGCTTGCCTGGTAATGTCTTTTTCAGAAGGTCCATAACCTTGGTGAAACTTGTGAGATCCACTAAACCAAAACAATGACTCTGAGGAAATACCACCAAAGACATCGAGACAGGAATCTGGAGCATCTGTCTTATGAGGAGGGACCATGGGAGTTGGGCCTGTTTAGTCCAGAGATGAGAAGACTGAGAGGGGAGCTCATCAATGCATGTAAATATCTCAAATGGGTGTCAAGAGGATGATGCCAAACTCTTTTCAGAGCCACCAAGGAACAGGAAAAAGAGTAATGACCATAAACTAAAGCACAAGAAGTTCCACCTAAACATGAGGAAGAACTTTTTTTACATTTGGACTGGCAGAGTACTGGAACAGGCTGCCCAGGCAGGTTGTGGAATCTCCCTCTCTGGAGACATTCAAAACCCACATTGACATGTTCCTGCGTCACCACCTCTAGGTGATGCTGCTTTGGCAGAGGGTTGGACTAGATGATCTCCAGAGATCCCTCCCAACCCTAACAATTCTGTGATAGGCAGGATTGCCTTGTGCCTCTACCCTCTTCCATAGGAGTTTATCTACAAGCAGCTGCAGCTCAGCAGTGGAATCAGGTCACCTGCGAAACAACTCAAGCACAAAGTGAAGAGGCTAATGCAACATGAACCACATCTGCTGATCTTGCACACTAGCAATTTGGTAGTTTATAGTAATTTGGTAATTTGCACCAGCTGAATGTGAGGCCTTTTTGTAAGTTAACTTAGTCCTGCATTTTCACATTAGGGGTTGTAGTGAAATCATTTGAATAATCTGAGTCCTGTGATTTAGTGCACCAGCTGGTGAGTGCCAAGTATCCTTCCAAGCAGGCACAGAACACGTGGGATGCATACAGGAATTTGTAAGGGTTAAAAGGGAAGATGTTCTCCCCCAATACTAAAAAACATCTTCAGAAACATTATAAATAAAATGCATCCTTAAAACAAAAGCTGTGACCACACAAGAAGAGAAAAGTACAGTGCTGTCAGAGATGTCAGAATATTACCCTTTTTAGCTATAGAATACTTCAGAAATTATTTCACAAGATTTTAGTCTCTGGAACACAAGAAGTTGACTCCAGAGCTCAAGCTGCAAAGAGCAATTGCTATAGCTGAAAGTATTTGTTTCAAAGCACTGTGGAAGTAAATGAAAGTGTCATTTTGCACTAACGTGATAGGCAGCTACTCTGCCTTGTCAGAACAAGCAAAGTCCTGTAAGCTTTATCCCATTGCCACAGGCACTTGGGCACCTCTCTGGAAATCAATCACAGATTGGCCTGAAGAAGAGCAGAGCTGAAACAATGGCACCAGAGTAGAGGACCCCTAATGAAAGCCATTTGCTAGTCCACACCTAGGCTGTCTAGACAGCACCTCCTGTGCTTTGATCACTGATAAACCATTCTAAATGTTACCAGTGCTGCTTTTTTGTTTCTGTTTACAGGCAATCAATAGGCCTCTGGCCATTGCCTCTATTTCAAAGCAGCGCTTTTCATCTGACTGCAATCAAATAAAAAAGAACAAAGAGATGGGCATTTTGGATATGAGATACTTATTTTCCTGTGATTTATACAATTTCAAATGAAAAGCGAAAACAAAAAAGCAATTGTGAGTGTACATGTGATAAATGTTTCTAATTAGGTGTGCTCTCTTAATTTCAAAGCTGAATTCCCTCCCAACTCAGCAAAAATTTAGTGTAATCTTGTGTGTGTGGTCATGTGTGTGTATGTTCATGCTGCACAACACACACCTGTAGATTTTAGAGCCTTTTTCATCTGCACTAGAGCTAAAATTTATGGTGCTCTTTTGTGCTGTTTGCTAGTACAGTCATGAACTGCACTCTGAAAACTCCACATGAGACATCCAGGTATTTTTTCCAAGAGGCTGTTTTATGATTTAACCACAGTGCAATTCAACCCACAGAAACTGAAAAATCTATCCAAAAAAATTGTGTGAAGCTCTTATCCCATGCTCGCCCAGTATACACTGGCCCATAAATAACCTAGACTTTTTAGTTATACATACTGAACTATAAAAGTCCTCTAACATTTGTCTAAATATTATTTTGTGTGTGGATTTAAGCATGTTTTGCCCAAATTCAAGTCCACAAATACCATGTGGTTGCCTTTAGCTGGATGTCAGTGCTTGAACTTTAAACCCTTCTCATCTTTTATCTTCAGCAACTTGAAGTAGCCTGCTTAAATTCAGCCTTTGAAACGCTCCCAGCCCCTCCTTACATGTCATGCCAGTTCAGACATCTTAAGGCTCTATCACATATATTCTTTATGAAAATGTAAAAGATCGTAAAACCAAGAAGAGATTTAATCTCATCTCTAAATGTGGCTCAACCAGTATATCATTTAAAAACATTTTATTTCTTGTGTAGAAATCCAAAGGCATTTTGGATGCAGCCACTAAAAGAAACAGCCAGTCTTGTAAGGCTCTGCATTTTTCTTCTTTATACTTGAAAGTATTTCTGTTTCAAAACTCAAGTTCAAGACCAACTCTTTCTGTCTCGTCTCCTAGTAATGGAATTCTTTGCTGTTTCCTACTGTCTTCTTTCTGAGGAGTTAAGGAAGAATTTAATTAGGTGTCCTCAAAATTGCTGACCTGATGGGAAAGGGGACAGATACACCCTTTTGACAATAAACTATGCTTAGACTGCTGAAGATGACATACTCTGTAGTCCTGGTTGATCAAATCTTTGACTTCAGGTGCTGTAGGATAGGATAAAATACCTTGCCCCAAAGATATGCACAGTATTTTACTCCCTTATAAAAATCTCATTAAGATAATCAAGATTTACCATATAATGATATAGAAGTGATAATATACATGGAGGTTTTTTCCAAAAGCAAAGTGACAATGCATCAAAAATGCTCTCAAAATATCATATGACAAGGAAGTAGGAAAGTAGAGGGGGGAAAAAAGAATAAACTTGTTTCACAACACAAGTGATGAAGAACAGAGAAACTAAGGCTCTTTCCCAGGGCTGTGTGCATACCATTCATTTACTAATCCTAACCTGATGCTATTTATCTAGGTCCCTTAGAGGATGCACAAAGTTGTCAGAGTTTAAGTAAAGTTCCTACATTGTATCATTGATTACAATAGGAGAGGTACATTACAGAAACAACTCCATAAAACTCTTCAATTTATTCCTTTGGTAAGATTTCCTTTTAGATTGATGCTATTTGAAGTGAGAGATCCCAAGGTCTCTGCAAAATAAGGCTGTGCACTGCATAGGAAAATCAATTAACATTTAAAGTTTCCTGTATTCACCTCCACTGTTTCTTATCAAAAGGACATGAGTTTTGTCTGACTGAAACAGCTGCTGAAAGTTATTTTTCGCTCCTAGAGTAATTATGGCAGGTTTAGTAATGGCCTTTTAAGATGAAATTTAAATTATGCAGGAGAGAAGGGAGCCAATGGCATCATTTATAAACACACTGTCATTCATACACATTAACTCAACGGTACAGTGGGATGCACTGATCTTCTTATTCTTAGGAGTATTTCTATTCCAGTTTAATTCAGGAACCATTCCCTCTCCTTGAAGTCAAAAGAGTTAACTGGGTGTAAATCTCCCAGGAATAAATGGAATTGAAACAGTGCCCCTTGGAATAAGACCAAAACAGCTTTCCCAGAAAGAAAAAACCCTGAAATCTTATGAGTACCCAGTAACTTTGTGAACAAACTGTAGACTTGAGCCAAAAAGACATCAAAACCAACAGAACTTTGCCTGAATTCAGCTTGCTTTGAATAAAGTTTTTAATTATCTGTGCCTTCCAAATATGTATTTAAACATTTTCTATGACTGGAAAAAGTAGAGAAATAAAAGCAAGACTGGGAATTTTGTTCTGTAGTAGTCTTTCTTCTTCTAGCTGCAGTTAGCCATCAGATCTGTCATATGTCATTTCTCAGCTCATTAGGTGGGATTTTGGCAATTTCTGTGTACAGTAAGAGGTATTGAGCAGTTGAAGCTGGGAAGGTCAAATATTAAGTGCAATGTCATCATCCCTAATCACTTCCAAGGAAAAATTCTTGCATAATTGTTTAATGCCATGAGCTGACCGTAGTGGGACATCCTGGGTTTTGCCAATTTCCATTAACTCTTGAGGCTCACAGCCAGAAGCTGTATGAGCAAAGGAACATGCTCAGATTGGAACAAGCTGTTGTTTTGCTGATATTCCTGCTGCCACATATTACTTTAATGAGACTCCCTAGCAATGAGGGAGAAGTCTCAGAGAACAATCCATCACACGGTCCGGTAAAATGCCAGAGCATACAGTCTTTGCATCTACAGACTGTAAATTGTGCACAGGGCACTGCTCAATTAGCATTTGCATGCTTTGGCCCCAAATCAGCAAACAACTTGCATGCACATTTTGCTCAGGCGAGTCCCCATGGGAGCAATAGCATTGCTTATGGGTAGGAAGCATGTACATCACTGTGAGCAGCATGGGGGCCTTCTTTGGACAAACATCTGCAACAACAAACATGGAATCAAATTCTTCCCTGATGCAAATCAGCAACTCCTAGTGTTGGTTGTGGGATGTTCTGGCACCGTATTATGCCAACATCCAAGACAAGGAAGGTTTTTAAAATATAAAGTAATGCTTCACAATCCCAATTGTTTCTTCTAATGTGCTATTTTGTGGTAAAGTTGTTTCAAGAAAATTCATAGTTTTTCTGAGAATGTTTTAATGCTAAAGGCAGAACTGACTTTCAAGGCTCATCAGTATAAAGTAATTAACTGGGGTAACTCAAGTGGAATAGATTGTCCCAGGAAAGCTCTCTGGTGTGCGTGTATAGATGCTCCAGTCCAGAGTGAGTTGCAGTCCAGATCACAGTGTGTTCAGAAGCCTAAGGGTAATTACTGTGCAATAATTTAGTCTCTTTTCTAGCCTTGGCTTTAAACTGCTCTTATTAAATAAATACTAGAAAAAACCCCACAGTTTTAAGTAGAATATTTAAGTTCAAGTAAACCAAATTTATGATTTATAGACTACTCCACTTTGCACTGAAATACTAACTCATGCTTGAGGAATAGCAATTTTCAGCTGAAGAATAGAAATTAACAGCAAAAGAGCAAAAATTTTTTTAACCACTGAAAATAGGTACATGACAATGTCCTTTGTCTTGCTCTTGTTAAATGTCCATACACAGATATTTACATGCATTCAGCTGATGCAGTGCAAATCTGGTGCCTTGAAGACCACCCAGATTTTTGCAGTAAGGTAAAACTTGCAATTTAAAATTCAGATTTATATTGTAACAATGTGTCTTTCATTCTAGACCAAATACATACCAATATTACATTTTTAAAATGTTTTATTTATGTATAAATAATATTTATATACTGTACATATAATCAACAATACACAAATTATATAAAGGTTACAAAACTCCTCCAGCTTCAAAAAAGGATGCTTTTACACATAGTCCAGAAGTTAAATGTCTCTGGTTTTGTCAATACATATAATTTTCCTTGAAAATTATATCATCAAACAGTTTAGGCAGCGAAACACTCAAGCTTACCAAACCCCCAAAAATTCTGGATTTGAAAATAAAATCCAAGCCATCTGTAAGACTGAAGAGGAAATTTTATGTATGAGGTTTTATCCTTCCCATAATAATCCTTTCAGTACAAGAAGACTAAATTCTTTCAAAGTACTAAATCTCAGTTTTTGACTGTTCTGAAAGAATCACCTGTGTATCAATTTATGGACTTGTTTTATTGATCTTTTGGTAACAGAAACACTCATATTCATAGGCAGGAGGGGGAATATACCTTCTGTAAATATACATCAGTCCAATTTTCTGCATCCAAAACAAATAAAACTATACAAACCCTGGCTGAAATTCTAGCCAGTGGGAAATCAACATGGACTTCACTGTTAATTTAATTGTGGGCCAAAATTTTACTTTCAAATTGCCTCTCTGTTTTGTCGTCTATAACAGATAATGTAGGATTTTTTATATTTCTGTATGTCATGAAGACATAGAAGTAGATGATGAGACTGGTGACCCTTAGTCCACAGCAGGAGTCCACATCTGAGCAGGGAACGCAGAAGAAGTTGTCATGACTGAGGAGAAATGTGCGGGTAGAGTTTCTCATTTCCAAATCAGCTTTTGGACAGGTGATGTGGTAGCAAGTAGAGTTAACATTAGGGATTTGTGGGCCAGGTAAGAAATTCAGAGTTGTGATAAATGCATAAGTGTGTATGTAAGCTCCTCCTTCCATATGCACACACAGTACCATTACACAGCTTTGAGGAAGAAAGTTAATATAGATCACTTGATGTATAAAATTGCCAAACAAAAGTTAATAATTGCTTTTATGCAAAATCTTATAGTGCAAACATACTTCATCTTACCATTATCAGAGGTAGAGAGGACTAAAAGGCAGATTCATTTACCTGTTCCCACTCGAGGCAAGTCTGTGTCTGAATGAAGAGCAAGGGTTCTTTTGTTGTTTCGTTTGACAAAACAAAAATGTAACAAATGCTTTCTTTGTTGAAGAAGCTTAATTAAAAGCAGATAAAAATCAAGAAAATATTTCTTGCATTCTTTCAAATTGGACAAAATGTTCCTGCAATTGTGAGCTGAAAAGGAGCTGTCTTTCTGTTTGTTAAAGAGAGACTGAAGATGCATTGTGCAACCTTATCTATATCTACCCCATCTGTCACATAATCCTGTTAAAAACAGTTCAGCCCTTCCCAACAAAACTGCGCAATCTCACACATAAATGAGCTAGTACTTTTGCACAGCCCCTTTCCATAGTTCAGGTAACAGCAGCATACTCCCATAAATAGTTGTGAAGATAAAACAATTTTAGCATGAAAGGATAATCATATAATCCCAAAGGAATAAGAATTACAGGAAAAACTTGCCCCCCATGACATTCATCTTCTCAAAAGACATAACCAGATGATACTGAAGGGAAACAACACAAAAACCCTGTGGTATAAATTATGCACCAGCAATTGCATTTCCAAGGCGTTCTAAAAGTATGAAGTTAAAATAGGAAGCTGCATCACTGAATTTATCTCTTCATATCTGTTCCCACAGTGCCATGGCACAAATCTTGTAGACAAGCTTAGAAAGAAGTGGTATATAATGGCAAAAAGTGTGATCATTGATTCTGAAGGTACTTGTTTTACATTTTGCTACACAATGATTGCAGAGTATGTAATGCAAGAAGACATTGCTCCCAGCTGTAATGCACATGACCCTGCGTTCCATGGCATTACACGTAAATGCTTAGTGAGAGTAACAGGTTAACAAAGCATTGGCAAATGGCTTCTTTGTTCACACTGTTGCAAAAATAAGCAGACAGGGAAACTGGGGCAGGAGGCTGGTTTAAATTCTGTAACACATAAAATAATTTCTTGTTAATTAATTCAGTCATTAGTAGCAGTCTCCCTAAGGGTAGTGTAACCTGAACAGGATATCACAATTACAGCACTCGTTCCTTTTTTTTAAGCTCGATGGCATTTGACATGAAGAATTTATCAAAAAAGACATCTCTGTTTAGCAAACTCTCAAGCAGCTCTTCCTGACTTCCTTTATACATTGATTCTCATTTATCCTCCTAGTAGGCAAGTCTGTAAGCGCATCAAAAGTCGCTGTACCTCTTCCTTTTCAATGCATGTAAGAAATCTATTACTGTAGAATTTGCATGACTGCCTACCTAAACATCATATATATATATATCTTCCCAAATCTTGTAATAAGGAATCCTGATTTAAAAGTTTTATTTTCCAAAGCAGTTAGGCATCTAAAAATGGGAACTATTCAAATATTTTTAAAGTTCTGACTGCGTGACTGAGTGATCCAAGAAGGCAATAAGGATCTGAAGCCATAAGGCAGCATGCTTTTGCCACCACATTTAGTCTTCATGGGTGTGTTGTGTGTGTAGGCAGTTGGCCCATGACGGCAGAGAATATCCTGTGCGCAGACACCAGTCACTACTTCACTCTGTGCCCTGGCCCCAAGCCACATTACTCTGCTTCTAGACAAGAATAACTGTATTTTAGGTAATATCAGGCTGTATTCTTGACAGGTAAGAAGTGGCTCAAAATAGAATTTACTGGGAGGTGCCCCAAAAAACCCTGAAATTCTCAGTCCTCTTCTGGAGGCCCCCAGCTCTTCAAAGACAAAAAACAGGAGGAAGAAAAGCAGTATTAAGTTTCAGAGATCAACAGAAAGGGAGTCCCATATTCCTAGTGAAACATCTCTGAATTTCTCTGAAGACTTGATGATGCACTCTGCCTTCCCTCACGTGATTCATATGAAAACATAACTTGTGAACAGAATGTGCCACCTCCATTACCAATTAGTTGCTGAAAGCCCTAGGTTTTACTTTAGTGTAATGCATTTAGTGGTATCTCAAGCAACTTTTGGCATCTCTGTGCAAGAGAATAAATTGCTGCCTTGTAAGATGTGTCTTAGGTCCCACAGGACACTATTCTGTGCCCAAAAGGTACGACAAACTTCCACTGTGTTGCAACATGAGATAGGCAGTGAAACACTCACAGGGAAAATACTGATTCAGGAAACAGGTTATTACACATGCACAAAGTCCCGTTAGGGCCAAATTCTTATCCACAGAGCTGGACTTTGATTTCTTTCCTGCTTCAGCAGTGAAGAAAAGGGTCTGAGAGCCTCAGACGGTCTGAGAATATTGAACTGGTAGAAAGCTTTAGATGAGTCTGTCCTTGAAACAGAAAGAGTGCAACATAAACCATGTGTCAGACTCTTTATGGTTGGTAGCAGATGGCGACACATACAAAGCAAAGGTGTTCAACCCAATATTTTAGGGTCACTTTAGAGCAACCATTATAAATGGCAATTTTCTGACTCAAAGCAACATAAGAAAACTTGTTCCTGTACAGTATTGGCTGGTTTTGTAGAACATGGAAAAGGCTTCTTGCATCCGTATTTTTCAGCTTCTCTTTACTTTTCTCTTGTCTGATGAAGAGTTTCTCTAGTCATTCATATATGTACTTTAAATCTCTAAAAATATATCTTTCTTTATATAACTCTTTCAAGAAAAAATCAGGGCCACAGAGAGGCAGAACAAACCTTCTCCATCTTAACTGACCATTTTCTCCTGAATAAATCAGCAAACTGCCAAGACCGAAGCTCTCCTCTTGTAGTTGGTCAAATGCTTTATGTGCATATATGAGGATTTTGGATGAACTCTATGAAACTTCTCATGTGAACGTTCACTGGGTCAGATATTTAATTTGCAAATGCAGTAAATTCTCACAGTGCATGAGGCAAAGTAGCAGTTCTAAGATAAAATATTTTGTTGGAGGGTCAGACAAACTATAGGAATTATAGGAATGTCGAAATCACATTCCTCATTTTGCAAAAGAGAGGAAAGCCCCAGGATGACCAAGGAAATGTTTAAGTTTCCAGGTGGTTGTTATATCCCTTAGTTGAACAGATGCACAAAGAGACAGGTTTAATTAAGATTCATTGTGCAACAAACAAGGCAACTATCTGGAGAGTGAGCATGGTTGTATAGTGTGGCAAAAAATATTTCTGGTCAAGTCCTGCTAGGGTAAGATTACTCCTTGTTAATGAAATGTAGAGGAGAGTTGTTGATTGAAAGGCACAAAAAAAGTTCCGTTCACTGATTTTTGATAGGAATTCAGTAGCTGCTACCAGCCTCTGAAATGGTCTCTCACTGCTCTGAATATCCCTTAAATTCATGTGCTCTGCTCATCCTAAAGGTATCCTAAAACTGTCAAGGTTTGGAATTTTCTCAGTAAACTGTTTAAGCTACTCTGTAGAGTCTTTCTACAGAAACTGGTGATAATAGTGACATCCAGAGGCACAGTAAGTTTTTTAAAGCTAGGCCATTAATTTTATTGTGAATACATGTAGTATGATCCACAGAATTTGTGAGCCTGTAACTCATTCCATTAATCAATGACATCATTGCCTCCACAAAAGCAGTGACTATTGCACTTACAGGCTTTATCTGACTGTCCCTGATGTTGTTAAGGGGCATTTCTGAAAATATGTGGTCAGAGTTTCAATGAAAAACTTTCTGACCACATTTTGTCATGATAACGACCGACACAGCCAGTCTGGATTATAGCTGCAAATAACAATTTAACCAAAGAATTTTATCCAATGGAAAAATCAATATAGTTTACAATGAGTGCATGTCTTAATAGCCACAGGGCAGCCACTAATATTGTCATTAAAGACATTCTTGCCTTTATTAATTTATGTTTTTCCTCTTAAAAAAAAAAAATCTATGTGAGCAATAATCATAAGGGAACACCTCTACATTCATTTGCTTTTCAAATGTACCTAAATTATTTAGTTTGTCTAATGAATTTGTCTTGTACTAAGATCTTTGCTATCAGTCCTTGCCCTGCAGCCCTACCTGGCATTGCTGTCAATGGTAGTGTTGACCGAGTGAGAGCTGGGTGTTTGGGGAGAACATTAACTGGAAAACTCAAGAAGTGAACAATCCATCAAAATCTGTGTGTTGACTAAAACACACTAAAGTGACAGAAAGCTATTCATGTGTTTAGCCATGAAGAGTTATTTTTAATGTTTCAAAATGTGTGCATATCAAAGAACTTTAATGTCTGAGGTTTCTGCCCTGATTAGGGCTTTATGCATGCAGTTTCTATGAAAACAGGAGGAAGTGGAACAGGTCGGTCCCCCTGAGATCCTCACTCTGCCCACAGTGTGAGTGATCCCAAAAGTTCAGAGTGAATCTATTTAGTCCCTCTATAGTTCTTATTAGATGTTATTATAGGAATAGTATGGAAACTGCCTATGTAGCTTCTTGAGTATAATGACAGAGCAGCAGAACAACTGAAAAGTCTCAAACTGATCATTACTACAGGAAAGGGATGTTCAATTTGGAGCATCCCAGTATGTGCATCCATTGCATCCATCCATCTTACTCTTTACAACCCTTCCCTGCTTCAGTGAGGGTCTTCCCATGGTCTCTCATGGAAGACTCTTGGGGTAACATTGCTTTCAAAACACAGAATCAGTGAAGTGCCCTTTCACATAGTCCACTGAAGAAGAATCACACCAATGCCAACAAAAATGGGCTGAGAAATCAGTCTCCTAGCTGCCAGCTTAACAGAAATCATGGTCCTAAGTCATAATAAATAATTCTGCATTTGAATATCACATTTCCAGAAACTAACTAGAAAACTATTTATTTAACAAATTAATCAGTATTAATGATCTGATATTTAATAACTGGTGTAAATTTACCACATCATCAGTGCATCTACTACAGAAAGACGTTCTGGTGCAGACACTCAAAATAATTTGGTGGAGGGAGTTCTTGTTCAGAAATGGTTATACACATTGTGGAGTCCCAGGCCTCCCACAACAGATTTCCTCTGATTAATGAAAAGAAATATTAAATCCAAGAATAGAACTTCAAATCAGGATAAAAAAAAATGAGGCATTAGGATACTTCACTTACAAAGGAAGTAGTGGTCCTATGTGCACAGCTCCAGGGACTCCACTGGTTTTGCTTCTCAGAGTTATGATGAAATAAATAAGAATGAGTGAGTTGCTGGTGAAGGACATACTCAACTGAGGTTTGTCCTGATGCCCCATGTAATTGTCTATATATTTTTGTTCTAAAATTGGTGTTTCTGCTGTGGTTTTTTTTCCCCTGTAAAACTCAAAACAGACCCATGAGGCTTTCAAGATGGTCCAAGCTTTGGACCTTATCTTGCTAGGTTCTTTATCTTGCTAGGTTTGTGTGAGCAGAATCATGTCCACATTTCATGTGGGAATGAAGGGTTTGGAAGAAGAATTGAGACCTAAACAATTCCCAAGAAAAATCTTTCTGATCACTTCTTACTTGCATATCAGGACAGATTTACCCAACAGAGGAGGGAGGGGTTGTGCTTTTCCCTTATCAACAGCCCAGATGCATGCAGTCCTGGTACCACAAATGTTTGGGGGATGATTTACGTGAACAGCATGCTGGCAAAATCAAAAATACATCAGAGAAACAAACAAAGCCAAGGAAGTTATTGTAGCTCAGTAAAACTGTTTGGCATATATTCCTCAGTTGTACAGAAACAGACTCTTTTCCCTCCAGATTTAAAAATAATTGTCAGTTTGCCAGCCCAAGTGTTTATGACAGTTTGAATAGGATTTGAGTAAAAATGTAAGTGTGGAAAGAACGGTACCTCTCCAAAAAAGTCTATCTACAAAACCAGCACAGAGTACTGATTATGATTAAAAACCTATCAAACTCTTTGAGAATGTTAGGCAGTGATATAAGACAGGATATTCCTAGAAGCAAAAAACACATTATGCTTCATACATTCTACAGAGCAACCCAGCACAAGTATGACATTGAATAACTTAAACCAAATATATGTTCTCTGATCAAAAGAATTGTGTTTCTATTGGCCTGTATTTTTTTATTGATTCCCTGCCTTGACTGGGGGATGGAAGAACAGGAAGGACATTCTGGTGGTGATTGTTCATTTTATCAGCTCTAAAGAGCTGTGTTTTACTAGGGGGCAGAGACAGGTTATTCTAAAGAACTCCAAGAAGAGTAGCTCTTCCCTCAACATTAACTTCCTGCTCAGATTAATTCAGGCCAATTTGCAGGTTCGAAAGGCAACTGCTGAAAGGAAGGCTTAGTGGGGCTGGATTGAATGAGCCCAGGCTGATACTGCCAGGTGGCCTGAATCAGATTAGTTGAAATCAAGTTCTTAAAGAAGCAGTATCGTAGCTTAAAGCACCTATCCCTGCTGGCTTTTTTCTGACACTAACAGGGAAAGGATGGTATTTCTTAAGTATTTCTTTTGCCACAGATAACACTTTGTGAACTTGGGAACTGCTACTGTGAACTCCAGAAATCAACAGACTGTGATGAAACTCCTAAGCAGGTACTTTGGGGATCACAGAGAAAGCTTGGGTTTGTGCCTATGTTCAGCACTGGGTGTGACCTTAATGCCATTCCTTCTGTGACTTTTCCTCCCCTACACAATCAAATAGGACTGTTCCATTATGTGGCAATGGAAAGGGTAGCAGTCCCTTCCAAGCACGTGCAGATTATGACACGGTTTATATGATTCTTAGCTTCCTGGGAAGGATGTTGGAAATATTCACAGGATTTTGGGGAAAATCTGTTTCTGAGCATAAAACTGATCTCCTCTCTCTCCTGTGTCTCTCAGTGGAACAACTCTTGGCCCTGAATTTTTAGCATACTTTGGTAGACGGTTCATTAACAGAGTTGGAAATTTTGCTAGGGAAGATTGTGACACTAATACTGTGCTTATCCAGACCCTCTTGTGACTATCTCTGCAGACCACTGCATTATACGTACACAAACAAAATGCCACTTGAACCATATACCTATCAAGTATAATTCTCCCCATGAAATGACTTGTTAAATTTCATCATGCTATTGAAAAAATGCCAGAGATGGCAGATAAGAAGCTTGACCACTTTGAAGCTACTGTCAATATCCTAAAACTCCTGAGTGAGCATTATGAAGAAAACAAGTTGTCATAATGTTGCCTGAAGCAGTAAGTTCTATTTTACACCATGACTGTGTGTCTTCTGAAGGAGAAGGAGGCTGTGTACAAGTGTGTAGGCATGGATAAAACACGAGGCACATGTTTACTGGAAGCTGAGAGCCTGCTTGATTGGTAGTCAGAGCTGCTAATTTTTTTATTTTGTACCACAAGGAGCTGGTTAAGCATGATTTTGCCGGAAATAAGGTTGCTATTTTAAAACAAATAGTTAGAGCAAGCACAGTTCCAATTGAGACATAGAAGACATTTATTTTGGTCTCAAAGAGTATGCTATTAAATTAATTTTTTAAATAATACATTCAGGAAAAAAAAGAAAGGATAATTTGCCTCACTAGAAAGGCAAGGAAGTACAATACTTATGGATAGAGTTATAAGAGAGGAAAAAGGAGTAAAAATTTCAAAAGGCTCATTATTTATAATTTTTAATTGATGGAAGATGGAGTTTCTCTAAGAAAATTCAATTGTTTTGCACCATAAGAACAGAAGGTTTTTAAAAGACCTCATTACTCCCAGTGATGATTAGAGTGGAGATTTTCTTGTGAATAAAGTATTTCAATTTTTACGTTTGCTATTCTAAATTGTATTGAAAACTCTCAAGAGTTTTCTTAGGTTGGTGGGTATAGCCAGAGAGGCTGTAAGCCACAGAGCTCACTTCTTAGTGAGCTTCTCGAGCCCTGGCCAAGGGTGAAAGAGGTGCTGCCACTTCCCATGATCTTTGAGACCAGCCAGCCAGACCACACACTTCTGGAGTTTTGGGAAAGTGAGTAACTAAGCAAGACAATGAACAAAGAAATCCACCATCTACAGAAATCTTTGTTTCTCCAGAGAACTCAAGCTCCTGGCCTGGATTTTTTTTTCTTCCCAGATGGCCTGGAATTGCAGGCTGGGGAGGTGAAGTACAAGAGCAAGATCTTGATCAGGTTCCCTTCATGAAACAGACCATTTCCCATCAAAATACTTAGAAGAATCAACCTATTGACCCAGAATGTTTCCATTTCCAGCAAAGTACTGTGATGCCGGGGCGGTCCTGTGGTGTAATGGTTAGCACTCTGAACTCTGAATCCCAAGAGCACGAGTTTGAGTCTCAGTAGGGACTGTCCCCTGGGCAGTT
>JAWWEU010000125.1:64938071-64985552 GCA_035583155.1 Acropternis orthonyx
GGGCCAGTTCTGCGCACGCTGTGCCTCACCTAAAAAATCCACTGTGCAGGCTGGAAGGGCACACCCACATGGGGAGAACCCTTCCTTCCCCAGATCTTCGTTCATGAAGTCTGGCCATTATATTATATACTGTGATGCCACAGACATCCATGTGCACTTTCAGGTGCCCCAAAGTCCCAAAACAAGGTTCTGGAGCCAAGCCCCAGGTTATTGACAGGGGGAGCCCTGAAGGCAAAGCAAACCACTATGTCCAGAACCCAACCATGCTACTTGATTCCCAGCTATTGCTTAGTTTTGAGACATAGACATTGACTTTCCCAACTCACATAAACCGGATATAAATTGTAACTCATATGTCCAAATGTTGGCTGCAAGTGGGATTTGGACAACTTATTTCTGACATCATTATTTAAAAAGTCGCTCTAGATGCCTTAACAAGTACCATCTTGCTAATTACCATGTAACCAGAAACTGAACTCAGATCTCCTAAGGCACAAATACCTTATTTTTCTAAAGTTGCAGTTTTTGGCATAATATCTTTATAACTGGATTTTCTCCACGAATACAATAGTTTTACTTGTATTCCAAACTCCAACCCCCCAAAAAGCAAATTAAAAACTTGGAGACCATTATAGATATACTTGCCAAACCCAAGTTATGAAGCTATCAACTGGCTTACAAACAAGAGAAATATGTTTTCAAAGCTGCTGTATTTACTTTCAGAATCCTTTGAAAAAATATTGCTGAGTGAATAATTTATAAGAACGAAAGTATGTGACAAATATTGCTTCTTTTACTGTTTGGATAATTTTGTTGGACATATAGGGTGGGTTTTTTCCATTGGTCCTGGAACATAGTTCATGCAGCTTTTCTTTTCAATGTTTCGTTTGACTCATACCTGAAATTTCATCTGTGTTGTTGAATTGTTGGCAAGAGTAATTTTTTTATGTTTCCTGACAGACAGAACAAAAATTTCAGTTATTTTTTTGTATGATATCACAGAAGAGAAATTTATTTCTGTTTTCCATCTTCATTCTTTAACAATTTTAATCACATTATCATATGAGTTCAGCTTTCATTTTAACAAAACACAGAAAATGTATGGAGCACAACAACTTCATTTAGAAGTTTATTTACATACTGTTTTATTGTTCTAGATGTTTAACCAACTTCTTAAAAAACAAATTATATTAGATTACTGTTTACTGAATAATTATTATATTTTAACCAGGCTAACTTTCCACAGCGATATAAGGAAAGCTGAGGAAAATGACACAGCCTGGGAGCAATTACCATATTTTGAGCCTGTGGCAGCATCTTTGCAACAGTGGACTAAGGCTTAGGAACCAATGCAAAATTCAAACCTCCAAGTGAAACATGAACTAGAGTATAAGTTGTTTTCAGACTCCTTGTGCCTTGATGGTGAAATTTGAAGTATATTCTCAGCGGCTGCTCTTACTAATTTAAAAATTCAAAAGCCTCGCTGCATTGTGCATGTCAGTTTTTACCACAAGAGTCACATTATAGTTACTGTAATTGTTCTCTGGAAGTCAGATATAAGCCTGTGTTTAAAGGAACATATTTTTATGAAACTTTAATAATGGCATTGTTACAGATTGTTCTATCAAACTAAGTAACTCAGCCTGATGTCTTTTTCTTAAAAGAAGTTGTGTTGGAATTATGTTTTCTAGCTTCTCTTCAAGGTGAATCAAATTTTCAACACAACCCTCTGGAAGATTTCCTCAAAAAAGTAGAAACTTCTCCAAGTGCAACCATAGCACATGCTAAAGGGTCGGATGCAAGTTGAGTGTCTGGCACCTACCTGATGCTCACATGAAGAAGGTATTTGGATCTTCAGCTGGAGGGAATGAACACAACATTAATATGTAATGCTGGCAGTTTCTCTCATTGTTGCTGATTGAAAGATTTGACCCATTAATTGAAGGATAATTGGAAGACTGTTTTGAAAGGTCTCTTGGGGAACCCAAGCCACAATGATGAGAATGTGTGAATATTTCCTTTTCTTTGCAACTACTCTACAAGGAAAGTGTTCTTAATTTCTAAATTCAAGTTCAAATTGGCTGGAAAACATGTGGCATGAACACAGATCCATGTGGAAATGGGCTACATTGGCATGAGATGATGGGTAAACAAGACCTTTGCAGGGAGGCTGCTGGCAACATCAGTGGTTTGTCCTGGCAGTTTCAGGCCCACTTCAGTGTTGTTTCCCAATGGAGACTGGACACCACTCAAAAGTACATATCTACTCTTGCCAGTGAGCCATTCCCAACATTTTCTCTTAGTGTGGATTGCATGTGTTGCATTTGCCTGGCTGCCTGCCAGGTGATTTTTGGTGTGCAGTTTACAGGGTTAAGAAGGTTGATTAAAATTGCTGTAGTCCCTAAAACCAAGTTTTGATAGGAACCTAAGCCAGTTTGTTGAAAGAAGGCTGTTTGTCTGTATTTACTTAATTCATGTCCAAACAGTCCACAGCACTGGGCTGTGTCACAGTGGTGATTTACAGTCACCTCTGCCCAGACAATGCAAACTCTGTGTTAGCAATAAAACTATTTCATGGAAACAGTAGTAGCGTAGTCAGCTGAGGATTTGCACAGTGGCCTAAGCTTTGAAACTAATTCTTTTTGACTAATAAAACTGAAAAGTGTTCCTTTTCTGAAATGTACATATTAACAGTATGAGGCCTTTTATTATGTCAAATGGCATGATTTTTAAAGGGAAGTAGATATATAAAATGTACCTAATCCCAAGAGCATTTTTTTTCCTAGTGCTTAATACCAGGCAACAAGGGAAGCAGGAAAAGTAAGAATTGAAAATAGAATGTGAAATATTAACTAAATATCTTTGGTGCAGAGTCAATTATATTATTAATTACAGTCAATGACTATGACAATTTTGTACCCCTCCCTACCCCTTGACTCCTTTACTGTGCTCACAAGGTGCTTCCCAGAAATATTTATTCACCTGCAAGCTATAGAGCAAAGCTGCAGAGCTCTAGAGCCAAGCTCTGTGCCTTGCTGAGGCACCCAAACTAGCACAGTCCCTTCCTGCTGCCAGCCACCGGCTGCTGAGGAAATGCATTGGCGCCAGTGGTGTGTCTCAGTCCCACACATAAGTGAAACAGCAGGAAGGACCTGGAAAAGAGGCAAATGTCTGACAGAGATGAAATTAAGTGAGGAGTTAGAGTGCCTTTTCATGGACTCTGCCATCTAGCTACACAGGCAAAGGGATGTTTGGAACAGTCACAAGAGACTGAATAGAACATCATATATATATATATATATATCTGAAAACTATATATTTCTAGTAGATATGTAATATACCTAACAGATACAAATAAAATAAACAGCAGATGCATCCAACATTTTACATATATATATTAATTAGCTCTGTGCTGTAGTTACATTTCAGTTGCCTAAGTAGTTTAAGACAGAAATATAACACTTTGTTGCATCAGAAAACAAAATCAAAACTCTTCCATAACTTTGACATCAAAAAGTAGCTTCTTTACACTTTAAATAATACTTCCAAATTTTTAAATAGATAGAAACTGCTTTCAAAACTCTACTGATACATTAAAATCTGAAAAATTAAGAAGATCAATCATACCCCCTTCATGTCCATTACTCTTGAGGACTATGGGCTACACTGGATTTTCTACAGAGAGGTTCCCAGCATGTGCTGTAGGAATATTTCCAAGAAGGTAATAGAGTCTTCTTAAAGAACAAGAAAGAAGTATATGTAAAAAAAGTTTTTGTGATTTACTTACATAGAAAATTACCCATCCAAAGAGGTGAACCATTTTTTTCATTCACCATTATTTGTACCCTTAATTGTTTCTGCTCCTCAGTCTTACTAACATGCCTTCTGTTCCTCTCTAAATTTCCCACCACTTTACTTTTGCCTATCCTGTTAAACATGTATTCTTCCCATTTGCCACCTTTCTATAGGACCCGCAATATAAATAGTGAATATAAAATGCAGAGTGAAAAATCTTCCCCCTTTAATCACAAGTGTAGAACTAATAAAATGCCTGTGGACCATCACTCCTCTATGTTATTGTTTGTGCTTGGATTTTGTATGTCAGTTGTAGTTGTGCATAAAATACTTTGGAAATTAAGATGGCTCATTCATGATATTTGTTCAGTGCCAAGCAAAATGAATCTTCAATATTGGTAGTTAAAAAACAGAAAGAAAAGGAAAAAAAAAAATAAAGTGGTGGGGGAGGGGAAGAAAGGGCTGGGGAAAGGGCTGATAAATGACAAAACTTATCTATTCTGACCTAAGATGTGTACCAGGGAAGCTGTAAGGCAATCACCACCTCTCTCGCTGGATCTCTGTGGCCAGGACAACCCACTGACTTTGGAGTCAGGGACTGGAAAAAGCAGTAAAATAAAATTAGAAAATTATGATCCCTGGGGTATTGGTTTTGGAATTGGATTGTAGTACAAGCACAAATGTTCTTTAAGGCCTCAGAATCAAATCTAAAAAATATCATTGCCATTGACACTACTGGTGTGGTCTCCAAACAATGGGCTGTAAGTGGAATTAGAAAACAGAGAAAGAAACTACTGAAATAATGTGGATGGTCCCGGCATCTCTGGGAAAGTAATAGAAAGATCTCAATGTTCTAGATGTTCCAGTGTGCAATCAGCATCCAAGCCAACACTGGAAGTGCTCAGGGTCAAGTTGGACGGGGCCTTGAGCAACGTGGTCTAGCGGAAGGTGTCTCTGCCCATGGCAAGGGAGTTGAAACTAGATGGTCTTTAAGGTCCATTCCAACAGAAACCCTTCTAGGATACTATGACAGATATTGTTGTAAAATTCCCTTTAGCAAAAGAAGCAATATCCTATTTTCCAGTAGTGCTTTGATTTGTAGGGCTCTTCTGTGTAAAACAGGGGTGAGATCACAAACCCAGGATGTGGGAGAGGTACGTTTGGTTACTTCTTCAGTCCGAAGAGACTTCCCAATTTTCTGCGTGAAGGCTTGGGTATTTTAGGTGATTGTGACTTTCCTCATAACAGAGATGTGGATTTGATATGTTATAGGATCAGATCCTCTAATACATTTAAACATAATTTCCAGATACCATGGCAAATAAGAACACATGAATATAAAGATCTTTGATAGACACAAAATTCGGCAAAACTTGTTAAGCTGACATGGCATTTCTGAATGATGAAAACTCACGTCTATTTTTCCTCACTTCTCTCCATCACAAGAAATCTGGGCATAAGAGTCCATTTTTCTGCTGTGTCTGGTCAAGGCACAATGCAGTCGGGTTTCTAGTTCACATTAAGTCCTCAGTGCACATGTACAATGCAAATAATGTCAATAGTAAAAAGAAAGCTACATATTTAATAAATGAGAAAGTCTATGCTTAATATGATTTTACTTTGAGCTTGTTTTGTTCTGATCTTGAATGTCTTCTTTTTCTAGCTGTTCCTCAGATACATCAATACTCTTAGGATAGAATTATGCTATGTGTAAAGAAATAAATTTTCTTTTATTATACATTAAAAGAGAACATAAACGTAGTGGAAGCCCTTAGCAAAGCAATGCAACATGATGTACTGCCTCAGCTGAACAGAATTTACCATTACCTTTCTTATCCCCATTTTATAGTTTTCACTGCATGTAATTCCTTGATAAAATTACCTACAGTCAGTCTCTGTTGCAGTATGGATATTCAGAGATGTGGGCATGACATATAATTAATACAACCTTTCTTCCCTCTTTCTGTTCCAGATTATAGACCTAGATTTTGGACAAGCGCATAAATTTTGTATTATAGCATGAGAAGCAATTAATCCCATTAATAAGCAATAATTCATATAATTCAGATCATGGGCTGTCACTATGAATTACTTCATTAGCCAGCTTTTTACCCTAGGCTAAAAAGCCAGCTTCATTAATTCTGTAGAAGGCTTATTTTCTTCTCTTGAAAAAACACAGTCGAGCTCACTTAAAGGAATACTCCTCTTAACGAGAGATACCATCCCAAAAAAATTATTCAGCAGCAAGTCTCCATACATGTTAAAGTTATTTAAAAGATAAAACATTTAGATAACATTTATGTATGGAATGAATGTCACCAGAAAGATAGTTGTTATGAATAATGATTTTCTTCATTACAAAGGATCCCTGTTATAGTCTGGACTTGATAATGAGCATATCATGCTCACATGGAGTTGAATATACTTATTACAAATCATTTTAATGATGCATTAACTTTTAATTAGATCTGCACTTCAAATTAAATATACAGTGAGGTGAATATAACTGGAATGAGATGGGAAACTTGGGTAAGGTTTCCCTGCATTCATTTTATCTCTTTTGAGCTGTGACATTGACACACATTTTACTGAACACCTTCCTTATTATGTTACATCCTGGGAGTTGCAGTGAAAACTATCAAGGAGGAATATGGCTTTCAAGTGCTACCAGAATTACGGTTTTCAGTGGTTTCCCTGAGTAGATACCCAGGCAAGTAAAGGGAATTCTACAAATCCTGTGTCTTTTCTCTAATTCATAATACTAAAAGAAGACATTTATTAATAGTACAAAATGAAGAAAAAAATAATCTCTACTTTCTTTGTTGAATTGAGAGATGGATCTGGGAGTGAAATGTTACTCTCTGTGAGGCTCCTCCAAAGAAGAAGCTAATGAATAAAATACCACATTCTGCTACAAAGTCTGAAAATGTGACTGCCCTTAAACTGATCTTTTGTAAGACACAAATGAAACATCCTAACATCCTTTTATCTTGTTTGTGTATATTCTGGTGTCTGCAAATTGTCTGTGAATTATCAACAACAAAATAAATTGTATGTCAATAAGCCAGAATTACTTCTATGATTGACTGATAGTAGAGAACACCCTCTATATATTTTGTTCACTATTTATAATTAGTTGCATAATGCCCTGCCATGCATGACACTGAAATCCTTCCATTATATGTCCTTAATACTCAACTCTTTCATTATTCAGTATGTCTGAATATTCTAATCTGTTCCTGAAGGGAAAAAAAAAAAGTACAACGATATCACAGCCCAGGAAAATTATGTCACATTTTTATTAAATTAACTGTGAGTTGTAAGTTTACCTTAATAACCACAAACATTTTTAAATAAAACCAAGATTACTCCTTGCTTGATTTTTTCCAGATGAAAGGTTTGTGGATTTTTTTTCTAAAGGAAATTATTATTTTCATGCTGCTGTATACTAGCAAAGTGGTGAGAAATGCTTCCTCTTATTGCGATGGCAATGGTGTAGCAGCTGTGATACAAACACCACGCTGGATGAGCAGCAAATCTTGCAGTGTAGAATTGTTCCAGTAAACGTTAAGTGATTTGAAAAGACCTGACAGGCGAGAACAGCAAGCCCTGGAGTCATGTAAAATGCAAGAGAAATACCACTTTATGGATGCTTTATGATGGCTTCAGAAACAGAAACAACAAACTAGCTATTAAAATATAATTTAGCAATAATATTCCTCCCAGTTTGAAAACTATCTATGAGAAATAAATTCTTTTACATTCAAGAACAATCTAAAATCTGAAGAGAGGCTCTTATTTTTTATAGATGGCTACATTTGGCTGGACTGTATGAAAATAAAATTCAATTATATGCTACATTGGTACCAGTCAGAATAGCTTATAGCTGGGGAGGATCTCTTCCCTCCCTCTCTCTTTGGTGGCATATTCTTGAGTGTATTTTAATAAATCCCTTGGAAACAAACAAGGGAAATTACTCAACATTCACCAGAAAGTGTGAAGAGTGAAGAATATGAGCACAGAGTAATAAACCAATTCATCAATTAATTCAGCAATGCCTGCTGGCCATACAGTGCAATTAACCCAGAAGGCTCTGCAGATGCTGGAGCCACAGAGGAGGCATTTCTGGTGTAGCCATTTTGTAGCAGCAATTCAAATTCTCATTCTGTGCCTGAGAAGCAAGGGATAGAGTGTCTAACAGAAATACTAAGGGGATTTAAGGTAGACTAGGTACAATTTATATCCTTTCTTGGACTTCGGCCAGGATACTAAAGTTGTCGCTCTTCTAGCAAAGAGCACCTGGGGATTCTTAATGACCAGACATGGTCATGACCTCTGTTTTGCAAGTAATCCAAAAAACAACACATCCTACAGAACAGTGATCCTAACCACCAAGCAGAAGCACTGAGGGAGGAGGGACTGCCATGAGGCTAGCAGGAAGCCATTGCTAGCATGAAGCTCTCCACAGCTTAAGGGGGAAAAAATTCTTGTGCCTCAGCCTTTCTGCATCACTGCCACAAGGTTCAGTGTTGCAAATTGTCAGTGCCATTGACCCCACTTCTGTGAAGCACTTAAGCGTGTGCTTAACTTGGAATTAATAAAGCAGTCAGGAAATGTCATAGCACTTTGCAAGCCTTCCCTTCCCGTCATTCTGTTCTTCACCTAAGCAATCACCAATCCGTGTAGCTTTTGTTTTAAGGGGATTAAAAAAAAAAAAAAAGGGTCCTGTGATAGTGCTGTGTATTGACAAAAAACAGTTTAACACAATTTTCCCATCCAGTCAGGTCTATTAAGTAGAACAATTCACACATCACCAGCTAAGATGTGAATGAATACTGTCTACCTGTGCTGGTCAAGACTGACATTTACTGGGGGCTTAACTCAGCATTTCTGGGCAACTGCGAAGCACTTGACACCTGTATCTGATCCTTGACTGCAAAGCGTTCCTCTCGCATTTGTTGCACACATTTTCAACATGAGGCTTTGTAGGAAGTGCAGCAGCACTTGTTGTCCAGGGAACAATGGCTCAGAGAGCCCTGTCTTCCCTGCTACTTGCACACAAGCACTTGCTGTGTTCTCCTGTGGAACCTTGCTTGGTGACAGCTCTGTGTGTCTCTATGACATCGTCTGCATTGAGGGTGTTTTCCTTCTAGGACTGTAGTCAGAGAGCAAACTTCAAAGAGCAAGTGAGGCAGTTGTGTATTTGTTTCATAGCACCTAATTCAAAAATCACCTGACAGTTTTATGGTCTGCTCCATCTTATATTCTTAGGAGCCTGATCACCTGAAAATTCATAATAATTGGATCATAGGAGTATATTTTTTCGTTCTTGTCTAGAAGACTTAGCTTTTGCTGAGTTAGAATAAATGGGGTTGTAGCAGTGGTAAGAAGAGTATTTAACTAAAGGATTTTCTTCCATCCTTCCTGTAGCAGAGCGTAATCTGTTGCCTGTCAAGGCTGGGTGATCACTGACAGCCATGATGGATGATCTGGAAAAGAAATATTTACAGATATTCATATTGTTTTTATTTCCATCTCTTCATTCATTGCTATCCTTCCTTCATCCATCCCACACAGTATGTCTGTTGTCGTTTATGCGTTAATTCCTAATTCAAATTCTTCTCTCTTTTTTTTGTTCCTAGGATTTTATACTCTTTGAAGATAATGACCACATCTGTTCTTTAGTTATCAAATATGTTTCTTATTTTAATGATTTCCTTTATCTTTTTAAGTATCACCTACGGCAGATCTAAAGTTTGGTTGTACTGATACTGTTGCCTAAAATGGAAGAAAAGACCTTTCAAGAAAATATTAATATAGATAAAATAGAGAGCTGGTCTTTAATGAAAGTGCTTTCAAGTGCTACAAAACACATAGGTGCACACCCCAGTATAGAATTCTCACAATTTTATAGCTTTTACTAATTACCATATCTAGTGGGTACATCCAACCCTGAAACCATTTGCCCCTGGTACCACCCTCTGAACTGCCCTGTTGCAGCCTTTACAAGAGTTCTGGGCCCTCTATCTTTTTTCGACTACAACATGTCTTATTATTCTCTTCCAGGTGCATGTGTCCAAAACAAGATGTCCTGGTTAAAATCTCTTTCCTTGAAAAGACCATAAAACAGAACTTCAAGAATGTGGCACAAACTATGAGAAAGGGTTTTAGAAACTGACAACTGCTACCTTAAGTGTGAGAAACTATACAGCTATATATAGATATAAAAAAATCTTAAGGCATCAATATTTTTCTCCTCTCTCATTTACAAACCATGGCTCCGTTCCGGAGCCTTCTGTGCCTCCTGCTGTCAGTGACTTTCATCTATTTCTGTCAATTGTCATACAGTTGCAATTTGAACAAAGCAAAGAAAGAACCTTGTGTCTTTAAGCTTATCTCTTTCTGCTACCTTTGTCTTTTTGTTTAGCTGAGAAGATGAATGGAAGAAAAGACACTTCACTCAACTTACTGTGACTCTACTGTTTGGATTTTGATCTGGGATTTTGTTTCTTTTTTTAAGTGACTGAGAAGTTGGACATATTTAGAGTCTGTTTCTGTCTTTAAAAAAGTATTGATTACACAAGAAATCTCAGGTCTCAGATCACCTCGGGATCTCTTCAGAACAGAGTGGAACACATTGCATACAGATTCTGAAATTTTTCCCTATTTCTTTCATTCTCTGGTGATTCAGCCTGTAACCCTGGCTGGTGGTGAGGAGATGCCCCAAGATCTTGTGCCATGATTTTCCACTCCCAGGTCACACCACTATTCCTATCTGGGCTGCATGTCTTTGTCTCCTTTCCATGGCAGGGAGCACACCAAGAAGAGAAAACCAGTCTCACCTCAGTGAGGAGCTGGCAGTAGAACACCTGGACCTGAGGACTCCAAAGAAATGTGAAATAAAGGCTTTTCTTCTACATCACTGGATTCTGAATGAAGCAAAGCTGTGGTATCTCCTATTATTTAGTTTAACTGCTCCTTCTCTTACCCTTCTCACCCATGGCTACTCTCCCGTGTGATGCCAAAGTCACAACAGAAAACAGATGTATTCTGCTTATATTGAGCTGGCAGCCCAGGCCAGGTTCCACTGTGTAAGGGACCTACATGCATAATAATCTAACTAGATCTGAACACCTATGACCAGGTATTGAAATCCTAAACCTGGCCTTTTAGATGTCACTTTTTTCTGTATAACTGGCCTAATCTAAAGTTCTTTGTATGGAAAGAAAGGGAATATGGTGACTTTGATGAGATGCAGATTACACTCTACAATAAGCTAGTGTGAGATTTTTAGTTTTTAATGTGGAAAGATCCAAATTCCCTGTATGATGCAGTCATAGAGATCTTGCATTTCCAGGATGTTGTATAAATTCATCATGCTCCCTGGACTGTTCTGCATGCAGCTGTCATTTCTAAGCAGAAGCTAAGAAAATTCCTCAGCTTGTTTCTGAAACTCAAACCTAAATGTGTGCACTGCTTGGAGGACAGTTGCTTGTCATCTGTTTTTCAAGGGTTCTTTTAACAGAGATTCACACAGAAGAGCCACACAACACATTGTTCTGCCATGCAGAAGCTGATCTCCAGAAAAAATATTTGTGCATGTAGAAAGAATTAGAATAAAGGGTTATGTGTCCCTTCATTAGTGTTTCATTTGGTATTCTCTGTAATAGCCCATATCATAATAAATTCATGATGTAGTCCTGTGAATGTCATTGTTATTTAGCATTAGTTAAGCACTGGTTAATAGACCCTCACCATGTTGCTGTGCCACACACAATGTACACAGTCATTGGGTAGAGACTTTGAAGATTTTACTGACCTGTGAAAGGCTGATTTACACTCACATTGCTGTCATTAGCACTGTTAGTCATACTGGTCAAATTTGACTACTTTCAAGCACATTTTCCTAAAATGAATGACAATTAGAATTAGTTCATATTCTTTAAGCTAATAAAGGTATTTGTTATTATGCTTTTTTTTCTTCATAGATGAGTATTGCCCAATGTACCACCTTGCAACACTTACCCATGTCAAGCAACAAACTACCAACCATAAGCTGAAGGAATAGAGTCCTCCTGGGACTGCCAGATTTAGTGTCAGTTATGTAATGCCACAGTTATGCCACTTTGTAGGAACTCTACTTGGCTCCTCTCAACTACAGTGATCAGTCATTTCCCCCATCTTTCTTTTCTACATCACTGGCACTGGTAAGATATTTTCCGGCAGTTTGTTCCCTGGTCTCTCCCATCTGCCACTCTGCCCCAGGCAGAAGTGGGAGACGGACACAATCAGGAGTGACTGAGGCTCTCAGACAAGCTTTTAATATTCCAAGGTTTCTGCCTCAGACACTGAAGTTCAGGAACCTCTGTTTCTCTGCACACAGCAGAAAGCCATATTTCTTTTCAAAGAAAGCCAAGATGTTTCATCATCAAGAGGTAAAAGCAATTATCAAACCCATGGTTCCAGTCCAACATGTTACTTGCCAGGAAAATAACTCACTTGACATTACTTGTAGACAGTGCTCAATATAACATGGTGAAAAATTCCTAACAAAACCCATTTGGCACTCTTTTTGACTGTTTCTGCTTAGTTCAGGAAATCCCTCATTCTTTTTCCTCGTGACTCTATTTAATTTCATCTTTATGGCAGTATTTGCTATATGGAAAGTGTTGGCTTACTGAGAAGTAACATTACAGGGAAAAAAAAAAAGGAGTACATACATGGCTCCATTGAAATAAAATTACTGTCTAGAATTAAAGTGTTTTCTCTGATCATGGCTACTTCTATGATGTTCTTAAAATTCAGACTGTATTTCTGAAAAATTCCCCAGCCCAGCTCAGCAGAAGCCAAGGGGGCTGATTCAACAGCACAGCTGCTGGGTAGGACTTTGGGGCGAGTGATTTCCAGGTAATCAGATTTTTATAATTGCAAACCTTTCCAATTCTCACAACTGTGAAAGAGGCCTTTGAAGACATCCCTACGATGTGCCACATGCCCCTAATGCATACCTTTTCTTTGCCTTTGAAGCCCGTGTTTGAACTGTAGTACACTGTTCTGCTCTATATCCTACTCTGACGCAGTTCAGAGTAGGCTTGGTGGTTTTTTATATTTTCTTCACCATTCAGTTAGGCATTCAGTTAGGAATCTGTTTTGCTGACAACTAGAGAAGCAGAGAGATTTGCTCTTCCCAGGATGGCTTTTGCCTTGGGGACAGTGAGGCACATCTCTGCTGAACCTTTATGAACCTCCCTAAAACCCATCTTTGATGGTCTGGCTTGATAGTGGCCACCAGCACAGCATGTGATGTAGCAGCAGTATCCAGTGAAAGTAGAGACCACATAGAACAAGTGTCCTTGTGAGCTGTTTGCTTGGGTTGTGGAGGTCTTTTTTGCTATCATGTAAAAGATGTTTCAGAGTTGTGCCTCCCTTACCTGTCCTTCCTACAGAGCTCAGTGGGTCTATAGAGAAAAGCTGGCAGAAGCTGTCCGTGGAGATCACAAGCTGAGTGCAAAAGGGAACATGAATGAGAAAATTACACCATCCTTTACAAAGTAATGACCATTTATTCTGCTTTCTGATATGAAAAATAAATGTTCCTCTCCATATTATCTTGAAAATTAATGGTCTGTACTGTTCTTATTTTGTACGGTATCATTCTCTTAAGTCTCTCTTGTGCTCTATGGATGTCCACACACATTTGTACACAAGTCTATTGCTCCTTTTTCTTTTCAGGTCCACACCATCTTAAAAAGTATTGGACTTACTAATGGTCCTTCCTACTCAGCAAGGCTTTATGTCGTACAGGAAGGAAATATGAGTCTTCTGCTCAGTACTTCTTTTGTTTTTCCTCCATGCCTTCTACTGACTAACACAAAAATAGTCCAATTTTCAGTGTTCGCAATCTTTCCCTGTGAACGTTTCAAGTAACACAAACTCAAACTCTTCAGTGCCACCCACAAAAGGCCCATTGTTGTAGACATCAGTACCCAACCGGGGGTCCAATCTTTCCCTCAAAAAATTTCCCCAGTCTGATCTGGTCTAACTGCCACAGAAAAGATATTTCTCCCTGTGGCAGAAAAGAGGATTCTTTCAGTTCCTGGAGCTCAGGAGGAAGATCAATCCTTCAGCACCTTCAGCCTAAGGAAACATTATTCCTATCTGCCCTCAAAAATTATTAAAAAACAAATATATAATTTAAATTTAATAAATAAAATCAGGAATACAACTATCAATTTTTAATTATTCTACTACTAAGCAGCACAATAAAAAGTTAGTATAGTCATAATGTGTTATTAATTAACAATTAATTACCATAATTAGGAGGTGAAGCTGATGAGGTGAGGAAGTGGTTGAGTGCAAATTACTAAGGCAGAGTTTTGACCTTCCACATGTAATGTCCAGTGGTTTTAAAACCAAATATGACCAAACTGCATTTTCAAAGCTACACAGATATAAATCCACAGGAGACACCTGATTAAGTACTTTCTTGTAACTAATATTTGATTATGTACTTTCTTCTAGCTAATGTTGTAAATTTTCAGAGTGCTGTCCAGTGGTGATGAATATTAATGAATTTTATCAGAAGATTTATAGTAGCCCTTAATGTTATTCCCTTGGTATGACTGTGAAGGGATACAAAAGTCAAAATCCTAGAATAATTTTTTTTTTTTTTTTTACTTCTTGTGATTTACTTTTTCATCTCTTCAGTTTATATTTTCACTGATTACAAATAGTTTTTATTAGTTCACTGTATGAATACACAAATACAGACCTTCAGACACAGGAGCTGGCAGCTTTCTCACATTCAGCAGTGGAATGTAAAGGGAGAAAGAAGGTCTGAGTAACTCAGTCCAGTCTTTCCCATGACACAAACCATGGTATCCCATCTACTGATCCATGCACTGAACCCAGGAACTCCTCAACAAACAAGTGCTTCATTTTAAAAAAAGCATTCAGTTTTGATTTAGAAATGTCTGTTAGTGAGAACTTCACTATGACCTTCATAAAATTTTGCCAGTGACTACCAAAGCCCCTTAAAAAGCATAGTTTCTTTTCCAGTAGAATTACAGGAATATAAATCCATGGAGGTCCCAGTACAAGAGAGAAGAATCTGTCTGTGTCCATTCAAATGGTGTCAGCCTTCTCCTCCTCTCATTCTCATTGCATCAGCCTTCACAAGTCAGTCCACAACATTGCCATCATTTCTGCAGCAGAATTTCCTCTCATTTCCCTCATTTTCCACTCATCCCACTTTCCATGTCTCCTCTCTGCTCAGCCTTGTGTTTTAGATTTCAAGCAACCAACCTTTAGACAACCCAAAGACACCTCTCACAACAAGGATTGCTATGTTAATTTTCTGTCATGGTTGGTAAGTTAAGAAATAAGAAGCTTATTTCAAAAAGCTGCAGTTTCATCACTTTATTGAGCTTCTCAAATAAAGAAAAAAAGTCTTTTTTTAAGTCCTGTAAGAGGAAAGATGTTTCTTCTCTTACATAGTTTACATTTTTCATTGTACTAAAACGGGTAAACACCTGCTAAAAGTTTTTGGAAATTTTTGAAATGTACCATTCACCTCTTCAGTCCTATTTTTTTATTGTGCCTACCTAACTGCCTGTGTTAATGTTACACTATAATCTAACAGGTTATGGACACATTATTTATTCTATATTCAGGACCATTTAACACTCTTGAATCCTGTGAGCCATTCTCCAACTCTAAATGTGTAAATAACACAACTATTCCCTTCACCCAAGGCAACACAGGGAATTGAATTCAAATCACAAGTAAAGTGTTCAAGTACATGCGTGTGACAAGTATTAATATCAACCACAGTTTTAGATCCCTGAATGTCACAAAATAAAAGCCTCCTTTCAAACAATTCCAAGAAACTGAATGTCAATCTCAGTTTTCAATCCTTTCATTGAAACCATCTCCAAAACACGTTACCCTTATATTTCTTATTAAGTTAGCCTTTAAATCATTACTAATTCTGGTTTTATAATGACTAAAATAACAGCTTTGTGTTATTGCTTTCATCTGTCCACTGTGGACATAAACATGGTATAATCATAGCCACATTCCTTTTTCTTTCTCCAACACTTCATTTTTATTCATGATCAGTCTCATGTAAAGACAGAAATTTGTTCTCAGTGCGAAAGCATATGGCCCTTGGAAGAAAAAGAAAACAGTGCAATGTGCATCCAATTCAACCAGAAAAATTGTTCTGCTATGATCAAGACTTTATGAAAAACCCCAGCACTTCACATCTTAAGCAATGGTAGTACAATGTCATGTAAAACTTGTGGGATGTTTCAATGTAGTTCCAATTTAAAACCTGTATTAATAGTGTAGTTAGCCCTTTAAAAGCACAACAGTTTCCACAAACCTCCAAATCCTAGGTAATTAGGGTTTTCAATCATGACAGCGTTCTTATTATAATGGCAATTTTGGCAAGTAGCAGGTACTTATGGCTCACTGAGGAGCTATATTCTCACTTGAGACATGCCATCACCAGCCTAATTGCTTCCCAGTGAAACAATACCATTTTTATTCAGCTATCATCTTTTGTTATTCTGCAATTGAAACTGAATATTGTGAAATTTAACTTCTTTGCTCTAACTTACTTAACAGGTTTTCATGGCATGTTTATAAAATCCTGGCATGTGGAGTTTTCTCTTGTGCTTACAGAGACAATGAGTATTTATTTATTACAAGAGTAAGAGTGAGTTTTCTTAAGTTGAAATCCTGTAAAAGTTCAAAAATGCAGCCCAGAAAGGTTACTGAAAGCCTTACAGAGTATATGGGAGGAATAATGAATGAGCTACAGGACCTAATCTTGCACCACTTACCAGCCAAGAGCCTTTATACCCACAGCTGTTTCCACCACATCTGTGCTTGCAGGCAGCCATGTCCATGTCTTAAAGGATTCAGGACTCTGTTACTCAGTTGGAAGTTTTCATGTATTATTATTATTTAGAAATCCCAGGTAAGATTGGCAATTTCAGGGTAGAAGCAAAAAGCAAATCTGAGAATTCCCTTTCTGCACAGACAAGATGGGGCAGTCAGAAGAGCAGTAACCCTGCAAGAGGCCACTGGTAGACACCCCTCTGTGGAGATTCTGGTGTTCTGCATCCTCAGTCTGGTGGCACTTATCACAAATTCAAGAACATGTCATTTACCTGTCATTATCCAGTGACTCCACAATGGCCATCACAGCGCTACAGAAACAATATGAAATAAATAAAGCTGGTACTCAAACTGCTTGGTGCTGGATGGTGCATGAGAAGCCTGCATTTCTGTGAAGTCAGGGCTGTTTCTTCATTTTCCCTCACATGTTCTTTTTGTCTCTTTACAAAAACACCTATATAGGAAGATTTGTACTAATGTTTTTAATTCTGAGAAGACTCTTGTAAAATACCTTAGGCTGAATATGCAAGTGTTTTTGGTTTCTAGGCTAATTGGTTTCCATTACTTTAGGCAGAAGAAAAAGAAACTCCTCAAGTGAAAATGTCCCACACTACCTATGCATGCTACTATGGAGGCAATATTTTGGTCTGGAGGCAGTCTTGAAGTCATGAATCCTTGTGAGTTAGCACCACCTTGCAAGGGAATTTCTTAATCTAGCTGAGTAGTGCTTTTCCCAAGGCTCCTGCTTGTGCTACAGTAGCCAAGCACGAGATCAAAAAAGCATAAATTACTGTGTTCCGATCTGCAGCTTGCAGAAGGGACCATAAGGGCTCCAGGACAGCTGCAGATGGAAGAAGGCTTTTCCAGCAGCTGTTGCAATGTGAATTCTTGGTGGCAAAGAGCACGCTAGCTGGGTTTGATCTGCCTGCTCATTTAACGACTTTCCTCCTGTACTTTCTGTTATCAGCTGATACAAGCATGCTCTATGCCAATGAACCTAACACTGGGAATTGTGATGCTCTGTAGAGCTGAAAGAAAAGCCATAAATATATTTACACATTTTGCAAATTTACACTAATTGTTAAATTGCTTTACATTTACACTAATTGTTAAATTGCTTATTTCATCCTTTCTGAAGGGCATAAAGATTATAATTTTTTCCTAAATTTAGTTCTTTAAGGACATAGCCTGCCTCTTCTGTTGTGTAAGTTGATATGTACTTGGTTCCAAAATGTTCTGTATTAGAGATAGTTTTGCAGGATGGATTCTGGACAGTCCAAATCCCAGGATAATAAACCCCCACTGACTGTGTCTGCCTAGTGTTGGGAGAACACCAGGTCATTTCTTCCTTGCTGGCAGGGAAATGCCTCTCCTCCATCTTCACCAAGGAAAAAGAACTCCATTTCCCAGGGGAGCTGATACAAGATGTGGTCTCAGAGCTCTCTGAGGAGTTTTTTTTCATCGCAAGAAGGGAGAACGTTTGGATGAGGAATTTCTGCCCATGAGAAGGATGAGAAGTGAATCCCAGAAGGTGTTTGAGGGGTCTCACTCTGTCTAAGAAAAGTAGCAATGGAACAAAAGGCACATTCCTGGAGACAGCTGGGGTCTAGAGCTTCTCTGGTTTCCACCACATGGGCGCCCCTGGAGTAGATATGGTCAGTAGGTGTGGTTGACCACTTCACACTGCTTGCCTGTATCCCAGGATCAGGCCAAGTGAGATCAGGCTGCCCAACAATCACCCTGCATGGGTCCAGTGTGTTGTTCTAGTAAGAACAGACCCTAGGCAAGCCAAGGGCCCTGGCAGGCAGTCCAGCAGATGTCCATGTGCCAGGGAATGTGGCAACACTTCGGGATATGGGCAACCTGGGACAGCTCCACCAGAGCAACTGGAGAGAACAACTGCATGTGGAACAGGGAAACAGTGTAGGGACATGGGTGCCTCTGTCAGGTGACAAACAGGAAATGTTTCTTGGAAGAGGAACAGAAGTAGCAGGACATCCGTCATGACTCCTCCTCTCCAAGATACTTTCTTTTCCTGGGGATCTCCAAGGAAACTTTCTGAGCCCAACATAAGGCAGGAAAATCTCCCCACCTAAACCTGGAGAAGCATTATTTAGCTGATTTAATTCACTGTAAAAAATCAACTTTTATTGCACCAGTATCAGAAGGATTAATTCTTTGCCAACAATCCCATTTGCAATGAGGAATAAAAGGAAGTTTGAAATGTATTATACGTTGTAAATTCTCTAGTACTGCTCTTGTCTAGCATCACTGGCTTAATACACTTTTTTTAACTGATATTGCTCTTGATTTCCACAGGAATGAGACCTGGCCCCTGTGTTTTTATGGAGTTGTTCATAACTTATACCCTGCTCGGTTCATTTGGACGAAATGGCCCAGTACTCCTACTCTGCAACAGCATCATACTCTCTGGATTTAATTTAACTTCAAAAAATAAATAGCCTGTTTTGTTTTGACGTCAAAATAGTTCTGATGCTATAGCAGTTGATATCCGAGGAACTTGGCCATCAAAGCACAGTTGATGTCAACATGCCCATTATTAAAGCCAAGTTTTTAAACTACTTTCCAGAAATATATGGCAAACTATCCTCCTTCACATATGCATAATTTTTGACATTCACAGTGCTGGTACAGAGCCAGAGCTGCTGTGCTAGATGTACTCATTAGGACCCCAAATGGCTCTGTTAAAATCATGGAGCTATTTTGTTTTGCCTCTTGTAGCAATAGAAAGCTGGGATGCAGTGGCTGTGATAAGCTGTGCAGTGTAATGTCTTACCTGGACATGTGTCCCAAAGATTGCTCTGGGGACTGATACAAAACAAGAGCACATGACTGTCAAGCTCTAGCAGACTGTCCTGTGTTCGTCTGTTAGAGCTTCTCTATACTGAGAATAAAAACCTACCCTTCCACCAAGCTAGCAATGTTAATTCCTTAACTGAGGCCATCAGGGAGGATAGTTTGGTGTGGAACCACCCTGGTCCTGTGTTGACAGCAGCACATGGCACATCTCAGAGAAAAGGACTCACACCAGCAGAAATCTCAAACCCACAGCATTGTTACCTGTTGCCTTCTCTCTCCCTTCGGTGGTGTTTCACACTGTTTCCTTCATATATGTCTCCTTCCAGTGGGGAAGACTGGCATGGACATTCTGTCTTTGGTGCAGCTGGTTCTACAACATTGTTCTCAGTGAAAACTCTGATAAGTGATAGGGATACTTGCCATTTATTTATCAGATTTTATTAGATTGAATCTGATTTTTATTACATTGGAAATTGTCTGCAACTATTTTTTAAGTATAAAAGAGTTTTGCTTAAAAAAATGTGATGAAAAAAGACAAAACTGGTGGAATATATTTACTTTTCTTCCACATTCTGCCCTCAATGGCTGACAATCCAATTTTACTACAAAGATTTATTTATGGTGATATTTCCCAATTTCTTCTCCTCTTTTTCTTATGTAACCATAAACAGGAGAAAGAGAGATTTCTTCTTGCTTTTTAACCATATTTATCTGAGCTCTCCTTTACAAAGGAGAGTTAGATGTTCCACAAAGAGATGGAAATAGGACAGAGCTCAGTGAGGTTGCCCAAACATCTTACGCCCCTAAATGCCTCAAGAGTATCTGGGACACACAATGTGCCAGCAGATGGGATGCAGAGTCCTGGACTCTGTTGGAGTGGCAGCTGAAGGGCATGAAAAATACCTGAAGGCACTTCATCAGTAGCAGATGCCTTTGCTTTAGCAACTGAAGGGAGCCCCAGAGTTCAGTGATCAGCCTCTGCATCCTGCTGTTTGCCTCACCTTTTGCCATCACTAGAGCTGAGCACTTATAAAATCTTGGCTTTTATATAATTTCAGAAATTTGAATTTGCTCCTGGCCAGTGGTTCAGTGCATAGCAGAGCAAATCTAAATATTTTTAATATCTTGATATATTTTTACTATAAAGAGGAAACAGAAAATGACATGCCAGCTATTTTCCTGGGTCATTGCAGAATCCATATCTCCTCCATTCAGCAATCGCTAATGCAATGGAAGCCATAAGGTAACATTCAGTTCAAGATCTTTAGCATGATATCATATGCTGTGAGATTTACTTTGTCAGGGAGGAGAAGACTCAAAACCCAATGAGCTGAAAACACCAGTGGGGCAGAGAGAGGAAAAGTGAGCTGAGTATCAACACAACTGTTCCTTTCAGGCACCTTTACCTCCTGGAGCATAAAGGTAGATGAGAGAAAGGAGATGTGTGAATTGTCCCAAAGAGCCCGTTTAAGTGGTTTTTGTCTTGATAGTCAGAGGAATGAGGAAGCAGTGGGACTCGGGTTTGCACCAAGAGTGTATTTTAAGTGCTTTTTTCCCCCTTAGGAATCATTCTGGGGAAGGCAGATGAGAGGGAGGAGAAAAACTAGACTAAGCCTCAACAGTGCTTTTGTAAGTGTTCCTTTTTCTTTTTGCTTTTAACTTTCCTATTTAAGTTGTTTCATACGGAGGGAGAAGAGACTTTGAGGCTGTGGAATTCACATAAAACCACTCATGGAGAGCTCTTTGACATTTCTATCTTTTTGCTTGTCATTGCAAGAGGTACAAGGAATTGGTGTGCGATTGAAAGAAAAAGCCCACAGGCTTATGAAAGTACTCTATGTGTAGTCCCTGATCAGATTCTGGGCCCAATCCTGATGTCTTTATCAAAATGAATTATATTTTTCCGTTCCAGCAACGCCTAGGAATTTAAATAGGGAGGGATTGTGTCCTTAAGAATAACAAGATCAAGCTACCTGGCAAGTCCACAATATTTTAATGTGTCTGCAGACCCTCTCTGCATTGATCATCTTGGCAATGAGGTAGAAATGCTGTGGAGTGAAGGCAGTTTAAGAGAAGGAACATTGGAGAACTTAGATCTGAAGACTCTAGACAATATTTAGCCTTCTTTCACTGTTGCCTGAATGGAAACTTGAGTAGGCAATAGTAGTTTTTAAAAGACCCAGGGGGGAAAAAAATTAATTTCACAGAAAAAAATGTGATTACTTTTTTAATCTCATGGAATTATATCCTCAGGGAAGTACTTTACAAATCTTCCCTTCTTCTGATAAAATCAAACTTTCATTTGTGATTTTTCTGCAGTTCCCCAAGCTATGACACTGAACAAGGGCCACACAGAAGACCAAAAAAAAATAAAGTCCTCATGCACTTTTTATTGTGCAGTACACTTTCAAACAAAGACATCATATTCTTTGGTACTCATGGTGATATGAAGTTCACAGTCATCACCATCACCTTAAATCAAAATATGCTCTCATTTTCATCTGAGCAGCGGCTACAAATGCAACTAGTTAGATTCAGTTCTTAAAAATTCCCATTTTAGTTAAAGTCATACGAATGGTGTTGGTAAGGTAGGTCTGTAGGGAGACACTTGGGTATTTTTTTATCAAACACAGATGGAAAAACACAGACACATCACAAAACATATTGTTCCTCCTTCAGACCGCAAAGGTTTGTCTTTATTATCAACAAGCACCCTTTCCCCAGCAACAGCAATTAGACTAATGCAAATGTGATCTTTCCTTAAGCAACTTTTCTTATTTATATCCTTAGACCATCATGGCTGAAACATGTTATCACAACATGAACCCTAATAGATACAGCACCAAAATCATGTGATCAGGTTTCATTTTGTGACCACTGAGTAGATACTTGGAAGAGAATCCTTCCTGCCCACTTCATGCTGCTTAGTCAAGTCTCCAACCCAGTATGAGAAAATTTGAAATTTCTTCCCACAGAATTTTGCTTCAGAGAGCTTTTCTTTGTTAATTGCACATGCAAAGTTTTCAATACTTGTACAATTTACTTCTTTTCCAATGTGAGCAAAACAGTTTTAATCGTTTTCTAAAGCTTTCATTTCTTCAAGGAGTAATCTTTAAAGGTACAAAACTACTGAAAGACAGCAGCGTAGTCCATGCCTGTGTAAGGTTAGCAAGTGGAGTGTAAAAGGGTACACAATCTATCTAAAGTAGTCCAGTCATATTAAAGATAAATAACATTTAAAATAAATCACCACATCATTTGTCTGGGTGGCTTCAAAATTCTCTGACTTTTGGGAAGGATTCTTTAATGTGTTTCAGCTGTCCTTTCATTTATAAGAATGGGAAAAAAAGTGGTGACCTACCCACAAGTCTCAAAGTAGCCTAAGTGGTACTATAAATGATATCCTTACATACCTGCCCCTGGAGCACTGCTAAAGTTTCTAAAAGTGATTCATAGTCTGGAAAATATTGATAGAGGCATTTTCTAACAAGAGGACTCTATTTGGTTGAGTCAAAACATCCCCTGAAGTGGCACTAACTTCAGTTAGTTATTTACTTGAAGGCAGAAAGGGAGAGAAATTTCATTTTTCAGTATCCTTAGAAGGAAATAGTTCTGGTCTTCATCGTAGAGATGAAACATATGAATGGTATTGTATCCCAGTACCTTCCGTGTGTAACTGAGAAGGAATGAATAATTTGAATGTTTAGGGTTTTTTTCAAAATGAAACATTTCAATTGAGAGTAAAAGATTTATTTTGTTTACACTGAAAATGTTGACATTTTCAAGTTCAGTTTGTAATCCACATGAAGGCAAATGTCAAAATTGCCCAATGTCCTGTGAAATGCAATTTCTGCCCTCTTTCTCCTTTGCTTGAAGCAATGAGATATTAAGTGAGAGAGGATGAATTAGTTTTCATGTCTATTCAGTCCTAACTATCTATGTTCAAGAAAAGTTTCAGTTACTTCCAGTCATGATGACAACTTATGATTAGTTCCAGCTGCAGTGTTGACATCTGTCTACTGCAAGCTGAAGAGACGGTCAGTTCACCCATTAGCAGCAATTCAGCTGGGTTTGAGTTCAGCATGGCAACTTTAAACTAAAACGAGTTTTTCAAAACCAGTTACAAAAGCTCATGCACTCTATTCTCCTTAAGATGCCATTACAATGAAGGATTGCCCTTGATATTTTGGAATGAAGCTTGGTCTTCAGTTCTTTCCTGAAATGAGGCAATTTCAAATAGTTTCTTTCCTTTATTTGTTTTCAAATGGAAAATGTCTGCTATGAACTCTCATTAGCTTTCAATATTTTTACCCTACTATTGAGTTATTACAGAACTTGAAAATAGAAAGGAATACAAACTACTTACTTTGGATTCACTTAGATTTTTCTTGACTTTCGCACCTTTTAAAAATAACTTTGTACTTAGGATATTTTTGGCAAGGCTTCTGAGGACCTGTCTGCCAGAAAAGAAAACAAAATTACTGATCTGGTGAGAAGCAGATGGATTATAAAAGGTACCTGGCATAGAATAGATGTGAAAATGAAGAGCAGAGAATGCATCTCTGGTTGCAGTCTCAGGAAAGTATTCCATTGACCATGAGGATTACCAGAAAAAGGGTCATCCATTGCTAACACATGTAGTAAATATTAATGGTTTCAGGAAATCAGGCATGTGTTTTGCCTGTAGAAGTGAACATATGATTTCATACTGCTGCACAGTGAAGTTTCTGCCCTCTCTTGGATGAAGAAAATCCTTTCCCATTGCTTCCGTGCCTCCTGGTTCTTGTGACAGCTCCAAGGCTGTGCTCACACCACAGTCCCTGATGCCTCACATTACCTGCTTGCTGCCTAGCACCTGGATCAGGGCAGCAATGAGGCTGTTACACAAAGCTCAGGAGCAGGGAAGGGAACCCAAATGTGACCAACAGAGTGGATGGACACTCCTGGACCAAACCACATAGTGATGCAAATTGAGCCCATGCTCTCATGTGACCTGTGCAAACACTATAGATAGAGACCATTATAGAGAGAGTCTCTATTTTCTTTCCTATGTGGACTCATCTTTGGAAAAGTGCTGAGATAGTACCCTATGAACTAAACTTCCTCTCACAAGAAAAAGCACATTATATGCCTGATGGATGATTTAAAGAAAACTCATCAGCCTACAAAAAAGTAGTAATGCCATCTTCACTTAGAAGAACAGTTTCTACATATCCCTACTGAAATGCATCATTCTTTTGGATTTTTGTAGATAAAATCATTTATTTTTCATAAGGTTTAATAGTATACTTAGCTAAAAATCTGTAACAAGATTCAACAATACCTTCTGCTCTTTATTTTCTAGCCAATGCCCTGCTTTGTCTCTGTATTTGTCAACATGCCATGCTGTTCATGTGAGAACTTGCATTTTCCCCTCATGTATATAGACAATTGTGCCACACCCATGCAACTAATGCCTTGCATTGTTTACATATGTTTGGTTCCCAGGAGTGGCTTTTGTGTGGACAATTTTGTCATGAGACATTTTGCTGCAGATTTAAAACCTGATACTTTCTATATCCATGAAGCATCCAAGAGGCTTTGCTTCTGCGTGCAGATCTAGAACTCCTGGAGGGCCAGGACCCAAGCTATTAGACTCTAGCCTTAAATGAAAAAACCTTGATGGGTGAACACAAGACATTTTAAGACACCCTTCTGAATCTCAGTTATTTTAGCTCTGTTGCAAAATAACCCGAATGTAGTTACTAAAAATTTGCTTCTTGAACTCTGCTTGGGAAAGATGGACTGATCTTAAATATAGGGTAATAAGTGGATCTAGCCTCGCTCCTTCTGTGGCAATTGTAATGGATGAGTACTGCAAAGTAATAAAACCTCCTTGAACATAAAGATATCTATTATAAATATAATTCCAATATTCTATTTTTGGCAGTTAAGATCCAGCATCAACGACTGGAGGGCAGATGATGAAACATCAAGGGCAGAAGCATGTCGTTGGTACAAGGCCATGAACAGAGCTACTTTCCTATACAGGAAAATCAGGAGAGCAGAGCATTTACGTGGACTATTCAGTGCACACCTGTGTCTTTAGGGATAAACCAATCCTCAGTACTGGGCTGGTCCTTTGGGAGCATCTGGCCCATCTCTCTGAATTATCTTCTCCCTGAACAAGAGACTATTCTGGGAAATTATTTCATCACAGAGGGATTTTTGTTTTTCTGTCTTTCCCGCAGTTTTTCCCAACAAACAGCAATTTTGCTGTTGCAAATACAATGCCATTCTATTGGCCAGAGGCTGCAGGGGAGCATAGGCAAGAAAAAGCCAATACCTGCCTCTTGCCAGCCCTGCTCCACTGCAACACATTGTCCAGAAAGGCAGACTCTGAAAGCCAGGAATTATTTTTCACTTCTGACCTTAGTCATTTTAAGCCCTTGTCAACCTCTCAGAACAAGACTCTTTTTTTTTTTTTTCCTTTTTTTTTTCTTTTTTTTTTTTTTTTTAGCAAAACAGAAATTCTTTCCTTGGTTAAGAGATGGAGTGAAACGATGAGCTATTTTGGCTTGATGGGTGTCACCAGAGCATCATGCACTGCGCTAATTTCTCAGCTTGTGAATAGACATATTTAGACTGACAGTTGAAAGTGGGCTGCAGATTCCACTTAAAACATGTTTTTCATGCTGAGTAATGAGGGCAAAACACAAACCAATTCTGGCAGTTAAACTACGCACTTAAACCTTTCATAGTGTTGTCAAACACTATAATCCTTCAAAAATCTGAGTTTGAATAGCCTCAATATTTTATTTAATGAATTTTAAATCCTATAATTACCATAATTAAGACACTCCTTTTGGATCATGTCAGTGTGCTGCTCAAAGAGGGAGAAAGCTGTAGGCGATTTTCACTAAAGATTTTCCTGAATGTAAATGATACATACAGCTCATTTTGAATTCTTTAAGTTGTCATTTGGGGGAGCATTTTTTAGAATGTATCCAGCAACATTGGTGTGGAAAGTCTATGACACCATCTGAGGAAACACTTAAATGGAAAGGGCCTCATTATCTCCATGTTTGACTCTTCCTGTGCTGACTATGCACCTAACATGGATGTTTCTGCTCCTCCTTTGGTAAAACAGGGTATCTGGGAAGAACTAAAAGACTTTTGAGTGTTGTGAGACATACCTGGAGAACTGAAATTGAATGCCAGACTGAGGTATACATTGAAAACTGAGAAATAAGATGCAGCATATTATTCTCTAACCCCATCCTCTTTGACAAAGGGAAAGACTTTCTTCCAACATTTCTTTACCTTGGTTTCCTGGGTCAGAGATTCCTGCAGGCTGGTCTTGGAAGTGAAGACTGACCCAAAGAAGGCATTCAGTAACTCTGTGTTCTCTGCATCCTCTGATTCCAGGGTCCCCTCTACATTTAGTGATGGGCCCACACTGTCCTTAGCTTTCATTTTGTTCTTGGTACACTTGAAGAAACCCTTCTTGTTGTTCTTTGACATCCTTGGACAGATTTAATTCCAGATGGGTCTTCACCCTTATTGACTCATTTCTACTCACTCTGACAACCTCTCTATATTCATTCCAAGTTGCCTTATCCTGGTTCCATCTCCTGTGTATTTCCTGATTACACTAGAGTAATGACAGAAGTTCATTATTCACCCACACAGGTCTCTTGTCCCCTTTGCCCCATTTCTTACCCATTGGGATGAATCGTTCTTGAGCCAGGAGGAAGTGATCCTTTGAATATCAACCAAATCTCTTCGACAACTTTTCCCTGTAGGACCTGTTCCCATGGAATTCTTCCAAGAAGATTCATAAAGAAGTTAAAGTTAGTTCTCCTGGAGTCCATGGTAGTAATCTTACTTGCTGCCCTTCTTCCTTCTTGCCCGATAATGAACTCCACAATCTCATGGCCACTACAGCCAAGGCCACCCCCAGCCTCCACATCTCCAACAAGGCCTTCCATGCTTGTTAGGATACGGTCAAGTTGCACACCATTCCTAGTGGGATCCTCCACTACCTTTGACAGGAAGTTGATGTCAATGCTTTCCAGGAGTCTCCTGAACTGTTTGTGCCTCTCTGTGTAGCTTCTCCAGCAGATGTCAGGGAAGTTAAAGTACCCCGAAGAACAAGGGCCTGTGACTTTGAGACTTCTTCCAGTTGCCTGGAGAAGGTGTCATCCACTTCCTCCTCCTGATCAGGCGGCCTGTGGCAAACACCCACAACAATGTCACCCTTGCTAGTCTGCCCTTTTATCCTGATCTATAAGCTCCTGACTCACTCATCATCCACCCCAAGACAGAGCTCAATATATTCAAAGTGCTGTGTCACACAGAGGCAAGCTCCACCTCCTCACCTTCCTGGCCTGTCTCTCCTAAACAGCGTGTAGCCCTTAACAACATTCCACTCGTGAGCTATCCCACCACGTCTCCATCATAGCTATGACATCAAGGGCCTGTGACTGCACATATACTGATGTACAGGCACTTTATAGAAGTATTTAATTGTGTAAATATCCCAGTAGGGATGCAAAGTCCTGTCTCATGGTTATGGTTTTGGCTGCACGTGCTTGATTGAGGTATTCCCTCTTAAGCCTCATTTTCCTATTAATGTGGTCACTATAGTTCTCCCCTTCCTACATCTTATCCCTGTCAAGCCTGGCTATGTCCCTGTCCCTCTTCAAATCTAGTTTAAAACTCTGTTAATGAGCCCTGCTAATTCCTGAGCTAAGATACTTTTCCCTCTTTGAGACAGGAGGACCCCATTTGTTATCAGCAGGCTGGGTGGACACTTATGACCAAGAAGACCAAAATTCTGTTGGTAACAGCAGTCTCGAAGCCAGGTGTTCATCTGCATGATTTTCCTGTTTCTTGCCCCATCATTCTCTGTAACTGGTAGGACATAAGAGAACATATCTTGTGCTCACGATCCCTTGACCAGTTGTCCCAAGGCCCTGAGGTCCCTCTTGATTGTCCCTTGTTGGGACCTCATTGTTACCTACCTGGAAAACGAGTAGTGGATAATAATCAGTGGGCTCTACCAGACTGGGAAGTTTCTTGGTGATTTCTTACCTGGGCCCCAAGGAGGTAACACACCTCCCTATGGATGTGGTCTGGTCAGCACAGGAGGCTCTCCATTTCTCTCAGAAGAGAGGAGGTTGTGATGCAGCGGGTAGGCTGCCCTGCCCTAAGCAACCTCTCCATCCCAGAAGAAACTGTCTCCACATTTTCATTTCCCATGTTCTCATTTCCTTGTTCCTCAAATTCCAGGGCCTCATACCTACTGTATAAGGGTAGCTGGGGTGGTGGCATAGGCTGCAAGAGAATTTGCCTGCCACCCCAAGCAGAGCCTCTCTAAGTCTCTAAGGTCCCCTCCTTCTGCCTGGTGGTAAGATACTGGAGGATCCATTGCTTCTTGTGAAGTAGACAGTGGGTATGTTTGTCTAAGGCATGACAAAGTGGAGCTCCACCAGTCAATCACTTCCTCAGAGTACCTAATACTTCTTAGCCTTTTTACTTCATCTCTCAGCTCTGCCACTAGGCTGAGCAGGTTGTTGACCTGACCATGCCTCAGACAGCTGTTTTCCCTGCTGCCATCCGAGCATCTCCAGGCCCTGGCACTTCCCTGGAGCCTGAGACCTGGACCCCTGCATGCTCTCATGGGCACTCCCTCTAGGTTGCCACATCCTTTCTGATGTATGCAAAGGAACCAACTTTTGTCCAAGTGGACACCATACCTGTGCTTTCATGATGAGAGTGATGACCATCAGCTGAGTGGGGGACTTTAAGTGAAAGGCTGACTGAGGTGGCCTGTGCAATATGATCTTCATAGGAGCAGGCATCATAGTATCCGTGGGTAGAAAATTAGGGTTACTTGTGGCTCTATGGCTATGAGCACTTTGGATTTAGCAATTTGAAAGGTTTCAGAGCAAACAAATCAATATCTCTGAGAGAGAATCCTGCTTCACACCCAGATCTGAAATTCCCAGCCCTGTCAAAGGCATCTCTGAGGACAGTACATGCAGTATGATGCTCATTTGTTCTAATAGTTGTAACCAGCTAGACCACCCATGTAAATTAACACCAATCAAAGTACAATAATTATTGGCTGATTTAATTTAAATGGCTACAAGGCATGAAACAAGAATTTTACACAGGAAAAAAGCATTTTTCTTTACAAGGCATATAGGGAAATAAAGGGTGTTTATATTTTAAGAAGAAGGTTACAGTCAACTGTAGATTTTATATCTTCATACAGGGTAATTTAAAACTCAGGACCAAAAGGAGATAAATATTTATAGAATCCTAGAATGGTTTGAGTTGGAAGAGACCTTAAAGATCCTCTAGTTCCAAGCCCCCTGCTGTGACAGGGACACCTTCCACTAGACCAGGTTGATCAAAGCCCATCCAGTCTGGCCTTGAACACTGCCAGTCTTGAAGCACCCACAGCTTCTTCTTTGGGCCTGTTCCAGTGTCTCACCATTCTCATCACTCAGTTTCAGTTACCAGTTTGGTTTCTTTTCTATGTGAAACCAAATTCAGTCAATGAAAAAGAAGATCAAGTTTATCATTGATGAAAACCAGCAGTTTTACTGATTTAAGTGAAGTTAAGCTGAGTCTCAACACAATGAGCCTCTGACCTGCAAAGGATGAAAGATGTTTTCATTTATCCCAACGTAGGACTTTAAAAACATTGAACCATTTCATTCACCTTTGTTTTCATCCAGAAAATTTATCTTTTGACTGTGATTAAAATCCTATACTTCAGGGTATGTTTCCTACAATATATCCTATTTCTCAAGTGCTGGAGGCATGCCCTGGAGAATATTATTCCTTACTTAGTGTGTGTCAGACCACATTTGACACAGTCCATTACACTGACACAAGATTTATCCTTCTGATAAAATAGCAAAATCTTTAGCTGGGCAAAAAGTGTTCGATAGCTGTTTAGAATGAAAAATATCTGGCTTTTAAAATACTGCTAGTATTCACAAGCCTAGAGGTTGTGTTTGTGGTTCCTGCACTAGCACTAAGATATCATTTAAAAGCCCAAAGAAAGGCAAAAGATTGTATTAGCTCTATCTCCAGGCCAGTTACAGTGGTACTGATTACATGTCATATCTTCTACAGACAACAGAAACGTCACCCTGCAAATCAGACACTCTAATTTAAGAGGGGTCTGTCTCTCTGCTTAGGACATTACAATGTTGAAAGGAAGTCACTGTCAGAAAAAGTATTGCATCTTAAAGCAATATAACCTGTAAGAATTTGGAGGCATAGCCTTAGGTTCCCAACTATAAATGAAATAGCATAAATATCAATAACATTATCAATATCCACTTCTAGAAGAGTTAGGAAGTTGATATTAAGAATTAACACTAAAATAGGATTCTTCACAAACATTCCCAAGGTGTTTTAAATCTCACTGAAAATGGAAATCAATATCTTTCTGAATTACCTCCTAGATGTATTATCTTTCTAATTTGAATGCAGGTCTACTGCCATATTCAAGTAAAAGAGTACCATTGCACTAGCACTCAGACCAGAGGTCAAAGCCAACAAAAGGAAATATTTTGGACATGTATTACACACCACTTTATTCCCTACAACTGTTTGCATTTGGCTACCTGACTAGCAATTATTTACCCAGTTATTTACATTTGATTAAAGAACTGAACATTTTCAGACAGATCTCCACTGGAATACTCAGAGCTATGGATTCCATCTTTTTGCCAGAGTCATTGCTTTCTGTGAACAGTTTGCATCATGGTTTATTTTTCTTTACTGTTAAAGAGTAATCCTTAGTTCTTTAGACTTCTGTGCTCCTGGTCTTGTTACCAAATAAGAAAATCCCTTAGCAAACAACAATATCAATTCATGTCATCTCTTGGAAGTTACAGACAGATCACTTCTAAATTTTAGTTTTGACAATACTTTATAACATAATGTTTTTTCAGCTCTAGAATAGTTCTTATGTTCCTATTTTTTAAAAAGAAACATGGCCAAAATCTTCAGTATCTTCCTTAAACTGAAGGTCCTGAAGCGAGAGGTGGGATTCTATCAGAACTAGTCACACTAGAATCACACAGGGAAGCCATCTTCCAACCCCTGCTCATCATCTTCAGATTTTACCTCTGGATTCAGACTAACTCTGCCCTCTAATCTCAGTATTCATGCCTTTCTAGGACAAAATCTGTCCTGTCTTTTGCATTCCAGTTCTTTTAACTTTTTTAAAGGTTTTTTTATGTATGTATCCTTTTACCAAGTGGTGTAGTGCAAGTTATCAGATTACATTTCTCAGTCCTAATCAATTTATTTTCCTTTTTTTCAGTCCTTGCATAATCCACAGAAGTTTTCAACAATCATTCCATCTCTCTATTTACCCTGTCAAAATTTTAAACCAAGTCAAAGTTTCTTTCAGCTTTAGAGACTTGCCCCAATTGTTTCTTGTTTCAATTGACAGTTATTTTTTTGTGACCTGTTAGTTCACAGACTGTTTAGTTCATACTTTATAATTTCTATGGACTATTGGTCTTTAATCAAACCACCAAATACTTTTAAAGATCAGAGTATACCCATCTTGGCAGAGGTTGATCCTGCATATATAAACTTGACAAAATGGTAGATGTCTCAGGACCTATTTCCAGAAAAGTTTTGATTAACATTGATTGTGCTTCTTTTATTCATTCATTGATTATATTTTATATCAGCATTTTCATTGTTTTCCCTGAGACTAATACTGGCTAAATACCCAATAGTAAGCAAGATTCTCTACTTAATTTGTTTTGGGTCAGGGGACATGTCTGGAAAGATAACAAGGTGTCAATATCTTATGAAAAGGTGGAGTAGCTGTTTGGGTTTGGGTTATAAAACAAAGTGAAAGTGAGACCTGGAGAGGAAATCTCCAGTAAGGTTTTCCCATGAAAATGACTTGCTTTCATTGTCATACTCTATTTATTCTGTTTTAACTTGCCCAATATCTTGATTATGAGCTTTGCACACTGTTTCATTTATCTAAAGGCTCAAGGCAATCACAGCAAAAGCTTATTCTGTGTAGTTTATAACTACAACTCTTAGTTAATTTAGCTTTATGAAGAACAATCCAAATTAGATTACAGTACTGGTGAATATTCAGAATTGGTTTTGGATCCTCTGAGCTTAGCTTCTGGAGGTGGCTCATATCCCTTTGTGATATATGCACTGTGGGCGTGCAGCTTAACAGAACTGCATGGAAACTGTATAGATGACAGTATGGATGATTCATCACTGTCTGTATAGAGGCTTGGTTTGCCTCCTTCAGGTATAGGAGACACCCGTCAGGACTCCACAGGTATGTGCAAACTATTCAATCACACCTGTTGTGGGCCTTTTGTCCCAACACTCCTGTTATCAGGTTTTCCAAATGTAATCATGAAAATAAGTAATTCTTCCAACATCAGGTACTTAGGGCAGCCTTGTGGCAGCTCTCAGGGAAGGTGAGCTTTAAAAACAGCTGCTTCCTTTCCACTGCTGCTGCCTTTCTGTTGCTCTTGCACACAGAGGGTTTCCAAGATGTACATGATCACTCCTATGCAATTCCCCTGCAGTGAGACCCGATCAAGTATACTAGAAGAGTCAGGCAGTAGATGACTATTCATGACTCCATCTCCCTCCTCACTGATCTCCCTGACCTTCTCATTGTACTTTTTCCTAATTTTCTCCTTTCTGTCTCTGCCAATTCTTTCTGTCAGCCCAGTTCAGCACCCATCCACTCTCCGTGAGGCTGTCCCGGCCAGTGAACATTTGCTTCCTTCTGAGGATTTTCTCTGTTGTGTCTAACACCTAGCAAAAAGGAGAAGCTGTCCTTTTTAAAAGTAGAATTGAAGCACTGGCCAAACACAGCACTTAGGCACAATCCAAACCATAAGCAAATCAATAGGACTTCTCATTTGTTCACATGATTACAATTAAGCGTATCCCTTAATGCTTCCCTGGATGGGAGCCAAAAGACAGCAGTGAACTGAGTTGAGATCCCAGAAATTACATTCCTTTCACTGAGGGAAATTTACCCTTTGTATTAGCAGATGACACATTCTCTAGTGCAGAGACACATAATCACGCAACCTACAATGGGGGGTCTTTTATTTCCATTTCTGCAAGTATGGTCCTTTGCCCTGCAATTAAATAAAGAAAAGGAAGAGAAAAATCCAAAAGAAGCAGTGGATTGGCACCTTTGCTGCAAAAAATTCCTTACTGCAGAACACAGTGGCTGAGGTCTCAGGTTACATCACATCAAACAAAGGCTCTTTAAAGAAAGATCTCAACTGCATAAAGATCTTAACAATTAGAACAGAAAGGAAAAGACAACAGATCCTGAGCAAAAAAAAAGTGGGAGACAAATTGAGCTCTGATAAAAAGTCAAAACAAGAATTAATAAGGTTGTGATACAGTCCTAAGAAATAACAATTCTACTTTCTTCTTTGCTGCAGTATATAAACATCTTCCAGGAGAGTATTAGACAATGTGAACTAAACCTTTCATGCATCCTTCAACCTTGTCCCCATTTTATCCTCAAGGAAAAGAGAGACATAATTCAATGTTCAGTTTTGGTAAACTTTATAGATATGCTGCCTCAGATTTCCAGCAGAAAGGAATGACTAGACACTGGTCCCTAATCATCCTATGCAATGACAAACCTCTGCTCGGGTGCTGCAGATCCCAAGCTCTGGTTTTGCCATGGTGATGGCAAAAAGCCTGACACAGGCTGCCTTCATGGAGGACACAGCAGGATGACTGTCGACAGGGATTTCCAACACCCCAGCCTGAGCTAGACTTATAAAATACCTTCCCGTTGAGACTTTCCTGCTTTAAGCAGAAAAGGAGCATGTTCCTGGCAGGACTAAGTGGTGAATTAGAGAAAGTCGGATAAGAAGGTGGCCTGGGGACAGATCTGAAAGTTACGCAGTACATAAGTCTTTGACATCAAAGGCAATGTCAGCTTGGGTCAGTCAAGAGAAGAAGTCCTATGAGGAAAAACCATAACCTTCAGCCAAAAATTTTCTTATTATATCATTTAAGATTTTATTTCAATCATTTTTTTTCCAAGAACAGCTGAGATGTTTTTCTTAGGGATATCTCTCTAAATTGACTACAACTTTTATCTCATAAACAACATGCTAATGCACTCAACCTCTCACTAAATTCACTGCTTTTCTTCTACACGGAGATGGTTTGCATTTTTTTTTCTCAAAAACATTTTTCAGGCTTCAATTCTTTTTTCCTTTAGAATAGCCTTCCAGTTCTCTGTGATACTGACATTTCCTTCCTGAAATATTTTTCTGTTCTTGCTACTAATTTATGTTTCTTTACTACAACTTGAAATCTTTACCACTTCACAGTTTCTCCCTTATCAGCAATGTTTTCACTGTTCCTCACATATCTCTAGTTACCTTATCAAAATATTGACAAAATGCTTTCCAAGAACCTGGCAGGCGTTCAGTGCATCCTGACACATTACTCTCCTGGCAGACACCTACACAGCTGAAATCCGTTCTTCCTACCTTCTTCCTTTTTGGGACAACGCTGATAGATATTTTCTAAAAATCCCCATCCTCCTGGCCTTCTTCTTTTGTATCTTGTTATAAATCCTAATAAACAGAGGTCACATCTACCTACCACCCCACCCCTGCCCCCCACCTTTATCCTTCCCTGTATAACTGGCTCCAAGTGCATATGTGCATATATGTTAACAAAAAGAGGTGTACAAGGCAATAGCTTCTATCCATATTTCCCTGCCAAATATCCCAAGGCAAGGTAAATCACTTTACATGAGTATTCCACAGATATGGACTATCTCAACACATTTGTTATTCTGATACTGCAGAACTTCATGTTTGAATTTCTTGATTTTTTTTATGTCATAAATGTTGTGCTCCTAATCTCATTTTACAGAGATTGTGAAATAATGTGTAAGGAGACATTTTGAGCTTTGTTTCTCGGGCCACTAGGTAGAAATTTTTTTTGTATTATAGGATATTTCTTTTTAATATTAAATCAAAATTATTTTTCTGTGCATTTATGAAGAAAAGCACAGAATACATTCATGTGGTTACACATCTATCTAAAAGTGTGGGTTATGCATTTTGCCTGTGTAGTGTAATACTTGAATGTCTCTATCCTTCTCTGAGGCTAGCAAGTAAATCTGTGTATTTCAGTTTGTTACATGTGTAATAGCTGACAGCAATCCTGACCAGAGGCATTCAAGAACTGGAGACTCTCACTGACTGCTTTTACTATTATCTCCCACAGATGCCAAAAGATGGGCCAGACCCTCAGCTGGACTAAGCACATGAGCCTCAGGTTCAGCATTTTACAGTATGACAGAAACACTTTAAGTCAGATAAGCCCTCTAAACAAAACCTTTTCTTTCCCTCTTTTTTCTTTTTCTTTTTTTGTTTGTTTGTTTGTTGGTTGGTTTGTTGGTTTGGTTTGGTTTTTTGTTTTTGCTTACAGCAGCCCATGTCACACACTAATACTTTATATGATGGTGTCCTCTGTGGCTCAAATATGAACAGACTCAGCTTTGATTAAATAAGGAAGAATGGTTTTAACCCAATGTCCTAATTCTGTAAATAATTTACATGCAATTTATTGTATTTTGCAGGATAATAACACTGAAACCTTTAAAGAAAGGTGTATTTTGTAACCAAACCTGAAAGAATCAAAAACAGATTGAAATTTGAGCTTGGGACTACAGGTGACAAGAACTGGAGATTAAAATAAAATCATTTTAAAAAGAGTTAGAATGGAAGACTTATCTTCTGACTAGAGTACTAAGAGCATTTATTTTCAGTTATCTTAAAGAATGAGGAAAGCTTTTCTATTTAGCAAAAGGAAGAATAGCTACCTGGCAGGGCAGGACAGAGAACATGCCCAGGAAGAATTTGCGAGAAGAGCCCGGTTAGATTGTTCCAGAGTCAGAGTGGTTCCTGGGCCATTCCACCCCTACAACAAGCATGGTGACCAGCACCCAATGCAGTTTGATCCAAGCGAAATAACCTTCTGAGAAGAAAAGCAGAGCCAGAGGCAAACCTAGACCAACCCATCTAATCTGTAACTACAGAGAAAGATGGCCAAGTCTGCATCCACAGGCAGAGTCCTGAGGTGCTCCCACAGTGCCACGCTGTTTCCTGGGCCACAGCACCAAACATAACCTTTTACTGTCTTCCATGATTGCCCAGACCAAAAAAAAAAAAAGGAAAAAACCCAATGGCTATATGGAGTATCTTCTCCCCTTGTAGGTCTTTGTCCCTGTATGCCTTCCTGGTGTCAGGGAAGGTTTATGTTGGATGTTAGAAAGAGATTCTTTACCCAGAGGGTGGTTGGGCACTGGAACAGGCTCCCCAGAGAAGTGGTCATGGCACCAAGCCTGACAGAGTTCAAGTGTTTGGGTGATAAACAGGGTGTGACTCTTGGAGATGGTCCTGTGCAGGGCTAAGGGCTGGACTCAGTGATTCTTTTGGGTCCCTTCCAACTCAGCATATTCTGTGATTCTGTGATTCTTTCACTCTGCAGTTCTGGATAACCCTTTTCCCCTGCATCAGCAGTTGCTGCAGGGATGAGACCTGCCCAGGTTCACCCCTCATCTGAGGGCTAGGGGTGGGACCACTTCATGCCACTGTGTGCAAACTGGAAATTTTAATCTTCAAATGCATTCAGATTCTTCAAATGCATTTAGAATTAATTATTTAGGTTAAGTAAGATGAAAGAAGATAGTTTAGACATATCTGGTTTGAATCTGTAGTGGAGAAACTTGAGGCTGCTAGACATAGCTGGTATCCCTGTACAGTAAATCATCAGAAGGGCTGGGAAAAATGTGTTTTTCCTGCATATAGACTGATGACATTAAAGTAAAAATTAAGAGGAGTGCCTACATGGTTAAAATACTCCTCAGACTTTGGTGGAACTATATGATTTTAAAATGACTAGCTCAAAAGTATCATTTTTCCATCCAGAGCTCTAAAAACCTAAAATAAATAAATAAAAATAAAACAATATAAATGCTTTTGTGGTTAGCCTACCAACACTGTAATTGTAAAGATGGACTTTTAGATATATAATACATGCAAAAAGCACTTGAATCTTCCTGTTCCATTCCATCATATCCCTCCCAAATAAACCTGATGACAATATTTTAATCTTGGAAGGTATATCTACAATATAAAATCCTTCATTAAAAAAATTCATTTAAATTCTAAACCAACACAGAATTGAATAGTTCTAGCAACACAGCTAAACGTGTGTTTCATTGATAGATGCAGTTTCTAATGAAGAACTGTTGTTTACATTATCTTATCATAAATACCAGTTTCTGTTTGTAATAAATATCCCCTGAAAAGCTTCCAAACTGCATTTCAATAGCAGAGTTATTTCACACATGCACACAACTCATACTTAAGCAAATTAAAGAAGACACATTCATGTTTTCACTTGACAGTGAATATTTAAATACCATGTCAATATATCTTTCTACAAAAGTCCTTGTTTACTAGTCAAATCTGCAGGTAAAAACTTTGTTCAAGTGGTTGGTCTGGCAACATAATTTGGCACTCTATATCTATTAACTTCTGTTTGTGCTTTTGCACAAACAAGATTTGCCACAGATCACTGGTTCAAACAAGGAGTCTAAATGAAATATCTCAAATTAAGTTTGAATTGATTTACATCATGAACCAATGAACCAGCAAATTTTCTTGTGTGCGTTTCCATGTGCAGAACTAAAATACTTGCAGGAGATACTGTCATACTGGCAATTAAGGTCATTGGATGAGGATGACCAATTTCCTCATTTGTTTTCCCTTTTCCTTTTGTAGGAGGAAAAGGCGGTTGACAGCCCTCCTGCTTTACTTTCTGCTAAACTCATCCAGGCTAAAAAAATTCAATCTTACAAAATCTCCAAATGAAATGGCTACATAAGGAATACAAAACCTATATGAAGCAAAGGACTACTTATAAACATCTACTTTCAGAATCATAAATGCACCACTACAGAGGTTTTGGGGGAAAGCATGTTTCTGCTTACTCTTTTCAATGGAGTAATCAGTCTATTTTCTGTTCTGTCAGTGAAAGGAGTGAATTTGGCAGACAAAAATATGGTGGAACACAGAACTATATAATCCGAGAATACTTAAGTGATGCTTTGAAGCCTTCTGCGTTATTTTGAGAGTATCTGCACATACCACAGTCCAAACATCCTACTAGCATTATTAAAAAAAATGTTTGAACTCTTTGCCTCATAATAAAGAAAAGGAGAATTTTTATGCTGAGGAAAGCACGTACTTGTATGTAGGCACTTGTGTGTTTGCATGCATCTTTCTTTTCTTTGGTAGAGATTATGAGCCATGTAGGAATAGAGTGCTTAATTGAAAAGATAACAAATGATGAAGCAGCTGTTAAGTATGGCACAAAAATTGCTCCAAGCAGTTAAGGCTGATCATCACGATGGAAATAGCTTTTTGACAAGCTTAGCATTCCTGTGACAATAATTAAGAATCAGGTTTCCACCAAAAGGTTTTATAGCCAGAAGGGGTTGTAAATCAATGGGCAACATTTTTATCTTGGAATGAAAATTAATTATTCAGTGTAGAACATGCTTTCTCACACTTAACTGCCTGTAATGCCTCCTTTATTCTCTATCTTAATTCAATTAATATACCATTGTTAGAGGGGTGTTTGTCAGTAGTGATTTACTTTTGCTAAAAATTACCATAAGGAAATATGACAAAATTGAATGGTTCTTAAATTAAGCCATAGTTCAGATTTTTTTGGCAGAGAACTGCTAGCTGTTAAGTACTTTTTGACAAGGGTGTGGATATGAACATTTTGTATTGCACCCTTTGAGCTTGCATAAGCACATAAAGGGATTGAATAATACATGAAAAAAAAAGTGTAGGATTTTCTGAAGTGCTCCATGTGGCCCTAACTTCTTTCTCCTGTTTAAGCTAGTCAGAAAACATATTGAATTTAATTGGAGCAGTTTCAGAACACCAAGGACTTTTAAAAATCTTATTCTTATTGAAAAGAAATAAAAAGTGTTCTTGCCTTTTTGACTATTATATGGAAATGAAGGCATCTATCAAAGCTGTCATGACACTTACAGGAAAATGATGCGACTGTGGGGAATTATTCAGACTGTTTTGACAGGCACTACAATCTGAAAATGGGCCTGGAAATGTCCTCTTGGCAAGAAACATTAGACAACATAAGCCTCCACAAGGGCAGCTTTCATCTCACTATTGCCATTGGTGTTTTCAACTTCAACAGTAACAGAGCTGATAGAAAAGGAAAAAAAAAATACTGGAATTTGTATTTCATTTCATTCAGTACTCCTATATTGTTCCATTATTCCCCATGTCTTCTGTGGCCCTGAGAAATGCATCTTGATTTTCTGTTAAATCTTTCTTTATTTAAGCTAATACTTTGTAAAAAAGAAGTGTGAAAGTAGAAGTTCTTTGCTTGAAGGAGTCCCACAACTTTTTCTCACTCGGTGTAAGTTCATTATGGTACTCTTCCTCTGAAGCAAAGAATGTGATCACCTGGCAGCTTAAGAGAATTTCTTAGAGGGCAAAAGGTGCAATCCTTTCAATCCTTTTTTTGTTATCTACCAATGTTTCTGCTGCAGCCAAGCACTACTAAAAGAAGCATTGGTGAATCACAAAAGAACATCCTCTCTGAATATTAGAGAATTAATTACCTTATAAAATCTCTGAACATTATATTAGTTTGAGCTAATGCTGACTCTACTCACAACATATGATGTTATGGAGGACAAGCAGAGCCCTGGAATCTTGTTCTTGCCCCCAGAATAATCCTTCCTTGCTGCGTCCTAAAATATCTCTTTCATGAGAAGATTGTTCAGTGGCCTGGCACAGAAAGGCGAAGTCCACATTCCTCCTCATTTCTAGAAGTTCATTGGTAAGCCCAGAACCAGCATCAGCCTCTGAGTTACTCATCTTTGCAATCAGGAGACTGCAACTGATTCATGCTTTTAGAAGTCACACAGTACATGGTATTCTGTGGCAAACTGATACTGTGGAAACAGAGTAAAGGTACCACACCATGTTCTGAGAATGCTACAGGTGAAACAAACTCTAAAATTATTTGGTTTTCCATATTTGAACTAGGAAGTGGATTCAATCACCTTAGGAAACCTAATGTGTTTCTCCTCCCTTTAAGCTGACTTACCTCATTTGCACACATCGATATATATATATCCTTGACAAGCAGACCTATCACTTGTACTTCAAGATGTCCCAAGTAATCAAAGACAAATATACCCACAATTCACATTTCATCTATGGACACCCTATGGAATAAGGGTCACAGTGATGTCGAAAGAGGGTTCTGTGCTAAATTTAATTTTTTATTTGAAGAAATTTATGGTACAACTGAAATAATAATGCCAGCTATCAATCCAGGAATGTGTCTCTCTATACGGCCTAAATTTTAAATTTAAAAATCCTTTTGTCCTTTCCTATCCTGTTTTCCACCTCACTGACCACCAACATTTCTTCTACACTGACTGTTCTATACAATTAGCTGAGAAGCATTCCTTGCAAATACCTCACTAGCCCAACACCTTTACTCAATTAGGATATTGCTTCCTCTTCAATCAACATGACTTGTTTCTGTATGACTACCCAAAAGGAAAACGCCCTCCAAGAAAAGTGAGACTGCCAGAAGCTGGCCCTGACATAATCCCCTTTTGTTCATCTGGCACTTCACCCATTTGGAGGAGACAGAAGTTGGGGAGGAAGCAAGGAAAGCTTGTGTGTAGATCAGCACACCTATTAAAACATAGACAGAAATGTCAGGATTTGGCTTTATGTTTAAGTTGATAAAAATCTTTAACTTCTTTGCCACTTGGTGTGCTTGTCAATACAGCAGATTAATGGCTTCTGCACTGACTCATGGTTTTGTTCTGTGTCAGGCCAGAAAATGAAAGAGAAATAAACCACCCAGAAAACATCAGATAATTTCTGGTAGGAAAAAAAAAGCCACAAACAAACATGTGAAATTCAAAGGAAATGCATCTATTGTTAGTTCAGGCTATTAGTGCTTGCTGCCATTTGGTCCAGTTGGAGGGAGCAGAAGACTTGCATGAATCACATATTAGGACAATATGTTTAATACAGAGCCAGAGCAGAATGTTTCTGACATATTTTAATGGATACAATAATGTTGCATCACAAATCTGTCCTTGAGTTTTTCTTTCAAGGGAACTGCCCTGGAGTTAGTTGCAAAAAAATCAGTGGTCTGGAAATTATGTAATTTAAACATGTTTACCTCGGTGTATGCCAGTATTTGCAGCTGTCGAAGTGAGCAGAGCCTTGTCCTACTGAGGCTAATTCTCCTAAATTAAAAACTGGTTCTGTTCCATGCACCCCCACACATGTTCAGCTTTTGCCAACCAAACGTAGAAATTTGGACCATTTTATAAATACTTCCAGATAAAGACAGGCAAAAATGTTCAGTGGAAGACGCTTTACCAAAAATAAGTGTTTTCACTTGACCCTATTTTCGGGAATGTAATGCAATTTTGACCAGGGAAAAGGGGAAGCATTTCATTGTCTTTTACAATTACAATATATAAAAATTAATAATTTACTTAAAATATATATTTTTAAATGCTTGAAATTAAATTTATGGGCTGTAAATCTTAAAAGAAACATTTAAGAGTTTTCACTAATTCTGTTGATTCTTAGCAGGGTCTTGTGGCTATTCAAATCTTCTTAGTTTGGCCTGCTTAAAATCTGAGAAATTTAAAAGAAAATCACGTCAGAGATTCCAGATTTTTCAACTGTTTTCAGTGAGTCCGGGAATAGAGTTAAAATATAAGGTACTACACTTCAGACTGATTCTGTAACAATATGGAAGACAGACTAATCTTGATCCAAATTATACAGAAAGTCAAAGCATTCCTGTCTGATTTTTGATTATTATTGATGCCACTTTCAGCAAAGGATTTTTTCCTATGCCACATTCATGCAATGTGTGAAACTAGGGACACCGTATCATAACTATAGAAACTAATTGTGATATTTATACAAAACCACTGTATGTTACCTGTTCCTGTTAACCATTTACAGTGAAAATTCACCAGCAGAGATGAACCCTCATTAGTGTTTATTGTGTCACCAAGCACAAGGGTCCTAATGCACAAAACATAACAGGCTACCATGTGCAAAAGCACTGAATGCAGCCAAATAATATATTGGTGGAGTGGGATAACACTGCAGAAAGTTCACTTGGATGTGGAGCTTCATTTTACATTATACCAACTCAGCTTCTCCCTTAACTGACTCTTGCAAGGTCCTACAGATATCAAATCAAATCTTGTGGTCTGGGCCTCTTTGAGACGAGAAAAGCCTCCAAGTATCTAAGACTAGAAACTACACTACGATGCTTGCAGCGGAAATTTATGAAGAGACCACACTGATCTGAAAAAATGAAGAGGAGGGGATTCAAAAAGATTTTTCACTCTTGCTGATGACACAGAAATCCATAAATGCAGCTTTTCCGTACGACAAAGTGATATGCAATATTCATTGTGGTTTTGCACAGCTGGGTCAATAAACTTCCATTAACTATGGACAAGCCATCAAAATGACCTGCTGCCCTCATTTCTGCAGTATGACTAGGCCTTAGCTGTCCATATTAATATGAATTTTAACCCTTTGGTTTGGAATTTTAATTCTTCATCCATTAGTCTCACATTTCTGTATTATCAGTTAGCACTATTGATTTTAAAGAATATGTACAATCAATTTGCACACATGTATTTGCAAAGGTCAGGAGAGGACACAAATGTGGTTTCTGCAAGAGGTCCAGGCACTGCTTCCTGATGATTTTTATTATCTCTCCTTCTGGTCAAGATTATTTTTCCAGTTGGAAGTAGTACTTATCATAACTGAAGAATCACTAGATGTTCTTGCAGTCTGAATTTTTAAGGATTCATTTGGAGGGGGTGGGGAGGGGGGTGGGGTGGGAGGGGATGGTTACAAGATGTGTCTAAATAAAGGCAGTACAAGCCCATAAATATCTTTCTCCAGGCTGAGCTTCTCCTGATGTGATTGCCAGACATCTCAGCTGCCCATGCAATATTAGAACACAGATAATGTTAATTGGCACATGGAAACAAGTGGAAGGAAAGCAACAGTTTGAGCCTCAGCCCTCACAGACCAGTACATACTTTATGTTTATATAATAATGGTCAGACTTCGTGAACGAAGATCTTGGGAAGGGCTCTCCCAACGTGGGTGTGCCCTTCCAGCCTGCGCAGTGAATTTTTTTTTTTTTAGGTGAGGCACAGCGTGAGCAAAACTGGCCCCACCGTTTAAGTCCTAAGGTCCAGGGCTGACCCTGCTGAGCATCAGAGATCTGACGGGATCGAATGGCAGGGAGGCATTTAACTGCCCAGGGGACGGTCCCTACTGAGGACTCGAACTTGGGCCCTTGGGATTCAGAGTCCAGAGTGCTTTCCATTACACCACGGGACTGCCCTATTATTTATGTTTAAAGGATACAACAACAACAACAAAATATAAGCAAATACAATAACAACAAAAATTACTAAGGTAAACTCTGCCCACCCTTTTTTTTTTTTTTACTTTAACCAGATGTGGATTCTACATTTGACCAGGTTACCAAAGTCTGTAGTTCCAGGGGGGAGGTTTCACAGCCAGATTCTCTGCCTGTAAAGAAACCTTCAGCCTGCTTTTCCTTGGGTTCTTTTTTTACCCTTTGCATGGAAAATGTTTTTACTTATTGTTTATTTTTCCTGGTATGAAACCTTTCTGTCTAAGATCTTACTAATGGGTAGAGAAGAAATTTTTTCTAGTATTTAGCATCTCAGCTTCTAGAGACCTCTGCCACTCAGAGGGAATATACAGTGTTATGTTTTTTGTGGTGTTACCTGGGACAGATTTACTACTTGGAAACTGCAGACAAGTCTCCTTAAGGAATGTCTGCTACTAGTTTTCTCCTCCTAATTTTTTCAGTGCTCACTTCCTTCTTGTTTTAGAGTTTCTGTTTGTACTTCATAGGACACAGAGTTCCTCAATCACTCACTGCACCACATGTTTTACAGATGCAAGGGACTTGGCTGGGGATCAACCACCCAAGGGAAAGTGACTTTACACTTCCTAGTCCTCTAATCTACCTGAGTACCTTCTATCCATGGTCCAGCTTCATCTATAGGTTAGATGGAGAAATATTTCCTTAAATTTCCTGCAGTTAATCTCTATTCCTCATAATAGCAGCAAGAAGCTATCACTGACTGCAAGATCAGCCTTCTCTGAATCTGTTGATATTCCAGCCACAAGTGTTCTGATCATTGTGATAGTGCCAAAGTCAGGAGTGGCACTTAGTGGTCCAATGCCACAAGATCATGAACTTCTGCAGTGCCTCAGGAATGAAACAGAGACTCTCATGCTCCATGTATAAATAATCCACACCAGACTTCAAGAGAAGCAAAGCAGATAGAGCTGTTCTGCTTTGTGTCTACTTGGAAACTTAACAGTTTGTTCTTAGGAACAAAAGAGTATGAATTTTAATTTCACAACATTTCAAAACTAAGATGAGCACAACGTCATTCCAAATAATGCTTGAATTTCATCTCTGGTCAGGAATCTACAATGTTTCTGTTTCTCTGTTGGAGCTTCTACCACAAACACATCCCACTTGGCTATGTTGCAATCTTTATAGTATGTGCTTATCTGGCATCCACCACTCCTTGCATTAAAATGGCAACTATGTCTGCTCTGTACAGGGTATAGAATTCTTACTTAAATGCAAAATGAACATGCATTGTTCTTCAGAAAGTATAAGGGCTAGATTATACACTACGGGGTAAGTGAGAGCCTCAGTGGAGCTAAATCAATTTATATACAGTAGCAACTTATGCCAACACTTCAAAGTGAAAAGAAGCCTAACTTGTTTTTCCTAGAGTGGCCTTTTTGTGGGCTTTTGCAAGATAAAAGTTGGACGGGAAGAAATAGAATAAATACATAGCATCATCCTGGAACTGGTCTTGAAAACACTTTTTCACATGCCTAGATTTCCACGTGTGAGTTTCACATCTTCAGAAGTCTCCTGAGCTATTGGTATATGTAAATTAAGTTCATACAGATGTATTTGCAAGAAGAAACAATTTCTCAAGAACAAATCATCTTTCTGCATCAGTAGGAAAGTGACTGATAGCCCTCCAGTGTGCTTTAGATTTCATACTCGGTTGGTAACAAGAGCTCCATAACACTCCCCATTACAACACAACAACAACAGAATCATTTAGTTCTGCAATCTGAGAGGGACAACGGCTATTTCAACATTCCCAAGGGGAGTTCAAATGACTTATTGATCAATTGATTAATAAATGTCAGTGGTCAGAGGAGAGAGCAGCTCTGCTGAAAAAAATAGCTGTCAGAAGAGCCCATAGGTGCATGAACTATTAGGAGTGAAAAAACTAATCTGACAGAAAAATAGGGCAGTGATTGTTTTACATTAAATGTGAGAGAATGCACGAGATTTGTTTCCAAAACTTGTCAGATATAATAATGAGAAATAGAAGATTCATTTCTGGAATAGATATGGTTATGCACATATTTTGATAGGCCACATGTGAAAGTTTGGAATTGATTAACTTTTCATAAAATAACTGCTTTGAGTTATTTCTACTGAAAGTTAGCAACTGAATCATGCTTAAGAATCATGCTTAAGAATCATTTTGTTTCTAATTAATAAGGCTGAATACTTTTTCTAATTAACCTTTTAATTGTTATTTTTGGCACTGGTAAAGGTAAATCTAGTCTGTGTGTTTCTCCATGTTTGAATGTTGGTGCTTTCTCCTAGAGATTTCATTGAAATGAACTTGTACCGTGGAACAAGCATTCCTGAAATACTCACTGCTCTTTATTATTAGTTTTCATTTTCAGATAAGGGGCATCATTATGGTGTTTAAGATTCATTTGACAGGAGACACTCACATATTCTGTAAGGGCTGTCTTTGTAGCACTGAGGTAAGAATATAAATGAGGGGCTGGAAGGTAGATGGTTATCTATATGAAAAATCCTTACTGACCTGAGCTGCTTCACTATAGACAACTGAGCTATAGAATTGAGCTAATCTATACAATCCCTTTATTTTTAGCAGAGTGTTTGTGTGTGTCACCTGAATTTGTGAGATTTTTCTTATGAATACCTTAAAGATTAATCTTCCATTTTGCTTACCTATTGGGATTTTATTTGGAGGCCCTAGACATCATGATGCTCTTCATTCCCATCCTACACAGGAATCTACATTCTCAGTAGGTCTGATGTACACATGCAATGTGATGAGAGGTATTACTGACTTTTAGCACAGGTGGGGGAACCATAACTAATGAAATTATTTGTTCAGAGTCACACAGGAAAGCTGTCAACCAGGATTTGAACCAATTTTCACCAGTTGCCAGTCACCTCATGTGACAAAATCATCCCACTGTTGTCACTTCAGCTGTGTTGGTAAAACATCTATTCCACCTATAGAAAAGATGTAACCATTAACACATTTGAACTAACATCATAGCAGAAACAAGACCTGTAATAATTTTTTGAGATGAAGAACTGTATTCTAGGTCCTCCAGTGGGGTGGGAAAGCACAGCACCAGGGAAAAAAATCAGTTCACACTAATGAGTATCCACATCTAAACAGATGGTAGTGTTCCTGGAATTTCCAAAGTCAGATTGCTTGTTTTAAAAACAGAGCTGATCAAAGAGTTCATCTCTTCACAGGTGTTAAAGCATCATCTAAAGTATCTTTGTCCTGGTTATAGTGGCCAGGACCAGTTTGTCACTGTGTGGTTGCGGCTAAGACTGTGTATTCTACACCCTCTATGTAATTTCTCATGAACTGCTAACAATGGATCATTTGCAGCAGCTTCC
>JAWWEU010000125.1:64985646-65027662 GCA_035583155.1 Acropternis orthonyx
CCTTCACACCCAGCCTGAGGGGTCATGTCTGCTAATGGGCCATCAGGGATTCCAAAAATATGCTATGATTCACCCCACAGTGTAAATGACCCATTGTGAAACTCCCCACCCTGGGGGAGGTGCTGGGCACTCCCACCTTAGCCTAAGCATATATAAACTGGGGGTTTTGGGGACTGGGGCTGTCTTATCAGATCCAGAGGAGGACCAGAGCCTCAGCAGGACTGCAACTGCCACTCTTGACCAGACCGGGACCAACATACTTACCAACAGGTTTCCTCTTTCCTTTTATTTTGTACTCAGGGGGGGCCAGGTGGTGCTCAGCACAGGAGCTGACAAACACCCTCCTGTTTGTACCCCAGGGTACTGGGTTACACATCTGTTTCTGTGGGTCAAACAGACTTCCTCCTCTGTACCCTTGTACATATTGTGATCTTTTTATTAAATTGTAATTTTGACTTGTAAGCTTTTGTGAGTTGGGTTCATTTCTCCTGCCGTTTTACCTTAAAACAACACAATCTTCTAACATATTTACTAGTGTTCATCTAAAATCTGAACCCTAAAGATGCTTTGTTTAGAAATAAAGGTCTGCTTCATCTGGCCTACTTTTCATCCCTTGGACAGCTAACATGCCCCATATGTTCCAGTGTTCATAACTAGAATTGTCCAGAAGACATGCACTATTGTTGCTGCTTCATGAATAAGTTTTAGAATAGGAAGATAACAAATAATAGATCTTTAAAAACTGCATATTTTCAAATGAAGACTGCAATATTTGTACAATTCAGAGAGAGAATGTTTTTTGTATTTAATTTTCTACAGTTCACTTTCCCAGTTTAGTTACTGGGAAATCAATAGCAGGTTTTCTCACATATCCTTTTCTTGCTTATGCAGTCTCATATGAACTTAGAAGTTCATACAACATCATGGTTTGCCAATATTTTCACAAATTCCTGACTATAATCCAGACATAATCAATGAATATATTGATCCAGAAAAAAAAAAAAATCTGTGCAAGCCAAAATGCTCATCTCAGTCTTTTATTTTTAATTTCTTTTTTCTTTCAAAAGTAAATCCTATTTACATTCTATTATTTGATACAGATATTTATAAAGAAAACCTATCTATCATCCAGTGAACTCTCAGTCCTTTGTAAAGTCTCTGTAGAATGTTTAGTGTATAAAATTATTTATAAACTTCACAACTCTTAAAAAGAGTACTCTGCAAGCATTCCTGTACTCAGTTTGTTTCTCTTTATATGAACACAGTTCAAGGATTCTTGGTATTTTTATGCAAAGTATATCTCTAAAAATATTATTAAACAGTTATATCCATAGCTGTAGATAAGTGCGTTGAAGGAAGGAGCTGGGAATATACATATGATTAATATCACCTATTCCGAGACTTTTTTTGTATTTCCTTGCAGCTTGAACAAGTTTCAATGCCTAGAGCCAAGATTTCCAAAGTCAGATGACTGAAAATTTTGAGGAAAAAAAAATAAAAATGACCAAAGCAGTTCAGACATCTCTAAGCAGGAGGCTAAGGGAAAATACGTATCAGCAAAAGGAACATTTGTCCTTCTTCAATAAATTTGACTGAACTTTTCTTTGGAGAGTTCTAACACCTGTTTTGGAGCATAGTAATTAGATTTGGAGAGTGGGTGTATATGTGCTAAAGTTATCTTTTTCCAAATATCAGAACTTTATTTTGTTCCCTGGCAAGATTTAAAACAGTTAAAGCAAATATTAGACTAAAATAATACTCTAATGGGAGTGGTTCATATACTCTTAATGCAAAGGGTACACTAAACAAAAACATCCTTCATCATGAAGTTTCATCCCTGCTGCTAAAGGAAATTGCATAGTACAGATAATAGATGCAAGAAGTTCTATGCTGAAATGAGTCAGTCTTGGCTGTGGCTCTTCTCCTGGAGAGCAACCCTAGAACAAACCCCTCCAGGCCTTAGAAACCCTCTCCTATTTCCAGCTTGAACGTACTTGCAGTCATTTTACACCCATTTCTTCTTGTGCCAGTGCTGTTCTTCAGTTGTTCCTCTGCCCCTCTTTGGCTGTTTTTGCTCAGAATGAGTACATCCTCTATCCATCTTAGTTCCACCATGAGACATAAGCCAAGGATCTCTTCCATGATCACCTTGGTGGCCCCTCTGTGAATATGATGCAAACAAAAAGAAGAGGCAACTGTGCACAACAAGGCAGATGAAGTATTCAAACAGCTTTGTAATAATATTGTAAAATGTTCTTGTTTCTGCTAGAAACACCTTCTGTCAAATCACATTTGTGTTTTCCTTAGCCCTTCATGTCGCTTGTTCTTAGGTGACTCTCTAAACAGCTAATGGAGAAAAATCTTACTCTATGTCTGCCATTTTCAGCTGATAAGTAACTGTCTGAGAGAGAAACCAATTTCATAAACCTTTAGGACTACATAATTTGTACTATTAAATTTCACCTCATTTTTATTTCTACAGTTCTTATTATTATGACAATTCATTCTGTTCTCCTTCAGTTTTGACAAGAATTCCAAATTTTTGGTTACAAGCGATTTTCATTTAGTATCAGCAAAGTTAACTCAACTGGCTTAATTAAATAAAAATCAAAACAGTTGTTTGAAGACCATTCTTTGAGGAAGAATATAGCCTAAAGAGGACTGTCTATAAAGAGCAGTTTTAACAACGTTTGGGATTTTTCCTCTTTGCCCTTTTTTTTTTCTTTAGTGTCAGTTGCCTCTAATTTGCATAGTTTTGTGCACAGGCATTGTGTTAGTCTAACCAGATGGATCTACCATATTAATCTTGTTTAAAAATGAAGTTACCTGTTAACCTACACACTAATATCCTTACAAACTTATGTCGTATTTGAATCACCTTCCATTTGGCTTCCCATTTTTTTCTGTGGTTCTTTAAAATACCTTCCAAAATCACACAAAAATTGTCTTTTTTTGTACTTTGTACATTCCAGTAATCCCATTTAATAGATTCAGTTACTGTCTCTATTACTGGACCTGTAATTTAATATTACAGTCCCCTCTAGATTCTGAAATGGAAGTTGTTTCCTGCCATAGGGGTATATTTACTGAGATTATGTTTATACTTGAAATAAAATAATTTCCACATCTATTCCTCCATTCTAGTTACCTATCAACCTCTCCCACATGCCCAGCATTGTCTTGCTTAAATTCTGAAGCAGAATATAAGTTTAATTTTCAGAAAAACTTTGACAAAAATGTTACTGATATGCATAAGAAAATCTAGACAACAGTAAATTCAATTCTGAAAGAGATTAATCTGACCTGTTATTGTACATTGAAGCTATGTAAAAATATTTAACTTTCCAGAGGTTTCCAAGTGAAACTAGAGGATTTCAACTGAGAAACATATTTGGAAGATTTATTTGATTCCAAAAGTCTGAAACAGAGCTTAAGAAACAACAGAGGAAGCTGAAAAGAAAGAGAACTAGGACAAGGTTGTTCTGGATGTCATCAGCTTTGATTTTGGCATTAAGTTTATTAACCACATCCAAAACCATCAAGATTTGAAGGCATTATTCAACAGACTGGTGATGTGTTCCCTAGTAGGTGTAATTTCCATCACTTTCAGCCAACATCCTGTTAATCTTTGCTTGCCCAATCACCACTTCTTGTCTTGAACCAAAATGCTTCAGCCACAGTGCTGTTGATTCTCCAGATACTTGTGAACTGACTGTTCCCTTCACTTTGTGAAGGGTACAGGTGCCATTTCTTGTACCGCCCTTCATATTACCCTACAGGCCCACTGCTGATATCAACTGGGACTCTTAAAGTACCCTTTATTTTGAGGTATCCAGTCATTCTATGACAGTATACAATTTAAGCAGAGCTAATAAGTGCAGGTGCCTACAGGAGCAAAACAATCCCTATTCACTACTCCGAATCACACCTAAAGGACCTGGAAATGGCTCTGCAAGGTAACCCAGCAGTCCCAAATGGATGCAGAAAATGCTGATGATAGACTTGAGCCTCTCTCCTGTACCTCAGTGTCTATCTGTAGGCAAGGTTGAAAGCCGTAGAAATCATCCTTATTAAAAATAATGTTTACTTATGTACCAGTACACTGGCACTGAGAGCATGTACCCAAGAAGTGGAATGGACCATCTGAACAACATACTAACCAAAATTTGCATTCTGGTGCCCAGATGTCCATCCCAGGGCATACATAAATCTATTAACATTTGCTATATACAGCAAAGGCATAGGACCACTAGCTTATAATTAATAGGTTTGGTAATGTTAAGTTCTACAGAACACTTCACAAGCATGATCCTCTGTTGCAGAGTGAGCGAAGATTTTCACCTTATTTAGCTTATTATAACAGAGACTTTAACTTCCCAAGTTCTTATTCCCACAGGAAAAAAGCTTCTTGACTCTATCATCAAATCTACTCATATAAAACATGTGCCCTGTACCTCAGAGGTTCAGAAGGAGAGACTCATTATCACCATAGGATGCAGCTGAGCTGAGGCACTGCTGTGTCTCATGGCAGCCTTATCAGGGATATGAGTTATCCTGCAGTGCCATGTTATCAGTGCTCATTGGTCATGATGAGCCTGAGTGCACCAGGGGAAGAAATTTCTATCTCCCCAGCTCTTACACAGAAAGGTTTCCACAAAGATGTGAAAACTTGAAGGCCAGACAAAAACCTGTCAGCCTCCCAAGTTGATTTAGTCTGGGTCATTTTATATATTCTGGCACATAGGTTGTTACTAACTGTTAGCACTCCACATGCAGTTCAGGTACAACCTCTTTTCCCCAATGTCATCTATCAGAAAAATTGTCAGTTATTACTTGTGTCAACAATAACAACATGACAGATAAGTCTTTCATAACACATAGTAATAATTCATAATTTAAATTAGACCATCTACAAAATAATACTGCTAAGTCCCATATACAGCTGAACTGACAAAGGAAGAGACCATAGTAATTTATTACAAATCTGCCAGGAATCCCTGGTAAGTGACCACCATGAACATCCACTAACTTATCCAAAAAGTGTGGCTGTCTGTAACCCATCCTTATGTTTGAGAGAAGGAGAGTGGGCAGTACTCTAGAACAGCCTTCACACCTTGGGAAGGCAATAAAATTTCTCATATGCTCAGTCATATATATAAAAGCAGAACTCAGCTTACTAAGACTGCCTTAAAGTCTCAGCCTGTAAAGACAAACACATTTAAATCATTGGAGAGCTAAGCTGAAAGCTAGAAGCACACTGATTTTATATTCAGACTTGAAGAACACAAGTATCTTCATTGTGCATAGCAAGACACAAGAAGAAACAGTCCCAGCATGTCACCTGATCAATGGCAGGTTTTTTCTGTATGCTTCACTGAAAACAAGTGTTTTAAGGAAATTTGACATGGAGAACAGTAATTGGGCAATGTTTACAGAAGGACCCTTGCATCCCAAAGAAATTCAGTTTCAAGGGTGTTCACCGTCATGTCCTCTGCCATCAGAGTTGCAAGATGCTTTCAGGAAATTAGAAACATATACCAGAGAAGAAAGGAAACTGGGATGGGGAAAGACTTTGTGGATGAGAACATGTCCTACAAACCATGGGCGTGGAGAACATAGCAGTGGGGATCCTTAGAGAATTATGTTTCCATTAAAAAAAGTATACAACAGATGTAAGCTATAACGAGACATTTAGAAATGTGAAGTACCTATTCTGAGGAAAGGTATAAATGGGTTCTTCCTAGGTTACTTCCCACTTACTCAGTATCCTGCAGAGGATTCATTTGGTAAGTACATTCTTTTACGCATTAGTTTCTGATAAAAGTCTCTCACACATTTTGCAGAAGAAAAGCAGTTATTTCTAATTCTGAAAGTATTTGAAGTATCTGAAGTTTTTTGTAAAGGTGCAATAACAGCAGTCTGCAAGCAGCACATCATCATTTGTGACTAATCAGCAAATTCAGCTGGCACAAAATTGACAAGAAATGTCATCAATGTAAATTATCTTTTTCAAGCCATAAGAAAAGAGCACCAGCTTCATGTTACAACCGAAAGAATGGCTCCATTTTGGAAAGTCATTCACTATCGTGCTATAGACAATGACCCCTGTCAAAAGATTTAACTAAGTTCACAGGTCAATGCAGTGGGAAGATCTCTGCTGTCCTGACTCTTAGTAATAGTCTAATCATGCAGAAAAAGTTTTAAGTGTTGATAATTTAGTGAATGAAATTCATGCCTTTTGACCCTGAATGAAGAGACAAGGGAGATTCATCTTGTCTTCAATTAAGTTTATTTTTAAACACCTTATCTAAGCCAAGCATCACAGGATTCCAGTATATTTATGCCATTTTAAAGCTGTATCATAAATTAGATCTGCAGATACTGGGTGTTGGGAAAATTTTTCACACAACAGCCATGAAATCCTGATTCTGCTGAAGTCAATGGGAGTGCTGCCATTTCTTCAACAAGGTTTGGATTTCAGCCATATTGTTTAAAGTCTCTGAGTGCTGTCTTGGCTACGCTACCCACATGCTGTTCCCAATGGGTTCACTGGCAAGAAAAAAGACAATGCTATGTAAATATTGAATATTGCAGCTGAAGAAGGGACAAAAGCACAATCTGAAGAACATGTCTACTTCAGTTATGAAATTTCTAAGATCCAGAAACCGTTTCATTAGTTAATCAATAAGTGGCACGCAATCTGTCAGCACTGAAATTATTGTCAGCTTATGTTAAGATGCTACATGAGGGCTTGATAGCACCTTAAATTTAAAGAGCCTCAGGGTGTGTGCATAGCAGAAAACTACAAAGCTCATTCATACTCTGAACTGCATAGAACATAATCAGACCCAAAAACTTCCACCCTAAAAATCTGTGATAAAGATAAGCTAAACCCAGAGAGTACCTGCCTCAAATTTCAGTAAAGACTATAGTTAAAGTTGCCTATATACACTCTTATCTTCTGCTTGTGTAGTGAGATGAAGGGACCATGCTGTATGTACACAAAGCCATAACCAAAACTTTTGCAGACTTCAGAGTGCTTTGCACTATGGGTCAGAACTGCAAGGAGCAGTGCTATGTCCTTGAAACAACATAGCCAGGGCCATAGCAAGGGGGCAAGAGAAGTGGATAATGTACCCATCTTGCTGCCTTTAAGTCTTCAAGCAAAAGTACACAACAATGGGGCCAGGATATCTAAGACTTTACCTGTAGCTTAGATAAACTTGTGCCAGCAAAAATTGCCTTTGTGACTGAGCTTGTTTGGATTTTAGGGGTGTTTTCACTCTACCAGAATTTTGGTGCTAAATGCTTTACTCCACAGCTGCATCAGCAGAAGAGGAGCGTTACCTGACCATGATTTGTGTTCCTGTACAGCAAGGCATGCTTAGCATAGTCAATGCCTTACTTACTCATTTTAAACGTCCCCCCAAATTCAGTGGAACTATATATCTATGCAAAATTAAATGCTTATGTCAAGTGTTTGCAGAATAGAGCCTTAAGGTAGAAGAAAATCTTGTACTGAAAATAGCTGTAGCATAAATTGTTTATATTTTGCCTTTGGCTAAAGTAGTGCATCTCTATTATCATTACTTTTTCATTTTAACACTATACTACTGAAGACTTAGGGTACCACATATATTAATTATATTTGAAGACTTAAGGTAGCATAACTATTAACTATATTATTACACTCCTCTGTGTTTCTGATTCTGGCCTGGGTTTGCCCTGCTAGAAGCCACAGCCCTCCACAGTCAAGGTCATCATTGACCTTGCAGCCATCACATACAGCACACCAGAGGTCTGCCTGTCCTGCCCATCAATGCCCTCTTTGTCACCAGGCACAGCGAGCCTCCTGCCTTCAGACAGTGGAAAAGGATGAGGTCTAGTTCATACTATTCCTTGCCCAAGACCAGCAAGCATCCCTGGGCCACAGCCAGCCACATGTTAGCTGTTAGCTCAGGCTGCTTACAAATAACTTGTTAATAGCTGTAAGTTTTCCCGGGGCTAGGCATTCTGCTTTCCGCTTTGATAAGGGTGTGTTTTTGTTTGGGAAGGGTTCCTCAAGTACATGTTGGGATCTACTGGCTGAGCCAAACTAAATCAAGCCTGCGATGTGTGAGTGTGTGTGTGTGTTTGTGAGCAGGCAGCAGCAGTTTAAAGTCTCAATCTGGCACGCCATGTTCAGTTCATTTTCTCCTTGAAGTCTGCCTCATTTTTGCATCCCGTCCTCTTTAAGTCTTGTACAGAAAAATAATGTATTTTCCTGACTTGATTTCCTACAGGGGGAATTTATTAGGAATGGCTGTTCGTTCCCTCTGGAGATCATGTAACAAAAAGAAAACTATGAATGTGACATTAAAGACCAAAAAGGCCAGAATTTTGAAGGTTTTTTGATGCCTCAGTTTTTAAGAGTACCATTTTCAAAACTGTTTCCAGCACAGTCCTGTCTCAGAACACAGATGTGTATCAGACCACATCAAATCTGCATCAGACACCACATGCATTAGACCCTGAAAACCTATAGATGCGTAACTTCTCCACCAAGGTTTCCAAGGGGGCTGCATCATCTTGGGGCAGTACACTGCCTGTTGGGGCACCTACCTCTCTGTCCTGCTTTGGAAGGAGAGAATTTGCATAGAGCCATTCCTCAGAGACGAAAAAAACCTGAGTGCCAGGGCCTGCCAGTAGGAAACCATGGCCAGAAGATCTCCTCTGATGTTGCCTGCAACACAATCTGGAGTCAGTGCTGCTGTGGGAATGTAGTTTTGGGGGGACTTTTGAGGACTGAGCAAGCCAAGCAGAGCACTGTGTACTATAGAGCAGTGAGAGCTCCCAACTACTTAGGATTAAGATGCTTTAAGAGACAATACCTGCTTTCTAACACCTGTGGAAAGCACCCTGCCTACCCTGCAGCCCTGTGGACATGTCCCATGCCCCAGACTGCTTGGCTTTTGCCTGCAGCCATACCATGGCAGGGGCAGAAAGGCTAGCACCCCCAGGTCTAAAGGCATATGGAGAGTCAAAGGGCTTGTCTGCGTGCTGGCACCACACAGAAATGAGTCACCAACCAGCCGTTGCCAGCACTGGGGAGAACAGGAGCAGCAGCCCCTACACCACCTCTTTGTCAGGAGTAACCTCTCCCTTTCTGGCACGATGCTCCTTTTTCTTAATGGCCTTCCTCAAACAAAGAGTTCCTCAGCAAAAGTTAAGAACCAAACCCTGGCCTTTGGGCTTCTCCTTGGGCTTTGTCATTAGCCTGTGAAAAGCAACTCATTAAGAAATATTCTGCATTTTTTCTGTAGGTTTCTGTCTTGGCACTTGTAAGATTACAGCATGTGACAGAGCGGATGGGCGTTAGCCTTTTCAGCCTGACAGCTACGCGTACAGATTGCTGCTTGAGCCACAGGGCATCTTCCCAAAGAAATCATCCTCGCAGAGCGTGATAGATGGACAGAAACTTGAAACATCTGCGAAGGCTATAAAAATCCCATGTTAGGAGCCCATTCAGAGTGACGAAACACTGTGTCTGTGAGACAGTGATCTATTGGGGCTGCCCTCTGCGTGTTGCTCTGCCGTACTGAGTCGGGGTTCAGCTGTCCCCCTCCACACTTACTTGTTCCTTTTCATTAGCATGATGGAGACAAACTGAAAACTACAAGTAGAAGTTTAATCTGTCCTTTGCTGTAGCCCAGGCAAATTCAAAACGCCAACTGATTTCAAAGAAGACTTTCCTTCTAGGGACTGGGCTTCCATATAATATGTTTATTATTAAAATTAAAAAAAAAAATTGGTCACATCTGTGGGAGCTTAATAGATGTCTGCATGTAGATTTCTACTGCCCTTCCATAATTTTAGTGCTTTAAAATATGTTTGCCATCTGTTCCTGCCACAGCATTAAAAACAATCACAATGACTCTTTACAGAGAGGCCTTAGGATGGAAGTTGAATGGAGCCCACTAGATCACAAGTGACATGATGCCAAGTACAGCAACTATAATGAGTGTGTGGCCAGATTTTTAAAGAGCTCTGTTTGTACCCCCCTTCCCTCTGGTTCTAAGGGTCATTTATATACATGTGTCAGTACAAAAATGTGCCTCTGAGAACCAGCCTCAGAATCCAATAGTTGAAGCAACTGGTGAAAAGGCCTGAAGTCCAATGCCATGTTTTATCCTATTATACACATCTCAATTTCTAACCAGTCAATAGGCAAAAAGATGGAAAACAGATCAGAAACAGAGGACTTGTATCATGGAAATGTAGAAATGAACTTGTATCCTGAAAGGAATTTTTCCTTCCCCCCAGCTCCGCAGAGGATAAGAGTTGATAACTTGCTAGGTCTTTGCCAAATGCACTGCACTGAACTAATATTGATGAAGTGACTTTTTGTCTCCACCAAGCTAAATACCACACTCCAGGCCAAAATATTTGCTGTTGTTCAAAGACAAGGTTCTCAATTTCCTTTGATTTTTAATATACAGGCAATCATCTGCTTCCATTTTTTAATTGCTCTCATTTCTCATTTTGTTGGAAAACTGGCTCTCAGCCAGATCCTTAAAGATTCCTCAATGATTACAAACAAGGAACAGCGAAGTGGAAGCAGATGACCTCTTTCCACTATCTAAACAGTACTAGGTGGTGAATTAATGCTTGGAGGTTTCTTTGGGTTTTCCACTGTTTGGTGCAATTACATTTGCAGGTAGGTCAACAGCATTGAACCAACTTGCTTAACACTGAGGGTACCTTTAGTCTTCACCCCTGTTTTTCCCAGAGTTGCATGTTATCTTTTCCATCCATTTTATCGCCAATATTATTAACCGTGCCACTCCCTCTTGTAGGCTGAATGCTTAAGCAAGTAATCATGCTGTTCAACTCTGGGCACACCACAAAGAATTTCTCCCTAATTTGACATTAATGTCAATGTAGAGTAATTACAATCATGGCACTAAAGTTTTATTCTAGGAACTGGACAAAGATGAGTATCAGACTCAGAATCAAGGTATATAAAGCCAAAAGCTGCCCTCCCCAGTTGGTTTTTCTGTTCCAAGACATGATAAACTCTTAGAAGTTCAGCATGTGTTGTGTTCTGTGCTGTTCCTCACACTGTCCACAAGTGTTTTACACAAACATACAGAAACCCTGGGAAACAGAGACTTGCTATTTATATGGCACTTTTAAAATCTACTCACAAACATCTCACACTGCAGAAACAAAGAAATGCTGCATCTTACCATAGCACTGTATCTTGCATGATAAATGGAGCACTCCTGACCCAATTCTATCTCTGCTAAAACCAATGTAAAATCCAGTATAAACAGGGCCATTAGGTTTTGCCACCAAGGACCAGGAGACCTGGCCTTGAATCCAAGGCCAAGACCCTCAGCTGATAGTGACAGAATTATGGAATATTATAGAATAATTCTACATATTTTAACAGACCTATATCATTTCCAGCTCTTTTTTTCTCTCATCCTCATTCTCTTAGGTGCTTTTTCAGACCACTCAGTCTCATAATATACAATGTATCTACTTCATTCATTAGTTATATGACATTTTATCACACTGTAGAAAACACTCCCAAGGCCAGTTCCCCATGTCTGAAGCCTTGCAAATGCCCATTCCATGTTTGGAGATGCCTTGAACATGGAACCACATTTCAAACATTCCTTTCGGGACATTTCAACTACTCTGACACTGCACTGGAATCATACAGACCATGGATATAATTGTTAAAGGTCTCTGGGAAGCTTCTTGATGAAAAACTCTTGATCTTAATCATCTTTTTGGATCTGAGGTTTGTGGAATGCTAAAGTGCTGAGCAAATATGCTGCTTAAAGCTGCAGACCAAGACATGCATTCATCCTCCAAAATTCCCTGGCATGGTGCCACATTTCATCACTCCAGACCACAGACTGCACTTGGTGCTATCACAGCATCCTAACCACCCAGCAGTGCATGCAACTCTTGTCACAGACAGCTTTCCCTTGTAATGCCTGCATTTTTGAAGTTTTTTGAGTTGTTCACAAGCATCCTAAAAGTTGCATTTAAAAAAAGAAAAAAAAGAAAAAAGTTTGGTAATGTTATTTTTCATGTTTGCCAGCAGTCACAAAGTCCTTTAGCAGACAGCCTGGTATTGTGGAAGTTGGCAGATGTGCATACACACTTTGTTTTCCTGTCTCGCAGCACTGAGGTCTCAGTTCTTATTCTTGCCCCACACCGCTGTCCAGGTCTTGCTTACCACAGACGAGTCTACCAGTGTACCTTTCTTAAGATAAAACTGAGTAATTCCACTGCAATAAGTCATAGGAGCACAGAAATGTTATGGGTTGGAAAAGACCTCCAAGATCATCGAGTCTGGCCTTTGACTGATCACCATTTTGTCAACTAGACCATAGAACTAAGTGCCACGTCCAATCATTTCTTGAACACCTCCAGGAAGGGCAATTCTAAATCAAAGACTTACCTTTAGCAAAGCAGTGATATTTGTGAGATGATTTGGAGCCTTTTTTTCTTTTTTGAAGATAACTTGCCAAACATTTTAATGCCTCTATTTCTCTGAATGAACCTGCTCTACATGGGCCCGCCATTTGTTTTTAATGCTTTTTAGGATAGCCTTTTCCTGGTGTTCAACAGAGGGGAAGTGTGAGTTCAAGAGGTGAGTAATTATATCACTATTTCAGTACTGCCTTACATATGGGAACTGCGGTTGTGAAAGATTTTGTATGGATAAAGAAAATTGTTGTAGTCATAGGCTAGATATGGCATGTTTTGAGCTGAATTCTGGGCCTTGGTTACAAATACCTACACTAATGGACAAATTTTCTTCTCTGTGTCCTTGATTTGCCAATACAGACTCCCATCTGCAAGGGCATCCTTGTGTAAAGATTTTTTCTCCTATGCATTTACCATCAGCTTCTCCAGACTTTTTCCAGAAGTTTTACTGCTTGTGCAAAACATCATTTCATGGAAATGTGGTCTTCTTTATTCAGGAAAAGAGAGGGAAATAAATGAAAATGGAATCAGATACTTGCTTTGCAGCTGTTTATGATTTGTATTAATCCAGAAGGGGTTTGCCTGCGAAATATCACTACTGAATCTCCCCAGTAAATTATGTATAGCTTGATTTAGTCTTTCAGTGTTGTGAAACTTGTTGACTGCTATTTCAAGTTGAAGCTCAAATCTGGAGTCTTCTTTGTCCAGGAAGACATTATTATTTCTTCAATGGCTTAAGATTTATTGGAATTCTATTTAAATATTTGTTTGATTGTCATTAGACATTCCTCCATAAATTTTGTCTATTTGAAGAGAATAGTCTCTTGCAAATCTTTTCTATGCATTTTTTATTCTCTATGGAATGATGCAGCACATTTATGGAGAAAACCAATCTTTTCATTGGTATTTGAAGATCTCTTTCCTGTTTTTGACATTACTGTATTAAAGTTCATTAAAATGCATACTGGTAACAATTACTTAATGCTTAAAGTCACTGTCCTACCATTTAAGCCCCTTTAAACAACAACAGTGAAAACAAAATCTCTCTGTTATGCAAATAACAGCTTTTACCCAAACAACTCATCCAGCTGAAGCATCTGATTGCTGTCTGCACTAAATTTCATTTCACAGGTCTGGTGTCTGATAATTAATAAACCAAATCTTCACTAAATCTTTCTGTTTATTTTCCATCTTTTTCTGAAAATTAGGCTGTTCATTCAAGCCATTAAAATGGAGAACTACCCCTTTCGGCTTTATACTCCAGCAGGTTTTTGATCAGCCATGCATGGCAGCGAGTGCTAGAAGCAGTGTCTGCACAATGTCCACTGTTCATTTTTTTGTGGGGTCTTCTGCAGATGCTTCAGAAGAGACTTCACAAAGTCGCATTAGAGGCAGCAGAATTACAGGCATGGTTGTCCTTTCACATCTGCCAAAGAAGGAAAGAAGAGGAACCTTCCACCTCTGCTCACTCCAGATAAAGAACACAGCACAACAAGAGGTAGATAAGGACAATGGGGAAAGGATTTAAATTAAAAGATGAGATATTTAGATTAGATGTTAGAATGAAATTCATTACTCAGAGGGTGGTGAGGCACCGAAACAAGTTGTCCAGAGAAGTTGTGGGTGCTCTATCCCTGGAAGTGATCAAGGCCGAGCTGAATGGGGCTTTGAGCAGCCTGTCCTAGAGAGTGGCATCCCTGTCTGTGGCGAACTGGATGGTCGTTAAGGTCCCTATGGTTCTGTGATATGATTCTATGAATAAAAAGCTGCTACCCTATAGTGTATTCCTTTCACTGGTTTGGAAGGGCAGGGCTGTTAATATTCTGAAGTGCATTGAGAACATCCACTTATTTCTGTTCCTATTGGAAATTGTTTCTGTTTTCCCCTGGTTTTGTAAAGCAGCTCCTCACAGTAGCACCTTCCAAGTCTTTGCTGGTTCAGAAACTGTCTCATCCCCATTATCAATAACAAAAACCTGTCTATGATTACATGAATTCTGTCATTCCCAACTTTCATAATAGATTTTATCTGGATATTTTGTAACTTTAAACAGGTTCTAATGGACCAAACACCTGTTTTCTCTTGATGTGGTTGCTCAAAGATAAGTGTAATTATCCACAAATCTAAACCTGAGTTTCTGCTTAAATACTTTGCTGAGCCACGTTCTGATTACTTTTGCAGAAGTTTCTGCTAAAAAGTAGCAGACATCAACAATAAAATCAATTAATATACTTTCATTAATATTATATAGATATACTTGTTTTTACTATCTCTAACAAAGCCAGTAGATTTCACCTCCTTAGATTTAACCAGGAAAACAGTTTACATTTTTAGCTGGTATGTTGAAGTGCAAAATCCCTGTTTGCTGGAAATACCCCATGTTTCAGTTATTCTTTCCTTTACCTCTGACATACATTTCCATAGCCAGAACTTATCTAAATGCTTGTCAGTTAGGCTGGCTTTGAGCACCTACTCATACCAAGATGCAAGTAGACAGGTCTGTAACCACGCTGCCAACTCTGAAGTAGCAGCTGAACACAAGCAGAAGAAAGATACAGTGCTTAACTAATAGAGATCTGCTTCATAAAAACACTCTCTAGTGATGCAAAATATGTCGCTACTACTAATAACAGCAACCAACCACAGAGAGATCCATGTGGAGACATGAATAAAATTATAGCTTTAAACAACTTTCTCCACTGCAGAGGTTGGGAAATTGACCAGTATAACAACAGATGAAATTATGAGACAATAACTGTGATGTATAACATACAGCACTATTTCAATAATTTTAAAGGAAATTTGTTCAAACCAAATCTTTGAAAGCTGCTGTGAAAGGAGGGGGATGGGAGGAAAGCACCTGGAATTTACAGATGGGAAATCTGATGCTCAAGTTTAAAACTGAACTGTGTCTGGTGTCTGTAATAGCTACAAATGAAGGCAATCAATACTATGCACAAAATACCACTGTAATGCTCTCTAGTCTTAGATATTGCTAAATGAATACAGATGGCATGAAGTTCTTTGATCAGATGGAATATAGCATAGATTTTTGTCCCTAACAAAGCTCGACTCAAGACACAAAATAGAATGGGCCAGAAGGTCATGTTAACCTTGTGGTTTTATAGCAAAGTGCAGTGTGAGACAAAAATGGCCCAATGTTTAGAAGTTTTGCACATGGATAGAGCCAGAAAGTCTGGCTGCTCGCTGTTATCCTAGCATTAGCAGGCAAGGGAAGAAGCGTTAATGGGGGTTTAAGGCAAAGATTGGTAACCTAATATTAGTGAACCGATATCTCTGTCACTTCTGTGTTCATTAGTTTGATCAAGCTGTCAAAACTGTAGGAGACTGAATGATGGAAATAGATCTAGCTATTCCCATTTAATAGCCAGCACTATTTCTATTTGTGTACGGTCTGCTTCAGCATTCTCCACTGGTGTGGGACCATAGCAGGGTGTTAGTTGCTGCAGCAGTTCATATACAGGTCATAACAGGCTGTTGAATGCTTTGAAAACAGCAGAAAAAAAGAGTGATCAGTAAGTTACATATTAGGTAAAGAACTCAGGTTCATCTTCTGAAAACATCAGTAAGATTTATAGAAGCATTTCCGTGCAATGCCAACTGTGGCAATAATATAGTTGCTTTGGTTTCATATCATTTTACAAACACCCATAGATGCATTTTCCCAGCAGCCTTTTGGGATAAATCAGAGACATAATCATGGCTCTTTGGCAAACAGAAGCAGAAGGACTCATTTTGCCAAAGAGAGCAGCTTGCATTTGAGCTTATGGCACAACCCATTTTTGTACCAGTCAAACAATGAAGTGCCTGACAAAGCCAGCTGCAGTCACAAGGGTGAGGCTCTGGAGACATCTCAGATCCTGATGGTCATTTCCAAATCAGGATACTCTACAAATGGAAATGATTCTTCCAAATGAGAGGCCAGCCTCCACCAGAGAATATCTGTATCATCACCTATGGCCTTGATGCTCAGGACTGCCATGTGCATCAGACATTATTTTTATCCCTAAGAGGCATCAAGTAAGGATTTTCTCTAGAAATACCATCATTACTCTCTTGTAAAAATTAATCCCTTGCTCTTCATACCTTGATGACCTTTGAAAAAAACATTTTTCCCTATTTTGTGTGGAAACTCATAAATGTCAAAAAGCATTGCTGCTTCCACGGAGCATCATTATCACCACTGTAATAAACAATCTTTATTGCCTCAAGCTAGATGTAATATTTCAATGTTAAAGAGCCCAAATCAATACTTTCATTATCTGCACTATAAATTTTCCATTAATGGAAGCTCATTAGGAAAGGCACCATCTTTTTCTCCCTTCACCTCTGAGTGTTGCTCTGGGCTCACAGCTGGCATTGCAGCCTGTGCAGCTTTATGGAGAGTGTTTTCCTTAGAAATTACTGGGAAGCCTGCTGGTTCAGCGCTTTGGAAAGGGAAAAGGGAAGAAAGCAAGGGAGCAGCCAGAGCCCTTTTCCTCTTTCCTTTAGGCACCGTGGGAAGATAAGAAAAATAGGTCATGGCGGAATACTCACCTGCTTTGCAAGCTTCAAGCAAAAATGAAGCTGGTGGTGACGATTCTCTTCGAAAGGTGTACCAGGAGCACATTCTAGCCCCTTGTTGAGACAAGATGTACTTCACTCAGTTGCCTACAAGAAGCAGAATATGCAGCTTGAAATCTACAGAGTGGTCACCACAGCTAGATTAAAATACCAGAGGATATTTAATTCTGCTGAATTTACTGAATCCTTTCTTGGATCTCTGAGGCACCCACTAATTCCACCACAAAAGTAAATAACGGTCCAAGTTGGCAGATTCGAGTATCAGATGACTTTTTATGCACATTGAGCTAATTAAGGGAAAAGGGGAAGTGGATTACCTTAATCAGCTATTTTCCTAACATGAAGAACCCGAATATTTCATCCACATTAATAATCTATATGATTTTTTTGAAAGTTTACATTAAAATTCATTGGAATTAAACTGTTTTATTTAGGAAAGGAAGACATATCCAGAATATAGGGATGTTAGTTCAAATCACAGTACTGAAGGGAGGTGTTGCTTCCTGAAGCCTGCTTTGTACACTAGTTTGAGAGTTCAAAGCCTCCACAGCTCTGACACAATCAAGAAGATGAAGCTAGTAGCATATCATAGCTAGTAGCAACCATATCATTGGGTATTTTGCACTGTCTTCACCTATTTTTGAACTCATCCTGCCTGACACTATACTAGCTAAACAGAAAAAAAAACAAAAAAACATGTAAAGCAGGAAAGTAGTATATAACACAAAGCTGGGAAAGTGACAGGAAACTTCACGAAGATACGTTGCCTTGTTAAGACACAATGAGAAAATGTAGGAGCAAGTCTGCATTTTTTTGTGATTCATGTGCTGACCAGACAGCAAAAATGTTCAAGTTTGTGTTCTGTAAAAATGTTCCTAACAGGCATTTGTATTCCTTTCAGGGTTTTTTCCAATTTGATCTTCATGAATGCCTTTTAACATATTCCTGCTGAGGGAGAAATCAGAGAAAGTAGCTGCAATACAGTACAAGAGGCTTCTTTAATGCCCAGAATATCCTGAAGGGCAGGTTTCTAAAACTGTTGAAAGGAGCAGTATAGCAATGGACATTCCTTTGGAGTGGAGGTCCTGGCCCCTTCAGTGCTGGTACAGGCTCCCAGGAACAGGGTCTTCTGAACTTCCAGAAAGTCACAAGCTCCAAAAGACTCAGAAAATCACATCAAAGCTATTTATAACCGTTCGACATTTGAATGCAAGTCAGAGATGCAGCACGTTTGTTTCAGCTGCTCTTCTTGGTGTGAAGGATGTGAAAAATGCTCCCACTGCCATATCCCTTTGAACAGCTGCCCAAGGACAGGTAGAACTGCAGCTACAAAAGTACCCATACCCTTTTGTCCTTTATGCCAAAAATAAATGCTAAAGGATCAACTTTTCTTTCTTATGATATTAGTAAAATATTTTGCTTTCTTAAACTCCCACATCATACAAAGCAACTCAGCCTTTTTTAAGCCTCCTAATTCTCATCAAACCCCTCAGCCCAACTTGACTGTACCTAGAAGTAGATTTCCTAACTATGACATGAAAAATCCACAATGTGTTACATTTATATTGCCATAGCACTTACAGTGATGTCTTTTGTGCCAAGCAGAGAAAGAAGCACAGGTGCCATGGAAGATTTTAATTCGAAGTGTAAAGTGGAGCTGAGACACCTTGAGAGTTTCTAAGACAACTATTTCTTGATTTATGTCAGTGACACACTATACTTTTGATCCTCATTTTTTATCCGTGTGCTAGACATTTTGTCCAGAAGGATCCTGTGAGAGACAGTATCAAAACCTTTACTGAAATCAGTCAGCACTACAGATAGAAGGTCTGTCATTGAGAGAAGTTGATGAAGGTTGTAAAATATGTTTTGGTTAGCAAGCAGGAGGAAAAATAGCACCAGAAAAAGTTGCTAGGTGGATAAGAAAGTTACAATAAGAGACACAGACTGTAACTTTACTGTTATGGATAAACTGTCTCATGTTTCCTCATGCTCTTATCTGCTCCTTGACATGAAGTGTGACACAGTGAGAGGCCACAACAGCATCAGTTTGTTGTGCAGTGCATAGACCATCACAGCCTCTCAGCTTTCTGGTGAATATCACAGCAAAAGGTAGATAAAAATGAACAGTGAATCCAAATGAAGAGTCTTCTTCTTCATTCATTAAAAGCAAAGAAAAGTTACAATGATAAGGATGAGGATGGGCTGAGGATTAAGACACAGCTTGGTATTCACTGGTCTTGTTTCCGCTCTTAGTTTTGGTAAAAATTTGCTTTGTGCCCCACGCCCTTACAATTTAAGGAAAATGCACTATTTGTCTTACTTACTTAGATCAACAGTGATAAACAGTAAAATCTGTTTTAGACTGTGAGCACAAAGCCACACAATGGATCCCTTGGGCTGGCTAGTGCCCTTAGATATGCTATACTACAAGTGCATTGCTGAGCTTTAAAACAAACAAACAAACAAAGAAACCAACCAAATAAATAATAAAAAAAAAACCCCCACAACCTTTTATATTCAACTTTTGGGGGAAAAAAGAAAAAAACAAAAAGACAACCCACACAACTATAGGTGTTGTCTGAAACATCTTCCCAAAGCAATAGCAGGCCTGCAATCATTTTGCTGTTATTTTTTTGATTGTTTGTAAAAAGTGGGGGTTTTTTCATTGTACAAACAAAATGTTAAGAGAAAGACAGACAGAAGTAGTGCCTGCCACCAAGCTATCACTTCATTGACATTGTCATGGAAGACAAATTAGCCAAACAAAATACATTTTATGGTGGTAGGTTGAGTTTTGAGTCAATTTTCCAGTTGAAATACTTGCATGGAAGCACCTACTTTCCTGTCTTGGAGCTCACAGTCCAGTGCACATGGAAGGAGGGTGAGCTAAGACAAGTCTAATGAGACTGCACTGAACAGTCTGAGAGCAAAACTAGGGAATCCTGTAAAGTGCTCTCAGCATAGGCATACAAAAGAACTTTTTCTAGGAGGCTTATTTGGGAACATCTAATAGCTTTAAGACATAAAGATGAGCAGAACAACACAAACCCAAAGATTTGGTGGATAAATGTGTGAACCAGATCAGACAGAAAGAAAGAGAAGGGGAAATGAGCACCTAAGTCATAGAAAGATCTATAGAGACTATACACAACCTTTGGAGCGTCACAGATTTTCCAGATAGCATGTGAACTAAGATTTTCAGAATTTGTCTCATTAGTTACCATCAAGTTATGATCATGAAAATAAGGTAAGAAATGGTTCCAAGAGTGATTATGCTATGCAGAGGAGTATGGCAAAATGACACAAAAGGATCTTGATGCCATGGAAAAATAAAGGAATTTCTAAAAATTATCTGAATGGAAGCTATTTAGGACTTGTTTTTTTAAGCTGTTTAAACCTTTATGGTTTAAGGGGAAAGAAAAAATATGCATGTACTGTCTCTGATGTCTATAATGAGGCTTCAGAGCTCTAAGTGGTGAATGGACAACACTGATGAAGCGTCATGATTCTCATTCAGCTTTAACATAAGACACATGCAAGTTATTTTTGTTTGTATTGGACTGGCAGATGCATCCTTTTGAAAAAATGTGCAATGGGAAGCTTGCTAGACAGTGACTCAACACAATGTGCACTGCCAAAGCAAACTTTGTGTCTGTTTCTTTTTACAATGACATTAAATGAATTGGAAATAAATCTACTGAAGTGACTGGAATTATGCTCTTCTAGAAACTAAACTCAAGTGAGACTCATGCAGTGTCTTTGCACAGGCAGGGAAGCCAAGAGGTCCTTGTTCTGCAGGTGTTCCTTTAGCCTGCTCCGTGAGGGGATTTGTGCAATCCTATGCCATTAAAACTGCCCAAAGTTTATTCTTCAAAAGTGATTTCATTTCCTCTTCTGCCTTGGAACACCCTGAATTTCATAAGAATATGATAGGATTTGTTATTTTCTTAGAATGGTTTTACTCAAAGCCATGTACAGTAAAAGAACATAGAACACAGCCCACAAATTTTCCAAGCTGCATGCAAGAAGCCTAAGAAGTAAAGCACCTTTAGACTCCTTGATTTGTCACAAACTTTGTTCCTTTAGCTTTTCCTAAGTAGCAACTACCAACATGATGTGCACATGAAGAACCCTCCAGCTGAAAGATGGAAAGACATCACACTGTAAGCTATCCTAAAAAAGAATCTCCATCAGCAAATTTCCCATCATCCCAGACCTGTCTTTGCTTACCTTCGGAAACAATGAGGATATACAGTCCTTTGCTTCCAGCTTAGGAAGTTTCCCTTCCCTTGTCAGGAAAGGCTTTAATTATTTCCTAAAAAACTCACAACAGCTTTTTCCCCTCTCTAAATCTTGGAACAAGTGTTTTTATTACGTGGCTACTACAAATGCAACTCAGTTCCCAGAGAGGTACTTCGTGTAGAGGAATAAAAAATTTGAGGAGCTTTGCCTTTCTAGCTGACTTTTAGCAATTATAGTTGCTGCTTCTTTCAGGAGGCATGCATACAGGATCTATATGGAGCTTTATCTTGTGCAGTTAGGGGCTTTTTTCTGCTATTACCAGACAGAGCACTGAGCCAGAGCTAAAGAAACATGGTCAGAGCTGAGCAGTTTTATAGCATAATGATTGGATCTGTTCATGCATGCTATGAATCTCCTGGATGAATCTTTTTCTTCAGGATGAAGTTAATTTATAAAAATCTGTAAAAATATTATTGCAGACTTTTCCAAGCCAATTTCAAGCTTTAAATCTAAAACCACTTATTCATATATTTGACTTGATACACATGAGCAATTCTATTGATTTCTCTTTATGCTGAGTTCAGTGGAGCTACTCACATGTGTCAGGGTAAGCAAAAGCATAAGTGTTTGTGCGACAGTGATTTAATTGCTCTGATCTCTCCCTCTTTTTTTTTTTTTTTTTTTTAGCTATTCTTCATGAAATATTGATTGTTAGAGGAAAACAACAAAAAGGACAGTAAAATTTCAGTCTCCGGTATTTTTAAATTAAGTTTGCAAGCATCTCCTGAAAATATGCATCACCAGCCCAAGACAACTTAACTGAGAGGCAACTGGGTGAAATATAACAGCTTGAAATGGGCAGAAAATCAGAATAATGGAGTTTCCTATTTCATCTTAAACACCGTGATCCTCTGAAAAAATCGACACTAAATATTTGACTCTAGCATCCTTTTCAATCTCTCTAATTTCTTTATGTTTTATACCTATATGTGTACATACATGCAGTATATAATGAAATATATGATAACACACATATTTCTAAGTATTGTATGTATTTCCATGTATGCACATAACATTTTAATGTTACGCACATGCTACACATATTTTCTTTGGACTGAAGCTAGGAGACAGAATATTACCCATACTATAGAATCACCTGGTAAATACGTATGCCTTTGATTTTTGTTTCCTCTTTCAAAGCAATTGCATATTTGTTGTCCCCAAATATTGATAATCCTGCACAAGGTTCTACCTTATTCTCATTCCTTTTTAACATTTAAGACTACAGTTGGCTTTTCCCGTCCATTCAGTGGCTGGAACATTCAGAGGAAAGACTGAACACTGAACCTATTTCTCAGTGTACACCAGCCTACCCCCGTGCTGACCATGTTCAAGAAACTGCACTAGGAATTTTCTTTTTCCTGCTGAGGAGAGGATGAAGGACGAAAGAATGACCAATTATAAACTCTGTTGTCTTTAGATGAAAGAACCTTTTTGTGGTGTTCTTCAATCTCTTGTTTGGGCTGTCAACAGCAATTTGATAAAGAATGTTCCTATGTCTGACCTGTTTTTTCAAGATAGTAACCTATATTGTGTATCATCTAAAGCCAGGGCATAAGCATCCATTATACTCTGTACCACTGTTCCTGCAAGCCGAGCATAGCCTTTAAAACCCAGATAAGTTGATTGATAGTTGTGTTGAGAAAGCTGCTACTAACGATATTTTAGTTAAAGGGGGAAAAATTAAAGTTTCTTTAATCTGATTCTCCCCCCGCCCCCAACACCACACTTCAGAGGCCAAAGCTCATGATAACTGTTTTGTGGTGAATGGTCAATTGTTACAAAATTCTAATTGGTTCTGGGTCAGTCCCTTTGAAATGGCTGCTGTGCTCTAGTAATTTTTTCAATTAATTCTTAACAACTGACAGAACTTCGGATCTTGTCAAAAATCGTTCAGATTTTTATAGTAGGCAAGAACATGGAACAAGATTAGCCTGGATTAAGAAAGATTCCTACATACATTATCACCAAGGTTATAATTATAGTTTAGCTCTCTTTTGTCTTTACTCTCAAAATAATGATTAACTAACTCAGCGGGGTTTTCTTCCCTCTAAGTACTTACTGAACACTTTTATAAGGATAGGTTGTAGAAATGCATATGTGGATTCCTTGGTTGATTTATTAATAAATTGGGCAAATGCTATGTTCAGCTTGGAATCTTGTCAGACATATTTTCATAGAACTAGACTTTTGGACATAGGCAAGTCCTGTACAGAACAGGACTGTGTTAGTCAATCTTATGTCCTTGCTAAGTCAGGAAGTGACCAAAGACCAGTTCTCCAGTAGTGGTACTTAGAGAAGGCTCAAGACTTTTTCTATTGATTTCAGAGTTCAAAGAGGTGGAGCATATTGAAGGACAAATCAGGCCACTTCTACTTTCACCAGAAGGTCCTCAGACAGACAATGAAATTACTTGTAAGGTCTCTTTTCTACAGTAAAAAAGTAGATTTGAGTCTAAGGGCTGATCACATCAATTATTTGCCTGTATGACAAGCACATATGTATGAGCAACTCTCTGATTGTTTTTTTATTGGTCCTTCCTTCAGGACATATCTTAGAAGTACTCAACCAGGAATATCAGATCACAACAGATGTTAAAACAAGAGTTCATTAGTAAATCAGATGAGATTACAGACACTAAATTATCTATAACTAGTGTCACAAATTTTCTAAGATATGCCTTATGCTTAATCATTTACATAGGATCTAGTTCATAGCTCTGTTGCTCATGAAGCCTGAAAAAATTGAGTCCTCTCCAATTCCAGACTCTGGTGCAAATCCTTCTATGATAACTCAGGAACAGACGCATTGCTTAACTAAAGTTACCACAGCTTTATACCCTTGCACCTCATCATAAGTGGACAGCCACTACACTGAGAAGAGATCAACTTTAATCCACTTCAGACATTTTCAGCCAGTTTGACCTACTCCACAATTTCTGTACAAACATCTGCTTTGATGGTAGTTTAATGAACTCATTCTGATCCCATTAGTTTAAAATCAGAATTTCAGCATTGGCAATATCCAAACCATAGGTTATAAGGTAAATTAAACACATTTCAATATAGCAGGAAAGAAACGTCCCTGGTAGTTATACAAAATATTACACTGGTAACATTCACTGAATCCTTCTCCAAATGCTGTAACCATGTGCTGTTCCCCTCCCTGCCTCTGAATTCTCTTTCCATTCTTACAGAGCCAATCAAAACTGTGGATTTCTGACTTCTCTTTCAAGACACAATTATTTCTTTGGTTCCTGGTGTAATAACTACTTTACTGTTAATAGTAACCTTTCATCCCATTGGTCCTTAGTTTGCCTTATAGGCAAGTGAGGTCCCAGTTCTGGAAGATTTTTTTCAGAACTACTCCAACAGGAGTTTTCCCATCTCGAGAGCTTGCAGAATAAAGTCCTTAATTATCAAAGGAATTTGGTTTCCAATGACAATGTGAGGTCCTCTCTGGATCTACAAACTGAATTTTAATGATACTAAATCTAATATTGATAGATTTCAAATCGTTTTGAAACAGGCTTTGGTATCCTCTCCAGGAGTGTGAAGACCTCTACTCTGTTCAGTTTCAGCATTCCATGTTCTCAATAGTTTGCATTATCTCAATTATTCATAAAAAAATAGGAGTGTGTGCTACTTCTTCGATAGGGTTACATAAGTCATGGAGAAAGGGCATAATTTCTCACTCTTATCAGGGGATAAAAAACAAAACATGGTGAAGCATGTACACTGTTAGCAGAGTTACAGTCACATTTTAGACCTTTATCTTATGCTCCAGAGAGTGGTTGTGAAAGTCTTTCAAAGTGCACAAAGCTGGGTTATGCAGAGCTAGTTCTTACTGGTCATGGCAGATTCCATTTCTTACACTTGCACACAGAATGTTTCACTCCTCCTCAACACTTTGTTAATCTATGGAGTACTTCCAAAGCGTAATTAAAATCAACATTGAGTTCACCATATTGCCATTGGAAATACTGCTTGAACAGTCAGCAGACTTGTGCAACAGAATGGGGCTGTGGAGTCTGAATTTTGTGGGTTTTTAGACGTCTTGAGAACTCAAAGCACTACTTTGCCTTGGGTTGGCCCCTAACATGCCAAGAAGCCAGCCTCAAATCCAAAAATCAAACACAGCTGTCAGTGGTGAAATTAGTGAAAAAATACTCAAAAGGATCTGAATTTGGCTCTTTAATCCATATTAATTTTTCTAATCTGTTAATGAAATAATTTTACATGCCCACAAATACCCTGATTTTTAAAATGTTCCTATTCCAAATAAAGCTGTCAAAAAAGGAAAAATAATCAAAAATATTTGAAAATCAGTTCCTCTAGTTAGTCAATATTTTGTTTCTACTTCAGACATTTGAAATCTTATTCATTTGATCTGTAGTTCTTTTTCCTCTTTTAGGGAAAAAAAAAAAGACATTGTTTCAAATCACAAAGTTAGCTCTTGTTATTTTGAAAATCTTTTATCTAAAAATTCTGGTGATTTTGCAGTGTTTCCAGAATGCCCAGGAGCCAATTATTCCAGCCAAATCTTCTTTTCCCATTATGAGTTTCAGATAAATCAGCATTTATAATTAAAGATACATTTTACTGAAAGAATTCTTAGCGGATCTACAGCCAATATTCCTGTCCGAGGGGATATAATAAAATGGAAACATGAAGTTGGATATTCTAGTTATGATAGCTATTGAGATTGATACCTGTCAGGATATCAAATTTCTGTAGGCCTAGGATCTCATACTCACCCTGTCACACATTCCAATATAACCCTAAGCAGTTTGGCTAGTTATCTCTCTTCTTTAATTATCCACTTTTCATTTTTTTAATCCCTGGGTAAATATTACCTAATAAATATATGGCAATGCAATACATATTATTTAAGGCCAAGTTAACCGCTAAAGCACTTTGACATCCTGGCAGGGAGAATTAGATCTGCTGGTCAGAAGCCACAGGGGTGGGAGAACACCAGCACCAGATCTTAGCACTGAACAGGTTATACACCTTACGTTTGACAGCCCTTTTCTCCCACAGCAGTGATACAAGGAAAATGACACAAATCTGAAGCCACACTACACCTTTCCTAGGGATTAGCGAGCCCTGATGGTATGTATGTTCCACTCACATCTATCTTCCACCGTCTGCCCTAAGGAATTTTGCTTACATTTTCAGTCATTCCCACCTGTTCATGGGTAACAAAGATGCACAGGAAAAATGCTCATGCATGTACTACATGCAGATGTCATAGAGATTATGAATGTAATCATGGAAATCTTCATTGACAAAAGATGGTTCTGTTTTACATATTTGTATTTGGTGACATGGAGGATCTGCCTAACTGGGCTTTGTTATCCAGCACACAGTGAGAAAGCTGGAGTAAGTTTCAAGCTATTCCATGTTCCCTCAGCAGAGGACCTCTAACTACACCATCAGCATCATCCCTGATGTGTGATGCACTTTTGTGTGTTTGGCAGCATTAAAATCATAGCCACGATGGGTCCCATTTTGCTATGCTAAATACATAATAAACTATATTTCTTCTTTACTATTTTCCCTTGAACATAATCTTCTATTACACTGGAGTCACTGGCATGCGCTCTTGAGAGAAATGGCTGCTTACTTGAAATTGAATATAGGAGCCATAGGTCTGCTTCTGTGAGCAAAATATGTGATGTTATCAATATACTGTGGTGAGATTGCACAGCAGAAGGGAAAGTGAGATAGATATATTGACAGGCAGAAAATAGGTGGGTAGGTAAATAGATAGGTGAATAGATGGGTAGCTAAAAAGATTAATTCTATAGATAAAATGAGAGAGCATATTAAAATACCGATCTTGAACAAAAATAATATGGAGAATTATGATTGTATCACAGTGTACTGTGTCACTGAAATATGAAGAAAAGGGGATATAGCAAACTTCTTAAAACTTCGTACATCACCATCTTGAGTACTACTTTGCTGTTCTACGAACATTTCTCTCCTGTGCATTTGGGAAGACAACAAAGGAGAACACACACAATAAATTCTTCAGTAAAGGGTAAAGAAAACCCACATCAATGGTAGAAATATTGGACAGGATCCCAGTTCATAAGCATGAGGATGGAAGAAATTGCACAAGTCCTGATGACACTGTAAACCTTTTCAAAGTGGAGGTTTCAAAGAATGTGAAAGTGAACAAACCAAGAAATATAGCCTAAAACTGCATGTTGTACAATCCAAGCCATTCATTGTGGAGCAGGAGGGAATCATATCAGACAGAGCAGATAAGCATTGGGAGAGAGGTAATGGAGGTAATTGAGGCACCATCACCAGAACTATTCAATAATAGATTAGATAAGTAGTAGAAATAATGTAGGAGAATATCCTGTATGGCACAGGGAGTTGAACTAAATCACCCAGGAGGAGAATAATTGCAATTATAGATCTGTTCCACCACCACTAGAAAAGAGTGGTGCCAGGTGCAAGTATTAATTTTATTAAAAACTAAACTGGAATGTACATACTCTCTAACATAGCCAAAAGCCATATATAATTTATTTAGGAATGAGACTCCACCCCATTTCACAGACCTATATATTATTGTGTTAATTTTATTTTTGGCAAAGCTGGTGCTCTGTGACACTGGAAAAGGACTTGACCTACAAAAGTCTGTTGAAGATAAGTCCCTGCTCCTTCATTTCAATCATGTTGTGGGAGTGCTATATTTGATTTTTGAATCTGACATTTTGTTGTAGTGTTTTGTATGTTCATAAAAGAGGTCTTGGAATAATCTGAGTATATAAAACAATCTGAGAATATAAACAGTATATTCCTCTGGGCCTTGTAGCAGAAAGCAAAAACAGCAGTGGAAAATTAGCACACATAGCCTTCATAGCCTTTCACAAGATGCAAGAGCTTCTCCTTTTCTTTAGCCATTTCCAAGAGCCTGGTGTATGACACATCTCAGGTCTTACCCCCAGGAAATTAAACCAGGGGTTTCTCACCATTTTTATTGAGAGAAGGACCCATATTCTCTTTCAGAGAAAGAAAAAAAAAAAAAAAAAAAAAAAAAAAAAAAAAAAAAAAAAAAAACCACCAAAGCCTGATCAAGAGTCTTTCCAAGCCACTTGACTTACTTTGTTACCAATAGCCCCATGAGTTTCCTAAATGAGTTACTCAACCTCCAAGCAGATCTGTGAGGGTTAGAGCAATATAATTTAGTCTGACAATAACACTTCTCCAAAACACAGCTTCAGAGTGAAAAGCCACATATTTAAAAATGCATTCCTTTCAGAAGTTCACAGAGTCTCTCCCTAAATTGCTTTCGTTTACAATGTTTCTTGGTGTTTGCTTACAGCAATCCTTGTCCAGATTTACGGTGGAAGGTGCTTTCAGTTCATCAAGTGCTGTCCCTGCTACTGCTGTCACCGTCCTAAGTAACCCCTTTCATACATGAAGTCAGCAAATTCAACAGAAAACATGAGGATTCATTGATCCTGGCATCTGACCCAGGGCAAAAGATTTTTCAATAAAGGGACAAGTAGGCATATTAGGGATATTTCCCCATTGATTTAGATCAGAGTCCAGTGACATGGCAAAGGGGACTTATGTCTTAACCGTATCAGCCATCTGCTATTTCTGATAGCGATGCTTATAGTTTCTCTGTCTCCCTTGAGACACGTGAATGACTGAGATTGAGTTTCTGCTATTGGGAGACTTCATTCAAGGTGGGATTTGTCTTAATAATTGAGTTGCTAGTTTTAATACCTATTTTCAAAATATTTTCCACTTCTAAATCAGATTTTTTTCAAGAAAATAATAATTATTTTATGATAATAGTAATCTAGGAAAATAATACCATGAAAGTATTACGAAGCAGTTGTTGCTTGGCACGCTTTTAGTTCTGTGAGCTTCTTAATACAAAAATACAACTGCATTTTCCAGATACTTTTTCACAGATTTTACGATGCAGTCTGTAAATTCATGATGCTAAGCATCCTTCCTTTTTAATTTAGCTGTTATCTTTTCATCTATTTTGCCTGCATCCTAATTGTACAACCTTTACCACATGGTTATTAAAAGCTTGTTAACACAAGGACATACAAACTAGTGCCATTCTCCTTACCCACTGAAAAGTCAGGTTTAGTAGTCTGGGCAAGCAGACACATATGTGAAGTAATTATCTAATAATGAAAATTGAATGCAGATATTTAGTTACAAATCCACAAATTGCAGGCTCTTTTAAAAACACATGCACATCCTGCCACATAACATTTCTTACAGAGTAATTAGGATTCTTTGCATCTATAATTCCACATTAATGACTCTCTAAGCAAACACTGAAATTACACAGTAATATGTCATAACAGCTCCAGACTGCTACCCTTGTATTGTACAAAAAGGCAGACAGTTATGCCACTGTATGTGTCACAGAAGTTATGAAACAATTCTACATGTACAAAAGATTAGAGACTACTTGAACTAAAACTGTTTTAACCATGTAGCATTTTTTACTGTTTCATTATATGCTAAAACACATGCAAACATACCTGAAAATACATAAGCACCAGTTATTTACTCAGCTAATAATTAGGAACCAATGTAAAGATATTATAAATCTCAGTCTGAATGAAAGAATGTGGGGATGTTCAGATCCTTATCTGTTCACACAAAGGATTCACTACAACTCAGTAAGACAGTGAAAGGTTCAATAGACATTGCAACCCTAAGGAAAGAGTGAAAGACATTTGTCCATGGGTCTCAGCTATTTATTTTCAGAATAGATCTAAAGTTATCATTTATTTACAAATATGAGAAAAAGGAAATGTTTATGCTGTCAGTAGTAACTTAAGGAAGTGTATATTTCACTGAGAGTATAGTCTTTACACATGGATATTGATATACACCTCCTAGAGAACTGGAATTCAGACAACATTATGGATAACTGGCAGCCAAATCTCCTTTCTAATCTGAGCATTGGTGTTACTTTAGAAAGACACAACTATTGCATATAGGGGTCATTTTTCAATAAAATTGACACTTAACTTGATGCTTAGAAATAACTAGTGTTCACACCAATCTCTGCAGTTGTTTTGTCTGTGTGTAACTTTGCTTTTCTCACCGGTGGTCACAAAGAATACTTCAAATGTTCCTGGGCAAAACTTATAAGCAGAACAGAGCTACTTGTAGCTGTCCTATAGCTGGTTGTTGAAAGAAATTGAGTGCTGCATCTGGCAGACTTGGGGAGAACAGCCAGGATTAAAGCTGAACCAGATTCAACCAAGTGCTGATCTACATCGATTATTACATGGTATCTCCACTTGAGAAGAGCCATGCTGGTTCAATAATTCTAATCCATGATAGAAGACAGCCATGAAGAACTTCCCTAGCTGATTTCTCCTATGATGCATCCTTTATAAAAGTCATCTTTCTAACCTCTGTAAACCTAAGTGTGAAAGTAATGAAAAAATCAAAACTGTGGGGAAAGATCTGTAGTTTATTAAATTGTTGCTTTTTCCTGTGAAACAATTCACAATCAACTGATGAAAAACCTTTGATCTGACTAGGGTGGCCTCTGCTCCAACCAGAACTGCTCAGACATCACTTTCCCAAAGGATACACATGACTGCAATAAATTGTGGAGAACGAAAATCCAAACGTGGGTCTATACAATGAGGTCTTTATGCAATGCACTACCACTACCTTTTGCCTCAAACTCAGCTGTCTGGTCTGGTCTGGCACAACACCCGATCGTCCTGGCAAACTCATGATTTGTATCTGGTATATTGGATTGCTAACTCCAGATATGGCTCTTGACGCTCTGACCAGACAGTTGCTTGAAAAATCAGCCTCCATTTCCCATTAACACCTAAAAGACTTACAGCTGGGCACAAAATTACCCATGAAAATCTCTTCCCTGCTGTTATGCTTATGCCCTCCTTAGACCCCCTTCACTCATGTCCATGTCTTTGTCTCCTGCTCCTTCTAGGTTACTGCAGATTTCCTGATCTTGCATACTTTCTCTGCTTGTATATTCTCAACTGCTTACTGTGAAAAACAACTTGATTTTGATGATATAGCTGGGGGTGTTGAGCTGTTTTACACTGAACATTCCTCTAGTTTTGTTTTTTCTTAGAATGTCTGGTAACATTTTCTGGTCTCCATTGGATTTCATATGAAGACCAGTACCAATGTAATTGATGTGTTGAGAGCAGAGAAGAGGCAGGTATGATTGTCCCCTCTGTGCACTGATGATACTGCAATCACCATTTCCCATTCCAGAACACATTGCCTTCCCTAGAATTAAATTGTTCTCTGAAAGAAAAGGCTTCCCGCTTTTAGGAGTAGAGAATTTCCCAGGTACTGCAACACAGAATGGAACACAGGACAAATATCCCTGATACTATAATGTTTCATGGCCCTTATTTTAAGTAATAAGCACTTTCCAGGTTTTTATTTTAAGCTATTTACATGATCTCTAAAGTGACAGATGAGCTGGCTGACAACCACGTCTCACAATGCAAAGGCATGTTCAACATCAGTGTTGAGACAAATGCAGATGCATAAAGCAATGAGTTTCAGCCATTCTTAAACCTCTCCAGTAAATCCATATTTCATTTTCTCAATATGGTTACTATTTCACATTATAACTATGAAGATATTACAAATTCAGGTACTTGAGAAAGGAAAAGATCTAAAGCACTTGGTCTGACAAATTCTGCTCATTTTCTAGAGGTCTCATGCTTGTCTTCTCACCTTGTGGTTGTAAAGGAAAGCAGAATCAGGCCTAGTACAAGTTTAACATGCAAAATGAACCCACTGAGTATATTCACATGAATATGCAAAAGAAATAAACTACTGGCTTTCAAAAAATAGTGGTTAGACCTCCACTGTACAGAAGATGCACAGAGAGTATTTTTACTGTGTCTACCTCCAAAATGATTTCTTACTGTTCATGATGCCTTTGGATTATCCGTGTTGTTCCTTTTCTGAGAGTTTTATTAATCTTATCTAGATTCTAAAAAGTCTTCCCTGGGAGGTAAGGCCATGACTCTTCTTTCTTCACCTAATTCTGATAGTGTCAGACTTTGGTGGTTTCCTTACAGAATCTGAAAGACTACTAACATTTTGGGGTAACATTGCAAGCTTTCCTCTAGGCAGATGAAGCCCTTCTTTTGCTTATGAACATATAAAATGTGTAGTAAGTTCAATTTTTTCCTTAAAAAAGGAAAGAAAGGACAAGCTACCATTTCAGGCAAATCAAATTTAAATTTAAAAAAAAATAACAAAAAAGTGAAAATCAAGGAACAGGGGAAAGGGATAGTTTTCATACTTTAGATAAACTCCTGGCAAGGCCAAAGAGCTATAGTGAGTAACTTTTCTCTCTTTAGTCTATAGCATACCTTTCCTCACCTTGTGGAGGTGAGCCCCAGCCTGGTTAGGAGTAGATGTCTAAATACCAAGGGAGTTGACAAGAAGGGCTGGCACAGTGTTTTTATGCTGGTCCATAAAGATGTATATATATATATGACTATTAGAAAAGAGCAAAGCAAAACAATACATAATGATAGCAAGTGCCTGGTCCAGCCTCCTGATTAGGAGACTCCAGAGAGAAACCCATCCTAGGGGTGTTTTTCAAAACCTTCCAACAGAGCAGACAAGTAAGAAGGCTTACTCTCCAGCAGAAATAATTGAATTTTCTAATTCTCTGCACACACTTGAACAAAAAAAGTTGCCACGTGCAGTAGTGCGATTGATCATCCTAATCCCAGGGAATTTTACAGCATAATACTGTTATGAAAATCAAGTTTTCTGGATCTGCTGTACTTAGAATCAACCTTGTGAGGCTTTTATGAAGAGGGGGAGGAGAGAGTGACTGAGTGGCTTTTTTAAGCCCTTGTACTACACTGTTTCAATGAACAATGCATTTATGTATGTATCCAATGCACTTATGTATGTATTCAACTGCTTTTCAAATATGTTTTCCTGTAGACAAAGGCTGTGTTTAATTACCACCTTTCTTTTGGCAGGTTCAGGCACCAGGGTTTAATCATATCTTTTTTTACTAATTCAGTTTATAGAGTATTTCAGGGCAGCCTGTTGTTGCATATGTGCCATGCCTAACACAAGGTCAGCACAGTCCTGCACAGGCAGGACTTCTAACTATTCTTCTAATGATAAAAAAAAAAAAAAATTCAAGAAAACCAAAAACACCCACAGAAAAAAAAAATTTGAGAATCATTCAATATGGAAGCACATTGTGTTTCCATCCACTTCTCATACAGTTTCACTACCTCTTTTCATCACATCAAACCTTAACCACATATTTTTAAGTCTCAGTACCATCAGCTAATCAGCTATAAAACTGTTTGGTGTTTGGGTTGATTCTTTGTTTCTTTGTTTGTTTTTATTCTTTAGTCAAATGTCTTCACTCAGATTTCTTCCAGGCTCTCACAGGGGTTTTGGGGCTTTGAGGGTTTGGGTTTTTTGGAATTTTTTTTTGGTTGGGATGTGGGGTTTTTTTGGTTAGTTGATTGTTTCATTGAGTGGTTGGCTGGTTTGGGGAGTTGCTTTGGATTATTTGTTTGTTCGTTTAGTTCTGTTGCAGTCTGTTTCATTTTTTAGTGTCCCATCAACAGGTTAGCCAGTACTAATGTCCTGCTGATCCAGTGGCTTGTAGCAATCTCTTGTAGTAAGGAGCAATTTATAACTGCAAACGCAATTGTTTTGAGCTCTAAAAGAAATGTGAGTAATATTAACTGCCTTCAGCATTTACTGCTCGGCTGGGAATCCTGATACGTCATGAAGTTGGTTTTCTTCAGAGAAAGCCTCCTTGCCACTGGCCGTGTTACCATGTGTAGCAACAGTTTAGCCAACGATCTCAGAACCAGCACTTATATATTGATGGGAAACGAATATTTTGGGATAGTTATTTACTGCATCTAGTTACACGGGTGTCTCAGACGTTCGTTGTTCATTAACTCCTAACGATCATAGCTTTGGGGTCGGTCAGCAGCAAGTTGTGAAATCTGACTGTGTGCTAACTACAGCAAGAACTACTCTTTCAGTGTTTTCACTGTTAAAAAAATACACTTCTTTCGGTTTTGTGGGTTCGTATTTTCCTTCAATTGCTTCTATAACTCGAGCAACAATTTGGAGGGCAAAATGATAAAACAGAGAAGACTAAAAATGTTTTGATAAATGCCGGGGGAAACGGATTAATTGCCAAATAACTACTTCTTCTATAGTTATTTTTCACCACGGAGACATCCCAGACTGCAGTTATGTGTAAAAGCAGTTTCTTTAAATGAATTTTAGTTCCGCATTAAAGAACTGAAGACAAGGATCTTAGTGTAATAGCTTTTGCATCTGATCAAACTTCCATTGGTTGGGATTTAGGAAAAAGCGAATTTGCTTCTATCGATATTGATTAATCTCGTGTCAGTAATCAAGCAAGGGTGTATCGACATGGGAAATATTAGAACTAACAACGAAAGGAAGGTCAGATATAGATCATCAGTTATAAAAAATAAGCAAACAGAAACCACATATGATCACCCTGGACGTCATTGCTTGTATGTGTCTCCAAGTGTTTTTTAGCCACGGAGCAACTCGAGGACTCAGAGGCTTTTAATTTCTTTAACTAACATTACAAATTCAGATCAGAAAAGAAGGGTGGGTCGTGTGATCCGGACCGTCAATTCGTCACCCGCACCTTCCCTGAAGGGACCTGAAGTTTGAGGAAACCTGAGCTGCAAAGTGCAGCCAGTTGGTCCCCCTAAGCGTGTCCACTTGGTTTCACCTTCCTTGCCACAGCCTAGATATTTTTTTTTTCCCCCCGGAGCAAGGGCACTCTGTGAGACTCCTCTTGCTACTTGTCGCTAAGTCGAACCTGATTAAAAAGCGAGAGATGTCAAACAACGCTCCTAGAATTATCGCAAAGGCAAGAAAACTTCACAGAGCCGCGGACGCCGCTTTCCACAGCTCGGCTGGCGCCGGGACCGCCGCGGCACAGGCTCCCGGCCGCAGGGCACCAGTGGCGGCCCCGGCAGCGGCACCTCCCCGGCTGGGACCGAACCCCAGCAGCAGCCCCGAGTCGCTGGGCTCTGCCTACACCGGGGTCCCCTCCCCGGGCTGGGGAATCTTTGTGCATCTCTATCAATTGCCCACGGAAAGACAAATGGAGGAAGAGTGGGGAAAAGAAAGAAAACCCCTTCTTTCTTATCTAGCCGAAACACTTAATCGCTTTTTCCCCCCCACTGGCACGTTACCCGTTCTCGCACGCACGGGTGAAATTCGTAACGGCACTATTGTGTTGTTGATCTTTATTTTTAAAATAAAAACCATCGATGCACTCTAGGTAATACCTTTCTTTTGATACTGCCTAGTAGTGACTATATTGAAAAGGCAGGCGTTTCAGCTTTCTGTAAAGGTTTATTTTCAACCTTGGGATATAAAGCGTGTGAACTTAGAAACCAAAGGACGACAAAAGCGTTTGCAAATATATAAAAAAAATTTAAAACACTTAATTACTCTAGGATAGCAGATAAAATCGTCCCACGAGATTTCGGGGGGCGAGATTAGCACAAGAGAGAGATTGTCTTGTTCTGTAAAAACATCACACAAGCCCCAGTCTGAGAACCAGTTAACACAAAGACTGTAAGAGAGAGATTGGGGTGTTTTTCAAAAGGAGGGAAAAAAACAGGTAAGTCACAGTTTAAGAATCATATCTGAGGAAAGATGTCTACATTTTGATAATGTCAAAGACGGGGAGAAGGTACTCTGAGGGATATTAGAGGTGGAGAGTTTGAGATAGAGGAACACAGCGTGGCCCTCGCCTTTAGGAATCTGTTTTAAAACTGCCTCGGCACACAGTAAAGTGACCACCCCGACGCTTGGGGCAGATGCGGGGACATAGTCCCTGTGGGTTGAGGCAGAGCATAGGCTTCCTTGTAATACCGGAACAGGATAACATGGGAGGCAGGCAGAACAAGTCCCAGTCTCTTTGGTGGCTCCCTGTTATCTCCTCCATCCTCACCGCAGATAAAGCGTTTCAAGAGCGAGGGCGGGTTGGCAGCGCTCTTCCGAGCTCTAGCAACGTGTCGGCAGCCCACGGACACGCGTGGGGAGAGCCCGGGCGGCCCTTCCGTCGGCTGTGGCGAAGACGGACACCCCATCAGCACAGTGGGGTCATAAATAACATCGGGCGGCCCCCGGCAAGGGGAAGGTCGGGGGCCGGGGGAGAGGTTATACGTCCCCGTCCACCAGGCTGAAGTGTTTGCCCGGCCCGGGAAGGCAGAGGTAGGAGATGGCGCTGCCCGGACAGAGTAGGGGAAAGGGCAGAGGCAGCAAGCAACGACTGAGCAGGGGGCTGTCCTTGTAAAGAGCTGGGAAGGAGAGAGAAGTGGCGGCGGCGGGGGGCGGCGGGTCCCCGGGGGGCTCCGCCGGCCCCGGGCCCTCCACCTCGGAGGACATTTGTCTCTTGAGCTTGTTGCGGCGGTTCTGGAACCAGATCTTCACCTGGGTCTCGGTGAGGTGCAGCGAGGCGGCCAGCCCGGCCCGCTCCGAGCTGCTCAGGTAGCGCTTCACGTCGAAGGTGGATTCCAGCTGGAACACCTGGCTCTTGGAGAAGATGGTCCGCGTCTTCTTCCTGCCGCCCGCCGCCGGCGATCTGCCGTTCTCCGCGCCGCAGCCCCTGGCCTCTCGCGGGGGCGGCTGTCGGCGGACGAATAGCCCCTCCGTGGGGAGCGGGGACCCTGCATCCCAGCCCTCGGCCTCGGGGCGGAGTCCACGGCTCTTCCCTTCTACCCGGAGCCGGCGAGAATCGCCGCCTGCAAGGGCAAAGCACAGCATCAGTCCCCGCCGCCGCCCGCGCTCCCGCCCCGCATGCACGCACGGCCCGGCGGAGCGCAGGGCAAGGGTGGGGGATAGGATGGGAAGGGGGCTGCCGAGGGCTGGCCGCGGTCCCACACCCTCCAGAGGGGAGAAGAACGGTGAGACGCTTCCATAAGGATCAAAGGAAAAATCTCTGCCAGCTGTATGACAGGAAAGTGAGGGGCTCCTGAGCACGGGACAGACAGCTCGGAGTGGAGCACAGCACTCTGGAAGCAGGTTGGTACGTGCGCGGCGGCATTTCCCCTCGTCCGCCCGCGGAGTCTCCGTTCCTCCTCCGACTGCGGGAGAGCCGTGATTGCGTGTGCGTGTCTGTATCTGCATGTCCGTGTCTGCGTGTGCGTGTGCGCGGGCCCAGCTCGGCAGCGCTGGGGATGCCCCGGGTACCGCCGGGGTAGGCGCCGGGCTGCGACCCGACGTGCCAGACAGCCTGAGGCGCTGCTGACTCCGTACCCGAGTCGCTGGAGCCTTTACTGGGGTCTTGCTCCGCAGGCCGCTCTCCCTCCTCCTCCTCCTCCTCCTCCTCCTCTTCCTCCGGCAGCGCGCAGCGGGCTGTGCCCCGCTCCCGGGCCGGGCGGCAGGGGCCGGCCTGCAGGATGCTGTCGATGCTGAAGGCCGGCGGCGCGGCCGGGGCCGGCGGTGGGGCTCTGCGGCCGCCCCCGAGCTGCACCATGGCGAGCCGAGCCGCGCCGAGCCGCAGGACTGGCGGCGGCTGCGGGAGGGCGTCTGCGGCAGCCAGGGCGGAGGGAAGGATGGGTCGGGGGAGGAGGAGGGGTCGGGGCGGCGGAGGGAGGGGATGGAGCTAGAGGGAACCAAAGAACTGAGGACGGGGGGAGCGGTGCAGAGGAGGGAGAGAGAGGGAGACGACAGAGAAGGAAAAGAAACAGGGTTTAGAGGGAAGCGGGGAGAAAGGGAGGCGCGGGGAGCACACCTAGATGCACAGAAAAGGTGCGCTGGACAGCCGGGGCGGGGCAGGGCTGGCTGCCCTCCTGCCCAGACCCTTCAGTGTAACTCGGCAGGGGGAAGAAACAGCCAGATCCAGGAAAGCCCACGGGAAAGGCGAAGAGAAGGTGGGATGGCAGGACGAACGTCTCTGTATTGAAGAAGGATGGAGGGAGAAGATTGGAAATGGCAACAGGGGAACGAGGCTAAGTGCGGCGAGAAAAAGCGGTGATGGCAGTGAGAGAGGGCAGGAGGAAAAGGGGAAGCTGGCTGCTGCGAACTCTTTCCCTGTGTTTGTACGGCACCTGGCACGACCCCAGGCAGTCTGATGAGGGATTTTTGCTGCAGATTGTCCATGCCGCTGTCCGGGAATGGGGTGGATTGTGGAAGAGTGATTCGTATAGCCACAGTCACTTCCCCGTGGTCCTTTCCCGTGCAATCCCTCAGACTGAGTACGTAGGGTTCCCCTGGGGAGAAAGGAATCTCTTTTCCTCCCAAAGAGCCCCGTGGTGTCAGGCCATCCCGAAATCCACACATGACCTCCACATGTTGCCCCCCACCACACCGTACCGTCACCCAACCCTCGGGAGTCAGCAAAGCTCTTCAAGTGAGAAAGTGTTGGCCGAGTGCGTGGGTGTGTGTGAGTACTCCAAGGTGTGCGTTTTAAGGGGATAGAGAAGCTTTCACCTGAGCTGTGTAACTTGAAGGATCGATGCGTTTCTGTATTATCTTGAGAATTTTTGCTCCCCACCAGCTACCAGCACTTCATCGCTTTAAAACCCGTTTGCACTACTAGAGGCAGGACATCCAGCGACTTCAGAGCCGCCATCAGTTGTGGATCGCAGGGAACCCTCTCCCTCCCTGCACCCCTGTGTAAAGCCAGGGAAACGCTTCCAACCAGCTTTTAAGAGGGTTTTTAGTCCGAATCTCGAGGTTTCCACCAGGAAAACTGCTGAGGCCAAGAGAGAAGCCCTTGAAAGAGTTGACAATGGAAGCGCTGACAGGCTTTTAAATATAGTGATGCCAGAGATTCCATGAGATAAAATCAGGACATCCTAAGGCTTTGGACTGCTTTAATCTTTAAGCACTGGTACTTGAGAGAGCGGGTTTCAGCTCTTTTTCATAAAATTTGTTTCACCTTATAATTGCACTCCATTTTTAATGCAGCCGTCTGCTGGAGAGCTGTACATTTTTCACCAGGCGAAAAAAAATTATATCCATCTTCCATCAACATGATTATTGGCCAAATGCCCAAACTTGTTGCGTTTGTCTTGCAATCTCCTGTACAAACTGGTGGTTCTAATGGAGCAAAATATTCACTTAAGAGAGAGTGATATGCCAAGAGAAGGGCCGGGGTTGAGATATACAAAATGTGAAGGAGCAGCTGTAAATATAATTTAAGAAATTCTGTATGAGACGATAAAAGTAGGAGCATGGGAGATTTGGATATCAGGTCGGGTTGCTCTTCGCCTCTGCATTTCTGTCTCGGCCTCCTTTCCCGCTGTCTGTGAGTGAGACACGTCCCAGGTGCTCACATCTGTTCTTGCTGCAAACCATTTCACTTTTAGTCCCACCGTCATCCCTCAAAAAAAAAAAAAAAAACAAAAAAAAAAAACACCAAAAAAAATTTGTCTTAAAAAGCCAATGCCTTGACTCAGTGTGTTTTCCTAGAAGACATTTTCTTGGAAGAAAAAGGAAAACTTGAAGATGACAGAAAATAAGAAGGAAATTGAAGAAGGATACATAAGTTTTTTGGGTTTGGTTTTTTTTTTTTTTTTGGTTGTTTTGGGGGGGTTTTTTTGTTGTTGTTTGGTTGGTTGGTTTTTTTTTCCACTGCGGGCCCCTCCACTCTTTGAGCAGTCCAAGCCCAGCTCTGGAAGATCCAGCCTGGTAACACCCCGCAGGGAAAAGTCTGTCATGCTTTCCCAGCCCCATTTGGCCAGCTTCTCAAAACCGCTTTTTTTTTTCTCCCCCCTGACAAACTCCGTGTAGTGAGGCAGCATGATACCGTGCTGGATCTCCTTAGCCACTGAGGCCAGTTGAAATCAATTCACTGACCACAAGAGGATGGGGAGGGTGTCCGGAGTTCCCCCTGCATCGAGTCCTACAAGCCAGATCCACACCGGCCTCCTCATGACCTCTGCTAGGGTCACCCTTATCATCGGGGGAAGTAAAGACCAACAGGTAGAGCGCATACTGCAAAATCCAAAGAACCACCTGCAAAGTGTCCTTTTACAGAGAGGGGGGAGCTGCTGCGAAGGAGGGCAGTGGAACCTCTCAGGCCCTCTCCAGGTCCCCAGCATCCCACTCCGAGCTCCAGCCAGCCCGCATTTGACCCATTTGAGCTGATGTGTGAAACTGTGTCTGACAGGGTGGCAGGGCGAGAGTCCTTGCCAAAATTCAGGGACTTTTCCAGTGCATGATTCCCGGGACCAGCCCCTGGCAGAGATTCGACTGGGAGCAGCGCTGGGCAGGAGAGGCTTTGGCCTTAGCCTCCCCTTTCTGCCAGGATCAGCTGCCAGGGTTGAGCCAGCAAAGCGAATCTGGTGGCCAGAGAGGGGGTCCCGAGCACTTCATCCTCCGCACCAACTCGATTCACTCCCAGGCTCCGAAAGGCTGCCCCTTATAAGCAACATTAAAATAGGTAGAGTTTTTCCGATACTGGCACTTGTTAAGCCTGTGCTCCAACTCTACTTTTTTTGGGAGGAATCTCGTTGTCCAGGACATGTGAGGACCCACGGAGGCTGGTAGCTCACAGCTTCAGGGCAGGAAGAAGGAATCTTTTCCTTTGAATAATATAATCCTGTATTAGAAGCTAACATCGTGCAGAGTAGCAACCTTTTACCTGCGAAAACTTTCTACCAGACACGCATATCTATATTTCCATTTTAGCTCGGAGCACAAAAAAGCCTCATACTCTAAAACTGATGGAAATGAAATCTGATTAGATCTTACAGAAACGCCAAAGAGTCTGGTTTTGCTTATTTTACGGAATCGGGCTTGTTTTATCCCCCGATGTAACTGCGGGTAAAACAGGCCCTCCCCGGATTTCACATCCCCTTTCAAATAAGACCCTGGCAATGGCGGACATAGCGTGGCTTCGCAGCCGTATCCAAGCCCGGGCAAGTGGGTCCAGAACAGAAACGCTGTCTGAAAAGTTCATTAAAATCACTAGGTGGGGTTGGGTACTTCTGCGCTGCTGGTGCCTAAATAAAACTCACTTTGGAGGTTCAGCAGTGGCTGCATATGAATCGCCGGCTGCAGTTGCGGTCTCCCGCCTCCCCATCGGGGCCCCGCCGCCGCCTTGGAGCAGGCAGCGGTTCAGAGCAGCGGGGACATCCCTCGCCTGGGCCGGGCATCCAGGGGAGCGAGCGGAGGAGAGAGGGGAGAGAAAAAGGTTTCAGTAGCTGGAAAGCAACTCTCCTTGGAGTTCCACAGGACGGCAGCTACAAGCGTCACACAGAAACAGACTTTTCGGGGAAGCTGGGTGTGCTCTGCCGACAGCTCCAACCCAAGAGGTGTCGGCACACAGGCGGATCGGACCATGCTGCGACCTCGGAGCAGAGCACCCCTTTTCGAAACGCTCTGTTTCCCTCCAAGGTCAGTTCAGAGTACTCAGCTAAATCGCCTTCCTCCAGACGCTGCACTTGATACGAGAGGGATGAGGAAAAATCCTAGAGGGGATTTCTGAATAAAGCTAGTTCAGTAGACTGCAATTGCTAAAGAGGCAAAGGAAGGCAAAGGAGAGGAGAGGAGAGGAGAGGAGAGGAGAGGAGAGGAGAGGAGAGGAGAGGAGAGGAGAGGAGAGGAGAGGA
>JAWWEU010000125.1:65040563-65062995 GCA_035583155.1 Acropternis orthonyx
TATAAACCAAATCCAACCGAATTCTTCACGATCAGTGATACTGGAAGAGCTTTTCCCCTTTCAAGGACGCTGCACAACTCATGCTGTGTCCCATGAATGTATTCATTATTCATAGATAGTCACTAAGTGCTTTGGATAGAAACTTCCAGCCCGTGGCATGTCCTGACTGTCCGCGATGCCTATTTATTGCTCGTTAGAGACTCTATACAACTGGGAGCATGAATCGCATCACTTATGAGCTGGTTTAGCTGGTTTCTTGCTAAGTGAGGGCTATTTCAACAGATGATAAATTATCGAACTGGGAAATCACCTTGGGTACGTGAATATATTAACTAAGAAAACAGCCTGATAATGATTTTGGGGAATATCTATTCCCATGTGTTAAAATTCAAGGGCCCTTGCAGTTGTTTGACTGGAGATGGAGAGAGAGGGAGAAAATAAATCATCAGTAAATTATAAGATCTCTTAAAAAAAGAAATAGAAAAAAAGAAATAGAAAAAAAGAAAAAAGTAGTAGTCCCTACTGAAATGAGCTAACAATTATAATACAATCCAGTTTTAAAGTGACTTTTCCAAAAAGGTCTTTTTGGCATTGATTTTCTTACAAAACTTTTTTTTTTTTTTTTTTAATGTACAGTGAGAGAATGCATGGTTTTATTGGTACTGGTTAGGGTCAGCCACAGGAGAATTATGGGGGTCATGTGAAATAGGTGCCAATAAAGCTTTTATTATTGTTATACAGACAAAAGAGCATTATGGAAAGAGATCTTTACCAGACCTAACCATGGATATTTTGTTCTGTTAACAATCATGTTGGAAAATACAGAAACACTGTTAAAAAAAAAAAAAAATTGACTTTTTATAACATTAACCTATTATCTGTAAGACTTTTGAAATTATTTTCCCCCAGAAAACTAAGGTTTTCTGAAATGAAGCACTGCACTCAACTCATTATTTTGCTTACATCAAAAGATCTGGGGAACTAAAAAAAAAATATTGCACTGTCACAAGAGAATATAACGGTCTCAATTTTGAAATAGCATGTAACATTTGATTTGAGTGTTATGCAACCCAGGAAAATCAAACTAATTTTTAATTAACAAAGTAGTCTTTAGTTTGCATGTATCTAAAGTTTGAATATGAGGATTTTTTTGCCAGAACCTGGGGATTCTTAAGTAAAAATTCTTTAAAGTGCTGCTCTCCTTCTCTCATCCAATCTTGAATGATTTTAGTGGAGCATTAAATGATGTTAAGAACCATAATGAACTTCGCCATGTGTTGATACATTAGATTCTAAGATCAAACTTCAAAAACTGTTAGAGCTTAGTGAATTTCGTAAAAACTCATACCTTCTTAAATCTGATTGACTCAGGAGTTTTAGATTAATTCCAGGATGGAGCCACATTCAATCAAAGCAAGTATTAAGAACTTACAGTACAAAACATCCTTTGTACTTTTACAGTTGTGTAAAAGGAAAATTGATGCATGGATCAAAGTTAGCCCCCAAATAACATTAACCTTGGAGTAAAAAATCATATTAGCTTTTTCACTTTGATAGTAGAATAACTCAAACTGTGTGTATTCTAAGGGAAATGTCCAAGAAAACTTGTGAAATTACATTAAACTTTATCCTATTAAAAATCATATCTATTTATGAGTTATATTAACAAGAAGCAAGTGTACTCTGCATAGATAGAAAACAGAAAGCACCTCCTTGCCACTGACTTTTAAGTCATTCATCATAAAAGGGGACAACATATCAACCTTTAAAACTGTCATTAGATCAAGGAAAGTGTTTTCCATTGTCATGTGAAAATTATGCTTTTGCAAAGCATATTTGAGTAAGGCACATAGATCACTCCCACCCCCTCAAAAAACCCCTTTCACCATAGATATATATGCAAATGTAAAACCATGAATATTTGAGTCAGTCCAGAAATAATCTCTGTAGAAATCCATGAGTAGTTAGAATTTATGTGAGTCATTAAAATCTGGGAATGAATGTAATTTTCAAAAGGTTCTGTAATAGATTATAAATGGTATTGCAATGCTCCAGCATATGTGGAGATACATATCTGGAGATATATACAGTTACATACATATGAATATATTTATTATGCTATACAAAAGTTACATTTTCACATAACATGAAAGTAGTGTTGAAATGCCATTAGAAAGGACTGGACCTAGTAAAAATTAATATTGTAATGAACTCAGATCCTAATGTAAATCCATGGAAACCCCAAATGCATTCACTTTCTTGTTCTGAATTATTTTGTTATCAAGTCTGATTAGTCCTAGAAAACCCTGAAGCAGTAGGAAGGCTGGGTCAAGCAGTGAGTGAACTCAGTGGTAAAGCTCTGTTTGCTTTCTCTCGGCAAGCAGCACTGAGAAGTCCTATCTTCTCCAGGATCTCAGTGGGGCTCGACAGGAAACCCAACCATATCAGCTCCTTCTCATAAGATTCCCCTTTGACTTCACAAACTCCTTGAGTTGTGTTACGATAGCTCAGGCCAGTTCCCACAGTAATTCATCATGAAACTTGAACACTGCAGCTCACATTCTGCCCTGTGAGGACATGAGAAGTCAACCTAAAAATTTACACAAGCCTCTGGCTACGAATAATACAATCTCGCTGCAGTTATCTGAAATTGGAGCAACAAGGGGACTTGCTGCAGGAACATTTCCATATTACACTTTGTAAATCCATGTCTTGCCCAGAGGAATCTAAAGTCTTGATTAAATGGAGACAGTACTGGAGATGTGGGTGAGGAGAGTTGAAGGTGCACCTTAGTTGTGTGTCATAGGGGAATGTCCTACTGACTAAGGATGAAGATGTGCCAATGCCCATTTTATGTCCTCTCATGCAAAATTCTCCCCCCACATCTGCTGGAGGGGACTAAAACTAAGTGGAGACCTCTATGTTAAATGTTTTCATTCTACGTTCCTCCTAAAGATAAAGTTTATCTTGCCAACATTGTCCACACATTCAGGGAGTGACTGTCATAGAGGAAAAGTCAGGTGAATCACTTTGCCTGGCTCCTTCTAACTGTCTGGTGTTGTGGAAACTTCCTTGCCGCTTCATGACAATACATACTATGGTGCAGGGGGATGAAGGGCAGCTCTGCAGAGAAGATGCAGTTGACTGAATTCTGTGGGGGAAGGCACTCAGCTGGAGGTAGGACTGCTCTCTTTAGCAGGAACACTCTAATGGTGTGGCCTCTCTGTTCCAGGTCACAGATGACTTGGTCTTTCCTTGTGCTGCTCAAATGCTTCATATGACTTGTCTTTCTTGCCTGAGTGTGCATATACAAGTTAAAAAGGACAGGCTTAGGAAAATTATTGTTCATAGTCTTCACTGTAAACTTACTCCCTGGCAGCTTTTGGCCCATCAGTCCCCTTCCAGTCCATGTCAGGGCAATTATAGGATAATAAAGTCCATAGACTGCTCCTGGTAGATATGTTTTGGAGTGGAAGAGCCAAGTCGTGTCACGCCATTTGCACTCAGGACTAGAGGTTGGGACCAGCATGGTTCCAACCTGAAGAATCCAAAACCCTGTTGTCCATCTGGCAAGGGACCACAGTTTCCTTTTCAGGAAGATAAAGTGCCCTGTCATCATGGTGTGCAGTTATGGTAGTTTGAGTAGGTGATGTGTGTTTTGCAAAGGAGAGTACCTCTTGCCTACACTTCCTCCTCTCCCCAGCCAGCATCTTTGCAAAAGCCTGGCAAACACGAGCCCTTTAGCAGTATTTATAGCTGTATCTCTGTCAGATGAGCCGTTCTAAAAGTAGGTTAACTCAAAACATACCGCTTTGTTGCTTGGAAATACAGATGTGAAGGGATATCTGGTTCTAATATACAGATCACCTTATGGTGTGGCAGGTTTCAGTTTCCACAATAGAGAGTGCATTTGTGCTAGGAGTGATTTAAGCCATTTGGGACCTTCAAAAGCAGAAACCCTTCATGAACCTTATTGGAAATGACTACACTTCGTGAAAAAAAAAGGAAGAGAAACTAGAGGGGTGATCCAAGATCACACACATCTAAAGAGTTGAAAAGAAACCCTTTCAAAATGTTGCTCTTTCTCACAGAAAATGCGTAAGATAAGTGTGAGAGAAGTATCTCCACTCTTTTGTTGAGCTATGAAGTCCTGTTAATGCTAATGGAACTATCATCTCATTGCAAAAAACCACAGGATTAGTAAAAAACAGTCAATTTATTAAATATTAACAATATCAATCATCATGTTTTCTATTGCATTTTCCTTTTTACATTTCTCCTTTTCCGAGGGAAGTAATGAGGATGACAATAAAGCAGGTTTTTCTTTTCAGATACACCTGGTAGATTTGAGCTCTGATATTTCTCTCTCCCTCCCTACATGGAAATCCCTTAGGAAGAGCAAAATATCAGCATAAAGATTGTCTGTATAGATTGGAAAGAAGGATTTTCCCCTTGGGTCCAGAAGCTGGAATGTTTTCTGCCAATCATAGACTCCGTAAAACATATGTACTTAATAAATAAGCACACAAGCTTGTGCTCAAGCGAGGTTTCCATGGAACAACATTTGGCAAGTTGGGGTTGGAGAGTTGACACTTGCATCTCTTCTACCTCAGAGCCACTTTTTGTTAAATACCTAGTTTTCATCTTCACACCAACTGTACTTTTGAGGTGCACAAGAGGAATTTTTCAGAAGCTTATTCCAGGTGATCTGAAATGGTACTTCCTCACAGATCTGAATGACCCCACGCAGAAAATGAACAGAGTATGTCTACCTTGTCCAAGAGGGAAACCAGATGAGCTAAGAAGTCTTTCCCTCATTCACGTCTATTGTCTCACTGCCTGCACAGGTCAGCAGGGAAACAGCAGAGGGGAAGCAGCTGGAACAATGCCAGCACTTTGGGCTTTTGGCCCTGCACTACAGCAGGAGCTTGGGGTCTTTTCACATTGCTCTTCTCGGGAGCTGTCAGCAGGTAAAACACCCTGCCTTGTTTCACAGAGCTGCTGAAACATGATGTGCTCTGTCTCCACCTTTGGCAGAGCTCGCCCGACCCTGCCTTGCTCCTTGCTTAGGGTGAGGTGGATTTAATCCCCCTGGCAGCCCCAATGGGTGACCCAGGCTTGGTCAGGCCTAAGAAGCTGTCCTCTTACATTTAGCAAGAGAGAAACATGCCCACCATCTGCTTGCAATTGCTAAGACACTAAGCACAGCTTTTGCTTTCACTCATCTCCTGAATGTTTGACAGTCATGATAGTCAGACTTAGCATGATCTTATCAGTACTTTTTGGTTGTCAGACCAAAGGCTTGAACACCACCAGATTTCCACAGGGTTTGCCAGGATGGAGGATGCATCTGTTAAACAAGAGATGGCTCTCCACAGCAGCAAGCACGTTTCCAGTGCCACATGATCCCCACTTGGAGCAGGAGCCAGACAGAAGTCAGATGTCAAACTGATAGATTTATCTTGACTTCTGCTGTGCAGAGGGGCAAGAGGGCCACCTGCAGAGAGTAATCCATCTCTCTCTGTGCACCCCTAGTTGGCAGGGATGATCACCACCGCAAGTGCTGCCAAAGTCACTGTAGAGGACATTAACATTAAACCAAACTCCTGACATCTAACTGGTTGACACTGATTGAAATGAAGTCCACCATATTTCTTCATTTTCTGGTTTCCTCTGTCTTATTTGGCTGGGATAATGCTTTCCCTTTCCTCCACCTGTGCCTTTTAGCATGAAGAACAGCAGAAGCAGAATAAGGACCTGACTCATCACTCCATCTTTTGCCTGTCCTTAAAAATGTATGCACAGAGCCTCAAACCTGTGTCATACAAAACTGCATGGCAGCCATTCCTTTACATAAAAAGCAAGTTTTGTGTAATTTTGACCAAATTAATACATGGCAAAGTGAAGTCAAGGTCAAGTTCAGTTGAGGATAAAACCCACAGTAGATTAAATTTACTTAGATTTGTTGTTCTTTCAGTCCACAGGGATAAAAAACAATTGTTTCATCTGGAACTCCTAATTTGAGTATAATTTAAATTGTTTTATTAAGAACAACAATTATATTATTCCAAAATAAAAATGTTTGGTTATGTGCATCTTAATCTCATGTTCAATTCACAAAAAAATTAATGAAGTGACAGTGAAATATTTCCTTGAACTTTGTGTTGATCAGTGAAGTCTTGTGGGAACCTATCTCTGAGATCAACAGTGAATTAAAAAGAGATCATGATTCAGAGTCAAAAAGAATAAACATCTATTTGTCTGATGTTAGATCTTTGTTTTCTATCCTGTGCTGAAATTCCAAGTGTTTCTACACACAGATGTTCCCTTTTCATATATCTACTAGGGCCAGTTTAAAAAGCAAAAAAACAAAACCCCAAACATACACACACAACTCTCCCTCACAAATAAAACCCCCAAAACCAACCAACCAAACAAAAAACCCAGACAAAACCACCCAAAGCAAAACCCAAAAATCCGCTGAGTTCTGATTCAAAAGAAAGATATCTCAGCCTTACAAGGTACAAATTTAAGTCTGATTTATTCTTGAGAAATCTGAGTCTGGGGAATCTGAACTACTTCTTTCCATAAGGACCAAATCTAGAGTTTGCATGATTCATGGGAAGGATTAACGAGGATTTAAGCAGTACTTGCATCTTGCTGATCCCTCAGTGTTATTTAGAGAGCTTTGGGAGCCTTTTTGACACCTAATGAGGACTTATAGATTCTTTAGGTTCAATTTAAATTTGGATTAATATTCCAGATTAGTTTGCTACTATGAATTTTTCAAACACTAGTGAGTTCTAAAGGTTGTATCTGTACCTAATCAGAAATTAATCAGGATATATACACACAGCTTATTTAAAATTCTACCATAATCAGCATGATTAAGAAAATAATTACAAAAATCTGAAAGTTATCTTTCACAGAGTCTGAATTTGGGGAAATTATTAACTGGTATGTAAATTTATATGGCTTCCATTTAATAACAGGAATAATTTGGATTTGGATGAAATCTGAGGAAAGTAATTATAAAACTGTGTCTTTCCTTGAGCCGGGAATCTTCTGGATCTGACTTATTCCAGTATAGTAATTCTGACCATAGGCCACATGGTCTTTGCTTTGAACTTATTTCTATTCTGCAGTCTTATCTGATGTTTCTTCCACGTGCACATTTAGCCAGACTTCCTTGATATGAAATAGTACACTTGCGAGGCAATACACGAGAAAATATTTTTTGCTAGCAGGAGTCAGCATTTTGCATCTTTTCCTTGTGTAAATTAAACCAATAAGAAAAGTGTTTGGTGACTCTGCACTCATTTTAAAAGAGATTAAAATATTTCTCCCTTCCCTGCTTTAGTTTCCTCTTTTAACCTTCTTTCAAAATGTGTGCCTGTATTTACTTGCATAAAAGAAAATGAAATCAATGTAAGTGAAACGTGTGAAAGTAAGATGACATAGAATATCTTTGCTAACCTGTGACTGCAGATATGACCTGTAGATACCTTTTAATTGCTTAAACACCAGGGCAGGAGTCAGTGTAACTGAAGACCAAATGGTCCTTTTCACAGTGCCACCTCGAGGCCATATCACTCCCCTGACCAAGCACAGACCTCTGCAAAGTGCTCTCAGCCCGGACCGAGGGATGAGTTTTTCTCATTTCCCTTACTAAAAGTTTACTCAAAGTGAAGTGCAGGTGAGGTCCATGGTGAAAAACAGTTTCAAAACGGTTCTGGTGCTGCAGAACCCACCAGGATGCTCACAGGTGTGAGAGTGTAGCCCATGTAACCCATCTCGGACAAAAATGACTGCTGGGGTCTAGGTGGATTAAGATTTACTCCTGTCAGTTCAGTATTGCACAATCCAAATGTGCACTAAACTTAGATCTGTACTTTTGCCAAGTTGCAATTTATAAATAAAAGGGTTCAGAGCAAGCCAATTTTCCTACTTAGTTTTAATAGCTAATACTCTGAAAACCTCAAGGCTAATTAAACTGTTCATTGTCCTGCTGCATTTAATTATTCAGATATTGATCTAACATCTTAACACACAAGACAAAATAGTGACACGTTTTATATTTGGAAGTGGAAAAAATAGGAAGCAGACCTGCTTTAAAAATGATTTAGCAGTTAATAACTGAACTCAAAGAGCAGTGTTTCCAAGTGTTTTTTTTTTTAATTATCAAATTAGTCTTTCTGTCTACTTCAAAAAAAAAAAAAAAAAAAACCCTAACAACAACAAATTCCCAAACAAACAAACAAAACCCTACAGAAGTATCCATAAAGCCTGCCTCAAATTTCACATCTAGCTGAAAAAATATCCTACATGGTAAATTGCCGAACTCATGTGTCCCTACAAAGATGGAGATAAATTATTTGTAAAATCAGACCAACACAGGGCAATCCTGTGTTCAGGTTCTGACTCTAAGACAATCTTGGACTAATAAATATTTAGCTTGTCTTCTTCCACCACTGCCTGAAAACTGAGCCTCATATGTTTTCCTCTTCTATTGTTGTCTTAATTTAGTTCAGCATCTTCCTGATATGGGACTTAGTCTTATGGCTGCTTAGCCTTGGGACTGAAATAGAAACCCCACCGCAATACAGAACAAGCTGCTCTATACAGACAAGCCTCTCAAGGTTCTTCTTTTGAAAGAATGAGTTTATGTTCCCTGTTAGCTTTTTCTTAGCCCCTCCCCGCCATTTTAACGCCTTGGAAACATCATTACATTCTTAGGAAGCATTCTCATTACTTCTTTGGAAAAGCTATTTTCTCCTTCCCAACCAGAATCTGTGAGGGTTTTGGAGAATGAGAAACACAGATGTTTTGGGTCCACCAGCATCACTTCCATTTTTATTACTACATAAAGCAGAAAGAGAACATGGATTATTTGGAGTGAAAATCATCTATAATTTAGGCATTTACAGCTAGCCTAGACATCCTAATGTGCACAGAAACTCACGAACACACTTTGCCTCCTCCATACGACACCTTTGTCAGAGGCACTGTGCCCTAAAAGTGCCTAACACCCTTCACTGACTGTGAGGAAAGTTCATGATGACTGTCCAGAACATAGTTAGGTTGCTTAAATGTAGCTACTTAGTGTGCTTTGGTATTCCCAAAGGCATCCAAGATATTTACACGGGACTTCAAGTATGACTCAGGACCTTTGGGAGACTCACATGATGATGGAGCAGACCTTATAATTCTACATGGCTCAAGCAACATGGCTCTGGAAACTGATTCTCTCCTGCAAAGACGGTGAGACAAATGACATCATTAATGTCTAGTTTGGGGGGGGTTGACTTTTTGGTTTTTTGTTTCCAGAGGACACAGTAAAATGTGAAGTGATTCATCCAATCATAGGCAACTATTCACTCTGGATTTGAGTATTTGATTCTGCCTGCTGGATGTAAGACCTATGGTCAGAAGCTCCCTTGAATGAGGGCTTGAGGGCTCATTCTGCTACAGACCAAGAAAGAAAACAACCATCACAGAACAATTCAACTGCATTAGCTGTCCCTCCAGCGATACTTAGTTCACCTTCAGCTTGGTTCTGGGACAAAAGTAAGAAAGGTAATGAAATTAGCAGAAGTCAGTGAGGTACTCTTGAAACCTCTGAAGTGGAGACTTCACTGCAAGACTAATGTAGACTGCTGACCCAGCTCTGAGGACTTCTTCACAAAGGGTAGCCAGGCACTCTGATGGGGAATGCAAAGCCAAAGCTGCTACAGTGAAGGAGCACAGGAGGGAGCAACAGACTGTAAGAAGGGCTTCCTATGCCTTAATCCATGTCAAGGTTGCACTTCCACTCAAGACTTTGATCTTACAAGCTGTTAAGGTACTATGGCTGGTCATTAGATAGTTGTGGAATAATATTTTTTCTGGAAAGAAGTAAATTTGAAGTTCTAAAAAGCAGCATGTATTACAGTACAATGGCTCAGCAGGGTGTTGAATTAAAGACTGACATTTGGGAGACATTGCTTTATGCAAAATGCGGTATGCTTTGCTTTCTATTGGGGCAAATATGGCTTTCCCCTTAATTGAATCTAGCACCAGTTATAGGTAGAATATATATACAAGAATAGCATATGGCATCTGGTCATCATTGCACAATTCACTGGCTGATAAGTCCTATGCAGTGCCTCCAATTTACAGTAACTGACACCAGATAGTACAGTTGGGATTAATCCAGGCCTTATGAAGTGTTCCAAAAACTTGGAGCTAATTATTATGTTCAAGATTTCCAGATTGGCATATGGTGTTAAAAAGTGTTGTGCAATTTAAGGGAAAGCATAAATTCTGCCAGAGCTGTATTTTGCCAGAAAGCTAGCTTTCCCTTCAGATTATTTATTGTTAATTGCAGAGAAGTGTCTTACATATGTCAGTGCATTTCTTTTTGAATATACTAGTCCAGTTCCTAGTGCCCTTTTAAAAATTACCTTATAAAAACCATCAGAAAAAAATCTGTTCTACAGTCTGGCCAAGAGACTAGAATTGACTGTCATAAACTATAGCAGATCACTTTGCATTCACATTAAAATCAAGTTTAATAACATAAAAGCTTGTACATAGTGAGAAATTCCACTTTAAATTCCTTCACCATCTGTTGAATAAAAATCAGGCAGGAGTATTTCCCTTCAACTTCTCTTTTCCTTAGAACGATTTATGCACGGATGAAAGTTTTTAGAGGCTACACCCAGGGTGGGGTGTCATGAGAGTGAGCAGAAGGACCTTGGCCATGCTGGAGGGGGAGGGTGAGATCTGCTGATAGGTATCAGGGACTGAAATTTCTCCTTACCAGAAACGGTTTTATCACAGTGAAATTATTCAACAGCTAAGTTGCTTGTTAAGCTTTTTTTCGATGCATTTCTCCTGTTTAGATTTTGGAATTGCTGCTGGAGAAATCTGCTTGAGACTTAGAGAACTTTGGGTGAGCAATTCATTATTATATTTTTTTCGTAGTATATCAGTTTACTGCAGCTGCCCAAGCCCTTCCCTCTGCCATCTAAACAGCACCATCTTCAGGCACATCTAGAACTTATCAATTACCTACCGGTGACCTAGCCGTTCCTCACATTGGAAATGCTTTTTTTGTGGTGCTGAAATTGCAGATCTTCTCCTGTTTTGTTTTTTTTTTCCTCTGGATACTGCTTTTAAGTCTTGAGGTTGTCAAAATTACTCTATCAACGCAAGATGGGACTACCAAGCCACTCCCAGCTGCATATTTTTTGTCTGTATGATAAAATATTTCCTCAGATGAACACTTAAATTTTCTTTAAAGAGTTTCACTATTACACTTGTTTCATACTGTTTATTTCTATCATTTATTGTGATTTGTTTTTCCAGTCTCAGTAGAAACACCGAGTTAATTTTCATTAGTATGTTCAAGTGATATATTTTAAATATCTGGTTTTTTGAAAGATACAAAGAGATTTACAGATCAATTCTACTTTGTTATCTACCTAACTTGAATGTGTATTTTTAACACAAGCAAAATCTAGTTAAGTATAAAAAAATACATGAATTAGGCTCTAGCACTTGCCTTTGTTTAATATGTAAACCAAACAAGTCTTGGCTTGGTGAGTGTTAAAGTCACAGGGAAATGCAATGAAAAATACTCAGTACATTTATAATGTCATCATAACCACCCACTGTTATTTCCCCTAACGAAATGTCATTTGCATGGTTTGTTTACTCCTTGGTTTTTTTTTTTTTTCTGTAGTTCAAAGGCACGTAAACCTACACAGCAGGTCTGTGTTCAGTCATTTTGCAGTTTTCTGGAGCTCCTAGAAGATGAACCGGAGACAGGCAGAGCCTTATCCCTTCGACCCCACCGCCCACCCTGAGACCTTTGTCTCCGTGCAAGGTGGATTGTAAAGCTACTCTTAAGTTCTTTTTGGCAACGTTTGGTCTCTAAGAAACACAATAACTGTTTCTGCCAGTTAATAAAAAAAAGGAGATGCAGTTCCTCCTTTCTGCCCTCTAGTTACAAATAGAAAGATAATGCTTAACTTTAAGGAGAGTGTCCACATCCAGCATTATCTTCACAGTTTCCCCCGAATCCATGCATCCCTCCAGCTGTCGGTTCCGTGTCTTGCAGCACTGATGGGAAAGCACACGTTCTTCTGCCTTTGTTTCATTAGATAGACCAACAACGTGGTGACACTTGAGGTTTTCGTTATTATTTATTTGGGAAGGAAAAATTCTTCAGTACTAAAACTGCTGGATTTGTCAATTTTCAGCACACGCAGTTTTACAGTGAGAAGATAATTTTGTCAGAGAGTTCTCATGGTAATTATGGTTAACCTCTGCACGGAGTCTGTAGGAAATGCAGCAGGCAGCACATTGCAGGTTTCAGCGTGTGTTACCAAAGGAAAGAGAAAACAGATGCGCTGGTGGCCTGTTGGGGTCCCGGCGTCCTGACCGGGACTCCCCGGAATGTTAGCTGCGAGTGTGTGTGTGTTTGTGTGTGTGTTTGTGTGCGTGTGTGTGTGTGTGATCCAGACGTGTGGCTCTTCAGACACTGCATTTCTCTTGAGGAACAGGGGTTATTCCTCACCCATGCTCGGCCTCCTCCTCTCCGCACACCCGCGCCCGGGGACGAGAGCAGGGACTGGTCCAGGGCGGGAGCGCCGATTTTGCCCGGGGAACTGAGTTGAGATGGGAACGAGTCTGGACCCCGGGGGAGCCCCATGCCCTGGGGATGTCCGAGGCTGGGTAAACTATTCCCTGGAAGGCAGGATACCGCCGTGCCTCTCCCCCTTGACCCCTGGGTGCGAGCTTGGGGGGAAAGGGCTGCTCACAGGGATGAAGCTTGGCGTCAAAGCCGGGTGGCGAGACTACCCCCCGCCCTGGATAGGAACTAGGCTGTTCATAATAAAGGGGCTTTTCGATGTCTTACAGCCAATGACAAAAATCTTCTGCCCTACTTCTGGACGAGAGGTCGCCTTTGTGTGTTAATTTAAGGAGATGGAAGAAGCTGTGGCACCGGCCGGGAGGGGAGGGGAAGGGAAGGGTTGGAAGGCACCGAGGCACGCTGGAGAGGCCGGCCGCGGGTAGAGAGGCAATGCAGAGCCCTCGACGACCCTACGACGGCGGGCTGATGCTCAGCCCATCCCCAATGCTACCCGGGTCTCTCTCCCCCCGTCGGTCTGGCCCTTTTCGTACGGGAGGCGCAGATTCCGCAGCTCCTGCAGTCTCGTCTCCAGGCCGGGACCAGCTCCCGGCCATGCTCAGGAGCAGAGCAGAGGTCCTCATGGCTGCATCCCAACCTGCCGTGTCCTTCCCCCACGAGAGGAGCTGCCCTCGCGTGGGAGGGCAGGGCAGATTCCGAAGATCCCCCCGGCAGTCCGGCCCCATAACAGACCCCGGGGCGCTTACTGCTCTATCTCGCTCCTCCAGTGGCACCGGGGGTCCGGGAGGCTGCCCCCGGAGCCTCTTTCCACTCCTGATAATAAGGATAGGCAAAGGAAATGATTTATTTTATTCTTTTTTTAAAATTTTATTCTATTTGTTTTATTTTCTCTATTTTAGCCAAATTTTTTTCTGTTTTTTACTCTGTCAATTTTTGTTTATGAGAGAAACCCATTTTTCAAGCCCATTTCGTTTTGTCAGACCCTCTCGGCCCTGAAGCCCAGGTTTCACGGCCTCCCTCTAGGAAGAAGCAGCGAGGGGCTCTCACCCCTCCCGAAACCTTTGGGAAGCAGCTCCCGGGCAGCCCCATTGGCAAAGTGGGAGCAACGCATCGCTGAGCAGTCAGGGTCCTCAGCGGAGAGGCAGAGAAGGCTGCGAGGCAGGCGGACTAAATTTCTGCCCACCCAAAGGGGCTTCTCTTTCCAGCTGGAAGGTGAATTCGTTCAGTTCCCAGCGCCCCTAGGGCAGCCGGGCCGCCCCCTCCGCACTCCGGTCCCGGGGACACCCGTCCCGGCAGCCCCACGTCCCAGACGGGGTGCGGCACCCGAGCCGCGGGTTCGGGGTGAAGAATAACCGAGTTCCAGTAGGTCGGGGATTGTTTATTCGATCACTTTCCCTCGCCCCTCAATAAAAAGATGATAATCTTTAAATGTGGACGCAGATGCGGGGTGAGAGTGTCCTCACAGAGCCCTCCCGAAGATGAATCTTTCCAATAATTTTACTTCAGGAAATCCGTCTCTCCCCTTTAGCTTTATCCCAAAGCAGGGATTTTTTTGTTGTTGTTGTTTTTTGTTTGTCTTTTAAAGTTATTTTTAAAGGTGTTTCTGTCTTTATTGGCTGCTTGGAAAATGGAAAAAGAGAACATTTCCACAGTATTCAGTTTGGTTCAAATAAAGATCTTGTAACATTTTATTATTTTTTTTTACTAACACTCCCTGGTACAGGACCAAACAGGTACTAGTCTTAAATTAATATACAAAAAATAGGTGACAATACAAGATGAAAGATAAATACCCAGCTACACAGGCATCATGTAGGGAACCCCTTCTCCTGAGGTTCCCTTATCTTTTCCAGGTTTGACTCTACAAAGGCGAAGGTATTTTAAAATGGGGTTTGATGCTTCTCTAGTGTGAACATCCTCAATCCTTTCCTTGTTCTAGAGCCTTGCTCAGATCCACCACACAGGAAACTTCTACCTGCTTTTGTTCTTGCTGTAAAAATCAATAACAGAACAAGCATATTTCTCTGAGAAAAATAGCACAGAGAAGTGCCCTGCTCCCTGTGAGCCATGATACAGCGTCTGAGTATGGGCACAGAACTCCCCATGAAATGCCAATCACAGCTGACTTGCTGCACACACAGTTTGCAGCAGATTTTCTCCTCTCACTTCTACACCTACACCTTCATTCTCTTTTCATCATCAACAGGGCTCTGCAGACCCCGTCTCCAGCCAAGCATGTTTGCTATTACCCCATATCTTGTTTTTACCCAGTTTACTCTTCTATCGCTGACCTTGACATCACTCCTCTGAATTTTTGATTTCTTCTTACCCAGAAAATGCTGGTGCCAGTTTCTGATCTGTGTTGTCTCACATAATATTGTCACATCATCAGTGTATTTTAAAAAAAGACAGGTTTAAATAAAATAATAATAAAAGGATAACCAGAATACAACATATACCAGATCCTCCTGTTCTTGGAGGTGAGGTGTTTTTTGCCCTTTTTGGAGTCTTCAGAAGTCTGTCTGTAAGATACTCTGAGCTGGCATTTGTCAGAGATCTCAGAAGTCATATCAGTGTATTGCTGACAGAATTTCCTGGGCTGTAGAAAACAAGGACCTAATTTCTGCAGCAAGAGATGCTAAACTGACTCTTCTGTGACAAATCTAGAATATCACTATTGTCAAAGGTTAACATGTTTGTGGTTGCACAACTTTGTGAGAAGCAAACCGAAGGTCACTTCTCAGGTGGGCTGTAACCTCTGCCTGTTTTCTGACAATGTGGTATGTTGTTAATGGACCTTAATACTGGGAAGATGAATCTGTACATCTTCTAAACATCTCAGAGGTTTTCATTGTGGAACCTTTCCGGTTCTGTAAGATATTTAAGCCTCTGAAATCAGTTTTGGTTGCTTGGGATCTCATTAATACCACTGTGAAACCTTACCTACAAAGTTCTTTGGAGTGAGGAAATGTTCAAATTAACTTGGCAAATTTGTTCTTTATGATCATGTTTTGGAAAAGTCAGATCTACAAGTAATTAGTATTAAGAACATCTGAAAAACTTAGAGAATACTGAACTCATTGCCCAGACTTTGGTAGTCCAAAACACAAACCACATGTTGCCAGGGTCTAGGTCTGAACATCAAGCTGAGTTAATTCAGATCTGCTCCTATAAGTAATTATGAATAATTTACAGGACCATTTCCATGCCCCACTAGTGGAACTGCATGTTTGTGGTATCTGTATCTTTTTGATGAGGAAAAGAAAATTAAACTTATTGCAAAAACATTTGTATCACTCATCTTGATGAAAGTGTCAACATGATGTATGTGGTAACATTATTTCTGGCCATGAAATAATTTATCATTCTTTAAGAGACTTTCCCACTCTTTTAAGAGATTTGATATGCAGATGTTAAGCAGGATTGGCCACACACTTGCTCTTGAACAGTTCAAGTGCATCTCTCCTACCTTGGCCATATCACTTCAGTCTTTACTTGCCTGGGGGCTGCTGAATAATCTAAATTCCCAATATAGAGAAAACAAGGTGTCTTGAGCTGTAGTGTGATCACACACACTGAGTCCCTCTGGGGAATAGCTGCCCCAGATTTTCAGATTTTTGTAGGGATTCCATGTTTTCTTCAGAACCCCTGTTCACAGGAACCACATCCTTTTTGGACTGCAACTCATTTCCAGAGCACTGGTTCCCCCCCTGCTCATCTTTCCAAGGTACGTGCCTCACAACTCCCAGCCTAATGGCATTTTGACATGCTGCTTGCAGAGTTAGGAAGCTTGGCTGGCCTCATAATGATCAACAGGAAAGAGTCTACAGGATAATGGAAATCTGGAAAACATGAGGGGTGAAAGATATGTCTTTATTTAAACTGGAAAAAGAAAAGAAAAAAGAGTAGGGGGACAATAGATTCCTATATGTAAAATGTTGCTAAGAAGTTGCTGGTGATCACTTATGAGCAACTAAGAAGAATGAGAAATCACTTAATTTTGCACAAAGCAAACCAGGGTAAACATTAGAAACACAGTCTGTTTCTTAAGAGGGTATCCAAGAAAAGGATTTTATAGAAATCCTAGGACTTCTGCTACAGGAATGCAGATTAGAAGAAATAAGCGTTTATCTAAAGTGATTTACTTAACTTCAATGATGGGCGGGGAACGGTGGGAGAGTGTCCCGGATGATTGGATGACTCCTTGACTTCTCTTTCAGTGCTTCATTGCTGCAAAGCTATCGTCCCCGCAGGCAAGGCAACTATTCAGCTGGCTGACAGCTGATGCAGGATGGAGATTAAATTCAGCTGAAGACTGACTGTGGTGGTAGAAATATGTTGATTCATCTGGAATTCAGGTCCTTAATTCACACCCAAACCACTGGCAGAGGCACTGCTGGCTTCAGTAGCTCAGTACCAGGTCCTTAGCTGGCTGGCACTACCATGTCCCTTTTGCTATATTTTGAAGTATTGCAAGACTGTCCTCTCACTAAATCTGTTCCTTCTCTGTGAAACGTGATGGCTATTTGAGCGTGAACTGTATGGCAGTCAGAGATCAGAATGGCATAGAAGATGATTAGGCTGTTAAATTCACATTAAGGCTATTAAGTGCACTATCTATGTTACTAAATGGAACTATTAAGCTTTCCTTTCGTCCCTTCATTGTTTTATTTGAATAATTGTAATCCAGGTCTTTGATACTGAAATACTGCCTAAGAAATGGTCTCAGTGGTACAGAAAGGATGCAGAATTGACCAACTAATAGGAATAAGACCTGTGTTTTTATTTCAATCATTAAGAGAATTACTTGGAGAAGAACTTAAAGCAGGAACCACAGTACTGTTTTCCTAAATTTCAGTCACAAAGGTCCATTTCACTGGAACTGAGATGCAGCAGCTTCATTTTTTGACCATATTTATTTGTTTTATTTTGCATTGAAATAGATGAGGAGTGCTCATACAAGCAATTATGGTACCTCCAATGAGACATGACAATAAACAGAAACTTTTTCTATTTTATATTTGTCTGCACTGTAAGGTGGCAAGTGTAGAAGCAGAAGGTTCTGGAACAGGTGAATGGTGAGACAGAGGAAAGGAAAATTAGGAGGGTGGATACAGTTAGGAGAGGAGGATGAAACAGTGGCAGGTTGAAGAGCAGGAGTCAAATAAGCTTGGGCTTGCTGTGGAAAATCACTACCACATTAGCTTGAAAGAAAGCAGCTGAAGAGAACAAGGTAAGGGATGTAAGGATCTAAGTAAAAGAGGAAGCAGGCAGAGACATGGTTCTGGCATGGCTGGAATTGGCACCAGAAGATGGCAGGGTTTGTTCATAACAGCCCCTGGGCTTTCCTGCAAATGTTGCTCCTGGAGTCAAAGCCCATGCCTGTGTGTGGATGTTGGGCACTTCACAGCTAAGTCTTGGGCATGGAGTGTGGAGAAGGAAGATGCTTAATCCGGACAAGCAGGGAGGAGACAAGGGTCCAATTTAAGAAATGACTCAGCTGTGAAGGGCAGGGGAGCTCTGAGGACAGAGAGAGCAATGTCACAGGACTCTTGCTGCCCAGCTCTGCTCTGGCCACGTGTCTCCTCACCCTTTCCCTTATACCATTTGGCCAGGGAGCGTCACTGCCATCTCCTACTGCCTCCACCACTCATGACAGGAGAAACAAAGACACCCCTGGCTACTGCCACTCTTCCTGGGAGTGGAGCGGAGCCAGTAATAGTTATTAAACCGCCCTGTGAATAAAGCGTCAGGAGAAACCATCCCTGCCCTAAGGCATCTCCGAGAAGGTGCAGTTCAGATGTGTATTACACTGGGTATTCACCTCAAAATGGGGTAGAGCCTGAACTAGAAGCTTCCTGTCTGCAGGAGTTGACCCACAAGGGATCCTCTCCCAGCAGAGCGCCAGACCTGCAGTCACAGCAGAGGGAAGGTGGAGGCGGCTATGACAAGCCTCCTCCGAGCCCCCGCTAAAGACCGGGGTGCTTTTAATTTTAGTCTGGGAACTTTTCCCTCATTACCCTCCTGACAGGATGGGTGCAGACAGCATTAGAGATGCTGGGCTAGACACTGGCCCCAGAGGAATGTCCTCCTCCTCCTCCCCCCTCCTTCTTCTCCTCCTCCTCTGCGGCAGCACCTCAGCACAGGAGGAGGCACAACAGCGCTTCCAGTCAAACACCTTCCCTTTCAGGATTTCCATTTCTCCAGCCGAAGGCGGCTTCAGGAAGGCAGAGAGCCTCCACCCGACCCTCACCCCGGCTTCCCACAGCCGTGCAAGTGAGTCTGGCTGGTGCCTTTTCCCAGGGCTAAAGGGGATTGTTGATTAAAGGGGCCTTCTGACCAGCTTTCCCCTAAAAGGAGCTTACAAAGCCCGTTTGTTTAACCTTTTCACAGCAGCTTGACCCTGTCATGAAGAACAAATCACTCCCAAACAATGTTGAAGTGTGGGACTGATTGAGTTGCTCTCAGCCTCATCCTCTTCTGTCATTGCAGACCCAGGGATGGGTCCAGCCCTGGTGAGGAACAAGGACCCTTTTCTGCCTCCCAGCAGCCCCACAGTTTCATGCAGCATCTGGGAGCGGTGACCCCCACGAAAAGAGGGCCGGGCGTGTGCTGAGGCACAGATGTGACACACTGGTAGGGCAGCCTGCTATTCACCTGCCTGCTGACAAGGAAGGTTCTCACCTTCAGTTTTCTCTAAATATTAGATGCACTTAGGGGGCTGTTCTTTTCTTTTTTTTTTTTTTTTTCCCCTGATGCTAAACCCTTCAGCCAACTTTTAGATTTCTATTGCCTATTTTACACCTTTTGTGAATTTCTCAGCAGTGAAACCAGAGGACAAATAGACTCACTGGTTAAGTTCAGAAGTAAATTTTAAATTTTGTTACATTCCTTGTTTTATGGTTAGGGAAGGAACTATTCAGTTAGAAATAACCATTAAAAGCTTATTGAGATACTCAGATTTTAAATAATAGCTTTCTTTTCCCTTAATACAAATTATCAAAGCAAGAATGTATAAATTGGACAAAAGTTATTATATCCAGTGTTTTCATGAAGTGATTTTCTACATGAACAGGAAAATGAATAGTAATTGCTTACCACAAAAATATCCTCAGGCGATGCTAGTACAATTAAGAGTTTTTCTTTAAATAGCATGCAAGCAAATGCAGTACATATGGTGCCATTAGCAACTTCAAAACAATATTTGGATATTCATTTAATTTAAAACAGCATGTGCTAACACAAAACTTAACAATAATAATAAATGTAAACTTGGGTAAGAAAATAAACAATGCCCTCTCTGTTGGGTGTGTAAGCCATTAGTCAAAATCAACAGAACCAGATTTTGATAGGAAATATAAGCACTACATATTTTATAATAGTTATTTTTTCAATCTTTTAAATTTCTGTTTGGCTTGGTTTAAAAAAAAAAAATAATGGTAAAGAATTGTATTTTACTGTGCTCAGCAACTGTCCTTATGAGGAACTTTTCCTTTGTGAATACTGAAAAAATAGATAGTAGCATAACAAAGTAAATGTGTGAAATGAGGAATTGAATTACTTCACATCACTGTTACAAACTGTGTGTGTAAATTCAAACATCATACCGGTATCTGTGTTTTTACCTAATGAAGTTCACTGCAGAACACAATGGAAAGAACCCAGTGAGCTTATGGTGGCATACTGAATTTAAATGCCTCATGGAAAACTGGCTGTGTTAGGAGCAAGGTGCTTAAATATCCTTCCTGTAAAGCAGGCTCACTTATTTCATGTCTGCCTTAATCCTGACACTTTTAAAGTCTGTGGGATGTTACTGAAATTAAGATAATTTTTGTGTTGAGGATAACATGGTCCATTCCCATCAGCCCTTGAAAGAGAAAATATTATTTTTCCATCTCAATTAATGATGTCAGCCAGGAGAAAAAAATAACAGTAGCAGCACTGACATTAGGGAAGTAAAATAAATAATCCACATCAAAACACTTCAGAAGAAACAAAGAAGATGAGAGAATTTTACAGGTTTCTTTCTTATAGGGGAAGTTCACCATTTTCACTGCCCCTCTGTTCACAGCAGAGCTCTGGAAAACCCTGCAGAAATTTGTGTGTCTTGCTGCCTCTCAAAGCCTGGCCCTCCCTCCAATTTCTGGGTCTTCCTCTGCTGTGTAGATGGGGAAGATCACTGAGGTGCCAGGGAGTGAGGTGGGTACCCGGCTCAGCAAAAGGCTAATCCTTGACACTCGTGAAAAATGAGTCGCTGGTGGGCAAGGTGCTGTGCCTGCCTCAGTCAGGAGCCTCAGCCATGAATCATGCCAGGGAGCACAGTGTCCAAGCCAGCCTTGATTTAAGGAGCAAGAACAAGAAGTTAACGAACTAAGATGCAAACAGGAAACATTTACTTGGCAAGGAGAAAACATGCACAGCTAAAAGCAAAGAAGTTTTGTGCAGCACAAGAGAGGGTCATCAGGCTTGCTGGCATGTACATCCTTCTTGCTGGAGCTGTTCCACTTTGGATAAATAATTAAACTATCTTTGGAGGAAGGACTTGACCCTGCATCTCACGCATCCCAGGTGAGCACCCGAACAACTGGGCAATAGACTCAATCTCTTGCTTTACTCTCCCTGGTCCAATGAATATTTAATCACCCATACAAAGTGAGGCAATGGGAGGGAGTAAAAGCCAGGCACCTTGCAAAAGCTCTGTAGCTCCATGTCCCACCTCTTTTTCCATCAGACTTTGAGTCCCATGGACAAAAACCCTCAGTATGTAGGAGAGGGGGCTGAGTAGACTGGATGGTCCCCTCTAGCAGAGTCCTGAGATGGCAGGAGGCAGCTCCCGTTTTCTCACCTTTCCCTCTTTAACATATTTTATTTTACAGCTGATGGTATTGATGGCCACCCTTGATGTATTTGCCTAATGACTAGGGACGGTCACATAGGAAGGAGAAGACCCAGGCAAAACATGCATCTCCCAGCAGACTGTGCAGCTGCCAGGGCACACACTCCTACTTCTCAAGTTGGTGAGAAAATCAAACAGATAAAGTCAGATTGGTGAGAAAGACCATGTGCCCACTGATGGGAGCTTATGTCTTGGAAAGATTCAGTCTCCTACATGGCTACTACTTTCACACCCAGTTCCTTCCTTTATCCACTGACTGATGCAGAGCACAGTCCAACACATCCCAGCAGGAAAGAGCATGAGGAAGAGCTGCAGGGAATACGAATGCAAAAAATAAGGTCATTCTGCCCAAGGCACAACTTTGTTTTTTTATAATTCCACAGAAAACTAGGCCAACCAGTAAGGTTTTTAAAGCTAATGCAGATTTTTAAATAAAGCACATCTGAGGGGTTTTTTGAAAATGTGCTGAGCCAGAAAACATACTACTCAGGTATTTCTGTAGCCTATCAAAGTCAAAGTGGAATGAGAAGTGCCCTTTAGAAAGAATCATTCCTGGTCTCACATGGTCCTGAACTACCTCAGCAAACATTTTCTTAGAATTTTTTTCTTATAATAGGCACAAAGAGTTAAAGAACAACTGCTATTTCAGCTGTACCAGAAATCCAACAATGGGATTGCATTTGAAAAAATGAGAAAGATATTTATTTACCTATTCAACACAGATAATTGGTTATAAATCCTCCATTCTGCCAGGATGTTGCTGTATTTTTCCCAACAGACTTTCTTTTGGGGAATTTGGGTATCTATCATCACCTCAAAGCAATACAAGTCAAAACATCATGTATTTAAAATAACAAAAATAAAATTATATATATACATATATATATATATATATATGC
>JAWWEU010000125.1:65066127-65086383 GCA_035583155.1 Acropternis orthonyx
TGTCGTTTTTTTTTTTTTTTTTTTCTTTTTTTTTTTTCCCCTAGAGGAATAAAAACAACAAAAAGACAACCTAGTCTGTCGTGAGATTTCTGACTGATTGTGGAGTAATTCGGACAGAATGGAATAGAGCCTGCTCAGTGGTTCATGAACAGCACTTATCCGTACTCCATTATTTTCCCTTTAGTTTGCTTTACAAATTAGAAAAGGGCACCAGTGTCAAATTCTTGATGCAAGCTTCTGTGTGAAATGATAAGCTAAATCCTAAATTGAGGTCAAAGCTGTTCATGTGGTTCCTGCTGCTAATAAAAACGCTTTTCTTTGTTCCTGCCTGCTAAGAATGCCTGCCCCATTTATAAACAAGATCTTATCCCAAAAGAGACACCTCTATGCTGATGTTAGGCAAAGTACCCTGCTTAAGCAATAATCTCTCTTAAAAAATATATTACATTCTGTCAAGAAAAAAGGCAGCATGGTTTAATTGAGAGTAATGCACTTATTCTAGCTAAAATTCTGGTTATCTGCGTGCAGCATCTCAGGGTATTTTTCTGAGTGGTTCACAATGTGAACAAATAGTTGGCAGCATCATGGAATTGTGTTCCAGTGATTTGTCATTTGTGAAACTTCCTTTTAATTTCAGTTCAGAGAAGGGCTGAGGAGTTTCCCACCACAATTTCCTTTTTTGACACTCCTTTCTGAGTCCAAAACAAAAAGGGCAAAAAGAAAGCAACTCTAGTGATTTAGAACCAGCTCTTGCTACCTGGAGAGCTCTGGCTGATGTGATATAAAAGCTGACATCATAACAGCCTGCTTAGAGATGACACAGCACCTGGGTGATGTCCTACTTGGGCACAAGTTTTCAAGGCCTCAAAGCTGTGTGGAAATGACTCAGGAGAGATTTGGTGTCCCTCCCTGAGGAACAACAGCACCTGCCAGAGGAATGGGATCAATTGTTTGGGCCAGTTATGAATTTATCCTGTAAATCATTACCATAGAATTACTTGATTTTAACATATCCATACATCTTTTAAAGTCTTGATATCTGAACCTGGCTTTTTCAGTGAGCTACTAACTTTGCTATGCGCAGCTGTGTAGTATTTAGTGTCAGGGGACAGCTGATCTTCACCATTATCAAACTTGACACCACCAGCCACTGTGGCTCTGCCTTCCTTGGCTTCGTCCCTGCTGCTGTGACTGTAAATGGTTTGAAAGTTGGTCACTGAAATCAAATAAATTATCAAATACTGCAGGAGGTGAATCTTCAGATTTACTTTTTCTTCCCTTTCCTGGAAGAAAGGAAATCAATTTCCCCAGAAATACAAGAAATGCCATGGTGGAGTTAGACAGCTCAAAGTGGTCACAGGAGGTTGATAATTTGGGGACTGCAATATCCATTCCTTTTCTTTTGTTTTTCTTTTTTTTTTTTTTTTTTCCCCTTATCTCTGTGCTAAGCCCTTGGTAACTACAGTGAGATGAATTAAAAGTGTCAGTTTGAAATGGTTGGAAACGGGTATAAATTGGAACTGTCTTTGCTGAGAAGCAGCATGAGACGGGATCAAGGCTAGCGGCAAGGGAGGTTTTGGAAGGGCATTGTGATGTGCAGCTCATCGGCTGTGCATTTACATGTGCATGCTTTACTACCAGGAAAACAGAAGCACAAGCAGAGATATGAAGTCAAACCAGAGAAGACCGTTTCCTTTTGTTCTGTTTCTATAACACCATTTTCTAATTAGACTAAGGGGAATAATTATCAGACAATGCAAAATTTAGATGTATTTATAGCAAATTATGCAAATGTGATGATATGAGGTAGTGCTCTCCTGCACTGCTCAATGAAGATAATCCTCATCAGCTATTTTAAAATAGCCTAAACACTTGCCCAAATACACATAGGGAGAGGCAGAGTAAAGATAAATTGAAAGATGTTTGTGTGTCTGGCCTGGGAGGAACTGAAGGGCTTGAAAGCTGATAAAACAACCAAGGTGAGGTCTACCTAGGGGGAAAAAAAAAAAAAAAGGAGTGAGAGACAGAAACATAACAGAAACAGGGACTGGAGTCCTTGGCCTTTCTCCTCAGGGGCACACAATTTGCTCCAAAGACAATGTACTCCAAAGAAAGTCACTGATTTTACCCAAACTAGGCTTGTGAAACATTTCCCTGGTAAAATAGTCTAGCAGCACAAACAGCTCAACATTTCTGCATGATCTGCTCAAAAGACAGCTATAGCTTGTCCCCAGCTCTGACATGTCAGGAGCTCACAGGGTGACAGTCATCTCAAAAAGGTCTGTTTTACCCAACTTTTCTTCAAGGAAGTCCTAGATTAGTTCCCCGGAGAAAATTTTTCACAGCTTTTGCAAGTGTTGCTGTCAAAACCAGCCATGAAGCGGTATTATTGAATAAACAGCCCATTTCCTCTCCTGTTGTACACTGTCCCTCTGCAGAGCTTCCAGTCTGAGCAAACACAGGGAGGTGGGGAGAGCAGCGGTGGAAGAAAAGCCTGGCAGAGCTCACACAGCCAGTCCACCCCAAACAGCTTGAGTTTCTTCACAAGTAAAACTCCTCTCGCCTCCCGAGACTGCAGATGCCCTGCAGCAGTGCTGCCTACTGTGCCGAAATCCCCGCGGGGACACAGGGCTTGCGGAGGAGGAAAGCCAGCCGTGCTTTTAGCCACGTCTTCTGGGAACAGTCCTTCCCATGGGGGCTTGGAATTAAAGGATCTGTAAGGTCTCCTTCACAAACCATTCTGTGAGTCTATGACGTCCTGCCCTCCCTGCTCTGCCGGGGCTTAGGCTAGAGGTAATTGGTTTCAAAGGCCGGGTTTAATGGTTTTTAATACTAGTTAAGTGAGTGGGTTGAGATGCTAGTGTCGAAATGTCTTGAGGAGGGAAAGAATTCTGGATTTCCTGTTATTTGTCTTGCTTCACAGAATCCCATTTTTTAGTGAACAGATGGAATATTTTTGGTTTGTTGAACATTTTGTCATCACTATTCAGCACCAGTTAACCTGCCAAATGCTCTTGAAAAATACACAGTTATTGCAGTCTCTGGTCCTCCGTTTTACAAGAGCAACTTTGCTCCTTGGTTTCCATGAATAAAAAGAACTATTTATTTTTTTTCTTTTTCTTTCCCTCCTCCCTGCCTTAAGATCCAAAAACTACTCTCTATTGATCTAAGTGGCAAAAACTCATTTAAAGTAAGATAGATGTTATTCTTCCAGGGCAGGAAAACTTGGATGAAACCACTAGAGACTGAAATTCCTGTACAGGGAAATCTACCCCATTTGCCAACAGTGACCAACAGCCAAGGATAACTGCGATTTATTTTTTTTCCAGTTGGAGGTGGTGGTTTCTATTAGCTTGTAAATGCAGAATACAAGGAGGTTTAGGTCAGGGACTGCTCAGTTTATCATACCTCTCAAACACACTTGTTTACCTTCTGTCCTGCTGAACCAAATAGCTTGTTCTTGGCTGAGGCATTGTTTCTATGGAGTAGATTTGCCTCCTGTAGAAAAGCAGGCTGTCTTCAGTTAGGACATAAAAGATGGACCTGACATGGCTGCCTTTGGTAGGACATTCCCCTGCTGAATCACCACGATGGTTAAAACCTGTTTTCTTTGCAATTTGAATTTGTCTGGCTTAATTTTCAACTGCCAGACTTCCCCCCCTCCACCACCCCTGCCCCCAAGTTATTCTTTTCATGTTCTTTTTCCCTTCCTGTTTTCTACTGCCTTCTACTTTTCAGAAATCTTAAAACTGTAAAATTCAACTCTGAACACAGAATATTTTTATGTTGTTTTCGGCACTGTACATACAGATACATAACCCACACTGATTTTTATTCACTACTCCTTGGTGAAAAGGGATAACGCCTATCTCATGTATTTGGATAGGATTTATATTGTAGTATTACCATCATTGCTTTTTCAAAAATCTGACTACAGTTTGCTACCAGCCTCTGGTCCACTTCTCAGACTGAAATGACAGCAACAGAAAAGACTATGTTATGTTTTTTTACTGCACTGTGACCCATACAGTGATTGTCAATGTGTTTGTTACCGCTACCTCTGTGTTGAATCTGCCTGAATTTGAGACTGTGAAGGCATCAGAGAGTTGCAGAGTAGCTGTCAGCTTGTTTCGCATCTGCCATATCTGATATCCCTGAAAAAGAAAAGAACATGAGCATGGCTATAAAACAAAGCAAAGACAAAAAATATTTTCATGAATTATGTGCATATTTCCACTGGAGAAGCTTTGGTTTAGTTAAGAGCAGAGGAAGTTGGTGAAAATTTTTTTTCTACCATTGTCTCTGTGTGGGGTCAGAAATACTTGCAGTTCTACAGCATTTTACAAGCAGAATTTCCAGACAATATGCCCCACTCCTTTTTTTCTGATTTCCAGTTAGAAAACACTCTTACGGTTCTTAGGCTGCAAATAAAAGAAAAGCCTCAAGAGTTACACTGGAGTGTGATTGACTGGGATTCTACACTGTTCTGTTAGGACTACAAGAGGAAGCTAGTTGAGGAAGAAATATATATACTCTCCCCTGTCACCATGGTAGTGCATCATGTCTCACTTTGGATATTACAAGTCCTAGAGAAGACTTCTCCATGCTTCAGGAAGGACAAAGGGAAGTATTTGCTTTAAGGGATTTTGATACAGTGACAATTATTTCCAGGAAAAAATAACATAGAAGACTAGATTAGAAGGGACCTCAGGGATATCTGGCACAACATCAGAACTTTAAACTTTTTCTGGTAAAGTCCTTTAATTCTTTTTTTTTTTTTTTTTTCACTTTTATGAATTATTAGAGTACAAGACAAACACTCCAACAAACACTCCTGTGTGCTGCTCCCCGAGGAAGAAAAATGACACTACACTTTAAGTAATCTATGCCCGATTTTTGAATTCTGATTTAGTGAATTTCTGAATCTTTACTATGAGTGCATATAACATTCCTATATAACTGAGATTCAGCACATGTTGGCAGACCTGTGCCATGTATGTCTGTGACCAGGAACCACAGAAGATTGTTAACCACTCACACAGGGAGAAGCATTTAGGGATTGTGGAGTTCCTCACTAGCAAAAGGCAAGTTTGTCGGTAGAGACTGGAATGCCAAGGTTAGAAAAAAACAAGTTAAAAAAAATCGCTAAATGCCAAGAGGAAGGACACAGGGAAAGGGAATCTCAAGAAAGAAAATGGAAAAAGAGGATCTGCTTTTGTGAAATAAACTATTTGTGACTGTTGGACCAGCCGAGGTGAATGTAAAACCACCGAGATCTGTTTAAACTCCAGAATCCAGAAAAAAATATTCATGAGGGCAGTGTTAACATATCCTCAAAAAGTGATATAACCTTGAAAAATCTACAGATGGTTAGAAAACTGAGGAAGAGAAATGCTCTCTCCTCTTTTGCTGCTGAACATTATGTACTTGATCTCTTTTCTGTCTGGATTCTGCAACATTTAAAAGCTCTAAACATAGGTGTGTGCATCAACTAGCACACGAAAGAGAAGTACAACAAGCCTTGAAATGATCAAAAAATGAGAAAGAGTAGTAGAGAGAAAGCCCATGTCCAGGGAAAAACAGTAAAGTGACTTTGCAGGAGTGTAGTGAAAAATTACTCAGGAAGTTTACAACGCGTGGACTTTGGTGTGTGTGAACCTGACACATCAGCGCACCCACCGTGTGCCTGGAACCCAAGCTACCCTCGGGTGTTTTATCCTTACGGGTAAGCCATTGAAAATCTGCAGTATCAGATTTTTACCAATGCACTAAGCTTCTTTCATCAGCTTTCTGAAAGTTTCTTAGAAATCCTGATTGCCCAGAGCTCCCTCTGAGAATAAATAAAAACCTTCTGAGCACTTTGAGGTATTTATAAAAGTATTTGATTTGGAACTGGAGTCTTCTATCTATTGTGATTCAGCATAGAAAGTACCAAATGATTTTATATGAAGTGATCTGGTCAATAAATATTAAAGCCAGAAGGGCCATTACTGTAAGCCTGTCTGCTGCAGAGCACAGACACAAAGAATTCATCCAGTAATTCAGAATTCAAGTACATCTGAACACATCTTAGTAAGCCTTCTGTTAAACAAATCAAGAACTTGAATTTTTAGCACATCTTAATCTGATTCATGCCCAGTCGAAAGCTGACAAAGTTACTTAATAAATATTTAATCAGTCAAAAACACAAATTCAACAAAATATTTTTTTAATGCAGCAGAAATAGGAGAATTTCCAGTGTCCTATACATAGAACAAAAAAAGTTTGTTTTTCATACAAATAAATTTTGATTTTCATATTTCAGTTAATATTAGCTTTTTATTTTAAAATTGTAAAGGTAAACAATTATATTACTTTAAATCACTGGAAAAAATGTTTTGTTCAACCTAGACTGGCTTGAGAAGATTTCTGTTAAAGAAAAATAAAATTTATATATTCTGATTTAGGTCAAAACCATTTTTCAGAGACTTTAAAATCCTCATGAGAAGAAATCCTACCAATCCAGTTAGATGAGATTTGTGCTTTAAAATTAATATTTATGCCTCTGAAAATCTCTTTTAAATAAGCACTTGTGCAATATTTATAGTATAAAAACACCATGTGGTTTGTATGTTTTGTATTATTGCCATTGTTACAACATTGATTACAGCTGCATTAATGGAATATTTTCTGAGCCCAAATTTAATCTTATTTTTACCATTGTAAATACATCAACAAGAGATAAGAATTAATGAATCAGTATGCTCATAGACAACACTGATTATGAGAGACACCATTCTTGGCCTCAGACAAAAAGAATTAATATGTGTTTTGTTATGAAGATCATATTCCACAGGCAGATGAATGCCTTGCTGAAAGTTCAGTCTGGGGATGTGAGACAATAGTCCCAAGGACCAAAGAGATTTTACTGCTTCTTTTGTAAAGCCATGGAGCAGATGCTTCCTGAAAACAAGAAGCAAATCAGCAGAGAATGTTGGTACATTGTGATGCCGTTACCAACCATTGCTTGGGAAAAAACTTTAAGGAACACCACATATTTCAGCTGCGACACAGAGGGTAGAAAATCCACAAGCCTGGTGGAATTCCCTCTTTGACTCAGTCACAAAAGTTCAGAAAACTAAGACCAATTATGGTTATTTCCAAATTATTTTAATGTAGTCATTTATTTTTGTAATCCTTAATGTAAATTAGTAGGCAGAATTTGCAAGGGGAACTTAACTCTATTTTATCTTCTACTGAATTAATTATGTCTTTCACCTGCATTGTTTTAGATATGTTAACTTGTGTATCTTGATAGTAGTTATGGTATAACTATAAATTATCTCAATGTACCACAAAGTACTTAAAAACAAACTACAATAACTGTGTTTAACTGGCACTTCAATTGTTTTCTTGAAGCAGGAGGAAAGATAAAACTACAAATTTCACTGTGACAAATAAGGCAGTGTGAGACGAGGCTTTTTCAAGAAGTATAAATCAAAAGGAAGAACAAAAATCACTTAAAATTTATGAGATGTTTACGTTAATCTTATCCTCTTTGGTCCAATTTGACAGACTGCTGCTGTCCTATTAAATCAATATTAACTCCCATTTGTGAGCAGGAAGAAGAAAATTCTGTCTGAGACCTTATGTTGCTACTGAAACCAGATTTCTGTTTCTTGTAATACAAGCATCAAGATGGAAGAAGGTGAATAAAATTTCAGCTTCTGCCTCTCATTGCATCTTTTCCTCATCAGCTGCTGCTGGAGAAATGACCCAATAATCTGACTGGACAGTCCAAACCTGCCACATGTGTGCTACTTTTAGCTCACATGGCTGGTCTGCACTAGCAGTGCCATTGACAGACATGAGCCATTGCCAGTTGACTGAACAAGCAAATTAGAAGGTAACAAGACAAAAAGAAAACACCCCAAAACCCCAAAATACATAACCCTGGGGAGTTAAAAAAAAAAAAAAAAAAAAAGACAGATGAAAAGCAAAGACAATTACTTTTATCAGGATGCAGCCAGTGTCAGGGAGGAAGGGAAATCTCTTCCTTCCATTTCCCTCTCTGTGGCATTGCTGACTTCAGAGTACAGGGGCATCAGAGTAAGCTGGCAGCCAGAAAGCAGAGGGGGTACAGGAGGTGTAATGCAAGGATCTGCTTCTAGTTCTCACCCATTGTTTCACTTAATCATACACTTAGAGTTAAGTGATTAAATGAATCATAGAATGGTTTGGGCTGGAAGGGACCTTAAAGATGATCTCATTCCAACCACCAGCCATGGGAAGGGACAGCTTCCACTAGGGCTGGTTTCTCAGAACCCCATCCAGCCTGGCCTTAGATCAGGCCTGGAAGTTGTGTCTGAAAGCAAATGGTATTTAGCTCTATGAAAATTATCCTTGCAGTTTTCTCTGCTTACTTCATATAAAGCTTTTGAAAATCCACTGAAATGATGAAAGTTCACCATTCTCTTTGACTTTCAGAAGTTATGCAAGGGCCTTTGCCAGTCCCCATGGCAATCATGAAAATAGCTTTTCAGCAGTGGACAGGGGCTGTGTTGCCCTGCAATCTTTTCCCAGAGAATGGTGCTTTAAGCCCACTCTTCTGCTCTTCTGCTAAGTCTGTGCCTGTAACACTGCATCGTTTTCAAACCATGGTCTTAAACTCATAGCTGTCAAGAGGACAACAGCATTTGAAAGGAAGCAAACAGCCAATCAAACATGGCTAAACAAGCACAGTGTGATTAATAGCAATAATACAGTCTCTTTGAGTCCTGTGAGACAGTACCTGGTGAAGGACTGGCAAACAGGGAAGATCTACAAACCAGTTAATTCTTGTTCTGCTTTTCTCCTGCCATAGGTTGTCTAAGGGCAACATGCTGTCCCGGGCAGCAGGTTGTCCCCGCCAGCTGCCTCCGGCACTGTCCCCAGACATCCCTAACTCTCCAGGGCCAACTGGAAACACCAGCCTGTGAACAGCCAGCAGCACAAGGGGTTTTGTTTTGTTCTCCATGGGACCCCAGTGCCAGCCCAAAGAGCCAAGGTCCTGTACATGGCCACTGTAATGGTAACGAAGCTTCCAAGTGCCAACACCAAGAGCCTTTTGGTCTGCTGGGGAGACCTTTCTTGGGGTGAAATGGAGGGAGTTCTGCTCCCATGCCCATTACTGAATTCTCCACAGAAACTGCAGGCAAGGATGCCAATTAACGCTAATTGGGATTTTTTTTTTTTTTATATGTGGACACGTGTCCATTAGGAACTTGATTGATAGATTGAGACAAGTGACTCATTTTGCTGTTTCCATAAAGTAACCATTGTACCATTTGGGGCTCTTTACAAGGAAAATAAAGCAAGCCTCACCTGCTCCCTTTAAAGCCAAAGCAAAGAGTTTTGCTACCAACTGAGGAGAGAACTTTACCTTTGGATTCCAAACACTTGACTGAGGGATAAGTATGGCATTGCCTTGCAGAGCTTTTATTCAGGAGGAACACCTTACTGGATAAATAATATAGTCAGAGATATTGCTACTGATCTTAGCAATACCTCATGCTTTCTTTGCAAGTGCTCTTCCAGTTGTTTTATTTTTTTTTCCCTTGATGCACAGTTTAAGACCTAATTTGAGCTTTATGTCAGTACTGAAACTGGCTTTCAATGTCTATTAAATTTTTCCTAAATGCTTCCCAAACACCTATCATTGATTCCTAGTGAGCTGAAGACTATAAGTTCCTCTGATGCGAAACCGCTTAGTATGGTCACAGAAGGAACCTGACAGCTCCATTATGGGTTTGTCAGAATTCAGCTGCATTTAAAAGAGGACACCAACCCCTGGGTCTCCTGTCCAGCACAAGGCAGTGAAGGAACAAACGCAGAACAAAGGTGAGGGACCCCAAACACAATTTTCAGCTGCTCACCCAGAGAAGTAGGTAGCTTGCCTAAGGCATCATTCTTACACAACTCTATCAGCAGGGAAACTGGTTTAGAAAAATGCTGCTCATTTGGGTTTTCTTTCCCTGACCCATGGTCCTAATGAGTGGATCATATGCAAAGGCAAGATCAGAGATGACAGATCTGTTTTTCTCTCAGATATAGTCAGGTAGATGAATAAATTCAGCTCAGTGAGTTTTGGCATTTAGGAGCAACAGCTGGAAAATTCCTTTTAGCACTTCCTTGACATAAATCAGTTGATAAACAGGAGGGTTTTCTTTCAGGGCAATCAGCTGCACTAGTGTCCCAGAGCAAGCCCCAGCTCTTCCCAGTGTGGAGTATAGAGCCTGCTTGAAAGAACTGTGGAGACAAATCTGGCCCTTGAGCTTTCTTATGCATTTTGGTAAGCAGAAGTGAGGTAAGGCTTTGTAAAAAAGCGAAGGGTTTTGCTTTTATAATTCTCTTTTTATCAATCACTTGATTTTAACTGAAGCATAATATAGTGCACAGAAATATAAGAAGTATTATTTGATTCCTGCTTAATACCATGCAATGAAGAAAGGGTGAAATCTTTTAAGAAAAGCAACAGAGATTGGTGGACAGAAGAGTGCTGACAACACGGTTCACTGGGATTGGGAAAGATCCCAGAATCCAATGCTAGTTTTTTCTTCCTGCCTTGGTATGTCTCTTCAGCAGGAAAGTTACTGGTAGAAAACAATTTGCCAGCTGCCCACAGGCACGGGGACAACAGCGATAGCAGCCGGAGGGAAGAGGGGCTTGTTGTTAGGTGATCCCCGGGGGAACATCAGCCTAATATACATGAGATGATCCTCAGCTTTACCTAAATTTCAGAGAAATGCTGAGGACAGATACACCATTGCCAATGCTTCACACTCACAAATAAAACCCTGACATATCAGGTATGTGTTCAGCAATGGTCTGGAAGTAGCTGTATTTATATCAGATAATATCAGAATTTTCCCTGTTTTTCAATCACGAAGGGGTGTAAGTGAAAAATACATTGTCTGTCTCACAGACAAGACAGGCAGATGCAGGGAGAGCAAGGCTCTGTTCAGTGCCCATGAGGATAAGCATCCCATGAGGAGAGCAGCCTGTTGCATGCAGTGATCTGTTGCATTTCAGTATCTGGAGGGATTCAAGATAAATTAAGCCAAAGGTGTGAATCTTGCTGAACTGAGCAAGACCCTTTAGCATTCAGGCTGCCAACAGCTCACAGCCTCCTGTGAAGGAAACATTTTCTGTGGTTCTCACTGTGCAGCGTGAGTCTGGCCAACCCCAGGATGATGTCAAGTAGCATCCCTTGTCAGAGGCAGAAGACTCCCAACTATCAGTATCTCTATCTCACCCATGGCATTGCTTGTGTGTGTGCTTCTCCCAGGTGGTTAGCAGCTGTGGCATGTGCTGTGTCTGCACCTAAAGCAATCACCGTCCTGGAGATAGAGCAACACATGTGATTGAGTGCCAGCCTGGGACATAAGAGCCCCTTACTTCTGTAAGCCAGACTTGAGCCCAGGGGTGGCAGACACTCTCTGGAAGCCACAAACCCTGATTTTAACTTTGGTATAAGAATGACTCAGTTTTCCCTCTTCCTAAAGTCTATTCACACTATCTGTAAAGTATTCCTGTCAACATGTGAAGGAAAATCTTCAGACCTGTCTCTGCAAACCACAGGGCAATCAGGTCAGTCATTAGGTGACTGTCTTCAGGTAATGGGGATGTTTGAAGCAAAGGTTCAGGTGAGACAGCTGCTGCTGCAGACTGCTGGGCTATGGTGTTATGGATCATGGAATTCTGTGAAGTTTCTGTAATATTGCTTCTAAAAGCAGTATTACTGTTTCACTTTAATTACCTTATTGATAAGCTGAAGTGGCTCCCATTGCATCATACACTGGAGCTGAAATACCAACCATACCAGCAGAGTGAAGGGTTACAGAGGTTTCAGATTTGGCTGAGAATTCTGGAATTGCTTAAATTGCAAACTGTTGAGGGAATAAACTCTCTTTTTGTTCTATGTTTAGAGATATGTTAAAGTCTTTTGAAAAATACCAAATAAAAAAAAATCAGAGTATCTTTCAATTAAAGCTATTGTATTAGTTTTTCTTGCCTCATCCCAATGAACAAGACTATTAACTAGGAAAGTATAAAGTATCCTCATTAAAAGTAATTTGCAATACATTTTAATATTTTCAACATAACATATCAATGGATATTTTCTTCCTCCACAAAAACAAAAAAAAAACCAAACAAAAATAAACAACAACAAAAAAAAACCAAAACTCACCATCAAGAACATTCCCCAAATAATTTTATGCGTATTCTGAGACTAACAAACAAGCTGATTTTCAAAGAAAGAAAAAAAACACATTTTAATGATTGTATAAGTTAAGCTACAGCCTGAGAATTTCTTTTTAATCTTTGGATAAAAATAATTCCCAATTAAGTGTCATACTCATGTAAATTATCTAGAAAGGAAATGGCAAACTTGCGTACTTTTTCATGCAATTTAAGCACAAATTCAGCAGATCTCTTTCAGTATCATCTTTAATTTGATGAAGCACTGGTAATGCCTCTGAGGTTGTGACCCAAGGATTCAACAGTGTTCAATTTCTGACCAGTGAAAGGTGATCTAAGATAATAGAGGATGTGAGACAACACTAAAAGCACAGAAAGAAAACAAAATGATTCTCATTAAGTTTTTAGATGGCATGGAGGCTATTTACCTGCTAGCCATAAATTCACAGCCAATCTCTTTATAAAATACTTTGTGCGTGATTCCAGTGGGACTCTGTGCACACAAAAATACCGTGATGTAGGATTGTATGAAGCTGAGGATTTGTCTTGAGTTTAACAGGGAACAAAAAGCTTAGAAATATAGCAGCTCAGACAGAGAGCGATGCTCTCTAGAAACACAGTGAGGCATTAAATATTAAAGACAATTAATTAAGGTAAAGAAAGCATTTAAGTAAAGGAACAAAAGCCACTCTACTTGCATCTCTTACTCACTGTGTCTAGAAAGAAGTATTTAATTTAGTAGATCAAGCCTCACCAAACTGACCTGCCTTGGACTCTTTCTATATGATCCCTAGCACTAACCTCCCATCCCACCCAAATGCACGTGGAGGGATCCTATGGCAGGAGCAGGATGATTTCTTCTGCTCACGTTGAGTTCTCCTTCCCAAGTTGCCAATCAGCTAAAAGGTGTTATTGAAGTCATACTATTCTTTCTATCATCTATTATTACTCTCACTCATCATTTAATTTTTCATGAAGAAACCAGTCAGAAAGGTCATCATGTTTTCCTTCCAAAAAAACCCAAACAAACAAACAAAAACAAAAACAACCCCCCCAAAACCAACCAACTAAACAAAAAAGAAAACCCACTCCAAAAATCTCAACAAAAAACAAACCATGCCAAAACTTACAACACTGTGATGTTCAGACCAGCTTTTCGATTCCCCCCAATCCCCCGTCACCAAAAAACAATGCAAAGCCTTGCACTGGATCTGGCTGAGGCAGAGATAATTTTCTTCACAGCAGCCCCTACGGTGCTGTACTTGTGCCCAAAACATCACTGATATCACACCAGTGTTTTATCTATTTCTGACAAACACACAGCACTGATTAGATGATTCATTAGATTCACAGCGTCAAGGCTTCCTCTGTTTCTCATTCCGCCCCCAGAAGAAGTAGGTAGGACACGAGCAGGGGTTTGGGAGAGGATGCAGATGGACAGCTGACCCACAGAAAGATATCCCATACGGTGTAATATCACACTCAACCATAAAACTGCAGGGTGGTTTCTCCAAAGAAGTTGTTACTTGTTGACTGACTGGTTATTGGTCTGCCGATAGCGAGTGATTATATTTACATCACTTGTGTTTTGCTGGGTTTTTTTCTTCACTTATTAAACTGCCACTATCTCAACACGTAAGTTTTCTTACTTCTTGCCCTCCCAATTCTCTCCCCCATCCTGCTGAGAGGGAAGGAGTAAGAACATGGATTGGGGTTCACCTGTCAGCCAGATTCAACCCACAGACTTTGATTCTCCAGTCTTAATCCAGGGGTCCCAAATTAGATCCCTCACTGGAACATCCTCTATAATATGACAGCTCTCAGGCATGTCTCCCTAGGACACAGTGCTTTATAAGAAGTACAGCTTTCCTTTGAACTGGGTCTATTTTTCACCACAATAAACATGGTAATTTCCATTTAGCAGTTCATTATATACTTAGTAGGCAAGTTGGAACTTAAAATATCACTTTAAATAAGGACTGCATTTTTGCTCTTTAGTTTTATTAAATAATTTATTCTAACAATAGTTTTATTTAATAATTTATTATTATAAAGAGCTCACAGTAAGAGTTAACGTCCTGCCAAAAGGGTAACACAACAGGGTATAAGGGATCCTGGCTGTTTCCAAGATGCATTAGTGATAACTTCTTGTCACCTTCTTGGGGAAGGAGTGGATGGGAGGAGATGCCCCTCTGAATCATCCTTGCAAATGAGGAAGGACTCTTCAGGAATGAGAGGGTTGAAGGCAGCCTTGGCTGCAGTGACCATGAAATTGTGAAGCCGAGGGTTCTGATGGGAAGGAAAAGAGCAAATTGCAGGATCACAACCCAACAGACTTTGGCTCTTTCAGATATCTACTTGGCAGAATCCCATGGGATACTTTCCTGGATGGGGAGAAGGGGAGGAAAAACAGGAAAAAAAAAAACCTGACTGATTTTCAATCTCCCTCAATGTGTGAAAAACAAAAGCTACAGCAGGTCTGTATGGATGAACAAAGAGCTCCCAAAGAAATGAAATTATAAAAAAGAAACTAGGACTGATGGCCTAGGAGGAATTTAGAGACTCTCTGAGCATGCAAGAGTGGGATCCTAAAACTGAATTTGTCAACGGATCAAGGAAGGTGACTCTTTCCCTCTGCTCAACAATGCCAGGACACACATGGAATTCTGGGGCCAGCTCTCATTCCCAGGATGAGAGACATGGATGGCCTTACTGGTATAAGTCTGATGAAGGGCCACAAAGATGACTAAGGGACTGAAGTGTCTGTCATGTGTCCCCTGGAGGTGTGTGAGAGGCATCTGGATCTGGTGAAATGGTTTTAGGGGGTAGTGTGGTAGTGCTGCGTTGATGGTTGGACTGGATGGTTTTAAAGATCTCTTCCAGCCTTGAGGATTCTATGGATAGAGGCTGAGAGAGCTGGGACTGTTCAGCCTGGAGAAGGCTCCAGGAATCTTATCAGCCTGTAAGAGACTTGCCTGTGACAAAAAGGAGTAAAGATGGAGCTGCATTCATTGATGTCCAGTAAAACAAAGCAATAGGCACCAACTGAAACATAGAAAAACCTGTTTAACAATTTAGCAATTTATTCTGACTCTTCTGAGCAAGAGGGCTGCACCAGACAGGTTGCAGAGAAACTCATAATAATACAGATATAGTCAATCTGACAGGGAATCTCATTACCATGCATTAGAAATCAGTGTAAAAAACAAGTGTGAGGGAAAATAATGTAACAAAAGAGACAAACTGAAATTGGAGAGAAAAAATCTCTACCACACAATGACAGACTTCACACTCAGGACATCTTGGTTCCAGCCTTGCCTAGTTTTCTGCCTTTAGTTAGCTTCTTAAAATGAAAAAGTGTTAACAAAAAATCCTCACCCTAGACAACCCCACATTTACCAAGGAATGCATGAACCCTCACTCCAGGCTTGTGCTTCAATTCAAGCAGGACAATTGGTCTTCCAGACCTCAAGAGCATAGTTCAATTGTTGAGCAGCTCAGTAAAATAAATCAGCCATGTCAGACAAGACATACTATGAAAAAGGAGCTTCTAGAGATATCCTGTATGGTACGGATTGTCAGGCCTGGTTTTCTCCTGAAATCTTGTAAATAGAAAATAGAGACATCTGTCTGCTCATTTTGTTGCTCTTCCCAAATGTCTGGGTTGGTTTATATTTTCCTACCTCCACATTGCTGGCTGAGGAACTTGAGACTCTATGCTTCTTCTGAAGCCAGCTAACCCCAAAGTAACTTGGTAGTACTGCAACAGGCAAACCCCTCTGAGGACTTAGGCATCAGGTACAGATACTCCCTAGGGAGAAAAAAGACATTATTCTAGCTGCCAGTTCTGTCCTTACATGAATTTAGGGAGAATCTTTTAAACATAACCATTGGGATAATCCTATTGTTATTATGATTCAGAAATGGGCTTAAAATCTTCATGCAGTCTATTTAAGAAGTCAAATGTAGCCACATATTTCCTTCATTCTAGATGCAGCTGCCATTAAAAAAAAAAAAAAAAAAAAAAGAGTTTTAAAGGAACTTTCAGCCTGTGTTTAATTAGTGGCTTTACCTAGTAGTACAAAGGAAAAAGTATGTTCATCACTGTATTTTGTTTCACTTCCACTCAACATGTATTTTGGAACTTCTCATTTCAGGACAAAGTCAAGCTTTAAGGTCCATCTTCTCCCTTTATCTGTACAGTTGCTAATAGCCAGAAGATGCTGTAAGTTATCAGCTATTTAGCCACAATTCCAACTTCACAGTCATACCAGGAGATATACTCCAGAAGTGAATCTCTTCAAAATTTCTGTAATAGTCAGTTTTAACCAAGAGTAATTCTATTAATTTACCTTTTCATGTTTCTCCAGATTATTAAATCCAACAATTAACTTACCACCTAAAGGGGTGTTTCGCCCTCCTGGCTGAATTAGGCCATTACACGAGAAGGCTCCAGCAAAGAAACCCACGTCCTCCGCAAAACAGGCAGCCTGGAGGTTTGAGAGATTATACTGAATGAGTCATCACAAAAGATTTACTTCTGGCCGACTGTTTCAATAAATAATAATGCTTCCTCCAGACAAAACTACCCAGAAAGTGGCACCTAGCCTCTATTTCTTATTCTCCTCCCAATGACAGGCCCTAGCAAGCAACACCACCAGGCATTGCTGCCAAGGGCTAGTAAATACCAGGATTTATAAACAGCAGTGAGAAGGAGCTGTAATGAGATCAGTGTCGAGGATTGCAGCAAATGGCCTATAAAGCAATTTTTAAATGGGATTTCCTGCAACAAAAGCCAGCTCCCAATAACCTTTTCCAATAATACGAGGTGAAAAAGATTGGATTTGATTTATAATACCCTATACTAAGTCGAGGACAGACAGCTTTGTGCTCTCCATACAGGCAACTGCTCGGGAGATTTGTTAATCTCTCATCAGGAAATAAAATCCTAAAATAAATCTATACAGGTACACCCAGCTCCAAATTACCCTGCCAGAAGAATCCAGCACTGTGCAATTGAGAAAGAATGACTGGTCCCATCATTATTTGCTGTTATTACATGAAATATTAGATAGAATCGAGGAAAGGAGAGCAAGCTGTGAGCACAGCCATGTTTGTTTCCCTTTCCCTATTCCATTTCAGAGGTAGACCTCAAGGGAAAACAAAAAAAAAAAAAAACAAAACCCAAAAAACACCCAAACCACAAGACTAATAAACTTCGTGAAACCTAGCTGAACTAGATGTGTTTTGTTCAAAAATTTCAAGGCACTAAACGTCCCTACCTAGTGTTAGGCAAGAGAGTTCTTACCTGGAAAAGCCCCTTAATTTTTCAGGGCCGGTCTCTTCCCTCCTCCCGCAAACCCAGTCTTAAAAGCTAAATCTTTGGTACATTACCGAAAGAGCTGGAACACGGAGGCACCGCCACCGCCTGGGCGCAGCTCGGCGCAGAGAGAAGGAGCCCTGACCGCAGCCCGCCCGGCTCCGGGCAAACCGGGGCATCTTCCTGATGTATAGAAAAGAAACGAACAGCCCTAGAGCCCGAGATGCCTGCCTCCCTCCCACCCGGGTACAGCGCTGCCCTGGAGGCGTCCAGATCCTTTGCGCTCTATTTTCAGAGCTGCTCGCCCCGCACAGCTGCGCGTCTCTGCACAGAGTGCAGCTGCCGCTTGGTCCCGTCTTTTTACAGTTGCATTCATGCTAAAACCAAAATTCAAACTCTTTCAAATATTTCTTTTTTTTCCTTTTAGTTTAGGAGAGGGCATCTTAGCAGAGGAAGTGCCTTTTTAGGTACATCTGGACGTGATTTTCCAGGGCCGCGTTCCCATGAGCCTGTAGTTAAAAATAAATCAAAGACAGGGAACTGGGAGAAGGGAGTTTTTCTTATTTCGTCGCTGCCCAGGAGGTTTTCTGGTCGTTAAACTGAATTTATAACACTTGGGAATTTCTTTCCACGTGGGGGCTATTAGCGCTGTATTTAAATGCTATTAGCGCGGGGTTAGTCATTGTTAATGGTGATTCCTATTTAAAACTACGTGTGACTTCACAAACGTTTACGTTATTATAGCCTGCTTCCTCTAAAAGAGGAAAGGTGTTCTTAGGAAAAATAGCACTCCTTGCAGCAGAGCTTCTTCTTGCTGAGGTGCTGTCCGATAGTTATATGAAAGTGTAAATCGCAGTAGAGCTTTAATTGCAAGCATTAAAAGACGATTTATTACTATTATTATTTTAAGAAAAACGAGTGCCTGACTTGTACCTACCAGTAGGAAAATTTCAGGAAGGTTACGAAGTAGGACTCAGCATCGCTGCCGACAGTACACCTTAATGTTACTTAGCAAGTGAACTAACCACAAAGGCAAACAGAAGCGTCAGTTGTCCATCCTACCTGGGCCCCTCTTACCAACCCCCTTCACTCGCGCGTGTGTGTGTGTGTGTGTTGTTTGCTTGGTTTTACTTTTTCTTACTTGAACATTCGAGCGGCGTTTTTCCAAGAGCTGCGTGGAACCTGCCGCCGCCACCGGGGATGGGGAGACCCGAAAAAAAAAAAAAAAATCCTGTTTTATCCACCTACAAACTTTTATCCACTGGTCCTCTGCCTGCCCACCCCTGGGAGGCTTAGGGCTTCCCAGGGCTTACTCTGGCTTTCCCTCGGGCCGGTCAAGACTGTCACTGGCCGTGACGGTCAGCGGGTTTTCCTTCACTCTTGGAAGGGGACACAGGTTGGCCTGAATCTCTTCTGGACACGTCCCTGGGTGCTCTCGATGAGCGCACACGGCACTTGACCGAGGGGTGGCTGCTGTTCGGTGAAAGAAAGAAAGGAAAGACATGGTTCACTCCTGGAAAACAGCCGGGAACGCTGGCTGAGCCAGGTTTTGCAAAGCGGGAGCGTTGCTGTTGCGCCGGGGTGCTGCAAGGAGCAGGGCTGGGCAGCAACTCCCCTTCACCCCCCACTCGGTAGCGAAAGAAGCCGCCCCTCTGCCTCATCCCTCCCTCCGAGCCTCCTGCTTGAGGCTGAACAGAATAGATGGGGCAGAAAGGGGGGTTGGAAGGGAACACATTTGCTCATTAAAAAAGCTTCAAAGGTGACAGAAGTCTGTCAATCCATTGATTCAAGCTCTCTGTTCCTCCGAGGGGAAGGGGGGAGGGTCCCCCACCGCCGAGTTCATCCAGGGATTCCCGCAGGTGACCCCGGCTGGATCCCAGCTCGCTGGAGGCTGCCATGGCTGCCGGGAACGATGCGGGAGCGAGGGCTGCAGCAGAGCTGCTGGGAACCCCCGGTTCTTCCCGAGACTGGGCGAAGAAGCAGCCCCGGCCACGGCTTGACAACTAATCGATCCGCTCCCATTAACCAAGGCTTCCAGGAAACGGTGTGAATCCTCCTGCTTCTCCTTTCGCAGCCAAACAAGAGATCAAATGCAAATAAAAGATTGCAAGCCAGCATGACGGTGTTGGTACCAAAGCAACAAATCAAAACTTTCCTCTACTCGTTTCAAGGTACCATGCCGAGAATTGCAATGTTGCAACCCCTTCCCCCTTCAAAAAAACCCAACCCCACCAATAAACGCCCCTCAAACCAAAAGAAAACAATCCCCCAAACAGCCCTAGATTTCAAAGGTGCCTAGGGACGAGCGGGCTCTCACGGAAGAATGTTTGTGTTGCATGTCAGTGCTACAAATGGTTTCACACACACACACAAATGTGAAGAGAAGCTGGCGAGGTCCCACTCGGCCCCACGGAAGAGCTTCAGTTACCTCCGCCTAGCCGCGCTCGACCAGCGGGTCACGTTTGTCTGCCCAGAGAACAGTAACAGCATCCCTGCTGGTGTGTCGAAAGTGACCAGAAGCCCTGTGACCACCTGCCTATTCTTTTTTCCAAAGAGAAATGAACAATTAATTTCGTACTTCTATTTATAATATTTTTCCCTTTCCCTTTCCCTTTCCCTTTCCCTTTCCCTTTCCCTTTCCCTTTCCCTTCCCTTCCCTTCCCTTCCCTTCCCTTCCCTTCCCTTCCCTTCCCTTCCCTTCCCTTCCCTTCCCTTCC
>JAWWEU010000125.1:65086558-65097053 GCA_035583155.1 Acropternis orthonyx
AACTTTCCCTTCCCAAACCTTCCCTTCCCAAACCTTCCCTTCCCTTCCCTTCCCAAACCTTCCCTTCCCTTCCCTTCCTCTCCTTCATCTACTTTCTCATTCTTTCGTTCTTTCCAGTCGTTGGCTCTGGCTTGAAGGAGATCTGATGTGATTAAACTCACAGGGCGTTGGAGGGCAGAGGTAAATTAAGCCAAAGCGACAGAAAAGATGAAAGAGGCTTGCTCGACTCGAGTGCCCGAGGACAGCTGCCCTCCGCCTTCCTCCCCTGGGTCACACAAGCTACCCGCCGCCTTTCCCGGGACCCTTCTCTTCATCCTGCCCCGGAGCTTCTTCTTCCGACGACACCAAAAAGGATTATATTTTTCTTGTATTTTTACCTACAGCCCTTCGCGGTGTGTGGAGAAACGCGCCCGGCCCAGAGCGCTGCCCGGCCCTGCCCGCACCGACTCTGATCACCTCCGACAAGCGGGGCAACCTCGTGGAGGTGATGGGATTCAGAGACAGAGGGAAAGGTGCGACTTGCGGGGGCTTCACGGCAGACAAAGCCCCTCAGAGGGGGTGTCTGCCCGCACAAAGGTCTGGCGGCGGCCGGGGGTCGGCCCCATCCCGGTGCTGCCGGTGCCTCGGGGCACCGGGACCCGCCACGGTGTTCTCCGCTCCCAGGTGGGAAAAGGCGGCCCGCGGCTCTGCCGGGGTCCTCCGCCTCACACACTGAGGAGAAAGGAAGATAGAGAGGGTCCCGATCCCTACGCTTTACCTGCAATGCAGACAGCGCTTAAACACAGCCTAAACCTTTCATCTTTCTGAGCTACGAAAGTAACGATAATAAAACCCCCACAACTAAATAAAAAGAGTAGAGACCTACTCCAATTTGAAATTCCTTATTGCAGAGCAAAGAGACAACGTCTTTACTTTTCTGTCCAACAGAACCTTTTAAATGTTAAAGATGTCCTGGACAACAATTAAGATGTTTTGAAATGCAGCGACGGAAGGAGACAAACAAATTCGATTGTAAATATTGGTAGATTCCTCTTTATCTTTCAGGGAATCAAAGAAAAACACAAAATGCAGGGACCAAGGAAGAGCTGAAATCCCGAGCTGCGAAAATCCCAGACATAAATAATTTCCAGGGTATTGACATGGCCATAAAAGTAATCTAAACAGAAGCGCCGCTGAATTTTAATGTGCCAGCCTGTTTAAAAGATATAGCAGCTTTAAAAATAGCTCGTGCTTTGCTCATTTTTCTAAAATAATGTATAAAGCACATAATGAGTTTTATTTATAACCATAACGAAATGCAGGTATCGAAATGGGAGAACAGCTTTAGCTAAAGATGCTGGGATGCAGGAGATCTAATATCAGCCCAAGCGAAATACATCAAAACCGCCGTGCAATGAAATACTGCGGACATTTATAGGATTAAAAATGCAAAATAAAACAAAGTACGCAGTTACTTCCCATCTTAACGATTATGTGTTTTGAGTGAGAAGAGATTGCACTTGTAGTGGTCAATTCCGTGTCAAAAAACTTACTTCAGAAAGTTGTGGAGCGCTGAGAAATTTGTATCGTGTCTTCACTGTGTTTTAAACCGAGATGTGATGTGTTGGAACGTAAATATGCGATATTTATTTTATTACAGTTAGAGAGAATTAATCAAGCAAATACAAAGCAGACTTAAATTCTTTAAACGGGAAAACAAGTGAGTCGGGTGTGGTGTTGTTCGTATATTGACTTAATTCTCTGCTGGATCTTTTCTCCAGAGAGTTGTCAACAGAAGAAAAAACCAAAACCAAAACCAAACCAAACCAAAACAAAAAATTAAAAAAAAAAAAATCAGGTGGATATTTCCCAGTGAGAAAGTCTTGGGAGAAAGACACAGAATTCTACCCCCGAGCCCTCACCCCTCCCCAAATGCAGGTTTTTTCTGGCTGGAGAACCATGAGTGATTTGCAGCTCACCCACAACTCACTCCCGGTGACTATTCCCTCCATGCCCGAGTACACTTAATTTGTAAATAAGTTTCAGGGCCCCTTTTCACAGAACCCAGTTGAGCAGGTAATTTGTTGTTAGTGTTTGTTTAAATGTTGTGAACCATGCACTCAAAAATAGGAAAACTATACACAAAAGAGGCAAACATGGGAACACAACTGGAAATTACTGAGTTATAAAAACGTCAAAGAAGAGCAATTTGCAAAGAGGCATCAGTAATTGTCTCCTACATTAACGGAAATGATTTGCCAAGCCCAACCCTTTTGTTCTCCCCAGGATGGACGGGCACTTCGCCATAGACCTCAATGGACTGGATCAGGACTTTTTATTAAGCTCTCAGACCAGGGGGTGCTCAGGACTCGGGGCCAGATCCTGCCTTGCAGACCTGCAGTCCTGGAGCAGGTTTTCAGAGGGAATCAGGTGGATTTACTGCGGTCTGCCTGGATGGGAAGGAGACATATACATCTGAGCCTCAGATTTGAAGGCATCTCCCAAGGATTCAAGAAAAGCAGCCTCGGCTGTCAATAGGAGCACCAAATGAAAAGCACAGATTGATGGGATGATCTCCAGCAGGCCTGGGAGTGACAAGCTGTGGCCCTGCTCATGCCAGCATATGGTGATGTGCTGTCATCAGGCTGAGTTGTCTGGAAGAGTCAAACTTCCCACCAACCCTAGGAGGCTTGAGCAAGTCCATCCCCTGCAGTTTATCTCTACCATCTCCCCCCAAATCACATTTCATAAGTGAATTCTCATCGTAAAACCAGTCTGACTTCTCATTCTGTGAAGAGCTGATTTCCGTGCTAGAACATGGGGGAGAAATCTTTTGCCTCACGTTCAGCTAGGCAGAAATGAAGCTTCCACAGATAGACTATGTCTCTGTGGAGTTATGTTTTGTTGCTTTCCCTATTCTGCCTTCTTTAGGACTCCCCAAACTTTGCAATTTATGTGGAAAGAGACAAGCTGAAATTCAGATCTTCAGACTCCTACTGCCTGAAGCTGCTCTCCTATCTTCAGCTTTCCCCCATCTCCCAAAAAACCACTTTTCTTGCATCTGCACAGTATAAAAAATAATCAAAAAAATTGGCCAAAGCGAGAGGCTAGAGCTGAATGGCTGCAGATGCCATGGCTGTAACCTGTCCTATTTATATGTTAAGCCAGCTTACATTCAGGGCTGGTTTCTAACTCTTCACATTTACATCTGCAGGGTTCTGCGCAGGCCCTTGCTCGTATTTTTTGAGAGGGAATTATTTGCACAGACTGGCTCGGTAAAGTGTATCTGATTAGGGCTACCAGAAAAGTTTTATCTCAGATTTGCTCGCTGTCCTGGGAAGCATAAAACCAATATCCACTCCAAAACATTGCACTGGGTAAAAAACACGTTATGAGTTTCAAAGCATTATGCTTGCTTAAAAGTAGAGCTACTTGTGGAACATGTTGCTGGTGAGAGGCACAGTAAAACTTGCATTAAAGCTGGGATTTTACTGAAGGCTCTGCCTGTGATTTCATTGCTGAAGATGCACCAACCACTTACAACTAACCAACAGAAGGATACAAGATAGCTCCAAGCACATTATTTTCAGAAAAGAATGGACATTTATCTCCTTAATTAAAAAAATTAAAAAGTAAAATAAAATTCCAAATTTCAGACATGAAGTTCTCTTTAATGACTGAATTAGAATCCGCTATGCTAAGTAACTAAAAAATCATAATATTCTATTGATTTCAGGTAGAAATTCCTTTCTTCCTTTTACCCTCTACCTCCCAGTGGATAATTTTTTAACTTAAAACCAAAAGTAATATTTTCCACTTATCCTACAAAGGATTCTTTTGTTAAGCTGATTTCTTGTATCCCATGAACAGTATTAGGCAACAAGATAATATGGATTTTCCTCACTGAGATCTACAAGATAGGATTAAAGAACTGTTCAGGGCCTGATCCTGTCCTTCTGCATTTTTCAGACTGTTCTGCCTGGTACTGAGGAGCTGAGAGGCCAGTGAGTCTCCACGGATCAAATTCCAGCTCAGAATCTCTGAGAAACAGCCACTTTGCAGCCATCCCCAAGGCGAGCATCGCTAAGCCACCTCGGCCAAGCAGGGTGCCAGAACCCAAACTTCACCTGGAAACACCAAGATTATTCCGAGCTCTGCTCAGAAGAAAAGTGACATTAATTTGCTTTGATATGTGCTGTTATTTTGCTTAGGGAATTCATGGAAATCTGAATTTTGACATCCTTCACATATGCTGCCCTTTCCTTCAAGCTTTTCATCAGTGCCAGCAGGATGGTCTGAAGAAAACCGCAGCACTCAAACAGTCTCAATAATCATATCATACAGAGAAAATCCAAAACTGGGCTGGCAGTTTTCAAGTTTGGCTTTTGATATTTGCTAAAATCAACCTTACACAGGATCACAAGTGTGTTAGGCCAGGATTAGGTGTTAGTGGGACTAGCTGAGGCATAAAGAAAGCTGACCTTGGCCGCTGTGCAGATGCTTTAAGAAGAAGAAACCCCGGGCGGAATGGATATGGAGACTAAGTTTGCTTGACATTTCCCATTTTTTGACACTGCTATGACCTGATGCTTAGAACTTTGGTCTGAATCTTACTTGACACAAAGGGAAAGGAATATTTTTGGCAAGGAAAACAGAATGTGTTTGATATTGTTATAAAGTGTGAGGATTACTGCAAATGAAGTAACTACATCTTCTGGGCAGATCCTGCAGTTGTGAGGTAGCTCCCAGAAATATTTCAGAAATAACAACAATAATTGTAACTATGAGAATAAATTACAGTGGCAAAACTGTCACTACCAGCACTACTAGGACCCTCATGTTTGCACTTGATTGGCAGCAGCCAGGCTGCTATCACACTCTGAAAAACATTCAACAGGTAAGAAAAACAAACATGTGCAAGAAAGAATTATCCTGAAAGCTATTCTGAAGAATAAAATCATTCTTTTTTGCACCACAATGTAATTATAAGTCAAAGCTTTGTAAGGAAGAAAACGGTGTTAAGGGATTTAGATCCCATTTATATACAATGTCTGTCTTAGCTCCTTTAGATAAATTTGAAAATTGTGCTGTAAACCTTAAAACAATACCTTGATTGGCCAAATACATCAATAAGAAAAGGCCCCTAATTTGAGGAAGGATTTCCAGTTCTATATCAATCTGCCATTGATTTGTGAAGGCAGGATTTAATCCTTCCCAGTGTGCTTCTATTTTTACTTTTAGATACGTTACTGAGTGCGTCTGTTGCATTTAATGCACTGACAGTGTTAGGTACTTTCAACATTCTTTTGTTTCTCTGAAAATACAACCATATACTGTTGTTAAAAAGTCTAGGTGAATTTAAACCTTCTTTTAAAAGAAAATTTTATGACCTCTCACTGGATTTTTATGAGTGGAGGGAAAAATAAACCTCTGTGTGTGTGCATGAGTGAGTAGGATGAGACCAGACATGGTCTGTAGATTGTTTGCTCAACAGGATTTTATTTACTTAGAGTTGTTTAAATTTGGAATTGTAATTTACACTCACCAATTGGCATAACTGATAAATCCACTTATTTCCCCCCCACACCCTTTTTTTTTTTTTTTTTTATACCCCCTCAGAAAGCTAGTTTCTTTTCTCATCAGGCTTGTTAAGGTTCATTTTTTGATCTACCAGTTTTCCCTGTAGTGACACCAACTGAATAGAGCTGACAAAAGGAATTTCAACAAGATTGAGAGATTTTTTAGGAGTTTTGCTACTATTGCTATAATCCTCTCACAACCAGAAGCATCTACTGATGAGTCAAAACATGTCATGCCTCCTACCTTGTCTCCTGATCAGGAGTAAATATGCACATATTGCTGCCCTTCAATTAGAGACTTGTCATCTGCAGTGATAGAGCTATATTTGCAAGGTGTCTGCATTAGGCTGCCCTAGGTCTGTCTCTATGACAATCTATAACTTCCCTTTACATGAAGCTCTGACATTTTAGTTTGTAGAAGGTTGACATGAGATGATTATTAGGTACCAGAAACAAACTGGGGTGTGCTATATGGTCTATCTCATAGTAATGTGAACCTTCCTTTTGTTTTGATGTAAGTAATACATATATGAAGCATGGCTCCTGAATGTGTTTTCAGGAGTACTTCTGTTTTTTTGTTAAGCACATCCTTAATTTTATTGTCTAAAGATTTGCCTTTCCACTCTTAATTAACAGTTTTAGAAACTCTAGCCAAGACTATAACTAGTTATTCCTTATTTAGCACGGTCCTAGCTAGCAAAGTCTCAAATTTAAGAAGTGCAATCCAGAGCTGTAAGATGGGTGACACAATTTTCCTGTACAACACCCTCAGTTATGTCTTCGTCTCACCTAGTTCTAGGGTGTCTCTGAGCAGGACATTGAAATCTTGTGCTTGTGAACTACTTTCAGTATTTTCAAAGTACTTTCTGAAATATACTTGTATTAAGCTTAACAAGGATACTTGAGTATGTGAAATGCAGGGACTGGGAGGTTCCTGTGTAATCTGCCCTCATATGGGAGTCACTCTGGATACGCAAAAGTCTGTCTTGAACTTTCATATATCTTATTTAATAAATATTTTCTGAGGTAAGGCAGTATTCAAGCAGTGTGTATGCACCATGGGTTTATTAAAGTGGCATAATTCTGTATGTTGGTCCCTCTTTCTTCCTGATGCCCCATTTTTCTTCTTGACTATGGCAGAACACTGAAACGACTCTTTCAAAGATTTATGCAAAGTGACTCATGGTGCCTTTGCAGATGGTGATAACTGAGTGAGAGTCTAGCGCTGTCTATGTGTACACATGTAGATACAGCATTATTTATTTATTTATTCTTCAATGTTGAATTTGCCATCTTTTGTCCATTTTGTATCAAAAGATACTTCTGAAAGGTTTCATAAATGATTTTAATTCTGAGCACTCCAGACAATTCTGTATCATTAAAAAAACCTGTTACCTCACTACTCACCTTCTTTCCAGACCGTTCACAAATATGTTGAACATCTGGATGCCTGTGGGATTTCATTAGCAATTACCTTCGACCATTTATCACCACTTTTTGTTACAAATCTTTTGAGCAGTTATTAATCCACAGGAGGATCTTCCCTCTTATCCCATTAAATCCTATCTACTTTAAATGATTCTGATAACCGACCTCATCAAAAGCTTTTTAGAAATCTAAGAACATTGCATCAAGTATGTGACCTTTATCCAAAGGCATATTTTCTGCTTTGAAGAACTTTACTACACTAGGAAACATAACTTCTCCCTATGAAAGCCATTTCAACTCTATTTCTAGCAATGCTTGAGAGAGAAGTCAGACATACTCATCTCTGGTTCTCCAGACGTGCAACAGATCCTTTAAAAACTGGATGTTGCATGAACCTCTCTCCATTCCTCTGATCATGACACTGATTTTAATAATGGATTTAGGAATTTCAAATCTACATTTGATAGGGACTTCCTGGGGGACATTTTCTGTCCTAGAGATTTGCCACAATTTATTGTATTGACCCATTCTGTAATTTCTGCTGGTTCTGGGAAGAACGCACACCTTATGGTTAGGAATCCATATGCAAGGGAAAAAATGTGGTTTGAATTTCCTCAAGCAGTTGAAGGAATGGGATGTGGACCTCTTTCTTCCAGCATGGGAGCATTAATCCCTAAGAACTACCAGTGTGTGTATGCTACATTTTGTGTTCTGCTGATCTTACTAGATCAAACTCTTTTTGAGGTGGTTAGGCTGAGAAATGGCGATTTTACAGCTTTGGCATAAGCTAAAAAAGTCAGTCCGTTGAAGGCTGAGATGAGTCTGACTGAGCACAGAGGCGGAAGCTCAGCTCTTTAGGGACTTCGATGTTAAGAGTGAGGTGTCTGTAGAATTCAGGAGCTGTGCACTTGAGTTCTGCTTGTGTTATTCACATACCTGCTGTTTTATTTCTATACCTACAGTCACCAAAGAGGAGTGAACTTATTACGTGCAAAGACTTTACTTTTGTTTTTTCTAATAGAAAAATCATTCTGTAAGGATGTGCTTCGGTAAAGCCCATGAAAGTGGAGTAATAAAATTTTCATCATTAATATACTACTTAAATACATCTCATACCTGAAACTTTACTGTTACAGAGAAAGACATTAGTCACTCATTTCTGCAAGGGTTCATGCCAGACTCTTGTTGAAATCTGGATTTACAGTGCTTCAGTACCATGTATAAATAAAAGCAGCAGAACATCCTGGCTTTGAGACATGGAGAAGTGTCCAGATGTTTTGGATTATGTAAAAGAAACGTATAGTTGTTGTCAGACTGGGCAAACAGCAACATCCAAAATGCATTCAAACCAATAAAAGGTGAAGAAATAGAACAGGTACACCCAGTTCTGAAGCTGCAAAGCAGTATCACTGTCTACCCTACAGCATGGTACATACTAAAATCAAATCCCATGCCTCTGTTATATGGACTTTTGTAATAATTCCTATCTACGTGTAACCAGGTAGTGAGGCAAATATTTTTTTGTCCGTAAATGTTTTATTTGGTTTCTTAAGAAGCAATATTCAAGGTTATATTCAGAAGCTGCCTACTGCAGATACAAGTTGTTTAAAAAAATAGAAGTCACAGTGTCATCTGCAATTTTACTTGAGAGGCACTATGGACCAGTGTGTGTACAAACCAGCCAGACGGTGAATCCCGCTGGGACCTTCGTGGAGTGACACGCCTGCCTGCTGCACAATTCCCATTTTGCTCTCTACTTTTGTCAGCCCAATGCAGATGGACAACTTCTACATTTTGCAAGTGTGCAAATGGTTGCAGACCACTGAAGGTGACATTGTCAAATGTATTATTTCACTCTTGATCTTAATGTACATGTAAGAGTGTCTCTTTACATGTATGCTTTAAAGAGCTTAATCTAAGAGGCAGCCCGTAACAACAGCTTTCATGGTCTTTTGCTACTACTGTTTAGTAGTTTTACTAACCATGGTCTGTGTAATGATCTAATAAGACACTATTATATTTTCTGATAAAGAATCAGGACACATTTGCAGTAATGGGTGTTAATATCAAAGATTGTGACCCAGGTTTTTAAAAGCAGCCAGAATAATTCACCACCACATAAATTCTACTCGGTTTCCTCAGGAATTAAGATATAATTTCTTTCATAACAATTTTACGGATTTTTGCCTCTGCCCTCCAAGCCTGAATGACTGACCTTTTCCCATGAAGCACTGAAGCAGGGAAAATTACTTCATGTCATCCAGTTCATGAAGTTCACAATAGGCCCATGTAGGCATGGTTTCTCAGAGCATTATGACTTAACATAGGGAAAGGTGACATCAGGGGGTGAGGTGAGGATGCTGACAAAGGGAAGAGAAGTTCTATGACTAGTAGCAGGATTTTTATTGTCATCATAATAAATCCTTCTCAGAGGAAATACAAACACCATAACTGCAGACGTCTGTGTTTCTGTCCTGTCTTAATCCCAAAACCTAAAAGGAGGGGATCTAGTGGGTACTTTATACATGTGGTGAAGTCCTAACAGTTGCTAAAAAACACGGAGAGTCTCAAAATGTCAACACTTCACAGCTTCCTTTCTGAACAGAATGAATCCCATGCTGGGTGGATTTACCTTGCACTGAATTGATCATTGATGCACAGAAATAGGATAGATCCAAAGCAAGAACAAAAGCAAGCGAGGGCCTGAAGAGCTGAGAAGAACAGAAATGGCAGCACCATAATTTTGCCAAGGAAAATAAAATAATAGTGCTTGAAAAGATTGACTCAGACTAGGATTGCAGTGTAATACAGTGCAGTGTGGGGTTGTTGTACTGTGGAGAGAGACGGGAAAATGCCCATGTGACTGCAGAACTCCCTGAATTGGTGCTGCATCCCCCCTGTGGTGTAAGATGTGTGCGGAGAGGTAACTGTGCAGAAACCCACGTAAATATTAGGGAAAACGATGTATTGATGGCTCTCCTTAAATCAGTAGGACTTTGATTCCATGCAACACAAAATCATAGAAACCCATGTGTAAAGACAGAACTTTGTTCACCTCCTCTCCTAAACCATAGGCAGAATGTTTTTTTGTGAATAAGATTCTGTGGAACAAAAGTACTCAGATGTTACTCATAAAAAGCCCCTTCTGCTTTGCATATGTGGCTTAATTTCAGTTTGACACACTGTAAAATACAAATCCAGATAGAACATTTATGCACTGTGGAAATGCCACCTCAAATTTTACAGTAAATAATGGAAATCTAACTGTGTGCAAACCCCTGAAACTAATGCTCACATACTGGTGTTTGCATCAGTAGGTTTGTGTGCTATGGAGGAAGGTGGAAGATGTTTTTCTGTATGATTCTAGAAAGGTCGAGTCAGCTCAATACTAAGCTGCAGAGGCAACAGGGAAGTAAGCTGAAACAATAAACCAAAGAGAGAAAGAAAGAAAGAAAGAAAGAAAGAAAGAAAGAAAGAAAGAAAGAAAGAAAGAAAGAAAGAAAGAAAGA
>JAWWEU010000125.1:65097153-65252172 GCA_035583155.1 Acropternis orthonyx
GGGGGGGGGGGGGACGCGCCCCCGAGCCCGGGCTGGCCGGGGCGGAACACGGCGGCGGCGGGCAGGGGGGCGAGCGCGGCCCCGGGGGCGGCAGGCGCGGCGCGGCGCGGCACGGCGGGGCCGGGGGCGGGCGGCGCTGCCCCGGGCACAGCGCGGCGGCGGCGCGGGCGTTCAGCCCAGCAGCCCCCGCTGCCCCGCTCCGCTCCGGGCCGTGTCGGCGGCGGGGCCGGCGGCCGCAACCGGTACCGGGGCCGTGCCGGAGCCCGCCGGCCGCGCCGCCGCACGGACAGGTTCGCCCCGCTCCCCGTGACGTCACAAAGGGCCGGGCCTGCGCGCCGCGCAGTGCTAGCGCCCCCCCCCCAGCCCCTCGTGACGTCACAGCCGGGGCGGGGGCGGGGGAGCCCCCGGGGCAGCGCCGCGGGCAGGGCAGGGCAGGGCAAGGCAGGGCAGGGCAAGGCAGGGCAGGGCAAGGCAGGGCAGGGGGCGCGGAGCGGGGGCGGCCCCGCACCGGGGGGCGGCCTCCACCGGCTCACCTGGCCCGGCCCGCCCCGCCGGGCAGGGAGGGAGGCGGCAGGAGAGCGCCGGTCACGGCGCCCTGTGGCGACACGCGTGGCGGCACGTCTGCTCCTGCCCGTGACCTTCGGGCGCTACGGCGGCAACCTCCTCCTCCTCCTCTTCCTCCTGCTGGGCTGTGCCAGCACGGGCTTCGCCTGCCCCCGCGGCAGTGTTCCCGGTGCCGGGCCCCGCTGCCCGCCCGGCCCCGCGCGGTGTCCCCGCTCTCCCCGCAGCCCGCGGGCTGTCCGAGAGTCACAGTCACTGAAAGGTCTGGGTTGGGAGGGAGCCCGGAATATCATCCATCCCCAGCCCCCCCCTGCCCCGGGCAGGGACACCGTGCTGCTCAGGGCCACATCCAGCCTGGCCCTAACCTGGCCCTGCGGTGTCGGGAGCGGAGCCCGGTCAGCCCTGCTGCTGCTGCTGCTGCTGTGTCTCCTTTTCGGCATTTGCCAGCTGAATTCCGAAAACGAAAAGGTAGTGAGAACAATGGAGTTAAAGCCTGTGTGTTGTGGGCTGCTGCTCTGGGGCTCGGCTCCCCGCTCCCTAAGTCGTCACGATTCAAAGTTCTCTTAAACTTTTAGGACCGGTATCTTTTTTGACTGGTAACCCAGGAATGAGGAAATCCGTGTATGCATCTTTTTTTCCTGCGGTTTAAAAACGCTATCACTTAATTTTTAAAAGAACCATGGGTGACTCATGCAACTCTTTCTTCTCACTTTACCCTCCTCCTTCTCAAACATCTTTACATATCAAATATTGCCTTTTGGCTCAAGCCTCAGAAAGCTGACAGCTTTGTAAAGCATCCGCCGAGAGGCCAGACTGCGTTCAGTATGCGCTTGGAATTAATAGTTCTTAAATGAAAAGCTTTGAAGTCGTAAGCGTAATTTCACAGGTGCGTTTTTCTGCCCGTTTTTGTGATTCCAGATAGCAAATCTTCTGTTCTTGCTGGCTTAGGTCTCAGAGTATCAGACCTGGATTACTGCCTTGAAATACCTGCATGCTTCTGCCACCGTAGCAGATGGCGAAATATAATTAAGGCGTAATGTCACTATCGTCGCCTTGTGTGTTTTGTTTCCTTGTCCTTGCATAAGTAAAAGTGCTGTAGTCTGCCATGAGGTGACACGCTTCACCTGCGGATGGCCTGGTAAGCCTCTCAGACAGAGGGCCAGCAAGGCCTTGCCAGGATTAGCATGCTGCAGGCATCTGAGGAGAGCTCCTGTGAGCGCTGCGGCCTCTGAAACAATACTTTCCATTTGGGTGTGCTTGCAGCAGGCTCAGGGAGTTTCGGGGCACACCGTGACCGTGCAACACCACCACCTCCTCCTGCATCAGGGATGTTTGTGCAGGGGCCTGACTCTGGGCTCTCCAGCCCTTCAGCCAGACTCTCCTGCCTTTTTTTTTTTTTTAACCTGGGAGTTTCCTCGTTTCTCTCCCCCAGCCCCACAAGTGGTGACAGGCTTTAAGTTTGACCATTTCCTACAAGAAATAATGTAAATATGCTGTTGGCAGCAGAGGTAGTATTCACTGTACTGTTACATCTTATTTCACATAGCCTTCTGGGGCTTTCTTGTGTTAGGTCTCTTTCAGGCCTGCAGTAACAATTCCAGCAGCATAGCACACTCAAGTCTTATTTTTTCCCCCCCTGCACGTAAAACTTTAGTTAAGGATGCTAGCTGCACTTGAGAGCTGTGTTTGGGTTCTTCTTAACCTTCTCCTGGTCTCTCGAGACTACAACAACATTACATTGTAAGTGGCTATAGGATGGCGCATAAATAGAAACTAGTAATTAAAATACTTGTTTTCTTTGAACGAGTATTTTCTATCAACAAATGCTTTGCTGTGAGATACTAATGGGCTCCTGCTCACTCTGATGGACTGCAAGCCAGGAATCTCTGTAATCTGCTGTCCAGAGTGAATTACAATGAATGAAGGCTCCTGTGAAGAGTTTCTAATGTTCATTAAGCACTTTCACCTTCTCTTATGAGGCCTACTAAGCCAGCATTAAGAACATATTACCCCTTCCTTTTCTGTAGATGTAAAGTAACAGTTGATGTTATGCGTATGCTAAAGTGTGGTATAAGCTTCAGCTGATCCAGTAAGGCAGTAGCATTCCCTCCATTTTATTGTTTGATGAAAAAGAAAGAAGTCTAAATTACTTGCCTGGAGCTACATGCTGTAACAGCGGCAGAGTTGGAACTAATCTGTATTTCTGCTGCCTTGTCCAATATTCTATCCTGTGGTTTACAGGCTCTTGCTACAAGGCATGGCATCTGCATTATAGGGACTACTTTATGCAGTTTCAACTTTCTTAACAATTTCTCCCCTCCCCAGTTATGGTCTGGACTGTTAGATTGATATTCTATTTTTAGCATAATAATGACGAAACAAAAGAGGCATTTCATAATGGATACTTCTTTTGAGTGATTATCATACCCTGCCGCTGATAGAGACCAGTTGATACTGTGATGACTCAGCTGTAGGAGTATTACATAAAGTAGGTCAATTTTTAAATCAGAGTTGGAAGGTAAAGAGACTCCACGTTTAAAATTTATGTTTTGTTTATGCATATTACTGCTATTTCCTGGTTTGAACATACCTGAAAGTTCTTGAGGAGGAGGGAAATGTTTTTTGAGGGTTGATTTGGGGATTGTTTTTGGCCATTTTTATTGTATAGTGGCTGAATTCAATCAACTTGAACTTGACAGAGGGGAAAGACCAGCTGCTTTCATTTCTAAAGTTTCCAGTTTGCAGCAGTCAAGTGAAAGGGAGGCTTTAAAGGTAATTTTAAAGTAGGGGAAGGAAAAGCAGAAACACGTTTATTGTTTTTTATTACAAGCACTCAGCTTTTGTGTGATGTAGCAGATGTGGTATTTGCAGAGGAATACATGCTTCTTCGAAATCCAAATTTGCATTTAAAACATTTTGGTTTCCCCCCCCCCTAGTCCTTTGCCTGGCTTTCTTCCCAACTATAAATGTAAACCAAGTGTAAATGATGCATTGTTTGCCTTAGTGGGCAGACAGTCTGAAAACAATAGTGCTGATGGATTTGACTGCCTCTGTGTAAGATTAACGGGACATTAACATTCACGTCTAATAATGCAAATTTCAGTGTTGCCAAACCTGAACTTCCCTTAAGTGTTTCCTGATGCTGATGGCCCCAAATGTCCCTGCACTACAGGCCACAACTTCAGCTGCCAGTTTTTAACCTGTTGTTCGGACTTTAGAGAAAGGGATAAAAGGTACCTGGAATCATCCAAGTGAATGATGGAGTATGGTGCACATACACTTTTTAAACTTAACTACCATTTTTTATTTAAAGCATTTTTAAGTGGTAGGAAGCCACCAGGAAACTTAAAAGCTTCAAGTCGCTTGTAAAATTCAGGTCGTGTATGTGAGGATTACTTGGCACTGAATTTCAGATACAGGAACTAATATGCTTGCCAAAATGTATTTGGTGTTCTCTTAGATCTTTGATGGGTTGGTTGTTTTGCTGGCTCATTACTTCTGGGAATATTGGATGCGATGCTTTTGGTTTTTAACAGGCAGGTTTTATTTGGGAACTCTTGGTTTTCATTTGGAGGGGCGGGTTTATTTCAGTCAGTCACAAAAACGTTTCCTCAGTGAAGCAAGGGGAAAAAAGGCTCGGGTGGAAACCGTGGTTCCACTGGTGCACAGAGGGGAAGGGCGGAATTGAAGCTGCTTCAGCATTTCTGCAGCAAATGTCTCATCCCGGACTGATGCGTCAGAAACAATATCCCCTGTTTTTATCTGGGAGGTAAAGCCTTCCTTTAGTCGTGCATAAAAAATGGGATTGTGATTAAAAATATGCATTGAAAACAAAATGAGAAACCCAAACTGAGGTCTCCATGCACCTTCTGTGTCTAGGCCAGGCCTATGTAGTTAGAACAGTTTCTGCTCAGGTTTAGGATTGCTACAGTTGCAGTCCTACATTTTGACACTGCTAAAATCAGTTCAGCAGAAATGTGAGGATGCCCTCAGAAGAGTTCACAATTGCATCACTTGAGGGGCATGATTTAACCCTTTCTAAATGTGCCCCTTTTGTAATCTGCTTTGTCTTCACTGCATGGCTTCTTGAGGGCCTTTTCTGCCAGGTTCCTGATCTGCTCTGCAAAAGGCAACTTTGGACCTGACCGTTCCTGTATTTCTTTTACTTGCCAAAGGCTAGAGGAGAAATGCAAATAATAAGAATGAAGTTGAGAAGCTGTGGCCTGCTGCTGTGCTCCAGGAGGGTTTGTGGTATTCGAGTCCCCTGTGCTCTGCTTTCAGTTCTTTAAGCTCGCCTCACTGGTCTGACATCTTTTGGACGACATGGTGGTTGCAGGAGATTAGTGTGTTTTGGCACACACGTGCTATGATGACTGGCTAACAATATTTATAAAGTTCAAAAATAAATCATGAGAGCTCATTGTGACATAATCTACTAATGTTAGTGTTGCACTTTGGTACTGTGTTGTCTGAGCCAAGTCAGGATAACTATATATTGCAACCAATTCATTTTTAGCTTTGCTTGCAGATTAGTGCTTTTAAATTAAGAATGATGGGAGTGAATTTGGAGAAATTACTAGCTATATGCATATTCTGTGCCTATTTTTAGAACAGATTTATGTGAGTGGGTAGGGATACATGCTCCACAATATTTCTGGATATGTTGTGTACTGGCATTTTGATGTGATGTTTTTTTCCTTTACTGCCCACAAGAACAGTATGGTTTTCTCTGCCCTTTCCTGCATTTGTGTGTTACAGGAGGGACTTCCCTTTATCTTTGAGGATTGTACTTTATTTTTTTTTTCTGGATAAAAAAAAATCTACTACTGCTTTGGGTAAACTTCAGTCTTGTGCTAGGCATCCTGATAGACATGCTGCGTTTTGGGGGGTCTAGTCGAGAGAGTAAGCTTTTGAGGCTCCTCAGTGACAGGAACCTGGACCCTGACAACCCCATTTTTAAACAGCTAAATAAGAATCTTCTAGCTATGTTTTTGAATGGCCTGCATTTTTAAGAATTGCAAAGGAGAACTTGCAGATGTAAAGCATGTGAGTCCAGTCAATTGCAATGTACAAATATTTTTTTGAGCTCACTGCTATTGAAGTGGACAGAAACCATGAGCCTTGGACAAGAGTCTGTTCAGTGTCTCACTGTTTTGAGGGGTTTATCATTATTTTTATGAATTGTTGTATTTAGCATATAATTTTCTATGCTGTTCTGAAACTGGGAATCTTTATGCTCTGAAAGTACATAGCCTACAATTTGCATTTAGATTTTTAAGATGATGCAGTCTACCACCATGTGTTTATGGTTTTTTTCTTTTTATAAGGTACCCTTTAAGCAGGCGAAGAGTGATTTAGAGAAGGGATAAGTTTCCTTCTTTCTCGCCTTTTTATTTCATGGATATCAGTTTCAGCCAGTTTGTCCCACAGAGTTCTTTTTGGTACATCAAAGTTGTAAGCCAAGTCTCTCAGCTGCAGCGTGCATGTCAAAACCCCTGTAATACGAATTTCCAACCCTGCATGTATGCCAGATCAATTAACTTCTTAACTCGAGCTGGAAGAAAAAAAAAAACCAAACTGCTTCTGTTTCAGTCTGAGCCCCACAAAACTTGATCCAGACTTTGGAGTTCATAAAACTCAAAGCCAAGTGAAAAGAAGGTTTTCTGTTATTGTTTTATAAGTTGACTGATAACTAGACTGGTGGTTGGTGCATGTGGTTCTTTTTTGGGTGAAGTTCCAAGTGACCTGCCTTAATGTGAGTGTCTTTCACGCAAGAATAACCTAGATGGATGCCTGAGATGTGGTTTTCTGATTGATAGTCACTTTTTTACCCCTTCTTGAAGTGTAGTGATTATGATGAAAATTCTCATGGCCTATTGCCATCTTGCAGACTGGCTTCCTGAGACCAGAGAATGTCCCTTTCCGTTTTGGATATAAAGCAGAAGTTAGCTGGAATAGTATTTCCTCTAATCATTTATTAAAAGCTGTTGCACACCCGGGTAAGACTGTAGGAAGGTAGACTTTCTGCTACTGGCGCCTTAATCTTAAGTTTGAAAAGTTTTTGCCAATGTTAACTTTTTTGTTCTAGTTACTCAACATATAATGAGGACACAGTATAATATCACTTTGTAAGACAAGAGCCTTCATGTTACTTAATAGCTGGATTTACAGCATGTTACAGTAGCTGTAACTTGTGAATTATTTATAATTTGGAAGAAATAATGATTATGTCTGTGATACCTTGAACCAGTAAAAACTACAAAAATAAGAAGTAGCTGTCCTATCCTGCCCTGTTCTACTCTTCCCTTTTTCCTATCTGTGGTTGAAGTGTTGTAGTTTCTGCGTTCAGTAGCAGCACTGTGGATGTGGAGACCAGTGAGGTGCCCAGTCCTGTGTTTTTATGATTACTCTAAGGCTGCACTGCACTGAAAGAAGGGGTTTAATCTTCCCTCTGGCTCCTGTTCTGCCTCTCTTCTGAAGGCCAACATGTGTACCAGGTGATAACTCCCACCACAGGTTGGGGACTTTGCAGGTTAAAACTGAACTGACAAATTGTGGTTGATTTTTAATGTGGATTCATTTAATGCTGCAGTTTGTGATGTAGGTGGAAAAATACTTGGTCTGGGGAAAGTGTTGCAGGGGCACACAATGAAGTGGCAAGGGAGGGGAAGATTTCGTCAGTGTCAGTTAGCAATAGAATGAGTTTAAATGGGGTGTGAAATTATGACTAAATAGGAGTCAAGATGCATGTTTTATTTCATCGCAAGCAAAATTAGCTGTCCTTGCCTGTTCTGAGGGTTGTTCGGGTATAGATATTGTTGTAGTGCCTTACTGCTGGAAGCATGGTGAATATTAAATAACGTTGAGATGAAGTTAGGCCTCTCAGGTGAAAATGAAGCTGAAGTTGTTAGTGCCTGTGGTCATGGTAGTGCCATAATCATTTCCAAAGTGCTAAAATATGTTAGAAGAGGATTAAAAATGTACTGCTGTTACAAGTTATGCTTGCTTGGGTAGGATTTGAGCAATTTTATACTTAAAGAAGAGAAGAAAAAAGGGGAAGAAAATAAAATTCAGATAGCTGTGCTACTGGAGGCTAAGTTCCACTTCTAAATGTGGTAAAAGAACTATACTACTTTTTAAAAAATTCAACAGCCACACACTCACCCCGCAAAACAAGAGCTCCACTGTGAAAGAGAAGCCAGTGTACTGTTCTGTTTTCTATATCTTAGCATAAGGACCTGCTTACAGAAGGGAGTTCATTCAGAAATTTCCCATGGCTTTATTTGTCTTATTTTGTACTACAGAATAATAAGTTCAGATAGCTTCTTTTGTTAGAACTACTCATGTCTATTGAGTGTACAAGCGAGCTGAAGTGCTGATGTCTTTTGCCTCAGGTTCCCAAGTAGTGTGAGAAGGGCAAACCATGTCAAATCAAGAAGCTACAAAACCCAAGGCTTCATATAATTATAGAAAACAGCAGGATGTGGCATCACATGCTTTTTTCTCACCACTGAAGCCAGCAGTGGTGACCCTACGAGCCGTTCTTTCTTGGTATACTGCTTTGGCCATATCAGTGTAACCAAAGAGCTGCACAGGGTCACTGAAATTGTCAGACTTAAAGAGTAAGCATGCCAATGCTCTTCTTTTTTCCTTCACCTTCTCATCTTTAAATGGCCTGGTTTCAGTGCAAGCATGTAAAGACTTTTTAGTGGCACAGGTAAGGGCGTGGTGGGGCCCAAGGACCTCTGTGCCTTTGCTGTGGATTAAGAAGACGGTGTGGAGCTGCACCCTGCGTTTCCATCCGGCGCGGCGCTGGAGCACGTGTCTGTCTCAAATGTAGGAATACTCTGACTGACATCAATTGAAGTGCTTGGAGCTTGTGAGTTAAGCACATGCCGAAGTGCTTCTCAGGGCTCGAGTTTTTGCCATTCCCCCGTAAGAGCGTGTGCAAGTATTTGCAGGCAGCAGTGTTAGTTTTCTGAGAGGGTGATAGCCATTTAATGGTTTTAATGGCTTTACTAAATGTAGTGCTGCCTGGGGTTTTCTTTTTTTTTTTTTTCCTCCCGAATGTTTCCTTTTCTTTTTGCTTTTTAGCCTTTTAATATTTTATTTAAATGTAATAACTGCTATTTTTCTTTCCTGACTCTTCATTATAGTGTGTGTGTGCATAGTACTGGCATTTTTACGCTTCACTCCCCCCTCCCTCGTCTTCCAGTGCTTTTCTCCCTCTCGTTTCTGCATATTTCTCTGACTGAGCTCCTCTATCCACTTTGTCCCTGTCTGATGACATTAGCTCTTAGAACCTTACTGCCTTCTCTTTGGAAGAAAGCAAAATGAACTATTGTGGCAGTATGATTTTCATTTCCTGAAGGCCAGACGGGGAGATTTGGGGGGCCAGCTTCATAGGAAATGCTTTGGAAGGGGAAGGATTGTGCTGTTGCTGCTTGTCTCTCAGCCTGTGTGCAGAATTTGAGTGTTGGTTATAGAAAATCCTGGCTGTGTACTTACATTTTGCAAGGCTCAGCAAACTGTTAATGCGCAAATACTGTGGAGGAAAAGTAGAACGTGGCCCTGATCATCCCTTTTTACAGTCTTTTTATGAACTTTTGGGAAATAAAATCCTGCTGATGTGAGCATTCAGGAAAAGCTAATTTCATATTTCACGTACATTAAAGGCTTTTATTTATAAGCCATTAATATTCATGCTCTTTTACTCAAGAGCAGCATTTTGTGACACGACTGACCAGTCATAAAACATACTGCATAGTTATTGAAAGGAGCCTTGCAATCTTCATTTGAGTGTGACCTTCCAGAATAACTAATGATGGTCAGATTTCTTCAAGCCTGGGTGGCAGACCCAGGTATAGTGATTTCTGGACCCTGTTGCTTTGGAGAGCAGGAATACAATTTTCAGCATAAATATGTTAAGAAAAGTGTGATCTCTTAAAGTCGTCTGGGTAATACAATTTCTTTATCTCATATGTAGTGTTTCATTATAATATCACTTCGTCTGGCTCCTACAAAAGCTGCTCGTGTATCCTGCAGAAGAAGGAAATGTGTTTATGATGTAGATAATTATGTTTCTCCCCCCTCATAAGCATATTTTCTTATGATCTTGTTGATTCTTCTTCTTTTCTTAGTGTCATTTTATGCCCGTTACTCTTGCAATCAAGGATGCCATGAAATTAATTCCCGGCAGGCATTTTGGAAATTACTGGTTCTCTAATTTGGAGGAAAGTGAATGAATAAATTGCTACTTTTTTGTCACTAGCTTTTCTCAGATCCTGCCAGTGGTGAGCTTCTCATTTTTTCCCCTTGCAGACTGCCCATCTCTTAATGTCCCTATGCCTGATGACTGGTCAGGCCATTCCTGCTAGGCTCTGCCTTCTGGCCCAGGTGGGTGTAGGGGAGGCATTTGTGCACATACCCTTATGTGTATGTGTCCTGCTTTCCCCTCTGAAATAGCACTGAGCTCACCACAGGGATTCCCTGGCAAAGTGCTCAGAGGTTTTTTAGCTTTTTGAGAGATTTTTTCTGGATACACGTTTTCTTTCTCTCCTTTTTGTGTCCCTGTTCTCTTTGCATAACCACGAGTGGATGGTACTGGCTGAAGGACTGCACGGGGATCAGCAGGCTCAGAATCTGCCTCCTTCGCATGAGCTCTCTGCAGAGGTGCTTCCCATCTTTGTCAGTTTATCGCCTGCACGCTGCAAGCATGACTGCAGCTGCATCTGGGGCTTTGCTGGGGGAGCAGGAGCGTGCTCAGCTCTGGAGAGCCAACCTGCCCTCCGGCACAGTCTGTGAAACCAAGGTTAGCGTAATGTGAGAGAAACGGCCAGGATATCTGTCCACGGTTGGAGTCCTGCTCATGTGGAGCAGGCTTGCCCCACTGTCCCTGTCTTTACCCATCTTGGGAGTATTTTTGCTGCTTTCACTTGTGTGTGCTCCCTCAGCACTGTGTTGTGGTCATGCCTTCAAAAGGTCAGCTACAGCTTGTCTGATGGACATGATGGCTTAGGAGGGAAATGCTTCTTTGTCTTTTACAGGGGAAGAATATATATTAGCACACTGTGCTCTTGCCTTTGGAAGAAGATTTTGAAGGTGTCTGTTCAGGCATGCTTTTGAAGGTGTTCTGAAATTGCTCCCTACTATGCACTGTGTAGGTGATTTATCACTGTTCTTCTGTTCTCATGGAGCAGTAAATCGCTGAAAGGTTATCCTTTCTCCTTAAAACACTTCATGCTGTTGCGCTGCTTCTTCCTTTATTCCATGCTCTCCAAATGTCAAGGTATTTTTTCCCCACCAGAGAAGACCCAGTATTTTAATCATGAACCCACATGTTACAAAGCTGAAGCAACACAGTTATAGCCCTTCAGCTTTGAGAACTCATTCCTCAGTGGAAGAATGCCATTAAGATAGTTCCAGCTGGTTTCTAAATTTCCAGTCCACTGACGTTCTTGGTGATAAGATCATTTTCAGGAAAAGCAAGGATCTGCAGTTGATCTGAGGGAGTTAGTACATAGTTTAATTTCAACATGTGTGAATAAGGTTAAGCTCGTGCATAAACTGGTCTAGTTAAGGGGAACAAAATAAGAGGTGATCTCGAGGCAACCCTTTGAAACAAGAAGTAATATCTTATAAATTTTTAAGTACGTGAGAAGAAAGATTGAATAGCTGTCATTATTTGAGACAAAGACTATAATAACGATTCTTAATACTGGCTGACTGATCTAGTGTTCAGCTCAGAATGTAGGACAGCATCTACTAAAGGAAATCTCGGTTATAGCGAACTGGTTATCAGGGCTCCTAATCCTGTCATAGATAAGAGAATATAAAACTGTCAAAACCAGGGTTTTAAATCTGTGTCTCCCAGGTTGCTGTCATTTGCATAGCTTTTCCCCCCCACTCCCCCCCCCCCCCCAAATTGGTTTGATTGTTTGTTCATGCAGGAAGTCCCCAGAGAGAAACCAAGAGAATTTCCACAATGACATGACCTTTAGATTCTTAAGGGTGCAAGTGTCTGCTTTCAGGCTTATCTGTCTCAAAACTTTAGTTGTCTTCTTCCATTCATGTATTTCAGACTTGGTTGATGCCACAGCATGAGAAAGTTCTCTGGAGGAAACCATAATGCTATACAGCCTCATGTAATGGTATTTTCCAGTGCCTGGCATGTCTAATGCCTATCTAAGTAAACTTGCTCAGCTATTCTGTGTTGGCAAGTTGGTATTCTCACAGTTCTTTCTGTAAAAGATTCATGTGCCTGGCTCATCCTGGACTAGGCTGAAGAGCTGCTTTATTGTCACTTCTGAAAAGTACCTCTGCCCACGTTTCCTCGGTACAGCAAGTCTCCTTGTTACTGTCAGGTTGACTTTGTGGTGTGGAGGACCAGTGCAAATATTACTGGCACTTAATAACAGCCTACCTTTGGATGAGTGTTACTGTTGTGATAAAAATGATGGGAAGCTGGTTGCTCATTGATTTGTGCTTTTTGGCCATCTTCCAGGATGAAACTGTAACTTCATTACGCAAGAGTTTCAGAACAGTACAGAGTTGTTCATTTATTTCCTTCAACTGTTATCGAGCTGACAGCTTGCCTTTGGAGGGTCATATGTTCAAGAGCTGCCAATTGGATCTTACTTCAGTTTAGTCAAATGTGGCACAGAGTCTGAAGTGCATTTTGTCCCTAATATTCCTCTGCCCCTTTTTTGTCTACCCCCTGAACTTTTTTACCTTCTGCTCTGTCTCCATTCCTTCCACTTCCTTTCCTTTCAGTTCCTCCTGCTGAAAATAAAAAACATCTGGGAATAGAGGCAATGCCACAAATAAAAGAATTAGGTTTTTTGTTGTTGCTGCCTGTAATTTTGGTTTCTCTTAACAAGAGTTTAGTTTCTCTGGTTAGATCAGTTCTACACTGTGGAGAATTGCATGCATTTCAAAAATGGCAAATGGAAGATATTTTTCATGTTGCTGTTTTTGCTAACCATACTCCTGCTTCTAAGTTAGCTGCTTATTTCCAATTTGCTCCGTGGGGCTGTTTTCCTCCTCCTGCTTCATCAGTACTCTCTTGTTCCCTTTTGGTACCTGTACTTGGGAAGACATCATCGGGAAGCCTGTGTGGGGTTGGCATCGGGAAGTCTGTGTGCTCAGCTGAGTAATCCCCAGGGCGAAGGAGAAATAGGGGAAAGAGAAACCATGCGTAATAGCTACCTGCGTACTACTAGAAATCAGAAAGCATATTGTCAGCTGTGGGACTGAGAGAAAAGGTGTCCTCACATTGAGAAGTTCTGAGGACAGGCTTAAAATTTTCTCACATCAGTAGGTAGCACCTTGAATTTTTCCGAGTCTTTTACAGAATTTAGCTTCATTGTTTGCACGTCTCTGTGCATTCCTGGAAAAATAGATGTTTTTGTGGTTCAGTCTTAAAAAGGTGTTCTTAATAACTAAGCAAGATGAGCTGAATAGTCTATTGTGTAAAGTAGACAACTTTATTTTGATTTATCTAGTCTCTTAAATACAATGATAAGTGCAATGGAAGGATATATTTTCAATTTTGAAACAATGTATTCTGCCTGTGAAAACTCTTTTTTTTCAGTGAATTGCTTTCAACCTCCCCTCCCCCCTCCTTTTTTTTTTTTAGTACCTATTTATATACTTGTAAAGTGGAAAAATACTATAATCAATACCTAAGTATTACTATGCAATGTGTTAAGCTGCTTGCTTTAGTCCAGTGATATTAGATGAAAACATGCATGCATCCATTTCCTCTAAGACTGTCTCAAATTCCTTCTGATCTCAACTGATAATTTTGACAGTTAGTTTAAATTCATACATATGACAAAAGTTTGTCATATGTTGTATAACTTTAATGTGGATTATTTCTTAATTTTGTCTTGTTTCCTACTTAAGTGGTATTCTGTAATTACCTGATTCACTGTGGTTGTGTCTAAATGAAACTATGAAATTTGTTGTCAATTAGCAATCAATGTGGTATCCATATTTTTAAATGTTATAAATTGCCTATTAAAGCTAATTTTCCAGGGCATCTCTATCTCAGTTCTTAATGTAATGCAGAATATTTTACAATAATGCCTAGGTTAACAATGATAGTCTTGCTGTATTGTGCAAAAAAGGCTTCTGTGCAGACCCAGCTGGGTTTCAGGCTTAATTCATTGCTCTATGGTGGGATCACCACAGCTGCTGTGGGGCCTTTACAAATGCAAAAAAGCTGTCAGTGTTTGTTTCATCAGATGCATAAGTGATGAGGCCAAGTTGAGGAATCCATTCCAGTGCGCGATGTGCATGCTGGAGGCATTATTGTTTACAGAATTAGTGTCTTAATGCTTTAAAATACACGGTGCGTGTTTTCCCTTAGAGCAAAGTATTTTAGGACTAAGACGGCTTAAGGATGCTCTGCAATTTAGTCCCCTCTTCTCACAGCGTTTGCCCTGACTCGTGTAAATGTGCATCTGAATTACTGCGCCATACCTGCCTCAGTTGTGAGTAATTCAGTGCTCCTGTCTTGTGCATCTCTTTCGCTAAGTACTTTGATTATCGCAAGCAGTCACAATTAAATAATTGCAAGGCTTCAATGCAGATTCCGCCCCCCCCGCCCCACCTTAACTGTCAAGCTGGAGGAGTTGCTCTGTCTCCTACGGTCACCAGAAGTCAGGTTACTTCTTTTGGCTGTCAAGGCTTGAGCGAGGTTCCTTCCAGCCAATTAGCGAGTAACGATGATTGGTTTCAGAGAGGGCTGCTTAAGAATGCAAAGCATGCCTCAGTGCTGGGGTCGAGCACACAGTTCCTCCACCAATTCTCCTTTCCTTTGCTTGCGGCTCCAGGAATGTAACACGGAGTGGGGCTTTTGCTTACGTGAGGCCAGACTGGCTTTTGGGAGTGGGGGTGGTGGGATTCAGGTCTTAAATTGTTTTTTTTCTGTGGGAGCGTTCCTGTGATCTTCCAGTCTTTGTTGGCACTGTTGGCTGTGTGCGTGAGGTTTCATTGGGGCACGCCACCCTTTCCATATCGCGTAACTCCACCGATAATAGGCATTGCAGGAATTTTAACTAATGCGCTGTTTAAGCCGTTGTCGCTATGATTTTATTAAATGTGCTTGCAGAGTGGAATTTCACTAATGCTGTAGAGTGATCTGTTATGCAAATTGAATGTAAGAATGGGCTAGTGGGGATTTGTTGTCTGTATATTGGAGACCTGTCTCTTGCGTTAGGAAATGAAATGAGCTAAATGGTGTCAGCTGAAACGTTCAGGGTAGCCTTCGCTTTCCTGGCTGGGGGTGTGATGCTGTCACTGCAGGGGCCAAGTTTGGTTTGTAGGGAGAGGTGCCTGTCTGGAAGCATGCTTGCTGCTGGTACACGCTGGGCACGTATGGGTGCGTTGAACAACGTGACTGTAGGATAGCTTAGGCACAGTCGTATACAAATTAGATTATGAGATTTATTCTGGCTGGTTGACGTGGCCACGCAAAGCTGTGCTCTTGCTTAAGCTCCTCTGCCATAATGCAGGCAGATTCCTATGCTGGAGCAAACGGTGTTCAGCTCCGTGAACGACTGGTGGTATCCATGTTTGTTGGCTAAATCATTGGCCTGAGGCTAAAGCAGCACTTTTCCAGGTGTGATGTGTGAGAAGGATACTTCCGAGTCCTGCCAGGTGAAGTGAGAAGGCAGGGAAGTTCAGCTTCTTTTCCAGATTTGCTGTTTCACTGAGGCACGAGCTGCTGTAACCCAACAGATGCGCGAGAGAGTCACCTCCTCCCTGCTCTTGTTGCTGCTCCCATGGCCTGTATTATCTCTCAGCTCAGGCTCAAAAGGCAACCAGCCGCCTCTTCTCGTGCTGTTCCAGGGAGCAAGTTGCTTACAGCATTCCCTCTGTCAGTGCTTTGTAGCTAGAAAAGCAGGAGCAGCCAAAAGAAGTCCCCACCTGAGTTATTTCCCTCGGAGTCTCTATTTTATTTATTCTTTGCTGTTTGCTGCGGGGCTAGCAGCGGTGTGGGAGGGCTGCCGAGCTGGGGTGTAATAGGCAGGACGTGGAGGAGCTGTGCCCACAGTGCTGGGTCTGTCTCTATGGTCTGTAAATGGGGGGAAGAAAGGCAGCAGGCTTTCATGTGCAGCTGATGGAGCCGCAGCGCAGCGCTTTCTCTCGGCAGAGCTGAGAACACGCTGAATATTTCCTGGAGAGGCTGGTTGAAGAAAACACAAGTCCTCCTTGGCAAAAACCTGTCCATTTTTTAATGCTGAGGCCTTGCTCGGCCTCACGGTGCACTAGTTTGGCTTTGAAATGTGGATGGAAATAGTGTTTGAGCACATCATGGGGCATTTGTATTTTGGGGCCGTGGTGCAGTCAAGAGCAGCCTTTGGTGATGCTCGCAGAGAAGAGGCTGAGCTGGGAAGCTGCTGGGTTTGGTGTGCACATGGTGTGGTGGATGGGCAGCTACACTAATCCCCCAGCAGTGGAAACATGCTTTTGTGAGAGACAGGGAGTGCTCTCAGGCAGAAAATGGGTGCTGGAGTGCCAGGAGGTGAGGTTTGTACCCATGGTGTGGCTGTTCCTGGCACACAGGCTGCTCCCACGCCCTGTCCCCACACTGAGGGGACCAAAGTCGAGCAGTGACGAGACTGCTGTGCTGTGGGGGATCCTAGTAAGAGGTCAGATGCTATCCTGAACGCCACGAGTACTCCATGAGGGTTTGGCAGGCAGGCAAAGGGTTTCCTGAGGTCTTCTGCTCCCCTCCTCTTTTCCTCTGACTCTGCTGTTATGTAGGTCGGACAGCAGAAGGAAAGGAATGCTTTTTACGTCCAAAAGATGGAAGGAGCAGAAGGGGAATGTGACTTTTCCCCCTTCTCCCAGGGCAGGCTGGTTAGCCGCCTGCTGCAGGGGTGGCTGCTGCTGCATCCCTGCCCAGTGCAGCATCCTTCCTTCAGCTGCGAGTCCTGTCTGACCCTTGAGTTCGAGCTTAGAGTTCAAGCTGGTTCATGGGAATACTTTAAAAATTAAACCAAATTATATACTATATGTGTGTGTGTATATATATATATATATTTTAAACCAGGCATTGTTGTGGAATCAAGCTTTAGGAAAACTCAAATTTTGAGCCAAATCAACTTTGTGGTTTCCCGTTGCCCTTTGGATTGCTGGTAACGTGCCAAATCATGTTGGTAAAGAAAACACTCCAGTAGTTCCATAAAAACTTGGATACAGTTAGCTGTCCTGAAAAGGCAGTAGTAATGTTTTAGGTGTAATAAGCTTTTTTATTATTCTTATTAAGATTTCTCCCCCTACTCTGATGTGTTAAGCCACTAATGAGGAGGTAATGGAAACTGGAATTCCAGTTTTTTATTTACTCTCCTAAATGCATGGGCTTTGGAAATAGTCTTGTCAGTGTTAACATGAATGTGCTGGTGTCAGGAATGTATTTTGTGATAGGAGGCTGTGTTAAGCAATTGTCTCCTTGCTGGTGAATTGGCTCTTGATTCAGATTCAGAAGAGCTTATTTTAATTAGGCTTTGTTTGAAAACATGGCTCAATCTACTAACTGAGGTAGGTGCTACTTCCCCATGGACTTTTCACAACATTAATGCAAAATTCCTGAGTATTTGCTATTAAAGTGTACTTCTTCTGTCTGGTTTGTATGAGAAAAAGACAATTATGCAGCAAGAACTTCATATTGTGTATTTGAAAATGAAAAAAACTTGAAGCACATGGTTAAAAATAGAATGCTCCACTGGGAAGTTGGATTTTGGATGAGGGATGTGGAGGTAATGTGCTGTTACTAACAAAGCACCTGGGCTTTTGGAGGCAACAAATAAGCCTTGGGAAAGCAGTAGTGAGCACTGAACACTAGGGCATGCTCTCTGTAGTGACACACAGCGTTCTGCTCCATACCCAGCGTCGCCAGTGAGCTCACCTCTTCCAGTGGCAATTGTGACATAGGAGGGAGCTGCTTTCCATGCTTTGGTTGAGAGAAGGCGTGTTAAAATGTGGCTGCCCGGCCTGCCTTTCTTTTAAAAAGCTTGGCTGATGTTCAAGGCCGAGGGAGGTACAAAAAATAAACTCTGAAAATATTTCAGATGCTTTAATTAAAAGTGGTGGAAGTGGAGAATTAAAGCTCCTTCTGTGTTAGGATGGCTTATTCAAACATGCAGCTTTACCAGTTAGACTGCAAGGTGGAAAATGCTAGAGATTGTGTATCTGAATTATGCAATTTTAATTTGGTCTTTCATCTGTGTCATTACCGAGGGATATCCTGCAGGCTGGTTTAATGAACTCAATCTAGAGGTGTGTAGAGGCAGATCTCTCTGCTTGACAGCAGCAAGATGGCATGCTATGACTGGCAGACATATCTTCAGCTTGTGTAATTGTCTGCTCTTGTCATATGATGACAAATGGAGCGATGATCGTATTAAACAACAAAAAAGTTCAAAGTAACACGAAGGCTCTGAATAAACTCTTAGAATCAAAGAGATTCTCACATGACAGCATGTCAGCATGAGTATTTTTAGCCTGAATTAATGCAGCTATAGGAAACTCCCCTCCCCCAGAGAAGTATTACCCTGTGAAGTTGAATGCCAGTCAGAATTTTAAGGCTAAATTCTCCCCTTCCTACAGGTGTGGGAGCTTGTCCTGTTAGTGCTCAGTCTATGTTGCACACAAAGGCAAGGAGAAAATTGTCTCAGGTCAGGAGTTTAAAAAAAAAAAAAAAAATTAATAACTAGACTATGCCTGTAAGACTAACAAAGCTGCGTTTTTTTGAATGAGCCTCTTCCAAATCCAGATGCTATAAGGATGAGATCATGCAGAAAAAATTCATCAGGCACTGAACATAGTTAGGAATTTTGGCAATTATGTTTAAGGGTAATATAAATTCCCTTATGCAGGTTTTCATCCCATCATGGGTGAAATCTAAGGCACTTCTCTATGTTTGGTATGAGGTTCTAAGTTTTGCAGAAGAAACTGTCTTTCTGATGAAGTCGGAAGTCAGGTACAATAAGAGATATTTTTCCTTTTGTGGATAAGAGGATTCTGCAGAAGGGAAGTACCGTTCTGAAAATCCGGGAAAGCTGATTTAAAACACAGTGCAGTATTAGAGCAGTAGGAAACAGGAGCTAAGGGGACAGAAGCCTCTCTCCGTGGCCCCTTCCCCCACTTTCCCGTCGGAACTGGGTCTGAGTATAGTTAACCACAGGGGAAAATGAGTGATGCAGATTTTCAGCTTTATTCTGTTCTTAGTACTCATAGTTCCACTTTGGTCAGGTTGCTTTCTCTGTCAGAGTTTTAATTAAGATTTCCTTTTTTCTTTTTCTTTCTTTCCCCTGTCCCCCACCCCGCCCTAATCTTTCTGTCTTCTGATCAGGGAAAAAAACATTTTCAGCAATTAAAAAAAATCCCACATATGCTACTGCATGTGGCCAGATTAAAGCATTCAGAAGAGAAAGTTCCATCGACAAACTTCACAGAAAACTGCTTTACTTCTGGATTGCTGTCTTTGTGTGTGTGATATCCCAGCCCTAACAGCACATTTTAGATGCTGTTCTCCAAAAAAACTTTTTCAAGGCAGCTGCCCTGGAGCTGGGTTTTGTTGCCAGGGTGGATGTGGGGAAATGCAGAACGCCCAGCCCAGAATTCAGCAGTACTCATCTCAAAATGGGTCTGAAACACAGCTTTTTTTCATTATGTGTAAAATCTTTTTCTCCTACCATTTGAGCTAGCAAGTGTCAGCAAAATGCTTTGTCTTTGTGATTTCTGAAGTACCGTTAGTTTACTTTTGGATTTGAACATTTTTACCGTGGTGGTCCTGCAGTGGTTTAATTGTAATGAGAATGGTGCTTCACAAATGTATGCCTCATTAGCTGCTGCACCCGGGACTCCCAGTTGCATCAAAAAAAGTAGCCTTAGTCAAAAGAGAGCCTATGTACAATAGCCTTGTAGGACTCAGCAGTTAAACCTCACTGAAGCTCTGTGTGTGAAGTCTCTTACTGCATTGATACAGCTAGTTTTTATTAGCTGTTTTATTCTTAACATCCTGCAACTTCCACCTTCTGCAGAAACTACATGTAGCTACTGCTTGGGTACACACGTATGAGTAAGGGCATATCTATATCAAGTAAAAGTATGATGTTAGAAAGACTGAGTATGATTTTGTACCTAGTTTTGCATACAGTTCCTTGTCCATTTATTAAAATGTGCCAGTAGAGTATTTTCCCATCCAGCTAAGCAGGAAAGGAGTAGGATTTATTTTTGACTAGTACTCATTTAAATGTAGAATAAGCCTGAATCTTAAGAGTTGTGGTTGCAGGAAAACCAGTTCCATTTGCAAGCTGCAGAAATACCATTTTACTGTTCTTGTACTAGTACGTTTTGATATGAGGAGCCACAGAGAGCTGGCAAACATGGACTTCACTTTGCTGCCAAAGCTTCTCAGTATAAACGTACCTCAAGATGATGTACTGCCTTAACTCTCTTCTCTTTATTGTAGTTTAAAATTTGGGAGTAGAGTTGATGTAGCTTAAAAAAGGAATAAAGCTAATTGGGCCTATTTGCTTGTTTTATGGCTTGAAAAATAGTAGATTAATCAGAGGTGCGATTCAACATCTGGACTGTTCATGCTAAGGTGACAGGGGAGAGGGAGATAGATTGTAGAGGCCTTTAAAGTGTGAAAGAGCAGAGAAAAGGGAATCAGTCGAGAAATGCAAAGATGACAGTGACGGAGCCAACACAGTAGTTATAAAAATGATTTCTGTGAAATATTCTGATGGGATTCATCAATGTGGAGTACAAGGATATTGCAGTAATGGGGAAAGAAAAGAGTGAGAGTCTCTAACAAAGCGTTTTGGCACTGGGGAAGATTTGTATCTCTGTGACATTTTGCAGGAGGAATTGGCAAGATTTGTCCCTGGTACGAACACGAGTGCCTGCAGAGGGGTGTGAAACACTTGATAGCCATATTGTATTTTGAGTGACGGTTAGTCAGTCAGCAAGTTGCAGCATTTTACAAAACTGTTCATGCAGTTGTGTTCAGAAAGGTGGGGGCTGGTTCTGTTATGAGTCTCTGCAACAGTAAGGGGAAGAGATTGTCAACTCTTCAAACATCTGTCCTCATTTTGACTACAAAAAGCAAAATGTTTTGAAGTGATACAGGCAACATCTTCAGGGACACTAGAAAATAGCATGTTTATTGTGATAAACAGACTCACATCTCAGCGACTGTTTCCATGTTGGTCTTAATCTGAGATTCCTTTGTATGTGAGCTGGTGGCTTACGTGTGGTGGATGCTGTTGAGTACTGGCTTGCCAGCAGTCAAGTGCTCTTGGTTAGCACCACTCACCAGCCACTTCAGTAATTGCCATGTGTTGGTCAAGATGATTACAGAGCACCTTTCAGTTGAGCAGCATAAGTTTGGTGTTAGCTGTGCTGGAAAGGATGGATCTCACCTCGTCAGCCTCTCATTTTCCCTATTTCTGTTACTGTTAGAGTATATATGTGTATGTGTATATAAGTACATGACCCAGGTGAGACAGTCTGAGATTCCTAGTAGTTAGAGAGTCCAGTGGGAGACCTCCTGCAGTTTGATACAGGAGAGGCTTTTTGGGAAGGCAACTGCTGGAAGCTTTTTTCTGTCTTTCCTTTTCCTTGTTCCATATTGCTGTATATGGTTTTTGCCCTTATTTGTCTGTCCCTAATATTCTTTTTTACTCTTCTCCTGTACATGTATCCTTCAGTTTGTGTGGCAGCAATAAGGGATTGTGGGATCCCAGCTGGATTAGGTTGCTGGGCCTTACAAGGGCCATCTCATATATATGACAAGAAGAGGTTGTAAGCAGTGCTGCATGTCTGCGTGTAAATCTTAGTTCAGGACTGTATAAATAAACGTGTTAAGCATTTGATTCTTCAAAATAATAAGCTGTATCTTTCCTTCCGCTTCTCAGATCTCTTCCCTTCCTTTCATCTTCTGCCCTCACTTTTCCACAGAAATTCTCATCCACAGTTTCAGTGTGAAAAATGGGTTTCCAGACTTTGGAAAAAGACTCGAGGAATTCTTGGCCCCAGAGTTGATGCATTTTGATGTGTTAGCACTATTTGAAGCTCTTGTGGGTTGCCCATTGATTCCAGACTGGTTTTTGTGACGGACATACTGATTCAGGATGAAAATGTGTCCATTTCACAGCATAATTCATGATCTCGCTGATCCTGAAGCCATCTATGTGGACCAGAGTCATGTAAATATTTTGAGGAGAATCCATTCTGTAGGCAGCTTTGTTTAATCAGAATGCCAGTAGCTGGTATGAAGTGGCAGGTTTAGTCTTTGCTGTAGCCTGCAGTGGAGAGGTTGAGTGGAGGATGTGAGCAGTACAGCCAAAATGCCTCTGCTACCTACTTGAGTGTCATTTATAGAATTTTGAACTGTATGCTAAGGAAGAATAATGCAAATGTAAATGTATTATTGCTCCTATTATAACACTTCAGTAGGATAAAAAGAGAGAGAAAAACTTCAATAGCTCTGATGATAGCCTGCCAGAATAAATGTTGGCTCAGAAGCAACTGTGGTAATGTAGCTTTTTTCTAAATCCATTTGAGTTAAATGAGAGCAGGGCCAAGCTGAGAAATGAGTTTCTGTGCAGTATGGCTCTGCTGCTTCCAGGGTGCTCCGGGATCCGTGGTTCCCCTGTCCTCTCCATCCCTCCCCTGGTCTCAGCGCAGCTCTGTGGGTCTGGTCAGGGCTCTTACCAAACTCACTGGCAGCAATAGGGTTTAAATTGTACATGACCCTGGAGGAAATAACTCCCATCTGAGCAGGAGTGATTTTGAACTCAAATGCAAAGCTTACTAGGAGCGTGGTAAAACAATAATTTTAATTTAAAAAATATATGGTGTGAAGAATGTGGGTTTGCACGGGTGTCTGATTATTGCTGTCTGAATCTGGCTTTCCTTCTGAGTTCACGGGCATGGGTTCAGCTTTCGTCTGCTCTTGCCGCTAAGACGCTCTCCTGCTTTGGGGCCTGTGTGAACAGAGGAGTTGTTTATAGACGGCTTCTGAAGTACATGGGGAAAAGACCATTTTTAGAATTCTTAATTTGAAACGCATGTAAATGTGAGTTGAAATCTTAAGCTCTTTTGGGATCAGAGGGAGAGAAACGTCTAATGAAGGCAAAGAGCTTCAGAGCCTGTGGAAAGATATTCTCACTGCCACTGGAGGTTTGCTGCTGGTTTTCCATTGCTTTAAGCTGGTGGCCAAAGGAGAGATGCTGGGCTAGTCTTAAAAATGTTTAGCACTAGTTCTCCTAGGTCATGGGTATTAGGTAGAGGACAGTGTAGTTGAGTGGAGAAACTTTCCTCAAGAGTCTGTCAGGTGTAAAGGTAAATGTGAGACTGTTTGGTTTTGTGTTAAATATGATGATTGTTATAACAAATGCTCTGGTTGCATCTGTTTAATTGTACTGAGAAAGAAAAGACATTGGAAACCAACCAGTTACAAACCCAAGGTTTTGATTAAAAACAAACAGAAATTGTGACAGGCCTTCTAAGGATAGACTCATAGCCGTTGCGTGGGCTTGAAATAAAATGCCAACATAAATTCTAAAGATGGCCTTGATCTTGGGTCTTCATGTCTGTGTTTGAAAATTACGGCTGTGATTTCCTAATATCGAAGCATAGGAAAGCATCAAGGGCACAGGTGTTGTGGTACTCCGGCTCCATTTTAGTTTTGGTGCACCTTTCTGTCTTCATCTCACTCAAATTTCAGTTAACTGGGAGGTGAGATCTTCATCTGATAGAAAATGGCAATTGAATTTTAATGGATCTCTGCTGAGCACATTCATCCTCATGGGATTCTTTGCTTTTAGTCCCCCGTACCAGCTAGTATACTCAGTGCTGTGACTTAGTTTTGGAGAGGAGGGAGGAGAAGAATGAGAATGGAGGGGGCAGCTGAGAGATACCATATGCATTAAAAAAATATAACATATTGTGGAGTGCTTTAAGATGAAGGATACTAAATAAATACAGAAAACCAGGTCATTTACCTTAGCATTGTAGAATATTGCTTTTTAAGAATCAGTTGCAGCAGAGAGGAATTGTTGGGGCTGTGCTGTTGTGGTATTGTTTAATTTATGTATGCTCCTTCCTAATAAAACGTGTCAGTACCATTGTGTGTTGGTTTGGTTTCCTGCCTCTCTCTTTCTCTTACAGTGTTCTAGTTGGAGACAGGATTACAGTCTTGGGAACCTCTGTTTTGCACATGTCTGTGCACTGCTCACGAACAAGCAATCACTGTAACTCATAAATATGAGCACTCATCCTCCAAAGACATATAAAACATATTTGAGCTATAAGGCTATACAAACACGGAGCAATGCTGATGACGACATGCAAACCACAAGGGGGAAGCTTGACTGGCTCAGTCTTTTTAGAACCTGGAAATGTTTGCATAGCCTTGTTGCTTGGCTGTGTTTCTTCCTTGATAGGTGGGTAGGAAGGTAGGTAGGTATCAAAGGCTTGAGTGAAACGCTTCCTTCAGCTGTATGATATGTTAAATCCTATCCTGTTGTCCAGCTTTTCAGCATGAAGTCTGTTTTTCTAGACTTTGCTTCTTGCCTTGCTGCAAAAAACCCCACAAGGCAATGACCCAAGGACCAGCACACAGAGTCTGATTCTCACTCTGCAGCAGTCCTGCTGTTGGGCAGTGTTGCAGGGGAGCTGACAGCCTGTAAGAGATGCCTCTGTGTTACCTGCTGCAAGTCACATGCAGCTTTATAATCAATGCATTCCTGTGCCAGAAGCAGTTTCAGGCAATGTTGGATCCTGTGTGGAGTGAAGCTGGACATGATTATGGCCAGAAAATTATTGATGTGCTATAAGGAAGACACTGAATGAGCTGGGTTTAAAAAACCAGAAAAACACCCAAAAAAATCAAAGTGGTTTGCTTTCCTTTTATGTTATTTTCTCTCTCAGATTGGCTTTCTCAGGACAGACGAGGAGACAGGATGTTCTAATATCTATTATCATTTTCTATATAATTTTGCATGTTAAAATGATTCCGCAATACTTTAAATTTTATAAATTTGAGATTGTGCATCGTGAGGCTGGAGGGTGTAAAGTGAGCGAGGACTGGCCTGTTTTTTGGACAGAATGGTCGGTCATTGAGACAGAATCTGATTTGATTGTGTTGTTTCTACAGCCAGTCAGAAATTACATATATGTAGGTGCTAGTATGTTATCAATTAATGCATGATTAAATAGAGGATTTGAGAGCATATGTTCTATTTTCTGTGATTCGCTGTGGTAGGGATGCTGAAATTCATGTTGCTTATAGCAGCCAGGTGGAGTTAAGGTTGATCCTGGCTGTGTCCAGGTGTCTAAGGTATAAAGCCCCCTGTCTTGGAAAAATAACAACCGTGAGTTTTTCTAAACCATTGCCTGGCCCTGCCATGGGTAGAGTAGAGGCCTTAAGAAGAATTCCACCGTGTGCTGTACAGTGAGGCACAACAAGTGTCACGGGATGGAAAACATTGTTTATTTGGTTTTGTGGCACATCAGGGCAGGAGGATTTTTTTTGGTCCTTGAATTTGGAACAGCATCTGTTTGTCCTTTCCGAGCCTTGCAGGAAAGTGTGTCTGTGTCTTTAATTTCCCTTGGGCAGGACTGCCAGAAATAACTTGTGTAGCGCTCCAGCACTGGGGCTGCCCCTCTAACCCACTTCCTTGCTGTGGCAGGCTATGGCGAGTGTGTCTGTCTCAGCTTTCCCTGGGAGATGCAGTGGCAGCGATACCTGAACCGCAGTAACTCTGTTCTCAGTGACTACAAGGCCTCTTGGTTGACGGGCTCTGCCTTAACTGGGCTGGAATGTCAGGCATGGTGTTTCTTTTTTAATGGTATTTTGCAAAGCATTCAGTATGTTGTTCTGTCCCTCTTAGTATTTATGAACAGAGATGACTGCTTACATGCTTCGCTTGACAGACCTGTTAAATGTCTTCAAATTGGTTGCAGATTCCTTTGGAAGTGGTTTTACTTTTTTGACCATGTGCATCATGAGCTGGTATGGGGTAAAGACAGCTCATTAATTTTTTCTGAGTATGTTATGTGACTTTTCATTTGTGTAACTGTTGAAAGGGAGAGCAGAGACAAAATAGTACAAAAAATTGCCAAAACCAGTCAACTGGAGTTGTGAGAAAAGTTATATTAACATTAACTGTTTGAGTTGATGTTCTGTGAATGAAATCGAGCATTTGTTGGGACATTTCTTTCTGTGAGACCAGAATCTTTAACAAAACTTTCCCTGTTGTCACCTCGCCCTGCTGAGTATCTGCTGCCTTACTGACAGGGCACTGGGTACCATCCCTGCAGGGCTTGTACCTAAACATCTCAGAGCACGGCAGCCCATGGATGCTGCGTTTGTAAAATCATATTTGCGTAAAAAAAGCTGTGTTACAATGACTTTGCTAACACCCTACTTCAATTTAAAGACAGAATGTTTGAAAGGAAACTGTGCTTCATTGTAACAGCTGGATTAAAAAAAAGATCATTTCACATTTTTCACCCACATTTTGTTTCTCCCCATACCATGAAATGTAGGCTAAGTTTGGGTGCAGCCCTGTCTTGCAGGAAGTTTTGTTTGTTGTCATACCCTGTCAATTCAGTCTAGAAATGTTCCTTAAGCAATAACGGGTAGATTTAAGGGACTAAAACACTATGCACTTTCAAACTGAGGCTTTTTGATCTTAGAATACAAAGAATTAATTCCTCTCAGTCTCTAAAAAGAAGCACAACATTTGCTCTTCTTTCCAACTTGGCAGCTAAATGAAGGTGGTGCAGTCAAAAGGAAGTGGCTACAAATAGATGAAGCATATTGGTTGTGAATCTGCCAAAGGTGGCCAGCTGTATTGCTATTTTCAGCTAATTATATGCACTTACTCAGAGTTTTTGCTTACATTAAAGAGTAAAGGTATATTTAGTGATCATTAGGCCCTTCTCTATAAAAGGTTTTGTTCCATGGTTTAATAACGGGGATGACAGAGAAACAGAAGGTAGCCAGCTAACCATTATTGTCTCTTTTCCTATGCTAAAATATATCAGGTCCCTGTGGTCCTTAGAAGTTTTAATTTGTACTTTGACATAAATACCACTCCTGGTAGAGCCACATCATTCAGATTCTTGACTTTCTTCCGAGGGATGATTTTGGAAAGAGTGAGCCATAGAGAGCACTGTATAAAAAGCTTCTGTGAAAGCTCCTGCTACCACATGAGCTAAATTGAGCTAAATACCCTGTAAGTGAACCTTCCAGTCTGGGTTTTCCAGCTCTGTCTGGAAGGAAGGGTGCCTGGGGTCAAAAAGACTGCTAATCATGCTCCTAGTTTCTTAAGTTTTTGGAAATACACTTTGCAAAACTGTTTCTGAGGGAAAAATAAAATGGAAACCAAACAGACAAATTCCCCATCTGTATATGCAAAATTTTAAAGTTTCTCTGAGGCTTGGAGGAATTAAAAAAAAAAAGGCAGCAAAAAGTGGTGGATTTGGGTTTATAAGGGTAACTGGAAGAGCATCTATATATTAAAAAAATAATTAGGCTGTAGGCATTCATGGGTTTTGTATTTTTTTCCCCTCCCCTCTCATTTCATGCCTTTGTCTTGAATTCTGTGAAGGGATGTCTTCCCACTGTCCTGAGCTTGGAATTCACCTTACAAGTTTTGAGCCCTACAAAATGTTGAGCATTCTCAGACACAGCGGCGTCCCTTAAAATGCTCTGGGAAAGTTTAATTTTGTGTCACAGGCCAGCAAATTCCTTGTAAATGTAATCAGGGCAGCAGTCACAACCTGTTGGCATCCGTGGAGTTGAGAGTCCTCCAGAATGCAGTAACACATTTTTTGCCTTGCCTTTACATCATTCCTGCTGCTCTCCATTGGCTGGATTGTCCTTGGCTTAGCGCTGGGGCTGCTTTTGATTTCATTCCTACAAGGACTGTGGGGATTGCTGAACTGGGAGTGTTCCTGCACTTGGTGCCCAGTGGGGCTGGCATTTTGCTGAACAAACACACGTCCCTCACACACATTTTCGATTGTGGATAACAGCCCTTGAGGATATATAGGATGTTTTTGACAGCCTTGCCAGAAGAATGGATGTTGTTGGCTTGGCATTGGGTAAACCTTTGCAGAATAGATGTGATGAACTATTTAAAATCAGTGAGTAACGTATGTGTATATCCATTTGAAGTTACCGTGTTATTGTATCATACCAGAATTGAGTGTTAGACAGTTTGGCATTCTCTAATAGTTGGTTAGCAAAGTCTTTTCCTCCCATCAGAAATATCTTTCCAGTTGGATCGCCTTCTGTTTATTTGTTTGCTTGTGTTTTGATCTTGAAAAGACAAAATAGCTGTTTGCACACAGCAAAATAGCTGGATATGGTTCCTTGAAACGTGTGCTTAGAGGGTAATACATCTGCCTTCCTGAAGTCTTGCCTGGGGTTAAAGCACACTAATAACAAAACTACTTTCGACTGTGTGCAAGGGCAGAATCTGTGGCCAGACTCGTGTGGAGGCCGAGGGGGCTCTGGGAGGGATGGGCTTCTGTGGGGCACCGACTGAAGCAAATGGCCCAACAGGAGATGGGTTTTCTGCCTGTGCTGCAGCAACTGGAACTGAAATTAATTTTAAACAGCTCCCTTGCCTTTCAGATCTGTGATGTGTCTCCCTTTATTTGGAAGATCTGAGAAGGCAGGCTTTAGAAAACAAAAAGCATTGTTCCCTGTAACGAACCGTCAATTGGTCCGTCATGGTTTTCAGTTGTTTCCGTGATTGTGCTTGTGAAAGAGATTAAAATACTTCTCTTTTATTATCAGCAAAGTGAATTCCCCCTGCTGCCCGCTGCTAACAAAGCGTGCCTGGCCCGGCTCTGCTCTGCCTTGGGCTTCCCTCTCTGTTCCCCACGTGCTTATTCCTGTCTGGACTGGTGTGTATGTGACAAAAATCTGTTAAAATTCAGTATCTTCGTGGTGGGTTTAAATTTGCAGATTCCCCACTGCTTCCAGACTCGCTGTAATTGTATAGACAGCTTAAGAAGAAGGCTGCTTCTGTATTTAGGAATATTTTTTTGAGCATTCTTCACGTTAGTTAAAGCCACAGAGCATATCAGTGAAACCTTGCTCCGAAATGCAATTTATGGATTTGGGTTTTTTTGGTCTCTTTGTTGTTGTTAATGCATTTTGTCTGCCTACTCTATGAAGACAGCTCTATGGTCAGGAATGCTTACTGTTTTGTGTTTGGATCTGTCTTTTGATTGGTCTGAACAAGCTTCTGTGTGTTGTGAAACAGTAAGTGAATACGTTTCATCACATACTTCCTCACCTACCATCTCTTTTATAAATGCAAAGCAATTTGAAGACAAAATACAGACCCGCTGAAACTTTTAAAATTATTTGTTAATATACTCACTGCCCCTGTGGTGTAAGTTAATTGCCAACCTGCAGAACAGAGAGAGGGTGTTTGTAACATATTGAAAACAAGGACTGTGCACACTTTGAGTCATTGATTGATTTGTGACTGACCCAGGAACCCAGTATTGGAACACAGCCTAGCCTGAAGAGGGGCTGGCTGCGTTTGCCCTGGAGACCCAGCACGATGCTCTCCGCAACCTCGTGGTTAAAATTAAAATACAGATAGCTCGGTTTGACACCTCCCCAATTTCAAATTACAGACAGAATTGAGGGCCCATAGAGGGGACGGAGGAGCCTGCCTGTGCCTGTCTCTGCTGTTGGGGGTGCCAGGCTCTCCTGGCTCCTGCTGGCAGAGTTGCTGCCCCAGCACCCTGTCAGCGCCCGGGAGGCTGGCAGTGCCTCCTGCAATTACCAGCACAAGCCCCACATTCTCAGCCTGGGACGATTTTGAGGAGAGGTTAATGCGGCCCAGGCCTGTAAACTTACTCTTAATGAACTGTGTGCAGTAATACAGCAAGCAGCATAAGCGTGGGTTCAGCAAACAAAGTGCGGTGGAAGGTTTATGTAATTAGCGTTAATGTTTGGTACAAAACACCCCATCAACAGTATCAGCTGACTTATCTCATTATGAGCCATAGCTGTTTCATGAATCTAATAAAACATGAATTTTTAAGACAGGTTAGTGAGAGTAAGAGGAAGGCGTGAAATGAGATTAGAGTCTATAAACATAAACTCTGGCTTCTCTGCTCCCGTCCAAAGCAGCATTTGGGCTTCTCTTTTACAGCAAGCATGGGCTTTATATTTGAGCAGTAAGAGCCAGGAGAATATCGTTCCGGGAAAGTCCTTCCATCAGTCACTTAAAGAGGAGTGTTTTTTTCAATTTCGTTTACAGAGATCTGGGGTTTCTGACTCAACTGTAGTGAAAAGTTTAACTGAGCTGTTACTTAGTGTCACAAAATACCAAGAATCCTGCTCTGGAAGGGTAAGAGTTGTTCCAATCTCCGCTCCTTCAGTAAGGTGTTTCCGTGATGAACACTAATGACTACATGGCTGCTGTCTCCATCTTCTTCCTCTTGTCTTGGAAGGCAAAATTTCATCTGTAGAAAGGAGAGGGGTAATGATAAAGTGCTGACCACTGCAGCAGTAAGAATCAAACCTTTATTTGCAGGAGGATGAGGAAAATCCAGCAGTCCTGAACTGGGTTGCTCCTGGGGGAGCCATGGATTTCGCACAGTGAGGGATGTGCTGCAGCATGAAACTGAGCTTCACGGTGTCATTCAGGCTGCTGGTGACAGGGGTGACAGTGCTGCCCGCTGTGGTAGCCACGAGGCAGAACTTCGTTGCTTGGTTTCCTGACTCCAGTGCAATTTAAAATCCCTTTTGAAACAACTTTTTAATGGTACTTTTTATTTAGAAAGTAAGTAAAACCTTGGGGAGTTTAAGGAATACTGTGCACCTTACTGGAAGAAATGGAGTAACTTCTGAAATCTGTAACACGAAATAAAGTCAGTGCTAAAGCATGGGGTTGGAAATCAGGAGGAGGGGCTGGGGCTGGTATCTGCACTCGTCAGAGCCTTTACACAGGGCAAGAATGAACACGCCGTAGAGTTATAGGATGTCTGAGGTTACCTGCTGTGAAAGAGCAGATTAGCATGCTGTGGTATTTTGTTTGAGGTTTTGAGAAATTATCATATCCGGATAGCAAACCCTGGTGTAGAAATATACTGCTGTTTCTTCATGAGATCGTTTCCTTCATCCCAAGGCATTTTATCTTCACCAAGATGGAGTTTACTGACAACTGTCTTCATTCAGAAAGTGAAGAAATTCATGGTGTGATTTTTTTTTTAAAGTAGCCCCTCAGTCTGTAAATTGTGATGTTTTCCCAACAGAAGGATTGACAGATGACTAACTGGATTTCCCCTTTGCTTTTTACAGCATTTCATAAATGCTGAATAATTTCCATAGGATGAATTGTTTTCATGCTGCTGAATAGTTCAAGTGGAAAAATGCCAGGCATCAGTAACCTGCCCGGCATGCACAGTGCCTCACAGTATGTTCAGTTGTATTTAATATAAATACTGTAGGCCAGTCATCTTCTTGTTGGTCCTGGCTGCCCCTTCTGCCATGCAAGTACTTGCAAGCACTCTCTAAATTCCCACAACCTCACATGTCTTCGGCATGGAGCTGGAGGGACTAAGCACCGTGTTAATCCTGACCTTACTCCAAGGTGCTCTGAGAATGAGCTGTTCCTTCAAACCCAGCATGACAGTGTACTTCCTCTTGAGCTGGGATGATGATTTTAGCTCCCTAGCTTCTTACTATGAAATGAACTCTTCTTGCTTTGCAAAAAATAATTTTGCACAGAAATCTATATGATTTTTAGGTTAATTTTTGCTGAATTTCTCTGTTACATTCAACAGAATGATTGTTTTGCTTCATTCGCGATACATCACCTATGCAGTAGTGTCTTGATTGCATTTCATAAGCCCACTAAATTGGGCTCACAATGGGAGAGAGTTGGTTTCTCATCATTAGTGATGGAGTTCCTCACCAGCTGGGGCATTTTTGTTCTTATTTCAGCAGCAGCAGTGTTGCAGTGGCATGGTAGTGCTCTGTGTTCCATGTGGAGAGCACACAGGGACACTTCCATCTTCTCCTCTGCCAGTACTTGGCTGGGGGGAACAACAGCCAGAGTTTGTTTGCCACATTTTGCTTGGTAGTTGCTGGAAAACTTTTGTATTCAATGTTTTATTCCTGGGGGTCTGGGTAGGTAGTCTTAGGGGATGCTGTCAGTCAAAAATTGCTCCTAGGGAAGGATTCCTGTAGCAACTGAAGGTGGAAAAACAAACACAAGACACGGTTGTAGCTGTTGGAGCATCATCTCTGCAGTGTTCTGTGAAGGAAAGGGAAGGATTGTATGTGCACATCTATTTGTTGGCTTTTTAGCACTTGGGTTTTAGAAATGTGTTACCATGAGAAGATGAAGAATCTTAAGTTTGTGTTTGGTTTTTTTTTTAAATTCCAAAAGCTTATGTTATTGAGCAAAAGTTAAGTAAGTTAATGTGTTTTGGAATATTTGTTAAGCATTGTATGTGCTGTAGAGCCTCCAGGCTTTTAGGAATAAGCTACTTTCCAGGACCTCTGATGACATCCAGATAATACATGATATTGGACAGAGGTAAAGCTGCCTCTTTTTAATAAACTGTTGCAAATTTCCACTACTTGCCTCGGAGAAAACCTCTCTTTTGGGAAATGGAAATTTATTTGGGACTCATTCCAAGATAAGGTTATGGTCAAACCTTTTCTTCAGTCTGGAAAGAAACACAGACAAGAAGAATATAATTTTAATGAGTACAAGATGCCTGCAAAGTGCTGCTCCGAGTTCATCAGTAAGTGAACTCTCCCAACCCCAACAGGAGTATTCGGTGGTTTTGGCTCCGCTGAAGGGTCGCGTGGGACCAGTAGGTTTTCTGCTGGATGAATGTGCTGAAGCAGCCGAGGGCAGGAGCCAGGGAAGGGAGAGTTTGACTGCTCTTGGGAGAGATGTGATGATTTGATGTATTTCGCTGCTGTAAAGATGGGTGCTGTGGGTCAGATTAATCAACTGCTTTGTGGCCCAGGGAGGTGTCTGGTGAGACCAGAGCCAGGTGGAGAAGGGAGGGTGGGATGTGTGGGGTGAATCTGAGGCTCAGAGGAAGGGGGAAGCAAAGGAGGGAGGAGAAGTGTAAGAGGAAGCAGAGGAGAAACCTCCCCATTTGGCAGCAGGGTTGTTACAGCCTCGAGGAGCTTTGTCTTTGGGCTTTTTCCAAGCCTGAAGTCTGTGGTGTGGCTTGTTGGTCCCTTAATTTGAGGGTGCTCACTGGAGTTGGTGGACAGCCTATGGCTGTGTCCTTGCATGCCAGCTCTTCCTGAAATTCATGCTATACCCTGCAGCCCGAGGGGCAGGAGCGGGAAGGATGCCTTGGGAGTGCTAGCCATTTCCAGTTGTCTGCAAGAAAGGATAAGCAGATTGAGGACAGGGGGGGGGAAAGTAGAGCAAATTTTTTGTTGTCGCCTTCTCGCATTAATGAGCAGAGTTGTGAGGCGCCTGTGTACGAGTTTAGATTTTGCTAAGCCAACTGATCTGTAAAAGCAGAGAGTAAATCCGTTTTCCCCCCACTACTTTAGTAATTGGCAGAAGGCAGAAAGTCATTGTTGACTGAGAATAAACAGATTTCAGGCATTCCTAGACTGAGAAACCTGCTTAGCTTTCTAAAATCGGTCTCCCTGGTGCTCTGCTAAAAGCTTAATTGGCTGACATTTTGTATGTGAGAGATTTGCTCTGCTGGCCTAAATTGAGTTATTTTGTGTAAATGTTTTTGTGGGATTTATAAAATATTCTCAGGACATACGTGTGCGTAAACTCTGGACTGTTCCTTTTGTAAGAGTACTAACGAGTACTAGATGTTGTGGCTTTGGCATACAGGGGATAATTTAACATGGAATTCAGTTTACAGTGTTAGTTAACCTTGTGAGGGATAAATATCTGCCTTTTTCCCCCCTGCAAAACCAGCTGCTAAGATACAGTCTTCCTGTAATTATGAAGAAGGATGACTGTGCTGGTCGTGCCAAATATTGAGGATGGATAGTCACTCTTCTTAAGGATGTCTTTCTTAACTGTGTAAGTGCAGCAGCTGCACCGTAACAGGTACAGCACAAAGCTTTGCAAGCATTTGAATCCTTTACAAGTTGCCAGGTCTCATTAGGAAGGAGTTAATGTCATCGCAAGCCTCTCTTGCTGCATGCCTCCAGCTTCAGCAGTGACCGAACTGTCTCCTCCTCTCTTCCTTACAGTGTTCGAAAGTCATCTCGCACACTTCCTCGCTCTGTTTTTAGTACATTGTAATTAGTATTTTCATTCAAGCTTTAAAATTCCTTGGAGATTTGCCTAGGAGAGGGCTGTGCACTTTTAACCCAACTGCAGAAAAGGGATCTGCATCGTATTAACCGTGAAATTTGCAGGTCAGCTTTGGAATTTCAATATTTGGTGTTTATAACTTGCTGCCTGGTTTGGTCTTTTTTATTTCGCATTAATTTCCACCTCTTGTGCTCCCAAATGTGACTGTGTTTCTCTCCTTTTTTTTAATTTTTTTTCCCCCCCCATTGGAATTGAGCGCTTACTCCATCCAAATAGATGAACTTTCTTGGCAGGGATGAGCAGAGCTGCACAGTCGCTACTTGGGGCTGTGTTGGTGAGCTGGAATGAGTTTAAACATTCAAGTTTGTTTACTTTTGGATATGACAAAGGCTCCCCTTAGACCTTTGTTTTTGCATGCTGTTAGTACAGTGGGATGTCTAGTACAGTAAAGCCTCCCCCCCTCTGTAAGATGTAGTTGCCCAGCAGTCCAAGGCTGATGCACTGAGGATGGAGAAGCCTGATTTCTTAGGGAAACATGTACAGTGGCTTTGTCTCAGTCATCCTGCTCCAAAAAGCTTTTGAACTTGTATTGCAGTTCCTAACCAGAACAGGGTTAGGAGTATTTTGAACAGTTTGCCATTTCTGGTTTTTTATCACGGAAGTGAGCTAAAGAGATCCCGAAGTGGTGGCCCCGCGAGCAGAAAGCCAGGCCAAGCTCAGCAGCTGTCTCCGTGTGGCAGCGTGTCCGTGCCTCCTGCCCACCCAGGGAGGCGGTGTGGGTGCATCGGAGGAGCTTTGGGAGCAAAGCCCATGCCGCCAGGGGAGAGCCCCACTCACCCTGCCCAGCAGCCCCAGCTCGCGTTGCCCTCGCCCCCACTACACTTCAACAGGACTTTATTCAGATGCCGTGGTCGGTGGAATGGAAAACAAAGGCATGGTTGGAACATCGTTCACTTTATGTAAGATTGTGACCCTGTTTTAGGGAAGTGCTAATGTCTCGGAAATTGTCAAAGGTGCCAGCTGTGTAAAAGAGGGCTGGTTAAGCCAGAGAGGCTGGGCTGCGGTGCAGCCCCAGGGGAAGGAAGGAGGGTGGCGGGAGGAAGGACTCCAGTGCATCACATCGCTGGTGGGGGGGAAGGAAGAGTTTTGGCCCAGGGTTGCTCGTCTGTGAGTTGTGGTTGTGCGTGTACTGAGAGTGGCTACAACAGGCACTTCTAAACATTGAATGGGGGGCAGTTCATGCTCTCTGTGTGTCAGGCTGTTACATGGTAGGGTATGCTGCTCCCCCATGCCTTCAGCCACATCTCAGCCTCGCAGCAATGCAGCCCTGTGCCATCGGTTCAGCTGTGCCAGAAGCGCTTCGGTGCTGCAGTGAGCAGGATGAAATAATGCCGAGCACAGTCCTTCCCTCTCTGCCAGGGGAGCACCAAGAGAGCCTCTGAGGATTTCTGTGGGGCAGTGGTTTTCCTGCTTTGTTGTGAAAGGGTCCTGTGGTGCCTGCCCTGCATGGAGCCTCTTCTGGAGTAGTTGATCACGAACATTGTGAATTTGTGGCTGCTCTCACTTAGATCAGGAAGTAACACATGTGCCTAAAGCAGTTCAATCTTCTGGGGTACATACTGTATTAGTAACTCCAAAGGGTTAGTAATTGGAAATGAGATAGACAAAATCCATGTATTAAGATGTTAGCTAGAAAATGGAATACACTTCTTGAAGTTAAGTGGTATGGTCTGAGCCAGACTGGTAGCTTGTTTCTGCCTAAAGGCTTGTTTCTGCTCCCTCCTCCTTCCTCATCAGCGCCCAGTTGCAGGCTTCTGCTCTGCCCTTTGTATCACCTCAGCCCCTCATCTGTTGGCACAGCAGACATGATCATTTTGCTGCTTTGTTGGACACCCAGTTCAAAAACTAGCCATGAGGGAGGAGTGGGGATGGAGAGGAGGGCGCTGGGGCAGCAGGTAAGCACAGTGAGCCTGCTCAGTCACACTGCCTAACCCCACCCTTGGACACCCAGACCTTATCCCTTGGCCTTTCACTGGAAAGGTGGCAGAGCCCTCCTGAGAAGCAGTGGGCACACGGCTGCCTCACAGCACGGAATGCCAGAGCAAAACCTCTGCCTTCCCATGACGCTGGTTCACGGCTGTTCCTGCAAACGTGATTTTACACGGCTTGCCTTTCCTTTTTACGAGCCTTGGCTGCGTTGCAGCTTCAGGGACTGGGTATCGTACCCAGCATCCTGGATGAGCCAGAGGCAGGAAGGTGTAATCTGTCCCAAATGGTCATTGCTCTGCAGATGATACAAAGGTGAGAGCTGTATAGCAGAGAATATAACGATGTGATGTAGTAGAGAATGTAATTTATTATAAAATTGATAGTTATATATTTCCCATCAAAACTGGAGTGTTTTATATTACAGAAATAATGCTAAAGTCTGAAGACTAACGTATACTCACCCTGTAAAAAATAACAGCAATTTGTGTTGTTTCCTAGGGAATATTTTGACAAGGATTATGTTCAGTGACAGCAAATAGGACTAGACAGGGCCGTCCACTGAGCTGATCAGTTGTGAGCCTGAGAAAGCGCTGCTGAGTCTTTGACAGCCTCTCTGCGTCAAGACTTGGTTGACCTAAGCACAGGCTAGGGAAGAGTCTAAGGGAAGGCTGCAGGACTGACCTAACCGGTTGCAAATGTGGTGTTACTGTAGCTGTTACAAGGCTTTCCTTTGTATCCAGAAAGTACAGCTTGTGTCGGTCCGTTTCGATAACAGCTACTGAAGAAAAAGAGGGAACTGGGATTTTGCCAACGTGAGCAGGCTTATTTTCTTGATAAGCTCCTGGAAGCACTGACCGCACGAAAAAGAGAAAAACAGGAAAAATTAATAGCAAAGAAGAAAGTTTTACTCAATTCACATGATGTTGATGAAGTTCTAAAAACTATTCTGCAATTTTTTGTTTGGTTTTTGTTGTTTTTGTTTGTTTGTTTTGGTTTGTGTTTTTTTGTTTTGTTTGTGTTTTGTTTTACAAAGGTTGCATTGCTTTTGAGACTCAGTATAAACCCACTGTAAGTGCTCTGGTGCCCATTTTATAGGAGGCAGAACCACCTGCTGGGCAGCCTGAGGTCAGTATTTGCAGCAGGGACATTTCTTATTGGGGAGGGTCAGCAACAGCAGATGGAAATGGCAGAATAATTCAGGTGAGCCTGAGCGTGTGGGTCAAGCTGCCTGTGCTTTGGTGCTGAAGGCCAAGCCAGAGTGGATCCTGACAGATGAAATGTATGAAGACAGCAGTTCACTCCAGCTTTCTTGGAGGGTTTTTTGGCTAATGCTGTGCCATGCTGTGAATATGGTCGCATAACAGGCCAAGCTGGGGAGTGTGTGCGAAAGGTGGCTGCCAGGAACAGGCTCCCACTGCCACAGCAAATGACGTGGCTTGCAACCTGCTCCTAGCCCTTTACGACAGATACCCTGGGGCAAGAGAGCAGCCAAAAAGCAGGAGATTGAGTTTTTCTGGCAGTGTGACCGTCCCTTGGCTGGCTGGTACCCCAAGGGACCTGTGAGTAGGTGGGAACTTAATCTAGTACCTGTGTGTGTGCTGCAAGCAAAACTCCTGTGGTTTATGTGCCAACTAAGTCTGATGCTTCCAGCACATCCACACGTGTAGGTTTGGTGGAGTGGGTGGGCAGGGCAAGCTGGGTGGCCTCCCCATCAGCAGAGTAAGGACTTGTAGCCTGCCAGAGGACTGGGTAGGGGTAAGAATTAGCTGAGGACTTCTTGTTTGGTTTAGTGTTTTGAACTGAACGATTTCTGCCCGCTCTCCCTTCAGAGTGTTCAATACTTTGCACTTGGGCAATGTCTGCCATGAAACGATCTTCGAGGATTTTACAGACATTGATTCCTTCTCCTCCAGATATTGTCAGGTGGGAGGGACTGCAACCATGTTTCTGTAAATAAACAGTCCAATATGTGCAGTGACTTGTTGGGAATCACATGCAAACAAGGCAAGAACTTTTCCCGGACCTGCTCCTTGCTCTTGGTTTTTACTGCAGGACCTTCTCCTCCAGCAGTCCCTCCTGGCTGTCCCACTTATGCCAGTAGTGTCCTCTTCTGTGGAGTCAGAGTTGGGCTGGGTGTGATGGCTTTTGAAATTCAAGGTGTTTTCCTTCCTTGCACAGTTGGCAAACCTGTCATGGCAGCCTTGCTGTCCCCACCTTTGTCAGCATGTCCAGAAAGGGGCTGAGGTGGAGGATGCTCGGAGGAAATACATTCTGCTCACTCAATGCCTTGTATTAATCGTAAGCAGCGATGTCATGGTAGCTAACAAATTAGATGCATCCTCCTTCTACTTCCTCCATGGTTCCTGGAATAGACTCTGAATGGTGTCTTGTCTCAAACTGCGGTAAATCAGCCTTGAACAAAGGCGTTATGAACAGGACTACCCACAGATGTCATGGGAAGAAACGAAAAATTGCAAGGCTTTACTTTTGTGCTATTGTCGCAGAACTTCTTCTTTTTCTCTTTTCTTCGCAAATGATTCAAAGCTCTAAGGAGGGTAACATCCTCTTTATAAAACCTGCTGTCAAAACAGAAAGGAAACGTACAATGCAAACAAAAACCCAAATTCTGTTAAGGTAACAATGACCTGTCTAAGTTGTCCACAGTGTGTGGTCCACAGAGCTAAAGTAGCTTCTGTTTAATTTATAATACGTACGTGCTCTGCAGAGTGCATCGGGAAAAAGGCAGGGGGGAGGGAAGAAGAAAACACTCTTGTGGAAGAGGGGGGATTAGAAGCAAACTGACAGACTGTTTATTACGCAGCGTATAACTTACCAAATGGCTTCATTTTTCTTAGTGGTCCAGACTTGTCACTTCCATTTGGCAAACTCCAACGCTGCAAAGTCTGAAAGCAGCTATTATTGGCTTCTGCCCGAACTGTGCTCGGCTCATATAAATTTGGTGTCTGATCTTTTATATTGAGATTAATAAATATTTATTTAAGCAGACCAAATATCACCAGGCCTTTCCTACAAAATGTGAATTTGAACACTGTGCAAGATTTTCAGGTAGGCATTTGATTGCTTAAATATGTATAATTTAGCTTCACATGTTTATACCTCTTCCTCCCCCCCCCCGTACCTCTCTGTTCTCTAGTGCTATATGTGAAATACGTAGCCAGACATACAGGCAGGGACTGTTATTAGATAATCATGTTAAGAATGTGCAAAACTGGGTGGTTTAATGTGGAAGAGAACAGACAAAGTAACCCTTGTTCAGCACAGCATACGCCTTTTAGTTAGGACCATTACTCCAGTATATTGGACATACTAAGAGTTTATATTGTCTTGTCTGTGTAGAACTTGCACAGTCCTATTGAATCTGTGAAAAGATCCTTCTTTTAATTCAAGTTCTTCCTCTCCCTCTGTTCCTTTTCCATAAAGACCAGCCATCCTATAGCATCAACATGGTGTCATTGTTTTAAGCAAAAAGCATCTGTAGAAGTAGAAATGACTTTCAGGGTGCTGTTGGAGGGGTGTTGTGCTTTTGGATTGCTCTGATGCTCCACCACTTCCAGTTCTTGGATTAAGGATTGACTTTTGTGATTTTATGTGTGTGGGAGTAACTGAGGGGGTGCCTGTGCAGCCGAGCATGGGGCTTTTCCAAGGGTATTTCGTGTGGCAGGCTGGTGAAATGACCTGTGAGGAGCTGGGGAGCCTGCTCCCCTTTTTGGCCAGCCAGCCCTATCTCCTGTAGCAGCCCAATGGCCTGGCCTGTCCTTATCCTCACCAGGGGTGTCACCTCAGCCTGGTTTAGAAAGAGGGAGGGGGTGTGTGTGTAGACAGAAAAATAAGGAAAAGTACTCTGGATCTTCAGAGGCCATTGGATATCATGCTGTATTTCGCTTAGTTTTCTTCTGCCTTCCAGGAGGTTGTAATTAACCCTCTGCTTTTCCCCATTAACTTCCTAAGCCATTCCCCCTCATCCCCAGCTGTGTCTTCCCAGTGCTTGTACAATGACTGTTGGGCATGCTGTTCCTGGAAGGACTCTGTGTGCCTCCTTCTCCCTATAAAGCACCTCAGGCTGGAGCTTGGGAGCAGAGGGTGGGAAGGGAGCACATTCACAGTCCTACCTTTCCCAGGCTCCCCATCCAGGAGGTACTAAACTTTGTCTCTCGATGGAGGTTTCGACAGGAGGTGAATCATATTGTTGCTTCATACCTTAGAAGCTAAAATTTTCTGCTGCCAGTTTTCAGGCATCTGTCAGCCTGACTGATTGATTCATCCTCCCCGCAGAAAGGCTGGAGACACGAATGTGATTCTTCCCTGTGTTACTACCAGAGTTAGCATGGAGATTCAGAGTGTACCAAGCGTTTGGCATTGGCCATTTTTTTCCTTCCTTTTAAGACACCTGTCCCGTTGCCTGATAAGGGAATTTATCTCTAACACCAGTTCTTTCCCTATTTGTAGTTCTCCTCTGTGGATGTCCCCTGTTGGTTGTGAATTTCCAGAGATTTCCCTTTGAAGTCCAGGAAGGCTTTTATTTTAAAAATGCTCTGAAGAGTTCAGAAAGGCTGAGTCTTGTGGTCCACATATATAGGTAATTAAGACTTGTCCCATATGCCTTATGTAGGAAGATGTTATTTTGATCTGCACACCATTCTCCCTAATGTCTGGTGTTAAGGAAGTCATATTTGGCTTTTTCCTTTCGTTTTTCCTAGAGAAAAAGAGCAAATGAACAACAACAAAAAAACAGTCCCCAAAACATCAAGTCAAACACATTCTTCATTAGTTTTGCTTCAGAAAATTGTGGGAGGAACTTAATGTCTATTGAAACCTCTCAAACGTTTTACGATAGTGGGAGGGATATGGAGCCTTCAGCAAAGGCATTCATACTCCTACGCCTTCATCAGTCACCAGTGGAGGGGGAAAAAGAAGCACACAGCTGTAGAGTAAACTCCCCTCTGCTGGTTCCTGCAGCTCGAGTCCCACAGGATAGGCTGCTGTTCTGCACTTGTAATCACCGGGAGCCTTCCAGGGAGAGCGAGACCTCACATTTTGTGTGTACTTAAACACAAAGCAAAACCCAACCAATCCACCCTCCAAATTTTCTTTGCAAGGTTTCTTTGTGTATTGCAAAGAAACAAAGGGCGTAATTTAATTTTTCTATATATGCTGCCAATTTTCTTTTTCTATACATGCTACCTTAAAGGCAGAATTAGAGGGAAGGCATTTTTGGCATCAATCGGTGTGAGTCAGCGAAGCTTTCCATCGATTTACAAGTTCTGACAAAACCTGCTTTTCAGACCCTGCTTTTGACGCACGCCAGGGCTCTGGTAAAGTGGATTTCTTTCTGTCTGGCCATCTCTTGTCATTAGAAGAACCTGTCAGGAGAAAGAGGTTTTTCTGTTGCTCCAGGACAAAATGCAAAACGGCCTTCTTTGATTTGTCCCCATAGGTAACACGATGCTTTAAACTGACCCAGAACATTTCTTACATTTTTATTTCTTCAGTTCTGGCCAAGCGCAGTGTCTTTGCAGAGCAGGATTTACATAATCTGGATATTAGGACAGATGTCAATTTTTTCGAATGTAACTTCAGAGAACGGGAATAACAGAATGTTCTTTCCTCTATTTCAGAGCTAAAAATATTTATCACATATTGGGGTTTCTTTTTTTTTTTTTTTATTTACATGAAATATCAGAATATTTAATCTTTTGGTTGGCACTGCTCCTGGCATTATTGGAGACAATTTGATCAAGTGCATGTTCAGTCTAGGTCAGAAAAGAGTTTTGTGCAGCATAACAGCTGTTACCTGCCATTTATTCACTGAATACGGGAGATTGATGTGCTTTACTGGGCCAGCACAGCTCTCCATTGCAATGTCCTTTAAGCTACTTTCCACGGAATTTGATTTAAAATATGCATAACTAATAAAAGAGCTCTTGGAACAGGGTATGTATTTAAAACCCTGTAATAATTTATGTTTCTGCTTGGCACGAAAGGCACCTGCCCTGTTTATCATTAATCCATGTTACTGGCTGCTCCTGTTAAAGGCGCCCCTACAAGCAGTGGGTAGGACATGTGAGAGCAGGGAAGCAACTATGGCAGGGGTGGAAAAGGTTTGAAATGCTGTCCTCTGAGTGCTGATTTCTTACACTAATGATTGCTGCAAAGAGGGGCTGCAGTGTGATTACAGAGGGCTTGATTCTGTACAAATAACTTTGTCAGTTTCTGTATGAGTTTGAATCTCTGTGAACTAATGTGCTGCTAACAGAGGAACCATCTTTTGCCATTAGGAGTTAACCTGTTTTTCCTCTGGTATGAATTACGTGATTAGGACAGACTTCCCCTCACCCCCACTTCTTTATTTCTAGTTGTGCCAACCCAGACTGGATACATATTCCTTTAAAAATCCTTTTGCAATAGGAACATCCACGTGTTGTCACGACTCGGAAGCTTCCTATGGAACTCCCGAGCTCTGGAGCAGATGCATTGGCCATCACTGGGCTGTCTGGCTGGCCAGGCAGCACGCTCTTACCCTGCCACCCAAACTGGGAAATACCTGTCTTTTGGGAAAACCACATCCACTGCCATAATAACATCTTACGCCCCCAGCTTTGATGTTGCTCCTGCTGCAGGCCCAGTCCCTGGGATGGCAGTAACTGCCCTGGGCAAGGCTCCTGGGTGGCACTGGTGTTAATGGAAAGGGTGGATGCAGGGCACGGCATGGAGTGGCCGCGGTGGTGGCCAGAGCAGGAGTGCAGTATTGTCGTGGAGAGCTTTGTGTGCAGAAGCCCTGGACCTATTCACGCTGGTTTCTTTTCACTTGCCTTGTGAATTAGGAAAAAAAAAAACCAAACCCATTGTCATCCCAAGACATTCTCGTGATCTTCCCAAGGCAGAGCTGTGCTTTCATTTTATTTTAGGAAGCCCGGGTTCTTGCTGGTGAGGGTGGATTTGAAGAAGCGCGTGGGTTTGAGGGCTGGAGTTATCCTACAGTATCACTCTTAATACCTTTTATTTTAAATTTGCAACACTAACCCTCAGTAATCAGCCTTACAGGCCTGTTGTTCTTGAACTAATGGAAAGAATAAGTTGTTAAAGCAAATTGAAAAGAAGACTGGGACCATGCGTGTCAGCCAGACACAGTGATTCTTTCTCTGCTGACTTTAAAAGCAGTGCTTTCCTTTCCCATGGTAGAGCTGGATTTGTAGCAATTGGCTCCAAGTTTCTATTGTATGCCTTTTAATTTTTAAGCAATTTGTTTTCACCGCAAGTCTCTTTCTGGAGCAGCTTCCATGGCAGAGTGGGAGACTTTTTTTTGTGGAAAGGTATGAGCTGTCATTCCTTTCTACACGCTGTGAGGTATGGAAATATAATGATTGGTGTTTACACAGGAGGAAGTGGAAGCACAGAGCCGTTCTGTGTGAGGCTGGCCAGGAAGGCAGGGCAGGCTCGGATGAGGAACACCAGCACCCACTGCCCCTCTCTGGCCCTTGGGAATGGTTTGGTGTGTCGTGCAGTCCTGTGGGGAGACAGGGGGGAATGCAGAGCTGACTGGGACAGAGGGGATCTGGTGAAAACCTTTTACTGTTCAGAACCATTTATTTAATGTATTATTTCAGGTCAGTTTGGGTCCTGCTTTCTTTTTGCAAAGGCACTGCGCAGGAAGTTTTAAAGATGTGCGAGATTCCGTCCTTGCTGCTTCAAACCCAATTTACTCAAACACAAAGGCGTCACCTCCGTTTTAAAAATCTGGGTACACAGAATTTTTCATGTTCGAACAGTTGCTAACTTTAATGCTGAGAAACCTCAGCCTGAAAGGAAACCTTTTTATAGTCACCATGTGAGGGAATATAAATAGATGTGTAGATTGAAGGGCTCTTTTATCCCCTGTCTGGAGCAGCCGGGACAGCGGCTGCTTGTGCTGTGGAGCTGGTGGGTTTGCAGATTCCTTGGGATCTGGGGAAGCCAATTAAGGGAAAAGTAGTTAGTGCTTTAAAGTACAATGCAGTATAGATGTTTTCAGATGCCTGCTCCCTTCCTCCCAACACTTTCTTTTTTTTTTTTTTTTTTGTGTTTAATGAACGAGTCCCACACTTAGAACAAAATCATCACCATTCTCCTTTTTTTGTTTTGCCCTTTTTTTTTTAATGGAAACTGTGACTCATAAAATATTTTAATCCCTGTTATTGAGCATCATTAAAATGAAGATTGTTCCCCAACAGTGTGTTTTTGATTTAAGAACTCTTCACACTGTGAGTGCTCTCTCCATTGAAGAATGACATATAATAAGTTGATGAAATTAGAAATTTTGTAAGACACCATAATCATAACTTTTTCTTATGTAAATTAAATTACTTTGTGATTTTTTAAATTCTCTTTGCTTTTATACACTCAGACACATCTTATTTGATTATACATGAAGCACATTCAACTACCAGTTAAGGCAGAAAAGGAGCTAAGAAAAAGAAATTACACATTCAAAAAGTAAGATTATCTTTAAAATGTGTCCACTGCTTACAGCAGATGTGACTTAGCATGAGGAAAATGTGTTTCTGAAGGGCCACAGGGAAGTTGCCTCCCCCCTGTGCCTAATGCCCTGAGGTTAAAGGGGGACACATGAGCATCCAGCTCTTAGTTAGTTCAGTAGCTGTGCTGCAGGTGGTCACGGCCAGGAGTGGGGTCTGTGGCTTTGGCCCCCAGAGCCCTTGGCCAGGAGCCTGTGCTGGGCTGGCCCTGGCATTGGGCAGGGTTGTGCCCTCGGGCTTGGGAGCTCCTGTTTTCTGGGAGAGGAGGGGACTGTGCCTATGGCTTGTTAACACACCTGCCTGCCATATTTTGGGACATTTCGTATGCCTTTCTTCTAGGGGACTACTTAGGGTGTGCGTGTCCTCCTTCCTTCTTCCCTTACCGGTCCTGTCCCTTGCTGACCGGCATGACAGTGGCCCTATATTTGTAAATATGGGTTGTATAAAAACAAAACAAAATAAAAACCCCCCACACTTAAAAAGGGGAGGGGGGAAAGAAGGTTCCAAAGAAAGCAGATGCTTTTAACATCCTGTGCATTTACCCAACACTTTCATTTAAGGGGTTTTTTCTTACCCTTAAAATGCTAAGCCTCCTTAGAACAAGAGCAACTACTTTGGAAGCTGCACACTCCCAAGGACCCGTATGCATTACTGGGAAACGAAGGCAGATCATAAAATGCACAGCAGCATAAATCCTTCAGGTTCGTAATTAAAAAATGCCAAGCAGTTGGGGTTTTTTTAGCTTTTTGTGCACCACCATTTTGTGTGCAGCAAGGTTAAGACAGGGAAATTTTCCTTAATTTCTTTTAAAATTACCTGTGCAGGACCCCTTGGCTCGCCATGGCTATAAACTCATAAAGGGTAGAGATTTCATTTAGAAACCATCCAATTTAAAAGGGAACTGGGCAGGAGGTAGGAAACAATGCCGAGTGGGATGCCTGAATTGCTCAGGATGTTGTAAATAGAGCTGCTGCCTTTTGATCTTGTGAAGGGTCGAGGAGATGCCTTTGCTTTGACCAAAGGATGTTGGAAGCAAGTGGCAAGAAATCATCCACTTTCCATCCTGTTTTCCACTGCTGTTACTTGGCTTAGGGCTGGTGTTATTAAGGAGGTGTAAGGAAGCAGCTCAGACAAGGCTTCCCTTTAGGGTCTTGTTGCTGCTCGAGAATTAGAAAGCGTGTTTGTTTCTGGTCTATTCAGATGTTTTATGGCAGCCCGTTGTTGCTCGCTGCCTGCTCAGGCTGGCTGCTGGCTCTCATTAGGTGTAACATCAGGCTGTTGCTTAGGAAGGAAAGAAGAGATGAAAGCTCCCTGCTGGAGAGACGAGAGAGTGGAGAGCCTGAATGAAAAGTTAATATTTGGAGATTGCCCGTATGTTGTGCAGAGGAGAAAATAACTTGCATAAAGACCCTCGCACAGCTGAAGCAGAGATGTGTCTGTAAGTGGGCTCATTTACATATATGTGTGTGTGTATATATATATATATACACACACAGAGAAACGATAAAATATAAAACAGTACATGCATAGGGTTATTTTTAAAAATAAATACTTCCGATTTCCCCCCCTTTTTCTTTAAATAAGGATTTAGATGGAGGCAGTATTTCAAGGATGTAAATTAGACTGAAGCCTGAAAGAGAGAGTCATCTCTGGCTTTTGGTGAAGAAATTTGGTGGGGAACAAAGAGCCCCCTGTCTCAGCGTACTGCTGCCCACCGTGCACCGGGGAGGCAGAAGTGGCTTTCTGATGCCACCCACATCCATAGGCAATACCCTGTGTAGAAACTGCAGCTTCCCTGCTCTCGTGGGCCGGTCCGTGCTTCTCCAGCCTCCTGTCCCGCTGGAGGAGAGTGCTTGGCTTTGCACCGTGGATAATCATAAGGACTTGCAGCCTTTGCTGCCTCGTGGTTATCTTGCCTTTATGTTACAGCAGTTTGAAACCACTGCTGGCTCTCCGTGCCTCCTCTGAGGTGCAAAGGCAGCCAGGTTTGCCTAAACCACCTTCTGCTTGGGGCAAGCGGCTTCTCAAAAGGCAGTGCTGCAATTGGTCAAAGATGCCTTCAATTCTTACGAGTAAGAATTGCTGTCTCTTGCCTTACACAGACAGCACAGTGTGAGCGGCGGTAGTTGACAATTAGTTGTTTGGATGTTTTTGATATACAAGAGATTTCCTGCATTATTTAGACAACTGGAGATGGAGGAATTAGTTTATGAAAAGTCATCTCTTCCTATTGAGATAGTATCACGTCTTCGTAGCAAATACAGTAAATTGGCTTCTTAAACACTCCTGGTTATTTACAGAAGCGATCTTTTCAAATATCAGTGACTCCATAAACTAGAAAACCTGATGCTAATCTGCACTAAGTACCAGTGCAGTCGGGGACAGAAAATATTTTCAAGCACTTACCAGAAAGATAAATATTGGATGTGAATAATCACATTTTAATAATAATCATGGTTTTTGCAAACTACTGTATTTTAACTCATCTGGGGTCCATTATGGTGCGGTTCATAAACAAGACAAAACTATGTGGCTAATAACATGAAATGTTTCCTACTTTGATCTAATCAGAAGCCTGTCTCGAGCTGCTGGTTTAGATCTTCATCACAGGAGACGAGGATGTCGGAAATAAGTCCTTTAAGTGTTTCTCTCTTGGCAATTAGCCACAGGAGCTGCATTATTACTTTTCGCCTGGATCAAATGAGGTCAGTGGCATGAGCTTCCTGCATGAGGCCTTTCTCAGAAGCAGCAGCAGCAGATGGTAATTGTGAGCATCTCCATCCTGCAGTTCTCTGTCCTGACAGCAGCCACAGGATGCAGTCGAGAACCTCGGAGGGAGGGGTAGGAAAAGCAGACAAACAGCTTTGAGGCCTCTGAGGAAAACAGCAGCAGTTTGACTGTATTGCTCTGCCTTAAGAGAAATATTAGTAGCTTTCAGAAGGTTGTGATGATGGTGGTAAAAGAACAAGACTCGCATAAGTGGGAGGCCTGTCCACTTTCAAATTAAAATTAAAGTACCAACCACCTGAAAGTCAGCTTAATTTTTACTGCGCCATTTTAAGGAAAATAAAGCTGCTCCAATGTTTGTTAAAAAAATTAATGCATTGAAAGCAGTACCACCACATCTGTGTGCAAATATACAGATATAAAGCTTTCTTCCTCTACATTATGATGAGTTTCCACTATGTTGAATCTATGAATCAAAAGAAAATTACTTAGGGCTGTAATCCTAATTGTGAATTTGTGTGTAGAATATTCCTTGGAAGTGTCCTTAGGAGTTCCCATAGGGCCAGACTGTGTCCTGATGAAGGACCCTGGTCAGATGAACAAGCCACTGTCATCTTTGGCAAATGTGTTTGTTCAGTTTTAGTAGTGGCATTATCCATTGGCTTCAGCTCTCTAGAAGAAACAGCAGAAATGAGAAAATGGTATATTTGATAATGATCTATCGATGCAGCAGCTTTAACCCTGCAACCTTTCATACAGTTTCTGCTATGCAGTATAATTAAGTTGCCTCATCAAGTGAGGAAATAGTCCCGTTTAAAAATAATGTTCAAACATGCAAGTATATTACGTGATAATTTGGTTTGTTGAGGTTTTTTGGTTTGGTTTGTTTTTTTGTAGAAAATCTTGATGGAACTTGAGTCCTTCTGTTATGTCCTTCTCCTTCTCCCCCAGGTTTAAGTGCATTTAATGACAAAAGGGATTTGAGTTAAAAACCAGAGGGTTTATTTTTAGTTGTGTGGTTCTTTCTGGAGCTGGGACGTATTAATCATATTAATCTCCTCACCCCCTGCCCCTGTCTGCTCTAAGTGCAGCTGGAGACAGGCATTTGGGTTTGGCCCCTAAGTTGGTGCATTCCCATTGGCTACGTCGTGCTGGTGGTTTTATTGGCCTTTATTCCTTCCCTTCCCAAAGAGAGATGTGCCCTGCTGCAGTGGCTCAGGAGAGGATTCTGGAGTTTCTCTTGAGGGCAAGACATGTGCCCTGGGATGGAGGAAAGGGTAGCAAAGAAGGGTTGCCTTTCATCTTCTTTATCCTGAAACGACTCACTTGCATGAGAAAATCAGATTTCATTTTGAAATCAATGTTTCTAGATCTTGTGGTTGTAGAGGGAAGTTTGGAAAATGTCAACTCTGTGGCTGAACAAAAAGGTTAAAAAAACATCACACACACATACCCCTTGAGCAGAGCCCAGAATATTTTCAGTTTTTCAGTCTTTATGAGATCTGGAGATACAGTATTAGTTTGGGAACCCTGTGCATACTTAAGGAATCCTTTTAACAGATGGAATTGGTGTAATGAAATAACATTGAAAAAAGAAAGGCAGAGAAATCCACCAGAGAAGAGAAACATACAATAATATCTCAGTGAGGCAATAAAATGACTTCAGTCTTTCAGTACACTGATGCTGGTGGCTAAAGATAATCTAACACTTGTTGCTGAGGAGTGTGGTTTTCTGATGAGCTGATTTTAAGAAATGAGGATATGAAATACTTAGAGGATATTGTCTTCTGTCTGAAAGGAAAGATACCATCTCACTCATATAGGCTGGTTGAAATTTTAATTAAACCAAAAAGCACTGCTGAACAGACGAAAGCAAATTCATTTAGAGACTGAAGAGACTGAGGGTGAGGGATTTCTATGTGAGAAAGATAAGGAAACATTGTTTAATATGTTTATACCATGTCTGTAGTTGAAATGTTTCTATATCAAAACCTGTCAGTAGAAACTGGGTTTCAGTTGGGTTATATTGTCAGGGATGTGGGATGCGAAGGAGTTGGAAGGCAGGGAAGGAACACAGTCAGCAAGGGAAGGAAAATACTCAGGGAAGAGAGGGAAAGAACAACTGTCTCTCTTCCTGTCATGCCTGGTTTTCCTCGTGCTCCTTCAGTCGCCTGGGTTGGCAGATGTTGGCAAGCAAATGCTGTTTAATGTTGGTTTTGGCAATCCCTCGTCCCCACCCCCAGCTTTCTGTCCTAGGGGGCTCAGGCTGTGCTTGCTCCTGGCAGCTCTGGGCGTTCGGCCGTGGCCAGGCTCGGTGGGGCGCGGGATGGAGCGCGGTGGGCGCCGGAGCCCGCGGTGCCTCCGCACAGCGCTGCTGGGGGATGACTGACAGCCTGCCTGCTCCAGCACAAAGAACAGTGTTTAAGCATGGTTGTGATGATGTGTTGAAATAAACTCTGTTATGATTGTGCCGCGACATTCTTGGCAGGCTTACCGTAAACCACAGTGTGCTTTTCGGTGTGTACGTGGCTTTTTTTCCCCCCCCCTCTTTTCGTATGGGTAAGCAGATTAGTTAATGCCTGCCTTTCATGAGCAGAGGCTTTCATGCTTAATGCTGGGGTTAAACTGCATCCAAGCTGTCTGCAGCCTGTGAAGGTCACACTACCATTTTGATTTCCTCTCCCCGCGTTATAAGCTCCTGCAGGAGCGGGTATGGAAGGGCGATGCAGCCCCAGTGCAAAGCTGAGCCTGACCCCGCTCCCTCTGCTCTGCTCAAGGGAGGCTCTGCTGCTCTAAGTGGTTGTTCAGGAGGAGCTTTCCCCACCCCCCCTCAAAACCACCCCTGGGCCCTTCGTTGTGCTTTCCTGTAGGACACTAAATGCTCAGCTCTAAAGGCACCAATGCAGAAGTAGGACACGCGTTTCTCTCCCCCTTTAAGACATTGTGGCTTGACTTTAACAGGCAGCCAAGTCCCGCCTGGCGTGTCTGAATGAAACGGATTGCCCTGAAATAGCCTCCTGCTCCGAGGTCCCGTGCTCAGGAGGACACGGCTTCCTTCGGCCTATCCATATTTAAACGTGCCTAGCCTGGACTAGGCTACCTTTCCTCTTGCCTGCCCTGCCACAGCATCGCTGCTCCCTCACCCACTGCCTGCCTGAGCATCCGCCATCTGGCCCCAAAGCCCACAGGAGAGCGGGGCGTTGTTTTCCTTATTTTCCACGTGTGTGGTCAGGAGGTTATTTGCTCTGGTGAGCTCTGCTTCAGGCCCCTGCTCTCATTAATACCACCTTGCACACATCCTGAGCCAGGCCAGCAATGGTTAAGTCCTCCACTTGTGTGGCCGGCTCCTGGTACAACACAGTGGCCAGTATTTACAATTATAAGAGGAAGCTGTTATATGTGGATTATCCTGTATTTTTCTCCAGTAGTGGTAATTACCTACATAAATTTCAACTTAATCCTAGGACTGAAGTCTCACTAAAAAGAAGCACATAAAAATTCCATTATCCAGAAGTAAATTTGGGTCATTTAGGTTTGTAAATGGTATTTATCAAAGAGCCTCTTTTCTGATTTGGAGGAATTCTGCAGAAGTCTTTCTCTGTAAAACACAGTGGACTTAAGTAAAAGGTGCAAAACTTGATGGGAGAAGAGAGCAAAAGCTACAAATAAGAAAAACAGTTTTGTCAGCTTGTGGGATGAGGGATCATTTTTCACTTGAACAGACAAAGCAAACAACTGCAGCTGAAACACTGAAGCTGGAAATGCCTCTGCAAGACGTTCAGCATGACTTCTAAGTTTTAATGCATCCTTCCTGGAGGCCTGGGATAAAAAGGCAACACATGAGGCAGTCACAGGCAGGCAAACTGCTGCCTCTCTAAACCTGAACGTGTAAGTGGCAGGTTCAACTATACCATCACCATCTAATGACCGATAGATCCTTCACTGCAGTGACTTGGTATGGTGCAGAAACATGGACTGGGCAGGGTTTTGTTTCAGTCTGGTTCCCATTGTCGTTGATTTCAGAAAAAACAAACCCTAGGGGGATGTAGCTGGAGGAAAACAGCGGTAATTAGGGGCACTGGGCACTGAATTCGGCTGGGACTTTGGAAGCCATCTCTTACCTCCAGTAGCCTCGGCAGCAGAGGCAGCTCCTTGCCTTCGTGCCAGGGATCCTGAAAGGACTTGTTGCACCTTGAAAGCGAGAATAGCCACTCGTGTTGTCTCAGGATTAAGCTGACGTGCCTCCAACTCACTGCGGGGCTTCTGAGTGTCAGTGTTTAGACGGTGCGTTTAGCGAAGGCCTTTCAAAAGGAATAAATCCTCTGTGAGAGTTCAGTATTGTCAGATTGCAATTTGAAACAGTGGAGGTTTCTTTTATCTCTCAGGAAGCTAAACAGCTCAAATTCCTGGGGTTTCTTTAATGAAGAGACCTTAAATTTTTATATTTTTCTTCCATTTTTTATTTAATGGCAGAGTTCCTCTCAAACTTGCTGTTCATATGCCCCATATTCAGAAATGTGGAAGGGGGGGGAAAAAGGAATGAAAAGAATATAACATCTTTGCACGTCAGAGTGTTCTCCACGTCATCAGCACGTTGCAGAGCCCTTGGACATTTTGTGGTTGATGGCGGGGCACGAAGGAAATTCAGCCTTGTGGCTGGGCCGCACAGCGAGCTGATACACAGCGTATGGTGTAAGGCACAAAAATCTGTGACCCAGGGAAACTCCAAAACGTGTTCTCAGTAAATTAACGAGGAGGTTTAGTGTAGGCTTCAGCATGCGTTTCAGAGGAAAACCCCACCCATCCAAAAGTGTCTGTGGTTTCTGAGTTCCCTCACACCGCCTCTGCAGATCCCAGTGATGCAAAGCAGGTTTTGGTGAATCAATATTCTCCGTGTCCGTGTGTGCGCCACCTCGCTCGGGAACGGGGCACGGCTGGGGGGAAGGATGAGCAGGGAGCTCAGAACTCGGGGGGGTTCGTGAGTAATTGTTATTTCCCACAGAGTAATTCAGGCGTGGGTTTGGATAAAAAGGGTTTATCGTGGCATTTCTTGAGTTGGGATAGTCATGCATGCATGCTTATTTTAAGGGGTCCTCCTGTGTGGTTTTGTTTGTACGGTTTTTTGTTTGGGGGTTGTTTAGGGGGTTTTTTTTTAATTGTTTTTGGATTTTGGTGTGTTTTTTTTTTTTTTTTTTTTAACGCTGCAACTTGAATGAGTGCTTCCTGTTCTGAAAAGTTTCACTGCCTTCAGCTGAAGTTACCTCCGGCCATTTCCCTTTCAAGGCTGTGTTATAATCGGCCATTCTTTCTCCAATTTTCTCCCACCAGCATTTTTTTTTAACTTTTTTCTTTGCAAGAGGCTGCAAAATATGCAAGTTATTTAGAAAAAGCATAGGCCAGCTTTAATGTCTCAGTTTGAAAGGACTATTGCAACTTGTTAATGTCACTGTGTGTAGGCTCCAACTCTCTTGACTTCAACAGCCAGGAGAACTACTCGGAGGGAATACATTTGAGTATTTCAGAAATGTCCTTGTGTATGGGTAGATGAGATGTTAAATGGGAAAATTTTGTGTTCTTGGTAAATACCTCTTTTAAAAATGAATGTATTTGATACATCTGACAGTGTATAATCCTGCATGCTGGTTTGCCAGAACACGGCAAATGTTTTCAATTTTAAGGTGTTTTAAAAGAAAATTATGAAAACAGCAAGAATTATCTCATCTTGTCATACTGGAAGACATTTATTATTTCTTGGAATGTTGCTGATTTCTTCTCACATATCTTTCCAGATGGACTAAAAATATTATTTTGCCATTTCAACAGTTCACTGCTGGCCCAGTAGTATAGTATCACAACAGCTGATCTGCAGGTTTACACTCCAGTGAAAATCTTTATGTTACAAAAGTAAACATTTTGTTTTCTTAAACCCTACTTTTGAGGTCAACTTTGCCCTGAACCAGCTCTGAAAATATAGTAACAACTGTAGCTAAAGTTAATTTGTGAAAATTTTGGCATTTAGACAAAGTAATTAAGCATCATTAATTATTTTTTAACCCGGGAAGTATTTATTCCTTGCTACCCTGGAGCTGAGTGTATCATTGCGAGAGGCACTGCGGGCTGAAGTCATGAACGACGTGTTCGACATGGAACATAGCCCTGAAAAGACAAGTTTTATAAGGGGAATGTTGGCACAACACAAACTTTATTAATACTTGTGGTCAGTCTGCTGTAGTGTTTAAAATCCCTGGTTTCCATGTTACTTTGTAAATACAGCTTTGCTTAGTTTGCTCGAAGATTGACCCTTTGTGACTTTTGGATCTGTGCACACTTCTACTGAGGCTTTCTTTTAAGGAAAACATGGGGACATGTCTGAGGTTTGAGATGAGGAATGCTGGTTTTGCCTTGTCTAAAGAGAATTTGGAGATATAATATGGCAGCCCTAAAAGAGCTGCTTTTTTTTTTTTTTTTTTTTTTGGAGCCTCTTCAATAAGCAGGGAGAGCAGTTGCAAATTAGTCTTGGCAGGAGACTAGACACTGGAACACCTGACACTTCAGTTCATCTCTGTTGAGAAAATATTACATGTTTTGAAAGGTAAAACGTTTCATTAAGACACTGCGTTCTGGTTCTATAAACACTGTCTGGGAGATGGTTTGGCTGTGGTGGCCACCCCCGAGAGAGACTCCTGCAGTTCTCCTGGCAGCTCCTGCGTTCCAAGGTGTGGAGGCAGTGCTAGGGCCGTTTGCTCAAGAGCAAAGGTTTAACAAGGGCACATTCCCAGGGCAGCTAAGGTGATGTCTTTCGCTCTTTATTGGCTGGGAGCGCATTAACATGCCTGTATGTCTCTGTGCTGTAAGTACACAAGGAAATTGAATTCTTGGGGATACCCATCGCAGTTGATGTCAAAACACTGGGGGTGCTGTTGCCTTTGCTCTCACTCAAATATGGCACTTTCTGTTCTACTGGAGGATGCCTTCCGTGTAAGGTCAAGCCCACGTCTCTTATCTTTAAGTCCTCCTTCCCTTCAGGGTATCATCAGTCATTCAACTTACAAATCCTCTAAGTCTTCTGAGGTGTTTTCCTATGTGAGTTTAAAAAAGTTTGCGTAATCTTTGTGAAGAGCAGCTTCCACTGAGCTGGCACACCTTGTATTTGATTAAACCTTTGCTTCATGCTTGAAGGACAGGTTGGCTTGCTTCACAAATCCACTGGGTTGAGATACAACAGTCAACGATAGTGATCTTTTTTCCCCTCCCAGTTTATGGTGGGGGGGAAAAGAGATTGCAAGGTATGTACTGGAGAGGCCAGGTCATGCAAGAACTCTTTCTTGCTGATTGCAAAAAGTAATTTTGGCAGAGTATTTGGTAATATCTGCCATTTGACATGTCATCAGTGTTTCTTGGTTTTCACTTTTCTTTATTTTGCCTTCTTCCTTAGCCAAGCAGTTTATTCCCAGTAATCCTTACTATAGAAACCCAGGTGACTTTTGGTACGGTTTTGCACCCTCGAAGCATTCTCTTCATCAGTTCACATCTCAGTATTTACCTGCATGTATACTCCCTCTGACTGCAAAACAATTTGGCTTCTTTCCCCTGGCCCTCTCTCACTTACCTCTGCAGGGGCTGCATCTGCCAGCATGGTTTTTCTTCCAGTCTGTTTTGAGGCTTGGAGTGTAGCATTTGTCTCCAGCTGCATTGCTGTGTCCTGCTCAGGGTACAGTTTTTGTGTTAGAGGTCTGGGTTTTATGGGCTAATAAGCAGTGGTGTTAACTGCTCTGGTCAGAGGTGGTGATGAATGGGGAGGAGGAGGAGGAGAAGGAGGTGGCCAGGGGATGGTGCTTCCCTCACCAGCTGGGTTAAACCCGGGGCTGAAACTCTGGAGCTTCATCCCTGTGAGTGATGGAATTCCATGCTTAGGAGGAAAGTCTGCATATAGCTCAGTCTCACTAAAGTGCTTTCTTTTAGGTGGACTGCAGTGCTGCTTATCTTGTCCTTCTCCAAGGAACCATCACATGAAGTTTGTGTTGCAGGGCAGGTGGTTTGTGCCACTTCTTCCTCCAGTTAGGCAGTGAAATTTTGTGCATTTTGTCTTGTAGTACTGCAAAAGTAAAACAACTGCTCTGTCTGGTCCCTGCACTTTCTGGTGGAGCAGTGGCCTAGAGAGAATGAAAGCCAGGACAATCTACACAGTTTTTTCAAAATGTGCTGTGTTTTAATATAAATGAAGGTAACAAATATTATAAAAATTACATGTCTGCTTCTGTGCATTGACTTTGTAATTGATTTTTGCAGTGATATACTTTGGAAGTCTTATTAGAAATTTATTTTGGCTTCATCCATAAAATTACCGTTTGGAAACTAAAGTTTGACATGCAGTTAGAAGGAATTTATTCACTACTGAGTCGTTTCAAAATTGTGAGGTACAGTTTTGGTTCTCATGGCAACGAACTCTGCTTTTTTTGTGTGTCCAGAGTTGTAGAAGTCTGTGTTTGAAGTCTGGATGACTGGTAAATAATAGATACTCTAATTCCTGCTCTGCTGTTAATGAAAATACTGATAGCAGGCTGGAGTTGTTATTTCCCCCCATAATCTGAAAATGAGCCTGTTGAGCAGGAAACTGTTATGTGTATACAGTCACCTGTAGAGAGATGCACGTGCTGCTGCTTTGCCAGCTTTTTCTCAACAGTAATGTGGTTCTGCAACCCGTATCCAGCCTCCCAGACTCCTTCCTTTTGACAGGGTGTCCCTGCAGGGTGGATCCAACAGGGGAAGGCTGCCCGCCCCACGAACTCCAGCTCTAGATTTTCCTGTGCTTTCCCTGCAGAACTGCAGGTTATGGAAGCCAAGGCCTTGAGAAAAACACTGTGGCTGTTCTGGCGGTTTGGTGCTGGAGGTTTGACCTAGAAAACATCCAGCTGGTGCTGGAGATAAAATAAGCAGAGGCACAGCATGGAGGTGCTGTGTGAGTTGTTTGGAGTTTCCTGCTGGTTGATGCACAGGTGGGGAACCAAAGGGAAAAGGTGCAAGGGTTGTGTTGCAGGATTTGGGATACGATATCCCAGTTGATACAAGCCAGCCTGAGATCTGCTTCCCCCCTCCCTCCTCACTGGCAGCTTGCCCCTCCTTCCTGTGTCATAGTCAGCGCTTGGCTACAAATCCACGTAGGAATCATTCAGTGGAGAGCCGGAGTGCCCCCGTCAGCAGCAGCCTGCTTTTTGATCAGCTCAAGTGAAGCATGAAACCATACCTTTAAGTTTTATCATCCTTGGAAGCTTTCCTTCCAAAGGTGTTTATGTAAATGAAGGAATTAGTGGGGAATAAACAGCGGCAAGCAACAATTTGAAGCAAGCGGAGTTTAAGCCTGTTGATTTCTGGAAGGCTGTTGGGTAGTTTTGTTCTGTTCATCAGTGGGCATGGCTAGTTTGAATCAATAGAGAGGACTTCATAAGAGCTAAGGAGTCTCGACTTCAGTGGAGTAGCCATCTCTGGAGCTCAGATTCCAGTGGGTGGGAAAACCCAAAACAAAACCCAACCCAAAACCCCCCGAACAAGTGTTGTTTTAGCATGAGAGTTGATTGCATGCTGCTTGTATTAAATACAGACCTTCTTGTTAGCATCTTGCTTCACTCTAGGAAAGTATTTCTTTTCTTTCATTTAGATGGCGTAAGCACTGATACAAAGGTTTGTATCTTTTAAAAGAGATCGGGAAGTGATAACAGTTTTACTTTGAGACAATATCTAAAAATTAAACAGACGTCACAATGTTGTGAAAATTACGTTAATGTGCATTACTGGAATGAGCTGGAAAAATGATGCAAGTAGAAACAGGGCAGTGTTGATACCCTGCCCATTGCCCCCGTGATCATACTTCTGTGTATGTAGGAAGGATCACATTCAGATATGTCTCCTCAGGCCACCCATTCGGTTTATCCGTGAGTACTTGGGAGTTGATCTGTGCTCAGTGAAAGAAAGGACTTGATCGGGCTGATGTTGATAGGACTCAAAGAAAAAAAGCTGGTGTTGTTGGGGAAACGCCTCAGAGATGATTTATTTGTATTCACATTGCAGGCAGGTGAGTGTTTGCTACTGATACACTTCAGTAATGTGAGGTTCATGTTATCTAGAGGTCCAGACTGTAGGGAATGCAAGAACTATAGGGGGTTTTTATGTTTTCCTGGCCTGTGAGATGGTTATAGATCTCTCGTTTTTACATTTCATTGATAGCATTGCTGGCAAAGTAAGTTTTTGGGGGGTTTCACTGTGTTTTTTTCCTTTTTTTTTTTTGGTACGGGTCTTGCAAGGGATGCTTCAACTGACCTTTTAAATGATGGTATTTGGGAGTTAAACTTTATGCCTAGTTTTTTATTTGTCCCTCCAATATAGAGCAGATGTTTCTAAGAGTTAATGTCGCTTCTCAGTTATCTCTGACAGAAACAGAGCCTGCTCAACATCAGAGAGTTTAGACTAATGCACATTGATCTTGGCAGGGAGAACACAGGCTCCTTGAGCTCACTAGGCAGCACAGGCCTGCAAATTGTTGTATTAACAAGCCAATTAATTAATAAGCAGGAAGTTGTTGTAAACCCTGAGGCAGTACGTACTGATACTATATTCTTAGGTTTTTAAAAATAGATGTTGCTTTAATACAGAAGATGAAACACCCTCCATGCTGTAAAGGTCCAAGCGAGGAAAGGCTTTTCATATTTCTTTCTGACAGTTGTCACTGCCAAAAATTGCTCTCCCTGTGCCTTTTCTCCTCTCCCAGCTTTGCATGTTTTTCCAAGGAAGTCGTGCTGAAGAGATAAGAATGTTTACCTGCTAAGTGGAGTGGTGTAACGGGCTGTTTCTCTGCAGTGCAGCTTAACTGCTTGCTGCTGTTTCGTGGGCTTTTTTAGGTTTAATTTGGGTGCTTTACAGGCAGCACAGGCAGTGGCACAGAGGTGTCCAGGTGTGCTGGGGGTGGGTGGGTTTAGGTCAGTCACCCTTTGAGAAGCAGAGTCCCCCTCCTGTGCCACGGATGGGGCAGGAAGAGGGGGCTCTTTTCTGGCTTGAGACATTCCAATACTTGGGTGGGAGAGAGAGCAAAACACCAGATTTGGGTTTGAGTTCATTCATGTTTCTCATCAGTGACTTTGTGCACCCCAGGAATGTGTTGGATTGATCTAATCTGTTTCTCATTCAGTGGCTGAAAGCTCCTCTGTGTTGCTCATTTTTTTTTTTGGATGGGCACTGTGCATCTGTAAGAAGTAAAACTCCAGTTGTGCTGCACTTTAAATTAAGAATATTTCTCTGTAAATGGCTCATATGCCTCAAGAAAATGTGACCCTCAGCGTTAAGTAAGCAAATGTAAGTCTAATGCACTTGAGAAATAAATCACCTGAGTTTATAAACAAGGTTTCTTTCTACAGTCTTGGTAACCTGGGTTGAAAGTTATTTAAAGCTGTGACACTAGCCTTTAAACTATAGAGTTTTTATATACTTGTCCAAAGAAAATCAACTTTTGCTTGCAGTTGGCTGACTTGTTCAGTGTTTTAACTGACTCTCCCAGAATTTTGTACACCCAATTTAGTCAATTGCTTTTCTAAGGAATAAGGTATATTTTTTTGGAGAGAAAGAGAAGATGAGGTTCAGATGATGGCTTTCATAGTTTTTTTCTCCTTGAAACCGAACCAAAGTGACGGGGCTGGAGGAGAGGAGTAAGAGCCACCAGCGTGTCGGCACTGTGGCTCTCCCATCACCGTGCCATCCACCAGTGTTTGCAAGATGGGCTTGTTGGTTTTTTGGGATTTTTTTTTTCCCCCTGGAAGGTTTAATGTGGAAACCCATGCTCTTGGCACATGCATCCATCTAGGCTGCCTCTGCCTTCAAAGCACTGCAGAAATGCTATGTTCAAAAAGACTTTTTCCCCCGCCAGGAGGATATCACTTGCTGTGCTTCCTCTGTTCCTCCATGGTGGTAAATGGCAGACTCTAAATCAAAGGCAGGTTTTGATGCAAGGAAGTGCCCAGTGGTGTGTGAGGGGCTTTGGTGTCTCCCCAAAGCTGGGTGGGTGACATCTGTCCCTCCCTCCGTCCCTCCATGCATCCACCCACCCATCCATGTCCGTCCAGCCCACAGTGTGCTGCTTGTGTTCTTGGGCCACTCTGTGAAGCGAAGCATGGCACTGGCCTGGGTTAAAAATAAGCATGCAAAAGAAAAGCCCCTCAGAGCAAGAAGCAGCCATGGTGGTTGTTGGGGTGAGGAGGAGGAGGAGGAGGAGGAATAAAAACCCCCCTGCCTTGCAGGAGGGCATAGAGCTAGCTCCACTGCAGCCACAGTCTGAAGGTGGGCTGGGGTTTCCCACTCTCCCTTCTCAGGCTGTGCCTGGAGCAGCGAGACAGGGAAGAGCCATGCTAAATAACTGGAGTTTGAGACTGAAAGCCAGCAGAAAACATTGAACCACAGCAGAAACACCTTAAACACAAGGTGGGTTTAAGAATTAATTTTGGAGCTGGCCTGGATGAAAAAAGTAGCAGAATTTCTTATTCTGCTCAAATGATGGGAGAACCACCTTACAGTTAACACCAGTGATAAATGTCAGGCTGGTTTGTATTAAAAATGCTTTAATCTGATTTGGCCCCATTAATTTTTAAACATGCAGAGGAGGTCATTAAATCACAAGTCCCTTTTTTGTTATAAATGCTTGCACCTCCGTGTTCCCTCAGCTTCTACAGATTCTGCTTCTAATTAAAGCAGTGATGTGGTTCATGGCTTGTCAAGCAGATTAATGTGCTTTTCAAATCTGGGTTTTTCTTTTTCCTTTTTTTCCCCCCTTCCCCTATATTGCCTGCTTGTCTTCTTGGGGTTTTTTTTTGGAGGGGAGTGTTGCTGCTGCACCTGTATAGAGAGCCTACATAAAGGTTTTGGCTCCTGCTGTGCAGGCTTGGGTGAAGCGATGAGGAGCCGGGTGGGGGGAGGAGAAGAGCTTGAAAGAAATCTGCTCGTCACCAAATGACACATCCACTGGCGTTTTCTCTTGCATTTGAGTGACGTGTGTGCTTTTTCTGATGGTGTGAATGCGACCTGTTCAGTGATTTCTAAACCTGCAGCCCCCTCCTGGTTCCGTTCTCCCTCGGACTGGACCCATCCGCGTTTTCCCCTGGATAAACCTGCCAATGGAAGGTCTCATCCCATCGGTGTGGAACTTTTGCCCTACCAGGGGCTGAACTGAACTGGCACCTCGCCAGCAGCCTGAGGGTTGCGCTTCATTTGCATATAAATTTACATAGCGGTTTAATTGGAGATAAATGCACATGTTTTTTTATTTATAGAGGTCTGCAAGTGTATACACAGAGATTTGCTTTAAAAAAAAAAACAACCCACATCGAACTCGCCCGCTTTGGAGCTGTGCGGGATTAAGGTTATGAACGGGGCTCGGACCCCATCGCATCGACAAGCCCCTGGCAGCTCCGCGGCCCCTTTGGCTCTCCACCGGCGTGTTCCCTGCCAGCCTGTGGCCCCATCTCCCCCGTGTGCCTTCCCGCATCCCTGCCTGCGGAGGAGGCACCGTGTGCCAGGGAGCACGCGTGTTCGGAGCCGCTCTGCGCCTCGCCCCACTCTGCGCCCTTATGGGCAGGCAGCCCGTGCCGCTGCTGTGCCCCCTGCTCATGCAGCTGCAGCCTGGAGCCCAGAGACCAAATAAGTGTCTTCCTTCCTCTCTCCTGTGATATACAGCCCCGGCAGGCTCCGCGGGCAGCTTGCTGGAAGATAAAATTAATTTTTGAGTAACGCACGTTGGAAGGGATAATCTGAACGAGACATGCACGTTGCTGGGTTATAAATTAACTGTAACTACTGAGGGAAGGAGACAACGGCGTCACCCAGCCCGGCTCTCGCAAACCTGTGCGTGTTCTGCTACAGCGTGACGATAGTCAGGCAGAAATAAAACAAAATAAAATAAAACAAAACGGTGCAGAACACGATGCATCGTAATTATGAAACTTCTCGGTTGTTCTCCCAGAATTTGGTGGTCTGACGTCAGCTCTAAAACTGTGTAATTTTGCTCATCCCCGAACACTGACGGAATAAAAAGCTGGCCGGAAATGAATCATGCAATGAATAGAGGGATAGAAAATGAATTTTTTTTTTTGTTTTTTTTAAAGTAGGTGGGGAGGTGGAATTGAAGAAACGGAGATGAGAAGGTAAAATGCTTGGGAAGTGTAGGCAGGTGGGTTTAATGAACGAATGCGTAAGCCACTTACGTATTGGTAGAAATTAAATGGCAGAAGCGTGCAGCATAATAAGCTGTGGAGAAGTAAATGGAGCGCTGCTGTGTTTAACCTTGCTGTGCAATAGGCTGTCCTGCCTCTCTTATGGCTCCAGCAAGGCTTCTGACACGATCCCTTAACCAGGGCAGGGGCGAGTCCAACGCACGGCGGCGTTTAAGTCATGTGAAAAGGCCGGGTTCGAAATTGTTAAAGGGAATTCTGTTTTCATGGTGAATAATTAAACTGGGAACTGATTGCCTTCTGTGCAGTAACATCCGTGGCTCTTTATACATCAGCCTTCATCCCCTGCAATGCACTGTTCATTAAAATAGACAGACAAAAGCTCATAATGCCTTTTAAGCCATTTTTTTCTTAATCAGGTTCCCAGTTTTATTCGGGGCTTATGTCTTTTTCCTGAGCTCTGTTTCTGGATTTTGGGCCATCTAAAATGGCTGTGATAACTCTGTGATCTTGTGTGCTGAGCTGTTAATGGGCAGCAGAAGCTCTCACCGAGAAATTCAGTATGGCTGAGAGCGTGCAGAGGGAAGGAGGAAGATGGAAATGTTGAGTCTGAAAATGCAGGTCTACTCAATGCTTAAATGCACAGATTAGAACCGAAATAATATGAAGGCTTTGACAGTGAAATATGCTTTTAAGTATTTTTTTAAGTTTATGTTTCTGCATTTATCAAGTAAATTACCTTAATCTTCATCAGATCACTCTGAGCAGTGTTCACTCTCGAGCAATCCAGATATGCGTCTGTAATAAGTACATGCAAATCAGTAGCAGCATCGACTCTTGGGGTTAAACAGAATTTTATTTGCTGGATCAGAGGTAAAAGAAGAGAACAAAGCTGCAGCACAAGAAGCGATTTAGGCTGTTGATCTTGCAGCTCCTTTCAGATTTCTGATGCAGGGCCGGGTGTCTGTGTGGGTTAGAGCAACCTGTAATGTCAGATAGCCCACCATAGGGTAGAAACTGCAGAAATCTAATGAGCAAAAACTGTACAAAGCCTTGCCCTTAGGTGAATTTTTAAAGGTACAATAAAAGTTCAGCAGCAGCTTTATGAAATATTTCTCTCTCTCATCATGGCCAGTTTGACTCATGTTTGGCTACAGATACCTCCCTCACTTCACGGTTATTTTCTTTTAAGATCTATGAAGTACTTTCCCCACCCCCTGCTTTTTCTATCAGCCTTGTGCAGGCAGAAATATTTGTCCTTCCTGAAGCTACTGCTGTGTGTAACCTGAATTAGAAGCACGCGCCTGACTCTGTGGTGTAGCTGACTGATGTGCCCAGGGGGTTTGCAGAGTGACCCCAGAGAGGAGGACCAGGCTGGGGTTAGGGCTGTGAGCTGGCCTGGCCCTGCTCAGGCTGCTCAGGCTCTGCTGGCTCCTCACCTGTCCCACCTCTTAGCGTGGAAAGGCAGGCTTCCCTGTGCCATCCCATCCCAGCACGAGCGAGGCATGGCAAGACCCTTGGGAAAGAGGATGAGTTACCTGTAGCCCATCACTTCTTTGTTCTTGAGGGACTTACGGTGTCCCCCTCCTTCGGGAGAAGGAGAGCCAGAATATTTCTGTGCTGAGCCACCCCTCTCTGTGTGTGTCTCATCTGTAGGCACTCTGGGATGGCTGCCTGCTATTCGCTTGTTGGAATTAGGATAGAACTGATTTTTTTTTCCTCTCTTTCTCTCCTTAACATCCCAAATCATCTGAACGCGTCACCCAAGTGGCTTTACGTTTTTGATTGTCAGAGGTGTTTCTTCTCTGCCTTGTGCGGTGCTGGGGTTTGCTGGCACTGCTGAGATGCCCCTGTGCTGTCAGGGCTGGGGTTGTTCTGCTCTGTGAAACACTGACTGTCCCGGTGCTGGCTCTTGCTGGTGTTTGCACGCACGGAAGAAAAAGGACTGATTAAAGGTTTGCCACATGTTGCTCATCTGCGTGAGTTGTCTTTGTTCTGTGACTTTGGGCAGCCCTGTGTATCTGGCAGTGTTTCTGGTTTGTGAGAACAGGGTCTGTCTCTGTCTTTCTTGATTCTCTTGGAAATCTGTGTGTGGTTTCCTTAATGTAGTAATTTTATTGAACAATCTTAAATGCAGTTCATACGTGTATATTATATGTGTATACTTGTTAAAAAGGAAAAAAAAAAAGTAGTAATTCTTTCCAGAAGGGGAAAGAAATGGGAAGAAACACATTCTGACTGAAATACTATTTTCCCAAGGGATTTTCGTAGCTATTGAAGTAATTCTTTCTTTGTGTTTTCCCTCTGTGTAACATGCATGCCTTCTTTCCTTTAATTCCAAGATGTAATTTGCTGCCATTAGGTTCTGTATTCCTTAGGATTCTTGAAACATTTGTCTCAACCTAAATGCTGAGAGCCCCATAGCCTCTGAAGCCTACTAGAAATTGGTACTGTTTTCCCAACTTTTCCAGGCATTTCTTTCAGCTGCAGACGTTTTTTGGCTTTATTTATTCTAAGCACATTTTAGCAACTTTAACAGTGTAGTGAATTTTCCACCACAGAAACTTAACTGAGAATGGCTAAAATTGATAATAATTAAAAAAATTACCTGTAGCTGCTCACTGTTATTTGGGGACTATAGAAATTGCCTGACAAAGCTCTGCAGTCTTTTAAGAGCTATTCAGCAATCAGCATTTCATCTGGAACTAGTGTTTTGGAAGCAAGATGTGAAGGATCATTCCAGTCTGGTATTTTTATGTCTACTGGAAAAAAAACCCCAAGCGCTTGTGTTAAAAAAATAAGTATTTCTAAGCTCTTCCAGATCTGAGCATCATGTTGCAGCTCTGAGGAAAATACAGCTGCAGTGATAAGAGAAGCAGCTGTGCTGAAAGGAAAATTGAGTGGAAAGGTTTAGCTTCATTATTAGTGGTGAAAGGGCTTTTTTGGACTTAAAGACACAGGCAACCACTTTCAGGTTGAGTGAAAAGCAGGGTTTATCTCTTTGGTAATGGAAAAATAATCTCAAATGTCTGTGTCTCAGACAGAGAAATTGATGTGAATGTTTGAAACAAGTTTTTGTAGAAAACAAACAAACAAACAAACAAAAAAAGTAAAAAGTGTGTGTGGTCCTAAGACTCGATGATCCCTATGGGTCTCTTTCAACTGGATATATTCTATGATTCTGTGTTCCCCCAAGTTTTTTCTAGTAATAAATTGATTGTATTTGTCCTGCTTGTTTCATGGGCTGCTAAGTAAAGCTAACCCTGTCAAAGAGGGTACATACTGTGGTGCCCCAAATGAGTAACCTTTCTGGTTGGCTGGATCTGGCTGGGGGCTGGATCTGGCTGGGGGCCATAAGCTGTGAATAATTAGATTGTAATTAAAATCTATTTGTCACCTTTTCTCTTCCCAGCTGATTTAGGCGGTGATGCTAGGTAGATGATTTTGTTCCTTCTGGTGTCAAAAACTGCAATGTGTTGGTTGCAAATAGTGCAGGGTTTTTTTTAAATGCTCCCTCCACACCAAGATAAATATTCTTCTACTACCAAAAAAAAAATAAATCACTTTTCTGTATTTTCTGTTTCACGGATCAGTTCTGAAAGTATTTGTAAAAATCAAGACTAGCCAATCCTCTCAGAGGAAATACGCTCTTTAATGGGATTTTCCCCGTTACGTGTTGTGGTCTGGCTCGGGGGACAGTTACACATCCCCCTGTGAGCGTCAGCCTCGCCGTAAGGGGTAGGGGTGCCACTGCTTCCCATCCTGCCTCTTGGGACCTCTGCTGCACGTGTCCTGCACAGTCACTGGCCCCCCCCGGTTTGCCAGCAAGAAGCATTTGGAGTGGGACTTCCTGAGGACTTCCTTACGGCATTATGCCATTGCGGAAAACTCCTGTGGAAGGTAAAGACATTTAAGGATTGATTTGTGCTATTTATAATAAAGCGGTGTCTGGAGGTACTGGAGCCTGAGGGGAAATTCAGAATGCTTCTGGAAGAACCAGACGGATTCCAGATGTCTTTCCTTTCAACCCAGACCTCTAGCTGACCATGCTTTTCTGGTTAATTCCTCATAATAAGTTACCTAATTTGGTGGATTGGTGAAGAAAGGCCTCAAGATGAAATGTATCCTTTTTGGAAATATTTTTCTATTTCCAGCAAGTAGTCTGATGTAAAGGCTAGACTTAAAAATAAAAATTAAAAAAAAAAAAAAAAAAAAAAAAAAAAAAAAAAAAAAAAAAAAAGTGGGGTGGGCAATTGTATGTTTTTGTTTCCACCAAATATCTGTAGATTCTCCTTCCCAGACTAAGAAATCTCTCCCGGCACTTTCTCACCCCAACCCGGCCCCAACGGCTCTCCCAAAACTGCAGTTCCCACGTGAAATTTCACAACACATGCTGCATTTTTAGGCTGAAAATGTCAAAGGAACTCATAACCTGTGAAGCTGAAACAATACACAGAGAGTTTAGAACAGTGCACTTCCATCATTCACAACCAAGGGGTACAAACTCCTGAAGATGAAACTTTGTGTTACTGAAGAACAACTTGGTCCCTACAAAAACAAGAGAAGAAATGAATTGAGGACTGTCAGCTCCCAGCTAAACCTGAACATTTCTCACTAAGAAGCTTTCCAAATCTACAAAAGCTTTAGGAGCTCCAAGGCTAGGGAGGCAGGGAAAGGAGAAAGTGAAGGGGGGATGGACCAGCTAATCATAGGAGAGATGTCTGCTTCACTTAGAATTATCCTACTGATACTGCCAAGCACCCCTTCTGCCTCTGACAGTCCTGGGCAGTGACTCAAGTGTGATGCTGAGATAAGCTGAGATAGAGGGGTCATATCAGGTCCAGTGGCTTGCACTAAAACCCTTTGCTCTTTTACTGTGAATAAAAGTTAGAGGCAGAGACCAAGTAATTTATCTTTACTGTTCCATCTGAACATCTTATTACCTCCTTTCTATGACACCATGGAAATAATTCCTTATCCCTCCTTGTGGATGTCCTTGCTATTAGAGCAGAAGCAGTGCCTGGGAGGCCAAGCCACAGACTAGGACACGTAAGGTACCCTGCCAGCAGTGAAAGGCTGACCTGCACCACAGACTCCAAGAAGCTGGTCTCTAGAATCTGTCTTCCCAGGGGCTCCTCTTGCTTATTGCACTGCATCTGCCACCATCCGAGATCCATCAACAAAACTGAGCTTGGACATGATGCCCTTTATTCGTCATTCCCCTCAAGGGAGTGTTTCTCTTGCTCTGTCTTTGCCACAGTCACAGTACGTAACACAACTCATAGATAAAAGCATGTGAGGGAGGAAAATAAAGAAGTGGGGCAACCCCTTCAGCACCAAAAATTCAGCTCAAAATTTGCTGATAGATGAGGTCCTCTTGGGGAATATTGCTGTGGCTGAAATGAGTGACTGAAAATGAATAATTTTCATTCGATTTTGATACCAAATAATTAAAACCCCCTATATATAATATAATTTCTAAAAGTTGCAGCGCTCACGAGGAAACTGTGATGAAGGCATTCCCATTTAAAAAAATTAATTATAATCTGTTAGGTAATGTGAACTTTAAGTTTTCAGTTTGGTTGAAAGATACATTTCAGAATAGCATATCTTTCCATAAAGTAGGAAACCTTAGTTTCATCTGGACTTTGCTGAAACTAAAAGGGATTGTAACAGCTATTTTGGATCATTTTTTTTGTGTTTATAAGTAGCAGCTCCAACTGAATAACCAGAATATATTCCTCAAGAGCAACCTGATAACACCAGATGAGATTCAAAATCATTTTCTTCTAGAACACATGTATTCCAGAAAAGAAAAAGGAAATCTGCTATTAATATATAGATTTAAGAGAGCTCTGAAGAGATTCAAGAACTGCTGTTTGATTTTGAACCCTGAAACACCAATGGGATCCTTTTATATACCCAGCCCAGCAATGGTCACTAACCTAATCGATGACTGAAGGAGAACAACAATTCTCAAGCTGGTTCATGAACTACCCCCAATAAATTGTGGTAAAGTAAAACAGTGGAATATTAAGATCATCCATCATTATTAGCCCATGTACAACTTGCAAACTGTGGAAACAGAATTGCTCTGAGACTTCCCAGTGTAATTTAAATGCTCAGAGCAAGTTCCTCTTACTATGTGACCCTAGATAAAGAGCAAACAGGGAATTTCAGACTGGAAAGTACTCCTGCTTTCCTTATTTACATGATGATGTGTATTAACAATCAGCATCAGCATCTCTCTACAGCAGTTAAATATGCAGCAGTAGAGCTGTGTCTTGGGCTTGCTGGCCACAAGCAAGTTGTGCTCCAAGTCTTCTGCAAGGCTTCTTCTTGGTTAAATTCATACTCTTTATATTTCTCCTGCCCGTTCCCAGCTCTTCAAAATGCATTTATTGGCAGCAGCTTCACCCAATTCTCTAATCAAAGTATGAGGGCAATATTTTTAAATTTCTTGACAAGTTTATGAGTAGTAAATGGTGTTATTTTTAGACAACAGATAAAAAAGGAGGAAAAAGTGATCAGACAAAATGAACCCCGGGCGAAAGAGGTTGAAGTAATCTAGTCCAGCTCTGCACAGACCGTAACTCATTACTGTATTTAAGGAAAGGTCTTGCAGAGCAGGCTAGATAGGAGTCAACACTCTGGCGAGTGGTACTGCAATCTCTGTTATTAAAAGTGAAACACATTATACTTGGAAGAAACTTCTGGATGATGAGTACTCATTTATTGAGAAAGAGAATTTGGGGTTATAGGATGATTCCAGTTTTGCACAAGGTTAAATAAGGTCAATCCTAAATTTTTATTGTGATTTTGTCCCATTGCTTGCCTGTCAGCCACAGACATGGAGAATTGATTATTCCCTTTGTTTACCTCAATAGGCTTTTCTATGTTTGTTTCCCTGTGTATCTCATTCTACCTCTCACCCTGCTTTCCTTCAGGCTCTCTAACCAGCTTCTCTTCTGATTTTGGCTGGGACTCCTGCAGCCTTTCTGAGTCTGTTTTCATGCTTCTGCATGAATTCTTACTGTTCTCACCAAGTCTGCTTTCAAATAGGTCACATTTGGCACAGAAACACAAGAAGAGTATTCTGCACAGAGCAGAGGAAAGTACTCCCTGTATTTCAGGCAGGATTGTTTATACACCTTGATATATTGATGCAGCAGGATGTTGTTAACTCAGCTTTGCCCCGTGTTGGCACCATCGTCCCACATATTCTTTTCCATTCCCATCTTTCTCTACTTTGCTGAGATCACAGTGACTTCTAACCCTGGCCTACAATTTTCTGAAGAATTGCAAATTTTGTGCTATCTGCAATAGAGAGGTTTGTTGAACCAAACAGGAGACAGGATGTACCACTTACATTTTGGCACTAAATTGCTGAGAGCTACTCAAATATTTTTCCTGACACGTTTCATATCCACCCATGGAAGTTCTATAAAGGCAAAAAATTCATTTGCTTTTTTTAGGAAAACATCAAGCAATCCTCCCACTGAAGTTCACCACAGTCAAGGTAGATCACATCTACTGCCTTTTTTGCAATAAGCCTCGTTGTTCTACCATTAAAACAAAGCAAATTGAATTATTAAGCAATTTTTTAAAAACAATTTGCTTATACAGAATATATTAAGACTCATGGTGGGAGGTAAAGAACATTTAGGAAGCCATATCCAAAGCTCTTCGTGCACTAGCCAGCTCTTGTAACCACACAAAAATAACGGCAGATACATTAAGTATATTGCACAGTGAAAATTCCCACATCACACCTCCTTATGCCTGTTAACCTGGATGACAAGGAGATGGACATTTATTTCTATGTGTATTCCTAACCTGAGTCCCATCTCCAGAGTTTAGCTAGTGCACTTTCTGGATGCTTGTACTATATTTACACTTTACTCAGTATTTATCCTTAATAGGAGTTCATTTTCAAGAAGATCTTCAGAGCCCAAACTGGCTCAGCATAATTAATTTATTGATGGAGACTATAAGGACCTTAATCAATCAGACAGACAGTCACCCGTTAGAATTGCAAAAAGTTCCGGGAGTCTTCTGCAGTAACTGAAGCAATGTGATGGGGCAAGTTCAATCAAGTTCATATAAATGACCCAGCAGAAAATGTTTTGTGCTAACAGAACCTTGTTAAAATGTTATTGTTGAATGTATGTCACACCATGATCCATACATATATATGTGTGTGTGTGTGTGTGTATGTATATATATATATAAATTATTATCACCATGCTCTTCCAGCAAGAGTAATAAAAATGTATTTTTTTGGACACATTTTCTTATCTTTATTCTCTGATGTTTTTGTATAACACATGGAAAGCCATTCCAAGCAAAATTAAAGACTGGCTAAACAGACAAACATTAGATGTTGCACCTTCCCTTGAAGTCAACATTTTAGTACCTGAATATGCTTCTATGGCCAAGGATGAAAAGGAGAAAAACTGTATGCCTTTTTGGGTTGCCCGATGTCCTTCACTTCTATGCAATCCAGCTCTGGGGTTAATTGCCACAGTTCTTTTGATCTGCCCTAATTTTGACTCAGTCAGTGATTTGAAATTTGTATCTAGAACAGTATAGGAATACTGGGTTAATGCACCAGCTTCCAAAGATTTTCCCTGTACTGTGCACTACTTTTTTCTCTATTAATTGAGGTATATGCATAGTGCTTATGTGTATATATGTACCCACACTCTTCTGTTGTTTTCCAAGGTTAACTGCTTGCCTCAGCTGAGAATACTGTATTGCTATTTGCTACTTCTTTATAATTTCTGGCATTGGGAATACTTCTCTTCAAAGTTCAAAGTTCAAAGCAATGATTTTAAACCATACACCGCTAAAAAGGGTCTTGGTTGAGGGGAAGCACCTGCTGAGGAGCACAGTGGCAACTCACCACCAGTTGAAATAAGTACCTGTTTCCTAAATAAGTCTCCAAGACCAGGGTCCACAAAAAGATCATGTTACTCAAATTGTTCAAACAAATATTCACAGGTCAAGCAAAGCTATGGAGCAGGTTGGGTAGAAGGTTCCCTGTTTCTGAGACCTTCTTACAGTCTTCTGGTTTTGTTTTGCACACAAGAAGGAACGTGAAGCACAAGAAGCTGACAATAAAATCATCTTTCTCATGGTTTTTACTTATGCTTAAAATCTTTGTGACTAACTGAAGTGTTGAGGACTGGTTTTATGTGGAAATGATGAACTGAAACTTTGGTCAAGGGCAGTCATAGAACTGTTTAGGTTGGAAAAGACTTTTAAAATCCTTGATTCCTATCATTAAACCATACAGTCTTAAACACAACTGAAATTTTAATCCTCCAGTGTGTGGCTAACAACAGAAGTAGTAGCACGAGGTGATGAAGATGGTGCCCTGATTTCACCTGGGATAGAGTTAATTTTCTTCCTAGTAGCAGGTACCATGCTGTGTTTTGGATTCAGTATGAGAATAAAACTTTAATGTTTTAGTTGTTACTAAGTTGTGCTTATCCTAAGGCAAGGACTTTTCGGCTTCCCATGCTCTGTCAGTGAGGAGTTGCACAAGAAGCTGGGAGGGATCATGACCAGGACAGCTGACTTGAACTGGCCAAAGGGATGTTCTGTACCACAGAGTGCAATTTTCAGTATAGTGATTGTGAGGAGGTGGCTGTGAGCCACTGCTGAGGGATGGGCTGAGTATTGGTCAGTGGATGGTGAGCAATGGTGGCGTGCATCACTTGTTCTTCTGGGGTTTAATTCCTCTCTTTCTCCTTTTCACTGCAATTGCTATTATTATAAATTTCACTTTATTTCAATTATTAAGCTGAATTTCAACCCATGAGTTTCACTTTTCCCTGATTCTCCCACTCCCACTGGCAGTGTGGAATGAGGGAGCGGCTGTGTGGTGTTTTGTTGCCATCTGGAGTTAAACTATGACAGAAGGTGAAGAAAAGTGGTAAGAGGGAAGTTCTCCTATATTCAACTAGTTATACAGATGACACTTTTAGAACAGCAGATGGCTCAGAATACACTTAGTTTAGCATGACAAAGAAGTTATTATCCACATGCAAAATAAAAATCCAGGATCTGAGAGCAGGAGCTGCTTCTCTCTGTACTGCCATAAGCATCTTCATAAGGGGCCAGGGAATGATAGTCTGCTTTTAAACTGAGAAGGTAACACAAAAAATCTGGCTATTCAGAGCAAGAGTAATTAATAAGCTCCAGTGAAGGACAAATACAAGACTACTGTGTTCAGTTCTGGGGATGTCAACATCAGAAGGACATGGACCTGTTGGAGTGTGTCCAGAGGAGGGACACAAAGATGATCAGAGGGCTGGAGCACCTCTCCCATGACAACAGGCTGAGAGCGCTGGGGATGCTCAGCCTGGGGAAGAACTTAGAACAGCCTTTCAGTATCTAAAAGGCCTACAAGAGAGCTAGAGAGCAACTTTTGACACAGGCATGGGGTGATAGGACAAGGGGGAATGGCTATAAATTTAAAGAGGGGACGTTTAGGTTAGATATTAGGAAGGCATTCTTTACTCTGAGGACAGTGAGACACGGGAACAGGTTGCCCTGAGCAGCTGTGGCTGCCTCATCCCTGGAAGTGTTCAAGGCCAGGCTGGAGGGTCTTGAAGCTCTGGTCTAGTGGAAGGTGTCCCTGTCCATGGCAGGGGGGTTGGAACAAGATGATCTTTACAGTCCCTTCCAACCCAAAGCATTCTATGATTCTATGAATAGAACAACAGCAAGGCAATCTCTGATTAGATATCTGAGAGTGACCCTCCATAGCTGTATCATACATTGCAACATCCAGTCCAGCACAAGACCAGTGGCACCCCCATGTAGGCCTATTCCAGACAACAGAGGAATCATTTTCTGCAGGTAAGGAAAGAGCCTCTGGTGTCCAGTGCAGTCTCATCCAGACACCCACCGAATACCCTGCACACAGATGCTTGTGGAGAGCAGAGAATGAAGAGCTGAGGAACTTGTGCACAGAGGTGCTTTGTACAGTGCATTTGGTGGAAATCCTCCAGAATTATTGTTACTTTCAGCAGCACTGATTGATGCTGGGTGCAGACACACGAACTTGACATCAGACAAAACATGGTTTTCAGAGTTTCTTCTTACTGAAAGCAAGTATGGCCTTAATGTGCAGACAGAGCATTTGGTTTAAAACTGTGGTTAGGTTTTTTATATTCTATACTTTGGTTTTCCTTTTGTGTTCAGAAATCAGTTTGCTGTGTGGTAACCCCCAGTAATTTCTAGTCTTCTCTCTGCAGAATTACAGACTTGTGAGTGGGAAAGATTTCACTGACACCTTTTTAAAGACTTCACTGAAGAAAGCAATTAAGTTGGTGACACGATTCTTTTTTTTTTTTCCTTTTTTTTTTTTTTAAGGAAGAATCAAATTAATTCCTTCTGAGCAATTAAAAAAGTAACTTTGATCTGCCCAGACAGGAGCATTTCTATTTAATTACAGATCAGTTCTATTGGTTTAAAAAATTCTAGACTCCAAGAGATTATTTAAGGATTATGCATATTGTCCAGTGAGGAAATTGAAGAGTAGGCCAGAAAACTCACTATTTTTAAGCTTATATAAATTGCTCTATGGATGATTCTGTGTTTCTTCCTTCAGGATAAAGCAGAATATACAAGCCTGCTGATAGCATCAGCACAAACTTTGCTGCTACCTGTTTTCTACACAAGCATGGTCTGATGAACCATTCCAGAAGGTATCTGAGAAGGGATTATTGAGTGTTGAAATCTACAATAATATTTACATGGATTTCCAACCTTTGCAATAGAACCCTATCTCCAAGAAGATAAGCTGCAGACAAGAAACTAAAGACTGAATGTCTAATCCCATGCTATTGCTATCAAACTGGCAATCACTGTCCTAAGGGAGGAACAAAGATAAGCACAGAATCGTTTCTTAAACAGTACTTCTTCACTTTGTCATTGAAACTGCCATCAGCTTTCATCGTTCAGACATGCTCTGATTCTGCTCAAGAACTAACTTGTGCCAAAGGGAAGCTTAGAAATCTCCATGAGAGTGCAGAACCTGCTGCTGGACCTCTACACATCCCCTCTGCCAGAGATGCAACACAAACAAAAGCCACAGTCGCACCAAAATCAAAGGTTTCAGCATGTTAACTGTGAAAAGGCAACAAATCTTTAGCTTACTTTATGAACAAGTGCGGGTGGATATTTAAGGAAGCTCTTCCTGGATTTCAGGAGTTGTAGAAAACAAAAAGACAGTTTTTTAACCACTGCTCTTTTTTTGTAAGCTCATACATGCTGCAGTCTCAGTAATGCCTCTGTGCTTCCCAACAGGAGCCGCAAAAGTACCAATTTCATCTGTTAAACACAGGCCTGGGTAATTGTTCACCTCTTTACCATGCCAGGATATATTCTTGCTTTAACAGAGCCTTCAAAGAGAAGAATTTTTTGCCAAAAAGTACTTTGCAATCCAATATTGTAAACAACCGGCTCTATTTATTTTTCAAGGTAGGTTTGGTGACCTTCGCAGAAAGGGTGAGGACAGTGAGTCTCTCCCTTGACAGCTACAAAGTTGCTGTAGGTTTCTTGTTTGTGCTTTCTGAGACTTCAGCAGGAGGTTTTTCTGGCTCCTAGAGGCAGTGTGTAAGTATTACATACTTAATTCCATGTTAAAAAGCTTTTTGTTTGTTTCATGATTTTGCTTCCCAGTTTATGAAAAGCGAAGTGAAGCAGTGAGGGCATTCACCCAGCCTCTTCAATATGACAAAACCATCCATATTGCAGAAGCCCCTGTATGAACAGTGATCTGTGAAACATTACAGACATAATGAGTAACATTACACATCATTCCTAAATGCATTCACCCATTTTATTGTTTTCTAGAAAGAGAAACAGAGTATGCACAGCACCAGGTTTTTCACAGTAACAGTAAATGTAGAATGTTTAGCCGGTATTACTGAGATACAAAACATACATTATTTCATGAGTTCTATTATAAAGGTTCAGAGTTTAGGAAATAAATATCCAAACATTTATATATGCCTTTAGCAAAGTTCTTGAAGACTGAAAGTTTTTTCAGGAGTCACGTTTAATACAACTGATCGAGAGAGGGCAGCAAATTCCTTGTAAAGTCTTGGCGTGCCATGGATTTAAGAGATTAGTTTAATGAAAGTATTACAACGATTATATATCTGAGATTCAAAAAGCAAATAGAGAAATACATGATTTACAGAGTATCCACTGTTAACTCAGCAAGTTCTTCAATGTTCTATTACATCAGCTGATGAAGCATAAAGGCTCCAATTCAACAGAGCACTTCCCAACATCCTAAATTTCTGCTTAATGAAATTTCGGCTTGATAAAGTGTCTATTTTGCTTTAAGCATAGATTCATGAAACTGGAATAGACTCAAAGTATGGGAGGACTTTTGGGAATCTATGTTCAGTTTTGAGAAACATTAATCCTTTTGCATGGTTTTTCGATGAGAAACCTTCCCGTGCCCAGTGCCCAGACACAAGTCCCCACCTCCAACTCAGCCTCAGCCAGTTGCTTACATGGCAATTTCTCTCTGCCACTGACTAGATTCGAGGCTGCCCATCTTATGCTGGGCAGGTGGGGGAACATTCTACACAAGAACTCAGTAAAAAAGAGAATAAATAAAGCTCCTTTTCATGTGGAGTTCCTGGGGTTGGATTCTCAATATCCAATGTAGTACAAATTGAAGATTTCCCTGTAGTTGAGGAATCCCAAATACAGTGTCTTTGATGTGTACTAGGGAAGGAGTTCCTGCTGTATTTTTTCACTCAGTAGAAATTATAAGAATTGAGGGGTTTTTTCTCTTTTCTTTTACCCAGCTACCTGCCTACTTAAATGAAAACTGGAGAAAATGAAAACTTGTGAATCCTTTAGCACTCAGTAAAAATCTGTTGAAATTAGACAGCATGTTTAAACATCCAAAACATACCAAACCCATTTTCTACAGGATGGGAGATAGAGTTGACATATTGCAGAGAGTATAAACTTAATTTTCTTCAAAAAAAAACAAGCAAACAAACAAAAAAAAACCCCTTAATTTTCTTTGTAAAAAAAAAAAAAAAAAAAAAAAGAAAGAAAAGAAAAGAAAAAAAAGGCTAAGACATACAGAATAATAACGTTTTCTTCCTTGGGAAAAAAGTTTATGTTTAAGAGGTATTAAACATCTGCAGAGGAAAGTTTCAGGAACACAATCAACATCCCTGAAAAACTGCTTTTCCATTTTTGTCATACATGAGACAGTAGAAATAGTTTGAGAAAAACAAACTCACAAAACCCTTCAGGGGAGGTAAGTTTACCTCTTTACTGAGTTGTGCCTATTTCAGACATCATTGCATTAATAACTCAATATTTATCTACTGTCCCTTTTCTCACTGCAGCTTGATAAAAGTGAAGTTTGATTTCACCACAGCTCAGGAAAAGTGTTACCTGCTAGTGTAACAAGTTTGAATTTGCCCATCAGAACAGAAGAAAATGCTTAGTATAGAAAGTCTCATGTAATGCTCAAATGGATAGAAGTAAAAAAATACATAGTACAAAAATAATGGTTGAGACTATACTGTATGTTTCAAAAAAATATATACAAGGAAAATTCTCAGCTCAGTTATTTATAATCCACCCTTTCTTTCACCAAACCATTTGGTATCTGTAAGACAGGCAGCAAAAAACCAGATTTTGGATTTATTTAGGCACCTTAATGTAATGAAAAGTCTCTCCTTGAAAGTGTGTTCTTACTCATTCCTATAAGTTAAGCTTGCATCTTTCCATTAGACTTTTTAATGACAATGACACAGAATTAAAGATTAGAACACTTGAAAATAGTAGATCCTTATGTATCTAAACAGCAGCCTAGGGGGAGTGAAAAAGGCAACAAATCTAAGTACTTCTGTCTTCTTCAAGAGGATTTTTTTTTCTTCCTTCATTAATGCATTTTAATGACTTGTATTTATTCAGTTTACTCTCCTGGCAGGCACCTTAGAAGGCCCACATCACTTACACAGAAGGATTTATTATTTTCTTCTCATTATCCTGCACAAAATCCAAATCAGGTGCATTGCTTGATTTTGTCCCTACTGATACCACTAACATGCCACAGAGGGTTGCTCCGGTTTACCGATTGCTTTACAGCAGCTTTAACAATCCATTGCAAAAGTTAGTGATGCTGAAAATGCAGAAGTCACTCTGACAGGGTATCCCCAAGGAAATGTATCACGCAGGTTGGTTTATTATTCTCTATTCAATTCATGACAGGTACAGAAGAAGGTCTCATTATTTATTCTAAAAGTAAGTTTATAAAACAGATTCCAAACTCACCTCTCTGTGAACATTTAACTATATTGTTTAAACCATGAGAAAAGAAAACAAGGCAAAGTGTTTTTAACAGGCTGTATCCCTGTCTGTTCCTGCTTCTGTGCTGTTGAAGGAGGGGGTTTCATCCATCAGCAGGCCCAGAGAACTTTCTTGACTTTTCTTCAGCCTAATTAACATGGAAGAAGACAATGTAAGTTCTAGACAAAATGGGCAGCAACCCATAAAGATAATTCTGGGAAAACTATACAGGAACTATAAGAAACATACCCAGAAATCAAGTCTTTAAACAGTCATAGGAATAGAAAACAAATTAAATGAAACTAACAGGCCAAACCTTCAAGAGCTAAATAATGCATGGAGAAAGAAGGAAGCCAACACTTGTGAGATACAGGAAGTTTATGATTTGGATGAGGCTGCATAGCAGCAGGCTCTCAGCTTTTACACCAAACTCCCTGAAGAACAGTTTTGTAGCATTTACATAACACCCAAATCCAGCAAAGGCAAGAGCTGCTAGTGATGGTTCCTTATCCAAAGCACAGACAAGGTCAGGGACGTGTTGAAAGGCAATGTATTTAATTAATGCTGTATGCTACACATGCACACAGAAATTCCTCTAGCTGTAGGGCTGCTGAAGGAGAAGTGTTTAAAAAATAAACATGAGAGCTTTCTGGTAAAAGGTTCTTCCTAGCTGAAGAGTGGGAGGGTCAAGTCCCTGCAGGTGATGGAAAGTCCTAGTTACACCAGCTGAAACAATCAAGAGCAGCAGCACCAGTCCTCTAAAATAAAGGGAGACAAGCACAAAGTGTTCTCTCTTAAGTAGAAAAGAACAAATGGATAGTCACCTGAACATGCTTGTGTTTTACTTTAGTTTATTAAGGTAAGGACAATGCATAAAGCAGTTATTTTATTAGGGAATGTGGTCTGAGGTTCCTGATTTCTGTGGATTACAGACATATAAAGAAGCTGGAAGTCTTTCTAATGAGGTTTTGGTACCTTAACTTACAACAGACATAGCTTTTATCAGGGTACCTGTAAAAATTGTAATTTAAATTTTCTCTTTCTTTATTTTAGGCATGAACTTGAATCCTCCTATTGTGGCTTTCTGAGACTGAGAAGACTCAGCCTCAGGAGTGTTTAATACATTTGAAGTGTTTTGCATTTAAAATGGATCGTTTGATATGGGAATTGTGGAATGTGTTGGCTTATGATGTGGGAGACAAACTTGTAAACTATTGAGGTGCCTGTGCTTGGTACTTGGCTTTTTCTATTTAACACTTTTTAATGCCTAGTAGCCTTCAGTTATTGTGGAGCAGGTGAGAGACACGTACCACAGAAAGAACTAAGCTAAAATAATGAACCAAAGATATTAAAAGAAGAGCTTTGAGGATGCTTTAAGAAATACCTTTTTTTCCCCTTGAATATTAATTTTTGAGTTTTAGCATATGTCAACTGTTTCATGTTTTTAATCATATATCTGAACTGCTTAAATGATCATTCTCTAGGGAACTGAAGTTTTAGAAGAGAAACTTAAAAATTATACCAAATGTATTCAGCATAAAATCTGCTAACCTGATTAGCTCTTTTGACTGTGATGACTCACATCTCACTTGATAGAGGGCTTAGTGCTTTGGGTTCTGGCTGCTGAGGAAGTTTCCACGTGATTCCTGATGCCTCTGCCCCATCTAAGGAATTGTGTGTTAAATGTGCATCAGTCTGTGTTTGTGATCAAGGGACAGTATATGTTTTTCTTTTCTATTTTGTATGGGTAAAGACTTACCTGGTTTATGATAATGCTACCGGAAAAGGACAGATGCACAGCCTGTTTAATTGGAAACCATGTTGAAATAGAGACTGTTATCAGTGAAAGAGTGAAGAATCACATTTAAACTAGTTGTAGGAGGAGAGGGGGATTCTGGTGTGGATCTATCAGTTCTTAGGCTGATGTGGAGAATCACTAACACTAGAAAAGACCCTTAAGATCGAGTCCAACCATTAACTTAATACTGTCAGGTCCACCACTAAGCTATGTCCCTAAGTGTCACATCTATATGTTTTTAAAGAACTTCCAAGGGCAGTGATTCCACCACTTCCATGGGGAGACTGTTCCAACACTTGACCACATTTTCAGTGAAAAAAATTTTCTTATTATCCCATCTAAACCTCCCCTGACACAACTCAAGGCTCTTTCCTCTCATCCTTGTGCTTGTTAACTGGGCGAAGAGACCAACCCCACCTGGCTCCAACCTCCTTTCAGGTAGCTGTAGAGAGCACCAAGGTCTCTCCTGAGTGCCCTTTTCTCCCAGCTAAACATCCCCAGCTACTCCTCATAAGACTTGTTCTCCAGACCAGCTCTGTTGCCCTTCTCCGAAGATGCTTCAGCACATCAGTGACTTTTTTGGCAGTGAGGGGTCCAGAACTGGACACAGCACTTGAGGTGTGGCCTCACCAGTGCTGAGTACAGGGGGATGATTATTGCCCTGGTCCTGCTGGACACACAATTTCTAATGCAAACCAGGATGCATATTTTGAAGTACCTCTCTTACTTCCCTTTAAATCAGTGTAGGAACTTTCAGTAATTTAGTCCATTATAGGTGCAGGTTGTTGCTCTTCATTACTCAGGTTTTTGAGTATAAAGAATAGTAAGTTAAATTCACATTAACAGAACGTGCTTCAAGTCTCCAATTCTCCTTTCTCTTTAGCAGTAAATGTAAAACAAATGATTAGTTACACTCTACTGTAGTTTAGTTGAGACCTTATGTTCAGTGCCAAAGTGCTTTGTCTTAATTTAGACCTTGAGAATATAAGCACTTGAGCACATATCTAGAATTACTCACATGAGCAAAGCTATTGACTTCCAAGTTATTGACTACCATATGAATCAAGTCCAGCTTTGTAAAGGTTAAAGGTCTGGAGCCATTATTTCTTGACTGGACAAAAAAATGGAGACTAAGCAAGCCTGTGGCTTTTGTACTGTTGGCAGATTTTTCTTACAGATAAAGATCTGTAACGAAAATATTGTTCAATATTGTTATTCTGGAGATGTCAGGAACAGACAAGTGAAGATACTGTCACATTCCAGAGACCTATCTCAGGGTGTTCAAGTTGTTGTATACAGTATGACTGATACATTTATTTATTAATTTATTTATTTATTTAAAATCTTTTTTTGAAGGTTCTTCTCTGCAGGCCTGGTGCAGTGGGGATTGATCCAAACGCAGTCAAAACAAGTAGAAATGACTTTTCCTCCCCTCTCTTTCTTTCTTTCTTTTTTGTTTTATTTTTTTTAACTACTGTCTTATGGGAATATGCCATGGTTCTCAGAACCTCTGCAGAAGCAATAGGTATCTGGATTTCTTCTGAGTAGCCTAAGGTACATGGAGTCACGTCTGACATGACTAACTTGGTGCTGCTGAAAGCCACTTCTATATGGGACTTCAGTGCTGCCTAGAACTATGTGTCACAAGCACTGGGTAAAAAAACCCTTAATTCCATCTATAAAAAGCCTGCCTTTTAAAGAGTAAATCCCAGCAATATGTGTTGAAAGCTATCTGAACTATTCAGCTCTGTGTGACTAATAGATTCCATTGCTACCAAGATCCACTGCCAAGATGACCGAGATTTCTGTTGTGAGATCTTCTTTGTGAGACAACAGCAAAAAACCCAAAAAGAACCCAAACAAAACAAACTACAAAAAAACCAAAACCCCAACAAACACCAAAACTAAAGAACAAAAAAATCCTACCCCCAGACCCCCAAAAACATATGTGCCCCCAAAGCTAACCAAAATAAAACCACCCTAAATAAAGAACACCCACACCTCCCACCCCTTTTTGGGTGAAACACTATTTAATAAAAGAGCTACCATTTTCTTTTTTTCTTCCCATTGTGAAAAAGTTAAAACGGTCTGAGTTAAGAACCTGGGAAAGGGGAGAAGTGTCTAGTGGTGCCTCATGGGAAGAACATCATTCTAGTTCTACAGTTTTTGCCAAGTTCAAGACGGCAACACTTCCATGTTCTTAGCACTTTTTGCCTTCTTTGTTTGTTTGGGGTTTTTTTTGTTGTTGCTGTTTGTTTTTTTAGAATTAATAAAGGATATGGAGCTGAGTGATCCCTTCTGACCTGAAAAGAAGGCTGTTTTGAGGGATGATCTCTACAGTTTGCAGTTGCCTTAGTGTCCTTTGTGAGGTGCTGTGCCGTGAAGAAATGCTACCACAGATGGGGCCATTGCCGGAACAGGCAGAGCTCTGACACTGGAACGGTGCTGTTCCTTTCCTGTCTGCTGAAAATCAACGTCTGCTACAGCTGCTCTGGAGTTGCATGTGGGCTCATGGAGAAGGAAAGAAGTTGTGGTTTGCACTGCAGATTTCAGCCTGTCCAGTGGTGACAGATGTTGCTCTGCATTATTTCTGATGCATATAAATGCAGTTGCTGAACAACAGGTTGCTGCAGATTCAGAAAGTTTGATGGTGTACTTGAATCTTGGGGGAAGCTCTAGTGTTTGCTCCTTATAATTGTTGATACCTTGCATGCTGTTCCTCTTCTGTTTCAGTCATAATCCAACCCTCTTGACTCTTTATAGGAATTATTCTGAATATTCTGATACACTTCTCTTGGAGTCCTGCTCAAGGAGATGCACTGCATGAAAGCTATATACCTTGTACAGGCAGAAGGACTGTCAATAGTTCTTCTAGGACCTGCAAGAAGCTGTGGGTGTTCTGGTTCTGAATGATGGTTTATCCTTCTAGCCTCCTAGCAAGCATCTTTTTACTTCAAGGTAAGATTTCTACCAGAGGCCACGCAAAAAAAAATTATAGATCCCTTCTTAACAAAGACAGATAAGTCATTACAGAGTTTACCTGCTTGTTTCAGCACAGTAGCATTGAGATGATAGTGCTGACGAGCACAACAACCTATTTCAAAGCTGCGTTGTCACTAGTATTATATACTGTTATTATGTTACTTGCTTTTAACAGGGCCAAAGCCTTGTAGAAGGGGAAGCAGTACTGGCAAGAATCCAGAACTGAGAATACTGGTTAATATAAAATAAATACTGTCAAATGCTGTGGTTATTTCATTGCAAGCATAGCTTGAAATAGACTATCAGAGGTGTAAATTAGCAGCAACTGATATAAGCTGATATTTTGGGTGGCATTTCAGCCCAAAGTAAAAAATTACTTGAGTAATTTAAGGAACATAATATGCTCTGTGTTTTCCCCGTGTTTGTGTGCTGCTTACTTTCTATAAAAGCTGTTTTTCACTTTACTGGATCTTTTGTAGAACAACATTGTAACCTTGATTCTCTTGTGAATACTGCTGATATTGTTGGTATTGTCACTGATTACTGCTGGTAGTGTCACTGGGTAGTCCCTGGTGCCCAGCACTTCCACTGTGTAACATGGCTAAAACTGGAAGCAGAGGAGGCTCTTTGGCTGACCCTGTCAGCTTTGGATAATAAAAAAGCAGGGGATGTAGAGCTTCATCATTCAAGCTGGGACCCCTGGAAAGCTGTTTTCAGTGACTACTTTGGTCCACAAGACACCACAGTTTCAAGCAACAATCTCACTTCTAGACTTTATTAAAACCTTGTGACCATGATTTATTAGACAGTGTTAAAGAAGCTCGATGTGTGTATATCCAGATGGAAGGTGTTACAGCCCTCAGCTCTCAGTTCTTCTCAGTTTCAATGAAGCAAGGAAGGTGCTGAGAACCAGAGAAGTACAAAGCTTTCCGATACATTTTTGTGGAGCAGTCTAGGTGTGCACTTGTATAAACATAAGGCAGCTGGGGCACCTGACAAAAGGCTGTTTTGTTGTGGTTTGAGGTCTGACTCAAACTGGAACTACATCTGGGATCTCTGTACAGCATTGCGTTTTGTGTAAGCAAATCTCTAGTGTGCCTGTGTAGCATGGATCCTGTGTGCAGTTTTTCCTTCTCAGTTCAAAGTATCATTCAGTGATCAGGTTAAGAAGTCTTGAGTGCAAAGCCCCATGACTGAATTTGCATTTGTGGTAAGATGTGGTGCCAGAGGAGTAAATGTAGTCCTACATCCAGGGAGTTTTCTCAAAGGAAGAATAGAAAAGGCAAACAACTAATTGGACAAATTACAAAGAAAAGTGCAAACAATTCTTGGTGAGAACTTGTTCTTTTGGTGGTATAGACTTATACTTGGAACACACAAGCTATTTTCTAAGAATCCAGCTAATAAATGTAATGAAGAAACACACGATGTGAGATCTGTGAATGTTAAAAACAACACTGAGAAAGTATAATTGGACTCCTGTGTAGTTAGCTAAGGGTGGAATTGTTCCAGTCAGACAGCTCTTAAATATTGCCCAGATGTGAACAATATCACCTGACCAGTGCAGCCAGCTCTGGGCAGTGACCACCAATCCCTGGAGAGGAAGAGAGAGCAAAGATCTGCTGACTGACTGAAAGAATAAGACAATGTATGTGTGTGAAATTACTCTGTACAAGATCCTTAAATGTCGCCTCCTAGCATATGGGATGTTCACAGTCTAATTCTCTGTCCTTCTTGTGGTTTAGTGATGCAGTATAATTGCTGTATTTCAGTCAAGGAATCAAGGTATATATTGACTTGCACAAGCACAAACAGGCACACTTGTGGGTAGAAATGAACTCTGGTCTTCCATCCACAAGACAGCTTCCTTTGTCTCCTGTTTACTCTTGTCTGTCTAAATGATTGCAGGGATCTTTGCAAGAAGCAAGGAAAGGGACAGTGACCAATATGAGTGGTTTTAATAATATGCTGGTTTTCTCACCTGATTTGCTTGATGAATCTCTCTGATAGAAGAGTAAAACTCCAAGAGCATCTTCCTAAGGGTAATACTTTCTTCTAAGGGACTGGATCAAGCTTTGTGAGCCATTAACTTCATCTGGGATGAGGGGATGTGTGGGAGGAAAATGTGTGTGGACTGATCTGTGTTGTCCTGAAGCTGTTCTTCTGTTCATTCATGTTTTTCTGATGTCATTTCCTTTCTCCTTTAGTCTCCCTTCCCCTTTTAGGCCCCTTTAGCTGTGTGAATAGTTTCAATCATTAAAGTGCTGGGCAGGGAGATAAGGAGGAGATGGATGCATTCTATTTCTTGTATTTGAGTGTATGCCTGTAGAAATACTAATCACAACACTTACCTTTCATCTGGTAGTAACCTGGCTCAGTCTCATCCAGCTGTAATGTGATCTTCCAAACAATGCACTTATTGTGAATACTCAGAGTATTTTGTGCGTCACGATCTTTCCCCCTTCCCCTTCCTCCATGGCATCAGTAATGCAGTAGGGGTATGTACTCCCTTCCTAAAACTCTTCTTTTTCTGTATTATATGTGTGGTTTTCATTTTGGTTTTTTGCTTTGTTGACTGGTTGGTTTTTGTTTTTGTTTTGTTTTGGCTTTTTTCCCCCCCATGGCTTTCCACTCACAGATTGCAAACCCGAATAACTTTGTTTTAACACTGCTGTCAGGACTGAATTTCTGCAAATGTCTTGAGCATTCCTGGTGGTATTTTTGGCCAAGTGTCCTCACAGGAGCACACAACTATGTCAGCCCTTTCAGTGCATCTCTGGTTTCTCTGAGGAAGGTGAAAATCAATGACAAAAGGTGTATCTCTAATGTGGATGGTAGGGATGTCTGAAACCAAGGGATGTGTTGCAAACTGTGGATGTTCATATCTGTTTATCTGACTCATTGCAGGATCTCATTGCCACAGGATGCAGTAGAGACTAAGAGTTTACTCAGGGAATGAAAGGAAATTGGTCCAGTTAATGGTAAAGAAATCCACACAGGTATGATAAATGCACTGGAATATCTTCAAATATCTGAGTTGGGAAGTTGTGAAGGTGAAGACAAGTAGGAAACTGGGAGTTCTGGGGAAATGCACTGCTCTTGCTCTTCCCTAGGCATTCAACAGTGGCTTTAGGTGAAGGGAGCATATTTAGAACAGATGGACCCTTGGTCTGACTAAGTACTTAATATTTAAATAACCAGCAAAATAGTCCAAGTATAGTCTCTACTATCTCAACAGTGTTACTGTCTCTTGATATTTCTCTTTTAAAACACTGAATGACCAGCTAGGATGTCATATGCTTTGGGACTTAGGGGGTTTGCTGAGGGTGGCTGTGTCAGTTTCTCTTGAAAATAATGCAGAACTATGAATCCTGTCTCCTATTTCTTCTCAAAACCTTAAAATTGCCCTTTTCCACGACAAACTGCACTCCAAAGGGAGAGCAAGGAGACAGTAGTCACCAGATTGCTTTTGCAAAGAGGTGCTGCCAGGATGTTCAGCACAACTCAGAACCTGCTGGGTAATTACTCAAAGAATGTTATTCACGGGTCTGTTAAGGATGAAGGCTGGAAGCCGATCACTGGTTCTTCCTCCTGCTCAGAATTTGACAGGTAGGACCGGCACCTTCTACAACAGGTAGGAGGCTCTGGTACTAGAAAGCCAGAATATTGATGAGGTGTGCAAAGGTTGTTCTGGGGTAGTGGGGCCTCCTAAAATAACATCACCTGTACTCTGCATCAAGACCTCCTTTGTTAGGAGGAAAAGAAGGGTAGTTGTAATAGGAGACTCCTTTCGAAGGGGAATGGAGGACCTGATATGCAGACTGGACCCAACTCAAAGGGAGGTCTGCTGTCTCCCAGGGGATCAGGTATAGGACATTACTGGAAAACACTCTGGTCTAGTAAGGCCCTCCCATTACTATCTGCTATTGGTTCTTCAAACTGTCAGCAATGAAACAACAAAGAGAAGTCCAAGGGCAATCAAAAGTGACTTCAGGGCTCTGGGATGACTGATAGAGGGATCAGGAACACAGGTAGTGATATTCTCGATTCTTGCAGTAACCAGGAATAATACTGATAGGAATAGGCAGATCCATCAGGTCAATGAGCAGCTCCAAGGTTGGTATAATCAGGCAAACTTTGGGTTTTTGACCGTAGGATAATCTACTCAACACTCGGTCTACTAGGATCTGACAAGATGCACCTTTCTCAGAGGGGTAAAAGAGTTATAGCACAGGAGCTGGTGGGGCTTGTTGACAGAGCTTTAAACTAACTTGGAAGGGGACAAAACCAGGTTGGCCCATGATGGGCAATGGGATGGTGTGCCAAAACTTGATAAAATGAGCACTTACGGGATCTCTCAAACTGCCTCATGAGGTGTTGGCTACAATGTACCACAACTGAAATGCTTCTACACCTATGCATGCAGCATGAGGAACAAACAAGAGGAGCTCGAACCTTTGGCTGAGTCCCAGAGATTTGATGCCATTGGCATAAGTGAAACCTGGTGGGATGAGTCCTGTGACTGGAGTACCCTGTTGGATGGTTACAGGCTCTTCAAGAGGGATAGGCAGGGCAGAAATGGAGGGGTGGCACTGTATGTAACAGAATGGTTAGAACGCATGGAGCTCACAGCAGGCAATGGCACAGTTGAGAGCCTCTGGGTAAGAATCAAGGGGCAAACAAATAAAGCAGATGTCATAGTGGGAATCTGTTATATGAGGGGAAGAGGAGGGCTAGACACTGATCTCTTCTCTGTGGTGACCAGTGGCACGACCTGAGGGAATGGCATGAAGCTGTGTCAGGGTAGGTTTAGGTTGGATATTAGAAAGAGGTTCTTCACCCAGAAGGTGGTAGGATGCTGGAACAGGCTCCCCAGGCCAGTAGTCACAGCACCAAGTGAGACAGAGTTCAAGAAGACTTTGGATGATACTCTCAGGCACATGGTGTGACTCTTGGGGATGTTCTTGTGCAGCGCCAGGAGTTGGACTTGCTGATCCTTGTGGGTGCCTTGCAGCTCTGCACATTCTGTGATTCTCTGATGGGTCAGGTAGAGGTGGAAGTAGCATCAAATTGCATCAGGCAATGCCAAAGTAATACCAAGACTTATTCATATTTAGATTAATTGATCTAGGATTTAGTTGCTAACTTACCATTTGGCTTTAGCTAGCAGGAATAATATGAAGCCAACAGAGAAAACTGCAGCTAAGGAGGGCATTGCTTTTATTAAACTCTGGATATACTGAGAGTTTGCTTTAAATGCCTCATTCTGGGAAATAGAACAGTGTTAACTTGTGCCTTTTAAGTGCCTAATCATTGTATGTTTTAGTGAATTGAATATACTACAAGGCTAAACAGTACTTGGGTGGTTCAATAATTGGATTGTGGAGTTTTTTGTTGTTTGTTTGTAGGGTTTTTTGTTTTGTTTTGTTTTCTTTTTAATTAAATTGTAAAACTTCATAGTATAGGTAGCAAACTGCTGTAGTGAAGTAGTAAAATAACTTTTACTGTAAAATACAGATTTGTATGCCTAAAGGGGAAAATACTCTAACATTTTTAAGGGCTTTTAAAAGCAAAAGAGAATGTGTTTAATTTGATAGGCTAATCTGACTCTCACCCCCAATAGCCAATTCCTAAATGTTATTGGGAAATCAAGGGGCTTGAGTAGAATAGTTGCTCTTGAACTTTTTATCCCAAAACTCTTTTGAGTAAAGTTGAGCTGATGTATAAGTCCTCGAGGAGCCAATGGAATCACTGAATAAAAATGGAAATGGGACTTCTGGGCTTAGCACAGTAGAAACAAACACAGTAAGGACTTCTTCAACTCTCTTGAGTTCCTACTTTTCTTGGAGTAAAACACTGTGGTGTTCTGGCACAGGCTGCAGCATGTATACTTATGGTGCAATGGAAAGGAGAGAATAAGTTCTGAAAGCAAACTGGACAGTACAAAGAATAAAACTGTACAAAAGTTTATATACATTTTCTTGATGTCTGAATAAAAACTGAGGAGAAAAGATACCTCTTGTGTAAGGGGAGACTGCTCTACAACCTGGTTAAACTGCTTCCTGCTTGGTAACTTATTACAGTAAAGCCCAAAGGACTTTGAAAGAAAAGGCTGAATTTTCAGGGGATTTTATAGCCCTCCACAAAATAGATGAAAGTAGTATTGTATTCCTTTGTTTCTCTGAACTTCAGTTTAAGAATGTTATTTAAACCACACGTGGTGAAGTCTGATCCCTTTCCTTTTCAAGTTTATCTGGGAAGAAACTTAAACAATAGGGCTCAAGTTAGAGGGCTAATGTATTTGCCAGGATGGTGTATTTGGCATCTTGCTAAAGTGAAGTGGTTTGTTGTTTTAGTTGTGTAACTAGGATATAGCTTTATGTCAAAGGGCATCTCTGAATATTTGTTTGGCTGGAAGACTGATGGGGGCAGGGGGAGAAGAGATGTAGTCCTCTAATGGCTATTTTCCGTAACAATTTATATAGCTCCAAAGACTGGATATTTAGAAACTGAGTTTATGCCTCCCAACCTTTCCTTTTCGGTAATTATGTATTCAATATAAATCACTAATAGTTTGGCCTTATCTATTTTGGGTGAAAAAAAAAATAATTACCAGCCTGTTTCTTTACTATATTTACTCTGTGCAGTTTTATAGCACACTTTAGAAAATGTACTGTTTCTTTTCTGTGCAGGGGAGCTGACTGCTGGGATAGGTGAACAAATGAAATTTGCAGCTCTGATTTCTGTTCTTCAGAACTGCTTTATCTCATGAGCTATTTTACAGAATCATAAAATGGTTTGGATTGGAAGGGACCTTAAAGATCATCTTGTTCTAAGTCCCCTAGATCAGGTTGCTCAAAGGCCCATCCAACCTGGCCTTGAACACTTCCAGGGATGGGGCAGCCACAGCTTCCCTGGCAACCCATGCTAGTGTCTCACCACCCTGTTATTAAAGAATTTCTTCCTAATATCTTACCTAAATCTCTTTCAGTATAAAGCTGATACCTCTTGTCCTATCACTACATGCCCTTGTCAAAAGTCCCTCTCTAGCTCTCTTGTAGACTTCCTTTAGATGCTGGAAGCCTGCTAGAAGTTCTCCCTAGAACCACCTTGCCTCAGAACAATGCCATCTCTTTCAGCATTTCCTTGTAGGAGAGGTGCTCCAGTGATCTAGCTATCTTTGTGGCCCTTCTCTGAACTTGCTCCAACATCTCCACATTCTTCCTTTGTTGGGGATCCCAGAGATGGACAGAGCACTCAAGGCAGGGTCTCACAAGAGAAGAGTAGAGGGGGAGAATCACCTCCGCTGACCTGCTGGTCACACTGCTTTTGCAGCTCAGGATACAATTGGCTTTCTGTGCTGTGAGTGCACATTGCTGGGTCATGTGGAGTTTTTCATCAACCAACACTTCCAAGTCACCCTCCTCAGGGCTGCTCTCAATCCATTCTCTGCCCAGACTCTGTGTGCTTGGGATTGCCCTGACCCAGGTGCACGATCTTGCACTTGGCCTTCTTGAATTTTATGAGTTTTGCATGGACCCACCTCCCAAGCCTCTCAAGGCCCCTCTGGATGACATCCCTTCCCTCCAGTGTGTCAATTGCATCACAGAGTTTGGTGTTATTGGCAAACCTGTTGACAGAGTGCTCAATCCCATTGTCCACGTTGCCAGCAAAGATGTTAAACAGTGCCAGTCCCAATACCAGCCCCTGAGGAAAACCACTCATCACTGCTCTCTGCTTGGACTGCAACTCCCTGAGAGCAACCACCCAGTCAATCAATTCCTTATCCACCAAGTGATCCATCCATCAAATCCATGTCTCTCCAGTTTAGAGACATGGATGTCCTGTGATACCTGATAAGTCCAGGTGATGATGTCAGTTGCTCTTCCCTTGTCCACCAGTGTTGTAATCCTATCATAGAAGGCCACCACATTTGTCAGGAATGATTTGCACTTAGCAAAGCCATGTTGGAAGTCACCAATCCCCTCCTTATTTTCCATGTGCCTTAAGGTAGTTTCAGGGAGAACCTGCTCCATGATCTTGCCAGGCACAGAGGTAAGACTGACTGGCCCGTAGATTCCCAGGTCTTCTTTTTTTGCCTTTTTAAAAATGTGGGTAATGTTTCCCCTTTTCCAGTAAGTGAGGACTTCACCAGACTGTCATGACTTCTCAAATATGATGGATAGTGGCTTGGTCACTTCCTCACGGATGGATCTCATCAGGTCCCATTGACTTGTGCACCCTCAGGTTTCTTAAATGGCTTTGAGCCTGGTCTCCTGCAGTGGGCAGTTCTGTATTTTCCCAGTCCCTGCCTTTGCTTTCTGTGACATGGGTGGCGTGGCTGGAATACTTGCTGGTGAAGATTAAGGCAAAAAAGTCATTGAGTACCTTGGCTGCCTCCATATCTCAGGTAACCAGGTCTCCTATTTCCTTCTGGAAGGGTCCCACACTTTTTACAGTCTTCCTTTTATCACCAACATACCTACAGAAACTTTTCTTATTGCCTTTGATTTCCTTAGCCAGATTTAATTCTGTCAAGGCTTTACTTTTCCTGACTCGATCCCTGGCTGCTCCAATAAGTTCTCCGTATCCCTTCCAGGCTACCAGTCCTTGCTTCCACCATCCTTAGCTTTCTTTTTGTGTTTGAGTTCGTCCAGGAACTCCTTGCTCATCCATGTGGGTCTCCTGGCATTTTTGCTTCCTCTTTGTTGGGCTACATCACTCTTGAGCATGGAGGAGGTGACCCTTGAATATCAGCCAGCTTCCTTGGGTTGTCTTTCCCTCAGGGCTTTATCCCATGGTACTCTACCCTAAAGGTCCCTGAAAAGGTCAAAGGGTGCTTTCCCAAAGTCAGTGAGCTTGCTTTTAGGTGGAAGTAATTCTTTTTGTTTAAGAGTTAGCGGGTTATTTTCTTTTCATATAACTTAAAACACAGCCCAGTTTTTCATGGGCATAAATCTGAGACCTTACCCCAAGTGGAAGAGGAGTTCATTTTGGTGTGAGTACAGCACTAGTTGAGCTAAGCATCTCAAATATAATTAGAGGAATGGAGTATAGTTTTCTTGACTGGTTTCTTTTGTTGTTTGTGGTTTCTTAAAGAGTTTGAGCTAATTAATCAGAAGTGGAGATGTAAATATGAAGAAGTGAGTGCTCAGAAATGAGACCTGTAAGACTTACACAATTCATAATAACTCTGTTTTTCATATATTTATTTCCATGTTGTGCTGTTTGGTCTCAAAACTGAATTCCATCAGATCAAAAGGCATATTTCCTTGGTTTGTAGGATTTTTTTTTTCATTAGTTTTGGTATGTCTTAGTATTTATGAAGATGACAATGCCAGTAGGAACATTAGATTACAAATGTAATTCTGAAAAGGTCAGCAGGTCTGACATGCAATTTGTCTTGTTCAATTAGGTTTTATATTGATGTCCTGCCTGTCTAACCAATATAGTAATCACTTCAAATATAAATGATGTGTGGGCAATTATTGTATGTTTTTGTTTGAAAAACAATTAGTACCCTGAACAGCTCCAGTGACAAAGCTAATAAATGTTTAAGCTACAGTATGTGATTCTGTGTTGGCTTTGATCATTAGCTCTTGTAGTCTACTTGATTTAAGAATTTAATAGACAAAAGAAGTGTCCAGCTGTGGCATCTGTAAATAAGTTAAGAAATACTGTCTGGTTTTCATTACTTATCTGAATGAACACATACAGAATTAACCAGAAATGCATGAGGCATACTCACTACATCTTCCTTAATCTAATGCCTGTTGCTATGATTTAGCATCATATTGCAAAATTAAAAATATATTGACCAGTATAATCGTCCAAAATGCTTGCTCTGCATATTTACTACATGCCTGATGCTGTTCAGTGCAACATAAAGAGCAGCTGTCTACACTGATTTGTTAGCAGGAATGAAGGAAGGATACATGTCTTAAGTTTAAATAAAATAGGTGTAAGCAGCAAATAATTCAGGAGAATTAGAATTTCAAATGCAATCCATTTCAATTACCTATCATGGCTTGCCAGTATCCAAGGATTTTCTTCATTTGTTTCAAGTCTATGTTTCAACAATTCTGAAATGAAATTGGAAATGATGAGAAAGATCACATCCCACCCTTTCTTGTGTAGTCACAGCAACCTGCCTGATTAGTTCACGGTATGGTCTTTCCTTCATCTTAATGAAACAGGAATACCCATTTATAATTGCACAATGCAAAGAACATTGAAGGAATTTCAGACAATTGGAATAAAGCTTATGAAGTTATACTTCTTGCCAGTCCTAATGCTGCTAAGAAACGTAATAGATTAGTATTTGGGACACACAACCGTCCTTAAGTCTTTCAAATCTTACTTAAAACTTGTTAGTGTTTGAGCATCCTTTTACGTACTGTTACTTCTACAATGCCATTGAAAGTTTGTCTTAATCCTCTCTTAACACTCATTTTGGAGTATTTTCTATCTTTGGTGACTGAAGTATTGATATTATTTATCAAGTGACAGAAATTTGCGTGTTTGCTCTAACTTATTTTATGTTTCTATAATAGTGATCCAAGAGTTTAGTATTTTAAAATTGATTTAAGTAGTGCCCACTTTTACTAAAGCACTTTAATCAGAACTTTACCTTGCTCTAATTTTACTCTTGAGCAAGCAAGAAGCCTGGCTGCCAGAGGGTCTTCTTTGACCCTGGTTGTGCACCCAGGTTTTTGGAGTGTTAGGCAAGAGTAATAAAAAATAATGCCCCTATCTCAGAGAAGAGACACTCCAATCTCACCTGTTGGTGTCTAAGATGTGATTGTGTCCCAGACAACACAGTGGTTCTTTGGTTGTTTTCCTTGGAAATATTGAAGTCTATATTGTCTGTAGGAATTCACATTTCTTGTCTATTGTATAAGGAACTGAGAATGAGACTATTTGCTTGTACCTTAAGTGGTCCTGAAATATAGGGATATGCCCTGTATCCCTCTGTAGCTGCAAAGGATGTAATGCTTTTCAGGAGATGCTAGTTCTCTTCTTGCTGCCCATAAGCTTTGCAACATTAGATAGAACTTCTTAAATGTTATAGATGCTTAAGCACTAATTACCTAAGCAGAAGTGCTGAAAATGTGTTCCTCTGGAGACAAAATGGCAGATCTAAAGGTAAAAACTGTTCTTTAAAACTCCTGCTATGTTTTTCTATGCTGGCATGACTATAAGATTCAAAGTAAACTGGTGAGGATGAGTGTTCAAATACTTTCAAGATCCATTTTTGAAGTACAAAGTAGTAGTATTTCATGAACGCTGAGGGTCTTGCTGCTCTGCAAGCATGTCAGAACTTTGAGTAGATCAGAAGGGAACTGTAAAAACGTTCCAGTTAATGCAAAAAGTGGCCTCATGGGAAATACTGGAGAGTTGTCTATGGATATAACCAGTCTTGGGAAACAATCCAGGTATGACTGCCTTTATGGAGGGATTACATCTGGAGTTAAAGGGCTCTTACGCTAGCAAAGCAAAACTTTAGCTACAACTTGTGCTTGGGAAGCTGATCCAAGGCAAGACTGGTATGTCTAAACAAAAAGTACAGTCTTGTACCCTCTCCCTCTCTCAACTAAGATTATTCCAAAGGCTAAAATAATAAACATTAAATGCCCTTTTGTAAGAGATAAATGAGAAACTTACTTTAACTCTAGTGTTTGGCTTTTACTGACTCTGACATTCTGAAGGAGAAAGATTGTAAGACTTACATTAATAAGCAAAACTACAAATGTAACTAAAATGGATAGGTATCTGAATGGCCTTTGTTTCCTACCACACCAGTGTATCACACTTGAAACAGACGACAATTTTGAAAACCCTATTTGAGCACTTTTTTCATTTACCCAAATGTTTTAAGGTATTTTAGTAGCATGAAGGGTCCACTGTTTTTTGTCTTATAAGGCAGAAGGAGTATCCATCCTCCATCCTTCCTGAGTTGTAATTCTTTTTAAATGAAAATTTTTATTCACATAGCTTTAATTGCACACCTTGATGGAAAAATTCACATGGTTCTAGGTATCCTGAGCATATTAGAAAAGCTTTAGTGAAATCCAGGTGCCTGGCATTGGTCTGTCCATCTGTTCTGAAAAGACCATGTCATGGAAACATACACAGAATATATGATCTCCTGAAGGTCTTGGGAGTAGGATCACTTTTGAATGTTACAAGGTGACAGCAGGCCCTGGAAGGCCTGTTCTTCAAGAAGAGCCCTGTTTCACCTACAAAACAGGGCTCCTTTTGTCTGTAAGTTGACTGCCAAATGTGTCAGCACAACAGCTGATGTTGTGCAAGGCTTTTTAAAAAATCACCTGTCTCTGTATTCATTTCTGCCCCACCAGACCATATGTTGTTGGCCACCCTCAGGAGTGCTACAAGAACTGAGAGTACAGCCCCTTGAAGGATGGCAGCTTGGTGTACAGGTGGATGTTTTTGGCGTGTTTTGTGGTGGGGGGTGGGAAAGACTTGGCACCATTTTGTATCCCAGGAAAGATAAGGCTTCCAGATTCTCTGCAGGACAATCTGGTGTGGTTTTTCTCTGGGAATCACACATTTTATACTTGAGATGACTTTGATGGGGGATAAATAACAGTGTATTTTGAAAGAAGACTGTGGTGGTGGAGGGAGGATAGAGGACACACCTGATCTTGAGTTTTCTCCAGTGGTTGCTCCAGTCTCAGGGAGGCCAGAGCATGGCTCCACCAGCCTAACTCCTCCTCAGAATCTCTGATACTTCTTAACCTTTCTAACTCCCCTCTTAGCTCTGCCACCAGGCTGAGCAGATCATCCACCTGGTCATGCTTCAACAGGTGTTACCACTGCTGCCATCCAATACCAGCACCAGGCTCTGGCACTCCCTGCAGCCTGAGATCTGGGCAGCAGGTTTTATTGTGGGTGCTCCCTCTGTGTTGCCACAAACCTTTTGGTACATGCAGGGGATGTGGGTTTCAGTCAAGTGGATACCATGGTTAATCTATGTCCAAAAGGGTGATGGTCACCAACTGGGAGCACCCCTTGAGCAGGTGGGCGATCACACCCTGCTGAGGAGTCAAGGCTGCAGATCTTTCTGCTGGAAGGGTTAGCGTGCTGATTTTGAGGTCTCTCCAGTTTAGGAAAGCTCCCCACAGTCCTTGAGCATGATCCTCAGCCCCCAGAGCATGGCTGCCAGAGCAGTTCACCTCGGCATCTTTGCTGAAATAAATGTTTTGAACCATCAGTCCTGTCCCTGCAGCGGTGAGTCAGAGCTGCCTCTGAGGCTGAGCTGCAGTGCTTCCTGCTCAGGAATAGAAGGATGACACACAGTGCCTCTCTTGACATTGATTTTGCAGTTTTGCAGAATTAGGAAAGCCCCTCAAAGTCCCTCAGTATGGCTCTCAGCTCCAGAGTACATCTGCTACAGCAGTTTGTGTCAGAGTCCTATCATCAATCCTGATAAAAAGGCAAGTCCCAGTTGACTGGAGGTTGGTAAATGTGATGCCCATCTTCAGTAAGGGCTGGAAGGAGGATCCAGGGTATTATGAGCCTGTCAGCCTCATCTCAGTACCATGAATGATCACGGAGCAGATCACCTGGAGTGCCATCACACACCATGTACAGGACAAGCAGAGGATCAGGCCCAGCCAGCATAGGTTTGTGAAAGGCAGATCCTGCCTGACCAACCCAATCTCCTTCTATGACAAGGCAGACACTTGGTGGATGAGGGAAAGAAGAACAGGGAGGAGGAATTTTGTCTCTTCTCAGGGACATGTAGTTCTTCATTTCAAGAAAACCGTGAGTCAGACAGCCTGGTCCAGAAAACCTTGCAGCTCTGTAGCTATATCAGGGACACGCACCTAGTCCTTGCTTTTGTTGCAGTTATGATTTTGGGGATTGTCTGCCTGCTTTGTCAAGACAGCCCCAGGGAGCTGCTGCAGGTGGTTTTGTACTTGGGGTGAGGACACCCAGAACCCACTGAGCTGGGAGGTGGGCATGAAGGGTGGGGCTTGCCAGTCAGCTGGTGCAGTTCTGATAACTTCAGGTTAAAACATCACACTAGTTGGAATTTTCTGTGGAAATTCTAGCAAAACTGACCATGTTTCAACCTTAGTTCATTGAAAGGCATATTCTAGGGGCAGCACAAGCTGCTCTGTGACGGCTTATGCCAAGGGGTGTAAGGACTACTGATATCATTCAGTGCAAGGGATACCCAGGTAGGAAGGCTCCTTGATTTTGACAATCATCCCAAAACTTCCATGACAGAATCAATTCAGTATAGAAGCAGCAGCAACAATGCATAAGCCTTATGTTTAGGTGATATTGGACAGTAGTTTGATGCACTGGTAGTCCTCAAGTTATGGTAAAATAATAAAGGAAAAGGGGGAAAGTCAAGAACACAGCCCATATGAGTTCTGTAGGTGATGTGTGCAAAATTTCTATGCTACTGATATTAAAAAACTCCAGGATTAATAGTCAAGATTTTTGTATTACCTGTAATTCCAGTTATGACAATTCAAAACCTTCTGACAGTTCAATTAGCTCAGCTAGTGCTGAACTGATATGATTCTCCTGGGAAATCTGTGCTTCAGTGATGGGCTTCAGAGGCAGTTTTTTTTGTTTGTCTGGTTTTGCCTACAAGAATGACTGTGATTCTTGTGAGGAATAACAATGCAAACGATTTTCTCTACAGTTAGAGACCTGCAGTCTGTGGCCCAAATGTATATGGGAAACTTGAAGGACTGCTTAGACTAGAGAGCTCCAAACTGATATTCAGTTTTTGTCATTACCATGGCATAACACTTAAACTTGTTGTCAGATTAGAGGCCAAGAAAAGAGGCTGATTTTTAGTATTTTCATTATTTGCCCTTTCTACTTACACCATGGACTCTTAAAACTGATGCTTTCCAGTAGACACTACCTATATATTCATGTTAGTGGTCTATACTTGGTAGCTTCAAGCTTTTAAAATAGGAACTGTTCCAGTTTTATCATTCTTTTTGTAAGAAAACACCTTGTGTTGCTTTGGAAATTATCTCTATTTCGATGATGATATGCATGCCCTACCTAAATGGTGCAGCAGTTTAATTAGATTAATAAATTTGTTTTAATGTCCAGAATTGCATATGCATTTTCTAAGTCTCAGTTTGAATTGTTCTGCAAGAGATAATTCATGGCTTCTGGAATGAAGCTTTTTTTGCCAGAAAGGCTAGGTCTGCATCTTAATTGATATGTTACTACTTGGCGTACTCTCTCATTGAGCAATGAATTAAACATAGGCAATGCCTGTACTATTAAATAACACAAGCCCATGACACAGATGAGGCACAGAATCACAACCATCAGTACCATTCACAGAATCACAGAAGGGGTAAGGTTGGAAGGCACCACAGTGGGTTAAACCCCGCTGCCCCCACACAGGGTCATTCTAGAGCACAGGATTCCTTCAGTTTGTAAGCATCATCTCTGGTAACCTCTGGACCTCTAGCAGCAGAATGCCACCAGAATAACTTCCACATAGAAATCCTTTTCAGTGATACTTTCAAATATGAGTTCACAAATATGCAGCCAGCAGCTATGGATGACTGACAGTACATTTGAGGCACTACAGCTTTCATGACCCAGGAGTCACTGTCATCTTCTCAGCCAGTGCCTCCCCACTTTACACATGGCTGGTGGGCCTCTTGGCACCAGGATGTACAATATACAGCTCAGTGATGTACCTTGAGATATGGGAGGATAATTGCTGATTTTTCTTATATCTGCAGACTTCTCCAAGTCTCTCTTCTACCTAGTTCATGACTACTTGGCCAGAAGAATACCCATGCGCATAAACTCTGTTACATGAGTCTAGGAACTCTTAAGAGGAAACCATTTTGAATCTCAGTATGTTTACCAAAATATTTGGATGATGGAGCAAATAGAAAGATGATGTTCCATTGGGTTAGTCCTGTCACCAGCACTGACACTGCCACCTGGCATGGCAGCAGAATCCTGAGAAGAGCTGTAGGGAGACATGGTTTCTGTGCTTGCTCTCCCTGACTGAAAGGATCCCCAAGGATTAACAGGAGGGAACTAGCTTTTGGCTCCCTTCCTGGGACAGTTCCCAGGGAGCCATGGAGAAAGTACTGTTCATACTGGAACAGACAACCTTTGTGATGTGACCAGGCCCTGCTCAAAGAGAACTGGCCATTCTGGGAGATAGGGCAGTTTGGTGAGGGATGTGCGTGTTGGTGTCTCCTGACCCATGAGAAGCTTGCACAGCTGAGCAGTGTGGATATACTTGGCCAGATGGAACTGAAGGTCCAAGCTGCTGAAACAGAAACTGGGAAGGATGGAATACTTTCTTTTTACTTACCTGTTCCCATGCACACCTGGATGATATCTATTTAAATAGTAGCTAAATATGCTTTTGTTTCCCCTCCCTGGTGGTGATGGAATAGATCTTCAAAAGATTATTTGCAAATAGAAGTTGTTAAAATCCATGTCAGAGTCTTTCACTCAAGGAGTTACAGAGACTACTCCTGACAGGAGGCTGGCTGGTGCTTCTGTAGGGGTAACATGAGTAGAGAGGTGGCAGCAGATTATATGTGAACAGAGAGAAGGGCATAAGAACGTAGACCCTTAGTTACAACAGTGGTCAACACGACTCATGAAAGAGAAGAATTAACAGTATGAGCTGTCAGCATGAATATCATCCATGCATATAGCATTGTGGGAAAGCAAGGCACAGACAGAGGAGGGTTTGTGTTTAGGGAGGGGATGAATGCTGCTAAGTGCTTGTGAGGCACATCATCCAAATTGCCACCTCCAGTTCTGGAATTAGAATAGGCAGATGAGTGTGCATGGCCATCTGTGCCTGTGAGGCCAAGCAATGTGTATGGGAAGTGGAGGGCCCAGCCCTGCTGTGATCACTCTGTCTGGCATGAGGATGATGATGAGCCATTTGGGTTGTGCAGCAGGCAATGGTTCTACGAGTACTGTTGGTATGAATTTCCAAGATGTCCCTCAGTGTCCAACACCTTGTGGTCATCCAGCTGGACACACACTCCATTGAGATGGTGATCATTGCAAACTGGACCTATGACCTATGGTAAAGGGGGAAAGCAACATTTTTGTTTATACACAGGTTGTTCCCAGCAACTACCTTTAATTCCAAGCAGGAAGAGCATGTTTTAGGAGCACTGCTGATGTCCCAAACTAGAAATGATTCTGCTATGGAGCCCCTAAGTGAGGGCAGCTTGCTTGGCTTCAGCATAAAGAGCGAGGCAGGACTATAGGTGGGCCATACAAAGCATCTATAGTTGTCTGACAAGCATAAGGAGAAAATGCTGGGATAGGGAGATTATCCACAGCAGACAGCAGGATATTTGCACACCTGGTGCCCAGCACAGATTTCCAGCTTGCAAGCATAAAACAAGGTGTGCTGAAATGTTTCACGCACTGCTGCCTCCTTCCGGAGTGAGGTGAGTGTGACCATGTATGGAGTTGTAGGGATTAAAAAGGGCCAAAGCATGTCAGAATTCTAAGCCAGGGCTGACTACCAACAATTTTCGACTTGGATGTAATGACTGTATTTTGGGAGTGGCTTTCAGCTGTGTGGCTATGAATAAGCCTGTGCCATTTGGCTTTGGAGTCCAAGGATCCTTGGCCTTCTTTTTGTCAACATAAACAAATTTGTCTAGGCTTACTGAGTTTTATGTCAGCCTTTTGTCTCTTCTTCACCTGGATCTCTAAGTTTCCATTGTCAGAGCTGTAACTGCATGTCTTTGAGCAGGTGCACAAAACTTGTGGAGTGTGAGAGAGTAAGAAAAGAGCAGGTAATAAGGAAAGGGACTTTGTGAAATTATTAACTCATCAGTTTAACGTCAATTAAGAGAAAAATTCTGGAATGGAAAAAAACGAAACCATCTGTAAGATCCTGGAAAATCATCAAAGAGCTGAGTAACTGCCAACATGGTCCATTTGTTCAACCCAGTTCCCTTCTGTGACTGAGTAATTGGGCAGTGGATAAAGGAGGCACATTAGATGTCACATTTTGAGATTAGTAGAGCTTTTGCTACTCCCTTGCATCATGCTTTCTCAAATACGCACGTAAATTAAATCACATGGTGAAAAGCCAAATGATTTAGAAAATTATGCTCAGAAAATTGATCTGATATCTGACCCAGCAGAGAAATCAAATGAATTTTTAGAGGATGTTTTGAATAGAATAGAGAGTTAGCCTACTACCTACAATTTTTTTAACAAGCTAGAAGCAAGCAGACCAGTTTTATTGCTAAGCTAGTCTTTCAGTCTTGATAAACTCAGGATATAATCACAAATAAGGATAAAATTTAGAATCATAGAATCACAGAATGGTTTGGTTGGAAGGAACCTTTGAAAGTCATTAAGTCCAACTCTTCTGCAATAAGCACACACATCTTCAACTAGATCAGGCTGCTCAAAGCCCCTTCCAATCTGATCTTGAATGTTTCCAGGGATGGGGCATGTGCAACTTCTCTGAGCAACATGTTCCAGTGCCTCACCACCCTCATCATACAGAATGTTTTCCTTATATCTATTATAGACTCACTGAATATCCTGAGTTGGAAGGGACCCAGAAGAATCATTGAAGTCCAGCTCTTGGCCCTGCTCAGAACCATACCAAGAATCACACCATGTGCCTGATAGCATGCGTTTCTTGTCCAGCCCTATGATCATTCTTGTGGCCCTCCTGTGGACCTGATCCAACAGGTCCATGCCTTTCCTGCGCTGAGGACCACAGAGCTTGATGCAGCACTGCAGGTGGGTTTTCACCAGAGTGAAGTGGAGAAGCAGAATTACCTCTCTCAACATGCTGGTCACTCTGCTTTTGCTGCAGCCTGGGATATGATTGGCTTTCTGGGCTGCAAGAGCAGCTTTTCATTCACCAGCAACCCCAAGTCCTTCTCTGTAGGGCTGCTCTTGATCCCTTCACCCGCCAGCCTTTGTTGATACCAGGTGCAACACCTTGCAGTTTTGAGGGGGAAGTCTAAGGTGTCAAATTTGGTTGGGAGCAAATACGTGATGAGTGGTTCTGAAAGGTTCCTGAAAAAACAGATGGGCAATCATGGGGCTTAGGATGTTATATGACTCAGAATCACGATGCTGGTTTTATGTGGCATGAGAAGGAAGCAAATGTTGTATCAATAAATATTTATATTGCTTGCAAAATACAGAATGTACTCCCATTCTGTTCAACATTATCAAGGCCTTAGTTGTGGTGATATGTCCAGTACCTTTCAAAGAAAATACAAACACCCTGGAGATTTTCTGGTGAAGGAAGGCTGGAGTGATCATCTGGTTTAGAACTGGTGTCCTTCAATTAGAGGAGGCTGAATGCAATAAATAATTCTAATAAATAAAAACTGTTATGAATCAGTTCAAATGCCTGTGATGCACAGCATCACCAGCCAGTCGATGGAGGGGATTGTTCTGCTCTGCACTGCACTGGGGCAGCCTCACCTTGAATATTGTGTGCAGTTTTGGTCTGACTTTGTATATAGCTGCACCACATATGTTAGGAACAAGACAAGGGGCACCTGTACAGTGTAACACAGCTCTTGGGCCTCAGAGCAGCTGGTACCTGCAGAAAAACATGGGAAATACTGGTGATACAAACATCTTACAAGCTAGATTTGAGGGTCAGCTGCTCAGACTCATATTGCAATTCAGTTGCTGTATGCCTTGGCTGTCCCCTGACTGGTGACAGTTCAGATGTCAAGGCTATGCAGGGATATGAGCGCCTTAGATTTTCAAGAGGTGGTGAATGCTCTGGAGACCCTTCCAGGTCTTCTCCTTGCTGAAAGCACAGGCCTGGTTGGCTATCATCAGAGAATCATATATGCTGTGCCCAATGTGTCCATTGTATGCTAGAGTGGCATGCAGGTTACGTACAACTATCTAGACTATGCACTGAGTTAGGATTTTTTTTTTCCACTCTAGTATGATAGCGAGGTTACAGCCAGCCCACCCAAAAAATGGGTTATCCAGCCCTTACTTAAGTCTGTGGTACTTGGCTGGTGTGCAGTAAAGCTCCCCATAGCTGATATAGTCTCCTGTAAATATTGATCCTGATTTTTGGGATGATATGGTTCTTGCATGAATTGCTGCAGGAACTTTTAAGTTTTGAGGACATTGCAATGAGGAACCTCTTTTTGATTCACAGTAGAAGTCTGCTGAAACATGGCCAAGTTACAAGGCTTCATGCTGCCCCTGCCCAGGGAAGGCAGAACAGTTTGTGCAGGTCACTGGAGAGCAGCAGCTTTTATAGGCCCTGTTTCCAGCTGAGCACATCCCTTCATTCCAATGCAGCTGTGATGAGCTCGCCTGACTGTATACCCCAGGCTAAAACTGTGGGGTACAACAGGCATATAATTATTAATCTCTGTTAATGCCATCACTTGGCACCAGAAGAGAGGACTGGATGTAGAGGATTCAATTGCTTTTACCTAGTGCACAGTGAAAGGTCGTTAAAGCTTGTCTCAGCTAATAAGCAGCTAATGACCTTCAGAGGTCAGAGTTTATTAGCTGAGGGTAGTCAACCAAGGTGTTTGGGGACATACTGCTCCACTTCAAAAAGCCTACCACCTGCATAAGGATCACCGTTTTCCCTCCCTTTCTGCTCTCCTGTGGGAGAAGAAACTGAACCACCCCATGCTGAATTGTGCAGGTAAGAGGACATGCAGTTCAGAAACAGATATAAAAAAAAAAAAAAAAAAAAAAAAGAGGGAAAGGAGGTTTAGGAGAGGAATAGAGCTAAACGAGACCGTGCTCAAGTGAAGCCTTGAGATTTAACCAGAATTCCCATGTCTCAGTTACCCAGTAAGGACCTGCAAAGTGCAAGGGCTTTCACACTGTGTTGTCCTGGCAGGGTGTCTGTCAGTTTTAAATGCCAGAACCACAAACTTGCATGTTAGCTGCTGGTGTGGTGTCACTCCTGCTGCTTTGGTTTGCCTTTGTAGATGATAATCCCATTACTGCCTGTTTTTTTAAGTCTGTGATCTGGTCCTTCAGATCACAGTATGATTAAATTCTTCCTAAAAGAAGGTATCAGTATGCTACATCGTGTCCTATATTTTGCCTGACCTACTCTCTAGTTTATGTGGTTTGACCAATATTTACTGCCTATGTGAGCAGTTTAATATACAGATTTGCTGAGTTAAGTTAACACTAAAAGCCTCCTGGAATGTCCCAACTTTGCAGCCTCAGGGCATACATGCTTTTATTAAAAAACAGCAAACCTCTTGAGTCTGTAGGAGAACATACATAAGTGTGTGTTGTGGAGTAATCAGCAAGAGTGTTTACTGAAACATGAGCTTTGTTTATTGCCTTAATGGACTAAGTTAGGTGATGTTTCTCCTGGAAAGCTGCATTGACCTTCCACTGGGTGAAAATACATAGGTGTGGGTGGGTTTTCTGTGATGAAAATAAGAAAAAATTTTGGTGCATGCTATTTTCTGGAGCTGTGAAGTGGCTTGTAGACTCTGTTACTAGTTTTCACTGAAATTCAGAATATAAGGGGGTGAGCGCTTAAGGTTCCTATGTAACATAGCTTTTTTTTCATGAAAAGTTTTAGTGTTAGTTCTGCAGAGTAAAGCTCAGTTTTTAAAGAGCAGGCTTGTACTTGTGAGATTCACTGCTCATTGCAGGAAGAGTTCATCTAGATGACCTTTGCAGGTCCCTTGCAAGCCAAATTATTCCATGATTATGTGATTCCAGTCTAGCACACACCAAATATATCAGGAGCTGAGTGGTTAGAATCATGCATTTTGTCATGGGAGCCATTCACATGGATGAAAGGCTGCAAAAACTTCAGAGCAACTTTAAAGGACATTTCCTATACATTTTCTATTTAAGACTACAGTTGATTAATTTAAACATCGCTATCCAGCACTGAGACTTAACTTTGTTCTTGCGGATTTTTGTTGTTTGGGTTTTTTTTTTTTCTCATTTATACCTTTGAAGTGGAAGGCTCTTTCTACCACTGCATTTCAGGCACTTAATATTTGATGGATGCTTGTAGCTCATGTGTGAAAATAAAAATCTTTCACTAGTCAGAAAAGTTCAATTTTCTTCTACTTTTGTAATTTTTTTAAAAATTTTTTTATTGTTGTGGTAGTGTAGAAGAGAATGTTTTAAGCCTTGTTGTAAATAAATATGTCATCTCTGGAAGAGACTGAGCTGCTCTTATAACTGAAATTTTGCTTCCAGCATCGCACTTCAGGTTTCTCTTACTTGATACAAATCCATTGAAAACCATGCACAGTTAGGATAGAACAACTGGCTGCTCTCCTGATATCCTCAGTAAAAGTGATCTGCTGCCATGAAGCTTTCTTCTAGGCAAACAGGCAACAACTGTATTTAACAAAATAGCAGTGGTTTTACTCTGTCTTTGCTTTAGGTTTTTGTACCCCTAGCTCACAAAACAAGAGAGCAAAGTTAATCACAGTAAGTTTTCCTGAAGGTATTTCACTGAATGGTTTGAAATCAACCAAAATTTCATTAATTAGACCTGCACTCATATTGTTACTTTTATTTTTAAAATGTAGTAAGATTAATTCCACATCAGAATGGATTATAAAATTGTAGATAATAGCAGAGAGATGAGGACTTCATGTATCTAGCATGTATTTAAATCAATACACTTGTTTCACCTATTCCAGACCAGCAGATCTTCAGTGGCAGATATATTTTAGAGGGTTTTTTAATCAAATCCAATGGGTCATGTACTAAGTATCAGAAAATTTGAGTAAAATTTTTGCCATGAGGGAGCCTCAGAATTTATCTTAGGTTTCTCATCTTGCAGCTCAAGGTTTAGTCTGAAAAGTAAGGGATGCTGTCATTTGGGACAGCTGCTAAGTGGAGTACTGTCTTCAAAAGCATCCTTCTCAAAACCATTAAAGGTGTATGCTTTTCATTTGGAGTTTGAAAACACATACCTCACTTGTGGTGCTACCACAGTGCTAGAAAACATAATGTCTTCAGTTTAAAAAAAAAAAAAAAAGGAAGAAATTATTCTTACATTTTGGTTACATACATATTGCATTATAATCAAAGGGAAGATTTTAGGTCAGTTAGAGGTAAGACCAACTCAGAAGTAGCTGTGCTCAGTGAAGGTTTATCCAAAGCTGCTCAAGGTGACATGGAAGCAGGTGGCCATGAGAACTTGATGCTTTCATTGCTGACTTCACTTCTCACTGTAAACTGATGAGGCTTTCCAGTAGCCATACAAAGTAAGGACTGTAGTCACATTAGTGAAATATTTCATGTTTGTTTCTCAATTTGAAACAAAGTAACACTCCAGATGTATCTACACACCAGCAATAAGAAAAAGCAAGTCTGCCCTACCACTAGTCAAGCAGCAGCACACTTTTGTCTCTCTAAGAAGAGTTTTTTTGATCTGTAGAGCTACTCTGTGACTGACCTCGTCAAGTCACTGTCTGAGACAAGAATCTAGTGCTCTTCCTTTTGAGCTGGAAGCCACTTCTGCCAACACTTTTGCTTAACTTTCCTTTTAGAGTAGAGCCAGCTGTTTTCAGGGTCTCTGGAGTATCAGTATGTTCTCTTAAACCCTCTGTTTTGGCTAGAAAATAGTGACAGTAGCTAGATTGTTTCCCATACCAAAAGTTTAACAACCGTGGGTATTATTACATTGCTCAGATATGTCCATGGTCGTAGTTCACTCCCTGCTTCCCCTACTTGAGGCTTCAGATCTGTGTCTTAGTCTCAGCTATTGGAGCAATGCTGGCTTGTGTCAGTCCCCTGACACAGCTCATCTACTCTTTGCTTTTGAGAGGTGGTGGCAGTTGAGTGACAACTGGTTTTACTCTCATGACCCCCATCTCATCCAGGAAAAAGTGGCAAGGATTATGTTATCTGAAATTAATTAGGAGTTAATGAGTCTTGTTTGAAGCCAGCAATGGGAGTCACAAAGCAGCTGCTGATTAGAAGGGTCATGAAAAGAGCTGTGCTTAGCTATTAATCAGGGGGAAAGAAAAAAACAAGTAATACTGATTTAGGGATTTTTTTCCTGTTTTCTAAGTATGAAATTAATGTTAACTATTAAAAAAAACCTTTTTAGAAGTGAGACAGAACTGTTTTATGAAGGGTTAATGATACTAAACGGAAGAAAGGGGAAATAAGAAGGAAGTAAGTTTTATTCAGCTTAGTAAGTGGCCATGGACTTCATTCCATCTCCTACTGAAGGATGCATGAACTGTGCTGCCTGTCTCCCAGAATGATGACTCTTGACACTAAGCCATCTCCTCCCCAGTGAATACACATATTTAGACTTGTTCTTCCCCTCCTGCTCTCAGCACAATGAGAAATCAAGTATCTTACCCCTGATTTGGGGTAAGATGGAGGGTGATTTTTGCAGGTTCTTGTAGCCTGCTCTCTCTGGCACATCTACCAGAAAAAATGCTGGTGTGTTTGCAGGCAGAAATTAATTTAATATTTAATATACTAAGCACAACTTTACTACCCAGTAGATTCCAGCATCCTACTGGGACAAGAACATGTAACCACAAGTGTGTTTTGAGCAAACTTAAGTATAATACAAGGGATTGGGTTTTTTTGTAATGTTGACTATGGTGTCTTTTGTTTGTTTGTATTGGGTTTATTTTTTCCCCACCCCAGATGTGACAACTAAATAAAGTGAGTTTCCTGAAGTGTTTTCCCCACTTTTTCCCTGCTTCCCCCAAGTATGGAAAGTAACTCATGAAAAACATTGTTTAGAGAAGAATCTCAGAACTGAAATATTCACCTAGTGTCCAGATACTGGTATAAAGGAATATTCAGTTAGTGTTGCTTATTTTTCTCTTCAGTCTTCTCTTTTTCAAATGGGTAGAATCCTCATGTCATTCATGTTTCTGAATTCAAAATATTTGTGTTTTTTTTTCCCTTTCAAGCACTTAAATGTTTTGAAATTATTCCGTCTATAGACATTCATATCCATACATTGATGTGCCTAAACATGCAATGAAGATGGCTACAAAGTCAACTAAAACAAATTTAATTTTCTCTTTTATGAATAAACATACTGAAATATTTGTCCAGTTCAGACAGACATTGTCGTTCTTTGTTTTACTGTGAAACTTTGACATTGGTTCCATTGTTTGTTACATTCCTGCTGTGTTTGGGAGATTCTAACATTTTAATAGGTGAGAGGAAGGTGAGTGAAGAAAGCTAATGAATCTGAAAATATAATGTGTATTCTTATAGGCTTCCTGTGGAAAGAGCATTCCAAGAGGAACTCTGGATTTCCCTTTCCCTAGACCTTATTTTAATAATTTTATTGGACTTGAAGTAATGAACTGAATATAATAATCAAGTAATGTTGAGTATCATGATTTTATGTAAATGACTTTGCATTTTCACTTCTTTTTTCCCTTCTTAATGAAGCCTATTTTTGACTGCTATGCACTAAGCAGGCTCCCTTAGTGAGTAGAGTGACAGTGTGAAAGTATTTTCAGTGAAATGTTGATCAGAAATTATCTGTATGAAGCTTGTGTTTTCTCTTTACCACTCTTTATTCCATTGTATTAAATTTTCATTGCCATGTTTATTTTGGCTTTCTTCATAAACCTCCTGTGACCTCTGTCATCAGGTTCGTATATTTTTCCCTGCCTCGTGTGTCTCCTCTGTTTACTTCACAGAACTGAACAAGACCAATGTTGATCTGAACGTCTATTCACAGCTATGTTTACTGGCAGCATTTTCCCATGACAAAACTGTTGTTTTATTTTCTCTGGCTTTTGACCAGTTCCTAATGTATAACAGGACTTAATTTTTTATACAGCTACCCTGCTTTCCCCTCCCCAATTTTTTTTAATGTTCTGTCCGGAGTTAGCTTTATAACCATGGAAAGTGCTTTTAAAGATATGACTAGTGTTTTCCATGATCTTAGACTTCTAGGGAGGATCTCTGGATCCACTGCACCCAGAAAAAGGAAAAAGATATCCAGCCTAGGATATCTAAGGCACTGTTGGTCATGCCATATCACACCACTGTCAATTAATCTTCCAGAGCTGAGGATGAGGAAGACACTTCTCCAGAAGACCAGGTATAGGGATATGCCCTTTCTAAAGTCATAAAACTGATGCAGAGAGTTGGGTTGTATGAATTCATTCCACTGTCAAGGATACCTTCTTCTAAATATTTAATTTAGCCAAGTTAATTCTACTTAAAGGGTTGCCTTGTCTCTGAAATAGGGCGTGTTCCATGTGGTGGTTCAGCCTCAACTGTTGTAGGACAAGGCAGGGAAGCCCTGAAAATATTGTTTGAGTAGTTCTTCCTTGTTTAGTGAACATTTTGGAAGTGTCTAGTTGTCATGGTCTGGAATAAAGGAAGTAAGTATTTGGCTGCCTTGTTTGGTGTCTTTTCTTTGTGGTGATAATTCCTATCAAATAACATTCGACATGTGTGGGACAGAGCAAGAAAACTTCAGATGTTGGTTTTCTGCTGCTACTCATGTGTCAGAGAAGTGGCATATTGGCACTGAGTGAGTTAGGAAAAAGCACTGGGAATGTTCAAGGGGGTTTTGAGCTACCTTCTAACCTACTTCAGCAGAATATTGGATGCTTATTTTTAATGAGTGATTTGCTTTGTCCATATAAAAGGTTTTCTAGGGGATAAACACAATTGAACACCAGTTTTCTACAGGTATACTGCAAGTATGTGAAAAAATTATCTATCCTAACTGAAATAGTACTCTGTCTACATCATTCTTTTAGAATAATCTACCTCTGTGCTTTTCGCTAGTTTATTCTTGATAGTGTTATTGCATTCAGTTTGAACACATCACATACAACTTGCAGAATTCAGCCATGTAGCAGTAAGTTTCATGGAAATTGAAAATATCTAAAATATTTTATATAATCTGAGGTGCTAGTTAATTTAAAAGCTGGTGAATAATGTGAGTAGAAGTTTACTTTCTAAGTGAATATTAGTAATTATTGTCTCTTGTAAAAGGCAATTCTGTGACCAAATTAATGGACCCTAAAAGAAGACTCCAAAATGTCAATCCCCAATGAATTTAGCAGGAGTGTTCAGATCCTATTTTTTGACAGTATGAACCCAAGCCAAATACCTCATTCTCCTACAGGAAAGAAAGAAAAAGGCTTCTACCACAAGTGGTGCAATCTGCCCTATACTGAGGAACTGCGTCAAATCCAGCAACTTCTTCCCAGGACTGCTATTGGTTTATCCAGATTTTATCCAGCAGTTTTGTCAGTGCTGTCTCTTCAAATTCTTAACTGTGGTGGTATTTCTGTTTGAATAGCTAAAGATAGCCTTTGTGGATACCTAGAAAGCAAAGGGAACAATGTACAGTGCTTTTTTGCACTGGAACACAATGTTCTGTGGTGAGGGAATTGGACTGACAGAAACTGACCACTCAAATAATTGCCTCCATGGGGCAACTGCATATATGCAAGGAGTTGGGTAAGAGAGAGGTTCTTTTAATGCTATGATGAGTCAGTCATGATTTTGAGCTGATAGTGCTTCAGATGTGCTATCAGAGTGAAGCAAAATGTGCTTCAGCTTCTGGTATTTATTATGTTCCAATAAATATTCTGGTAAGGACGTAGGGCACCTTTTAAACACTTTAATATCTCTTTCTGCTTTATTTCTGTGCTTTCTGAAATAGGGCTGCTCATCATGTGAGTTAATTAATTTTAAAGTCTTAGGCTGTTGTAGCTTCATCTCGCTTTGAAACTAAATTTCATTATAGAAGTGCTGTCTCAGACTTAGGAGTCTGGGGAATTTTTCCACCTCCCTCCCTCCACCTAGAAGTGGCCACAGCTACTGTATGAATTGCTTTCTTCTCTTGCAGTTCTTACTGATAGTTTCTGAGACAAAGATTTTTGAACCAAAAATAACTGAAATTAACATGAAATTTGGATTGATCTAATTCTTTATTGCTAAGTTAAAGAGGTTGCAACCTTTATTTCAGTGTTGTCTGTCCATGTCTTTCTTAAACTCTTTCCCAATTTCTGTTTGAAGAAAATAAATTGTAGTTGAGCAGACTTGTTTATGAGTTTTTGAGGTTAAATATTTTTGGAGCCATGTCTTGTTGATTTGAATAGGCTTTTTTGAACAGTGACCTACTTATAATAACACTTACTGTTGAGAATCATTTGTCATTTGATTTGGCAAATGAAAATGTGTGTTGCACTTTTGAGCACGTCTCCATTTGGTCGCTTGCACTTCCAGTCTTCTTTTAAAACCACATTCTGATTTATCACAGCATGTAATTAGGACAGTGGCACATTCAAGAGTGATGTGCCATGACACTTGGAGAAGTTGTTTCTGCACACAAGTATCTTTTGCCTGAGCTGAATCCCAGTTAATGAGTGAATAAGTTTATAGCTGGGGACAGTCACAGCTTTGCCCCTTTGTGTTTAGACCCATTTGTTTACCCTCCAAAGTTATTTAGGATAGGAACTGTGTTTTACTGTTTTCTATGTAGAATTCAGCAGTCTCAAGGCACTGCTGTGATGCTGATGGCAGTGCTGTATCGTCACCCTGCACCAGTGCAGGCAGCTCTCAAGCTGATTCAAGGTGAAGGCTCTTGCCTGCTCTAGAAGGAAGAAAGTACTGACCTTGTGCCTCCAGGCTGTTTATTGTGCAGAGACCAGTTATCCATAGTTAAATATGTAGCTGTAGCAGTGCTCTCTTCAGGGCTGACTTTAACTGGATTGTCAAGTCTAAGGCAAGGAAAAGGAAGTATACCCTCTCACATCTTGCAAAGAGATTTAACAATGACTAAGATGTCCTAAAATTTGAACTGCCTCAGTTTAAAGACAGATTTTGGAAGACAGCGGGGTGGGGATTTTACATATTTTAAGTAAACAAACAGATATATGCAGTTTCTCACTGAATCCCTTGGAGTGCTGAACAACGTTCATTTTAAATGGATGAATTTTAAACATTAGCAGTTACTGAAACTGGACTCTAATAGACCATCTGCAAGTCAGAAATAATTAAAAGGTTGAAGAAATATCCACTGTTTGAAATGGGGTCCATTCTTGGTTAACAAAGCCAATAGGAGAAAATACAAAATTAGATGTGAATGAACAGTTTGTACACTAGAATATTTTTTGCTTTTTGTGAGAATTGTCCCATCAGTTCATTACCTCTGAATTCACTTACTTGTTCTGGAACACATTTTTCTTCAAGCCTGTTTTGTCTTTTTTGTTTTTTACCCCTTCACCCCTCCCTTGTGTTTTTTTTTTTTTTTTTTTGTTTTGTTTTTTTTGTTGTTGTTTGTCTGTTTGGTTTTTTTGTTTGTTTTGTTTTTTTTTTTAACTGTGGAGTTGTTTTTTTTTCCTTCCCTGGCTTGTTAACTCATTCCCTAGTGTGAAAAAGCACAGAAAGTATATGTAACCTAGGAAAAGTCTCTACCATTTCTCAGTCAGCATTCTAAGAATTTGTTCTGTGGAAACCTGAAATTTCAGCTTCTTTCCAGTTCTGATGCAAATTCAGCAACAGTTGCAAAATGTCACAGAGGCGTTGTTTCAGCTAACCTCTGCCTTTTGGTAGCATTTGAGCCTTGTCCAGATGTAAAATGGGGAGAATGTGATGGAAACTTAATTTCATTTAGACAGAGCAGGTCTAAATGTCATTTAGACTCTTTACTAAAATAGAAGCCGGTGCCTCCTATTTGTGTTCTGAAATGAGAGAGCAGTGACTGTGTTTTCTGAAGGGTCTGGTTGTCTCTATGTAAGTATATTAAGTCTGCAGGGAAAATGCCACCCTTGTTATACCCTGGGTCCTGCTTTGATTGGTTTCTGGATCAGAGCAGTTATGAGTTCAGAGTAGGGTCCATGAGGAAATGTAAACCTTGAGAGAATGGAGGAAATCATAAAAAGGAGAAGACTAGCCACTGAACATGGGCTTGGCCACTTGAACTCCAAGTTGGCCTGAAGTTTTGGGAAATACTAATGTAATGCATCAACGATAGTTGTTTAATTGACATGGATTAAAATAAATATTTTAAAAGAAAATAAAATTATACTTAATGTTCTTCTTTGGATGAATTGTTTTGTGATTACAGAAATGCTGTAAGAAATCTCGGAGAAGTTATAAATTTATGACAAGTTTTGAAAAGGTCTTAATTTCCTATTTACCCATAGATTAGCATTTGGGGATAAAGCCTGGGAAAAATAAAGGTTTTCATAAAGTTGCTATTTTGTTGACAAGAACCTATGGATAAAGGGTTTGGTTTTGGGTTGGTTTTCTTTTTTTTTGGTGTGTGTGGTGGGGTGGGCATGTTGTTTTGGTTTGGAGTTTTTTGGGTTTTTTTGGTTGGTGGGTTGGGTTTTTTGTATCTGTGTTTGTATTTTAGGATCCTGAGCTAGTTTTCGGAAACTGTCATATTTTTCTCACCTTTGCAAATTGGAAAGTTGAATTGATGCTGATGTGGACTATTTGCAGAAACTATTGGTTTTCACAGTTTATTCAATTTAAATGCAAAATAACCACTTGTGTTTGAATGAAATTATTTACTTAAGGTCAAACTAATTTTTTTTTTTTTTCTGTGAACAAAACACTTCAGCCTCAAATTCATTTTTGGCAACTGTAAAAATGCTTATGTTTTCTGTTCCCCATGCCAAGACTGACATGTGAAAAGATAACTTTCCAATAAGGTTCTTTCCACAAAGAGAATCTTGTTCTTTCCATGTTGATTAGCACTTTATTTTTGAAATCCTCTGGGAGGTCTTGGAATTTTCTTTTTTCTCTCTTAAAAATACTTTAATCCACCTATGTAACTTATTTTACAAACAAAAAGTATTCCTCCTCAGGTCCAAGACTCAAAATCCTGTAACAAATACTAGATGTTGCTTAGCAGCCTTAATAAGCTTTTGCAATCAAGCTGCCAAAAAAATTCACATTTGTGTGAGACTTCTGAAACATGAGGACAATAAAAAAAGTAAAAAACTTATTTGTTTTCAATAAACTAATGAGCTTTAAGAATCTGAAAGTGAGTTTACAAATTTCCCTTTTAAGTTCTGCAAATATTTTGCCCACTTCTAACATTTAGCTTGCTGAGTGATGTCTGGTTTTGGCTTGTTCTGAACCAAAGTATTTTTCCCTCTTGTAAGATCGCAGAAACAGATTCAGTTAAGTCTAATAGTTGTTGTATTCTTTTCTCCATCTAAACCCCTAATTCCAATTTCTTCCATGAGTGTTCATTTTATTTTAGGAAAAATTTATGATCTAAGATGATGAAAGCTACAATTTTCTCAGCAAGCTGTCAAACAACAGTTCTATTATCCTGTCATTTGCACATGAATAAAATGTCTGCTAGAACTAATAATAAACTTGCCTTCATTTTAATGAGACTAGTGATTTCTTGCTATCTCAAGGAAGACTGCAGAATACTGTGGGAAATGCAAACTGAGCGGGCAGTGAGAATGTCACTTTAGCCCATCTTCTATTACATGGGAAACCCATCACAATCTGAAAATGTTTATTAATGTATGTAAAGTATGGGAAATTAAGATCTGCCTGAACTAGTGTTTATTTAGCTACTATGACTTAAGGGTGATAATATGTGAGTTTGAGTATATGAAATCCTGTGGACTGCTGGGTGAATAAACAATGTGACAGGGGTTGCACTGTAAGTTTATCAGTTTATCACCGCTATTTGCTTTATGTTGTTGTGGGTTTTTTTTTAATCTTCTTCTTGCTGTGAATAATGCTAAAAGACAGGATTTTTTTTTAATGTTCCCTTAAATGTTTGAGAGAATTAGCCACGTGAGCATGCTCAGTGTAAATTCATAAATATTTCTATTTCAGATTCTCTTTTGGGTTTGGGAATGAGATTAGTCAAAGGGAGGAGGGGAGAAGGGAGAGCATGCAGTCAGCTGGAGAAAAGATTAAATGTTCTTTGATCACAAGCAGCAGGACTGCTCTTCCCTTGCTGCTTCCTGCAGCTCTGACTTTAAAGTCCTAGAGCTGAGAAATGAGCAGCTTCCACTTCTTTTTCTCTAGTAGCAGCTGTAGCTACCTGAAATGTGGAGGACTGGATCTATGGTAAGGTTTGAAGCAGGACTGCCTTGCCAGGGTGCAGGCTGCTAAGAGCAAGCACATTGCTTCCATAGCCTTGCAGATGTACCTGGTGCTTATGGGCCCGCATCTGAAATTATAAGATCTGTAAAAAGGTGATCCTGTGATGTTCCACCTTGTCATGGGGGTTTATGTTTGGAGAGAGTTTTATATAAAACTGTGTAAGCTTGCTAATGGCTGAACTGTCTTGCACAATTCTCCAGCTGGTGGCTTTTTGTGTAGTATGTCCCTGGGATCATGCAGACTCTTGGCATTTGGGGAATGCCTATGTAGTAGATGGCATAGCTGATTACCACAGAACAGACAGGAGCCATGCTGGCTGGGCTACAGGAATGGCTAAAGGCAGGGAAACATCCTGAGCTGTGTCCCTAAGACAGCTAATTTATCTGTGCCTCCACTTGTAATTCATGACCTAAAGAAAGGAGCCAAAACTTTCCTTCCTGAGGTCAAATAGGGTACACTTTGAAACTAGTGATTGTGTTATTTTTTCTCCAGTGTCTTGGAGCAGCCAGTGGAAGCCATATCTCTTCCCTGCTGTATTGCCTTAGTCACTGGCTTGTAGCTGGCATTCCTTCAGATCCCAATTGATTATCTCTCTCTCTCCTGGTATCTCAGCTGCATGGGAACTACCCAGATTCTGCACCCAAACTTTTATGGAAGTCTTCTGGAAGGCAAGGAATGTGAGTTTGAATCTCTTTGGGCAAATACTTACCTTGCCTAAATCTGCAATCAGGTCTCTGGCTTCTGAGCTACTATTTAGGGGCAGGCGGGCAGGGAGGAGCACAGCTGGGGAAGAGCAGGTTTTAGAAGGTCTGACGTAAACACTGTGCCACTGGGCCACACTGGGTCAGGCTAAAGGACTGTCTGAACAAGTAAATTCTGTCTGAGAGCATCCCAGTCACTGCCCCAAACCCAAGTTACAACTCACTTTCTAACAACTCTGCTAATCCTTCTTGTAAGTCCTGTTTAAAGGATACAATGCTCAAACATGAGGCTGTATGCTGCCCTGGGTCAGAAACAGGAGAATAAATGGGAGGCAAGTGCAGCATCTACTGAGATCTTACTGTTCTGTATTGCCACTGTGTTTTGCAGGAGGTAAAGAATGTGAACATACTCCTGATCTCCCTATATCGACAAGCAAAAATTACAGCAGGCAATCAGAGGCAGAGCAGTCTTAGCCATCCAAAAGGAGCTTCATGGAATTCATCAAACTATATTCTATACATCAGTAAGAGTTAAATGTTTAATATAAAGGATCTAAGACAACTCTGCTCTAACTCACCTCATAAAACGGTGTAACTGCTGGTGCCTTTTAACCTACTGCTCAATGTAGCAAGTACATACATACTTTGAAAAAAGTATTTCTAGTGTCTAGTAAATCTGTAGACTGGTGGGGCATACATGACAGAGACAAGTGTTTCAATTACTTCCATGTCATTAACATTTTTGTTGGGTTTGCATCTCCTATTTATTTTTTCTTATTGCAAGCATGAAAAGGAACCCTAGACAAAATTCAAAGAATTTCTGAGAGGTGTCAATACGTCCTTCAGCCTCCCTTATCTCATACCCCTTTTTAAACCACTTCTAATACACAGAAAACAGATTCTTGATGACAAATATGGCTCTTGGGTTGTTTAGAGAATTGTAGAGTTAAAGTATTAGTCATGAATCATGGTTCATTTTTTAAAAAAATAATAACAGATGTAGTTGCAAAGCCTTTTGATCTATGTAGCCCATTTAGGGCATAGAAACAGTACAGGTCGAAGTATGAAACAGTACAAAGTCAATAAAAATCATGAGAAAATGGGATTTTTTTTCTGTATCAAGAGCTGTTGAACTTTTAAGTGGGAAACTCATGTTTGTCTTTTGGTTATAACGAAGGAGTAGTGGAGTATCAAGGCTGTGCCTGTGCGCATGACCAGCACACTTCAATCATGAACTCATTTGATTAACTGATGCAAGAGCTCCTCTCTAGGTGGGAAAGTCAGAATGACCTGAAGAGTCTTTCCAAGCATTTCATGCTGTTCCTGAGTCAATTCTTGTGCTTGGACATTTTAACATCCTAGGTGGTCAATTGACCTTGCCTCCCACAGGCTCCACCAGAGGTTCATGTTGCAAAATTAAGCACATCTACATAGGTAAGATGCTTCTAAATGGTCCGTAGAAACTCTTCTGGCAGATGCAAAAATGGTCAAATAGAACAAAGAGTTTTTGTCTGTAGTTACAATGATCTGTAGCAATGGATTCAGCATGTGCTGGAGTGGTCATGTAGGACCATGGGCCAACTGGACTACAAGAATTCAGGAAAGCAGTGGTTCAGGGAGTCTCACACAATCTAGGCCAAACATTTTTGCAAGAGAGACTCCTGTTGCCATCTGGACAGCAACCAGACACCCTGTTCAAGAGTTCAATCCCACTCATTAGTCCTATCCTATGCCAAGATCCCAGAAGGCTGGTTAGGATTTTTTAAACAAACACTATGTCCATGGCTGCCTACGTAGTGTTACCCCAGGAGCTCCCAGACCTTTCAAATGTGCTGTCTAGGCAGTCCTGAGCTCTCAATTGTCTTTGTCTTGTGCTTTGATGAATGCTTCACAGTCCTGGCCTGAGCTGAAATTTAGAGGGTCTGAGCTCTGTAGTGACTCATGTGTGGGTTGCCTGGAAGTAATAAACTGTTTCTGTGAAACTTGTTCCCAACTTCAGCTTTAGGAAGTGATAATAAAATATTTCCATAAGAAAAAAGTCCAAACAGTCCAATCACAGTAGAAGTAGAACTAGAATGTCTTCCAATTTCTCCATCAAGTGTTGTCAGACATAACATGCGCTCACAAAAATGTCAATTTTTTTTTTTTTTTTAGTCATTGCTAGACATCTCAAACAGTAAGCATTTTTTGAAATTGGGGATTTGATGGAAAACTTGGAGTTAGGAGTTCATGAACATCTTAGAGGCAACAGTAGAAGAAATTTCAAGGAACAGAATTATTTTGATATATTAATTACTGACAGTTTAGGTGTGTGTCTGTTTTATTTTTATTGTTTATATTCAAATTTGTATGACACCCACTTACTAAAATTTTCTAAATTACCAGTATAAGAAGCTGAGCAATGTTCTATGACAACTTGCCAATTTAAATTCCATTCCCTCCCTCTTGGTCTGCTCTGAAAAAGATGTAGCGATGCTGTCTCATGTCTTAGATGGCTTATTTTGTTTATTTCAGTAGGAAACATAACATTGCCTGCATTCAGCATGCTTCAGCACTGACCTTAAAAAAAAACTTGTATGACCAATCACTGATGTGCACTAGTAAACAATGTGTAGAAGTTATTGAAGTATGCTTGTCTTGTTGACATTAACTAGAAATTAAGGAATTGTCACAATTTTTTTCTCTGCTGGAGAATGGAGTTTGTATAGTTTTGAGGTTTTTTGGTTTTTTTGGGTATTTTTTTTTCCTTCAGTTCTGTTTCCTGTACAGAAATAGAGTTTCAAGCAGTTAGATTTAGGTTTCAGTAAGAATTGGCTGAACTACTTCTCAGTCGAATTATAACAAAATGAAATTTGTGTCTATAATGTAGATACTCATTTTTTTTTCAGGAAATGTTTATGCTGTTCAATGTCTGTTTGTTCCTTTGGTTTAGTTCTTTGTGTAAATAAAGTTAGCAGCTAACACATACAAGAAACAATTTCCCTCTCTGCTATGTGCATTGTTTTTTCAGTACGGTCTCAGACTATAAATTCCCTTCAGATCTTGGCAGAAGCTTCAAGCTCTAAAAACTCCAATTAATGTTTAATATTATGCCAGAAGCAAAGAGTAAGGCCACAGGATGCTTTGCATTCCCCTCCTCCCTCTGTCCTTGAGCTCTTTCTGGTACCACAATTGTATCTGTGTGAGGTGGTAGGAATAAATCTTATCCAGCAAATACCTGGTGCAAAAGACCTCCTGCCACTGAGAATACTGGATTATTCTTTCACCCATTTTTACAGACATTTATACAGACATTGTTGGTTAGTCTCTTCTGGCTTTCAAAACATAAAACTTGTCACAGCTCAACTTTAAAAAGAAGAAATAAAACTGTTACGTTGGATTGTGAAGATGAAAAGATTCCTATCTAAAACTTCAGAAATCAGAGAGCATTTCTTGTTTCCACAAAGTCAGCATTTCTGTCATTATAACTGCCAGGGATAAATTCCTTTCAGGCCCAAAGGAAAAGTACTGTACAGCTCAGTGTGCCTGTCTAAGGGGAGACCTGTCTCAAATAATTTGCTCAACTGCAAGCTTTGTGTGAGATTTCGAGTAAATGAGCTTTGCTTCCGGGGAAAAGGAAAAAAAAATAATAAAAGCTTTAATCTCCTTTTTTTTTTTTTTCCTAAGCTAGATGATGCAGAGCTTATTAAGAAAGACACAAGACATGATCTTTCTGTAAGTACTGTATACAGCTTAAAGAGTAGGAAGTAGCAGAGGGTGAGTGTCCACCAGAGCTACAGCCTTGGAATTTGCCCTCCATAGACTTGTTTTCCTGGCTTTGGTGATAAATTCAAATAGGGACACTGTAGGAAGCTGCTCTCCAATTCTCTTTGCATGCTGACTCAAGTAATGGTGCTCTCAAGTTTATACCTCTCAGGGGGATAGAATTTTCTCAGAGTCTGGATTTATTGTGCCTGTGTCCAGTGGTAATAGAACATGATGAATGGAAAACTAAGAGAGTCATGAGCTTTTTTAGCTCTTTCCTTTTATATGAATGTGTTAAACTATTACTGGTCCACATTCTTAAAATGAAAGACAGGTGAGGTCTTTGGGAAAGGAGTTTTTTTTAATCTAACTACATTATCTGTTAGTTTAGTCTGACAGGTTTTGTCATAGTTCAATAAGAAAAAAAAGGTGAACAAAGTGTGCTTTTTCATTTAAATTTGCTTGCTTTTTTGCACATCAGCAACTATGGTTTTGTTTCTTTAAAAGAAGTCTGAAAATAGCCTTTTAGATTGCAAGGTGGTAATTTATTTCTATCCTGAAATTTGGGTTACACTTTTCTTGCTTTTGAGTAATAACTCTAGAGTTCTACGTTGATACACAAATGAAGGTTTGCTCTAAGCCACTCGTTGGTTTTTGAGGGCTGTTCATGGCTGACCATAAAACAACTATACGTACACCTAAATTGTTCCCTAGCTGGAAAGAAGCTCCCTGTCAAGTCGCACAGCTCACTGTGAGAAAGGACAGGGCGGTAACTATTTCACTGATCTGTTCGCCACTGCTTGCTTTGGTTTCCCCGGCTCCAAGCTATGTGGTGTTACCACCTACTTTCCAGTTGTCCCAGAAATTGTCATGCTTTGCCTTGTGCCAGTTTAGCCCACTAACCCTGGAGAAACATAATCTGGGTTTTTTTCTACTGGGCTATTGAGTTGAATCTGTTTATAGGGGCTCCCAGCAGCTGCCAGATCTGTCAGGTTAAGTTGTGACTGAGCATGGCTGACAATGTGAAAAGAGAAAAAAAAAAGAGAAAAAGAAAAAGAAGGATAAGGAGAGAAAAGTCAGAAAAACCTCCTGACTCCTATTTTTGAGGGTGATTGATTCGTCTTGTGTCTTGTCGTGCTGTGACAGCCCCAGGTAAGAGGAGCCAACAAACTCTCATCTTCCATAGTATACAAGAATCACTGGAGGGAGAAGCATGTTCTAGGAGGTTATTTGTGAAAATAATGACTAATTTTGGTGCTCTGGAACACCTCAGAGGGACAAGTCTACCCTCACTGAGTATTTCATGCATCTGGAGCAATCAGCCTCCAGAAATTAGACTTTGCAATACTTTCTTTAAAGTTATGTTCTTTGGTCTCTCCTGTTCTGGCCATTCCTGCCTCTGGTGGAGAATATTTTGTGTCCTGAGCCTTTCAGGACATCTGGATTCTTCTAACTGCTCTGAGCCAGAGGCTCTGCCAATTTTTTGTTAGCCTCTCCTGTGTCATGGAAGAGGTACAGAGTTTGCTGCTTCATATGCTAAAAATGATAGTCCAGTTGCCCTTTTAAACTGTCCCCTGGTGCTTCTGTAGGCAAGGGAGCCAGGATAATTTTGCCACTTTTCCACTATACTTTTAATTTTTTAAATTTATGATGAAATTTCTTCTGGATTCCACCCCCTTCCAGTTTTCAAAATATTAAAACTGAAGAGCTTTAATTAGGTGACACAAGTTAGAATTCCCAAAGACTGTAGGGGATTATCTGAGCAAAAGCGTAACTTCTTCCCAGTATCTTTTAAGCACTGCTTTTGCATTAACCTCCTTATTTCAATGCCACTTTAGTAGATTTAAAAAAAATAAAAATCTGATTGCACAGTTAGCTGCAACAGAAGTGTGGTTGCAATTTAACTATTATAAAGACCCTGGTCTCACCAGACCCCTAGCAGTGCTTCTGAAATGTTGGTGGCTTTTTCTCTCCTCTTGTCTCTTCTGCAGCTTAAGGCCAAGATTGTAGGCAGCATCTAATTATTTCTTTTAATTGAGAAAAGAGTTTGTTGCACTAAATGGCACAAACACAACCATGTTTAATAAAAGCCATATTTAGTCTCAGTGCATGTTTTTTTTGGACAATCCTAGGCATGTTTTTATTTGCTTACCAACATAGTCTGGTTTTGTTTTACAACTCTGAATTGGCGGCTTATTTGATCTTTTGTTGCCTTTGTTTCTCTTCTCTTCTATAACTGTATTACTTAAAGGTCTTCATGATTTATCCATGTGTGTGAGTGTATACAAATGAGTATTTTATGCATATACATAAAATGATGCTTTAAACTGAAAGAGTAGCATTAAAATCCCTCTGCTGTGGAACACTGTCATTCCTGTTCACTGCAGCTCCTATAAATACATGTACTGTGTATTTCTGGCTTATCTCCATTCTCCTCCTCTGCCAGTTCTAAGATTTGGCCTTTGCTGCATCCTGTGCTCAGGGTGGAATTCCCAAACTTTTCAGGTCCCTGTTTTCCAACTTACACTTTTAACCTGTGATTTGATTTGTATTTCCTGAATAATGTGGTGCATTAGCAATTCTCAAGCATTATTGAAAATACAGAGTGTAAATAGTTACAATGTTAAGTTCTACTTTAACACTGCTACCCTCTAGTTCAGAAGGTTTTTGGTTACTATATTAAGGAATTCAAGATTGATCTGTTGGTAAAAAACAAACTCGTTTATAAAATCCAGACATATATGGAACAACAGTGGATTTAAAACAATTGGAGAGGAAAAGTGTGAAGGCAGCTTGTCTGCTCTGGTTTGTGTAGGTCAGGGGTTCAGTGGGGACTGGGACAGCAGTTGTATGGAAGGTGACGGTATGAAATAAACAGTCTCAAAGGTAAGCAGAGCCAGTTATCAATGCATAGGGACCATAACAGGAAGTGAATGGGTTTAGATATGAAACATACTGAAGTAATTTACCATTGTCTTCATATACAGTCAGAGGAGAAGGGGAGAAGTAAGATTTTGCCTTGCTTGTACTGCTACTACTGTTGCACAGTGGCTGAGCTCTGAGTGCATCAGTCCACCTTCATGACCTGTTTTGAAGTGTTGCTGGATGAATAACTGAAGCACAGGGAGATTGGCTGACCCAGACAGCCAAAGGCAACCTACACAGCAGGCTCCACAACCCTGAATCAGGGATCAGATGTCTTTCAAATGATGAAAGACAGGTAGCCTTCTCAGGGTGGGAATGGGGAAATTCAGGATCCTGAGCAGAGAGATGGTTATTGCAGCTCTGTAGTCAGTATAGGCAGATATGTGTCTCACTGGGGCTTCTGCAGTGAGTGGTTGAGAGAGGATTGTTGTGATTTGGAATTGATGAAATGGATTTACCAAGGGCAAGCCATGCTTGGCCAATTTGACTGCTCTCTGTGATAAAATGACTAGCTTTGTGACGAGGGGAGAGCAGTGGGTGTCACTTACCCGGACTTTAATAATGTTTTCAGCAGTGTCTCCCACCGTATTTTAGTGTGCAAGCTGGGACAGCAAGTCTGGATGGCTGGATCACTAGGTGTGTTGATAACTGATTGGAGGTTGGGCTCAGAGTGTAGTGGTTAAGGAGCTATACTCACTCTGGAGCCTGCCATATGTGGAAAACTGCAGCGTTCTGTCCTGGGATTGCTCACCTGTTACACCTTTGATCTTTGAAGCTAAGGGGTGGGGTTGTTCAGCCTGGAGAAATGAAGGCTTTAAGGGAACTAAATAGCAGCCTTCCAATTAGGGGGTTATTGAGAAGATGCAGCCAGTCTCTACAGGGGAGAATGGCAGGAGGATGAGTGACAGTGAACATCAGTAAAGGAGAAAATTTTTTTTCACTGTGATGACAGGCAAGTCTGCAGCAGGTTGCCCTGTGAAGTACAATTTTCCTCCTTGGAAGTTTTCGTGCCCTACCTGGATGTGGCACTAAACAGCCTGGTGTAATTTCATTGGTGACATGCTATGAGCAGGAGACTGGACTAGATACCTTGAGGTCCCTTCCACCCTGAATTATCCTAGGAATCTCTGATTCTAATGTCTAGGCACACAGCCAATTGTCCAATTAGCCAGACTACAGAGTTGGCTTCATGTAGTAGTAGAACACTGAACCTGACATGATAATTCTGTAGTGGCAACCTTCCTGTCAAAATATTGGTAGCAAGTTTATTGTAAAAACCCATAGGTTCATACCACATTGTGTTTTCTGCCACACACACAAAAAAGGGCTTTGATTTAATGGTCTTAATGGCAACTGTAACACAGTACGCCCACTTGCCAACATAAGGTTTCCAAGCTGCCTGTCCTCAGCATTTTGTGTTGGTTATGTCTTGAACTACACTGCATCTCGCATCCCACCTTATATGGGAGGGTTTTACACTTTGGTATTTAGATTCCTGCAGCTTTCAGAACATGTTCAAGGGCTGAACAAGAGCAAATTGGTCTCAATGTTGAATATTTTTCTACAGACAGGTAGAAATTTCTATGCTTTTCTTATTTTTTTTTAATCTCAGCTTACTCCCAAGGCTGTCTATGTTCTGGCTGTGGGGCACGGTGGTTTTACTCTGTTTTTCACAAGCAGTAAATTTACTAAATGGAAGGAGAGAGACCCTTTTGCTACAGTCTTCAGGGTGCCTTCAGTGAGAGATACAGCTTTGAGTGTCTGGAAAACAAGGAATTTATTCACCAAAATACATTTGGGTTCATGTCTTTTTTTGGGAAGACAGACATCTTCCATAGATAATTTAAACTTGTTGGCAGAACACTTGCCAGATCCTGTCCTTAGAATGAAACACTTAAAAAAAAAAAAAAAAAAAAACAAACAAAAAGATGATGAAATTTCTTCTGGTGAAACTACTTCTGATGAAACTTCTTCTTGTGGTAGGGTGTCCTGACATAGTCCCAAGGGAGGACCTGGGCTGTGTGGCCATTGGCCAAGGAGCACACATACACAGGCTGAAAATACAGATATGTTTACGCTTGGATACCCATGAGCTACTTGTTGTCTTGGGGAACTCACTCTTTCATGGATCTAGCCCTCACATGTTGTTCCTGAGAAGCCTGCTACAGGACAAGGATTTTGAACGCCAGTATCCTGATGATGCACACAGACCAGACTTTCTTCTTGCTGTTTTGGTGAAGGAGTGAAAAGTTTGACCCAGACCTCCACAAGGCCAAAGTAAGTCATAACCCCAGCCACTATCTGTTTTCCATTGTCTTATCCTTGCATTCTTAGACATTGAGGACAGAAAAAACTTGGGGTACAGATTTTGTAGCATGTTAGTTCATTAGTTCAAGCTCTCCCTCCTAAAAACCCTGTTGACTTTGCATTTATTCTGCACTTTCCCTGTTTTCAAAGTAAGGTGAGTTACCTTGTTTTGTGTCATTCTTAGTTCATGTTAAGCTTATCTGCACGGAGTGCTCAAGCAAAAGCCATAGGTCTCTAAATTCACACTTTGTGTATAATTATATCCTTGCAAGTCCCATCTATACATAAGCCTTGTCTCTTAATCGAAATATATTTTACTGTTACCAGAATTCAGTCTTCACTGGCTGATAATAAAACTCAGTATGAATAGATAGATTTTCTTTTCCTTCATCTTGAAGTTGTGTCCTGGTGTTGGACATATTATCACTTTTTTGGTGCTATTCCCTCACCAGTGCAGCACATGACTTTGGATGAGTAAGAATGTAAATCTTCAGAATATTCACTTTGACTACAAAATGAGGTGTAAACCCAATTGTTTTTCTTTTTTTCCTCCTTATAAAAAATAAGGGTAATGTGAGGCTATCTCACCCTATATTCTTCCTTAGATCTTGAATCAGGCCCAGAAATGTGTCTGGTTTTTCTTCATCTAAGCTACAAATCCTGAGGCATTCTATAATGTTACTATCAATCTTTCCTATGACAACACGGAGGAGGAAAAACTGCTTTTTGTCTTTTTGAGCTTTTATAAATTAAGTGTATCCCCCCCCGCCACCAAGCATAAGTCTTGAAATTATTTATGTGGTAACCAAAAAAAAAAATCAGCTTTTTTCTGCTGGAAGTCTCTCTCACATTTCACATCCTCAAAGACCAAAGAGTTGCATAGCTCATCTTGGTCATTGCTCCAAATCACTAAGTTTCCTCAAGACCCTAGAACTTAATTTTAACTCAGTCCCTTCCTTCCTTAAGAAATATTACACTGTATGATATAAACAAAAACTTCAGGCAGGAGTTCTCAGCTTGACTGTAGCAGGATGCCTGCTCATTTAGCCCTGAAGAAAAGCTTGTGTGCTTAAAAGTCTGCCTTTTTTTGTTGTTTGTTTATATTTTTAACCCCTGCTAATGTTGGTAGGTTTAACTCTAGAGCTTTTTATCTTGTGTTATGAATTTTGGCTCTCTTATGGCCTTATATTGTGAGAATTAAAACAATAGTTAAGTAGCAGTATTGACTCCAAAGTTAGCAGCAGCCCTGGGAACTTAATGGATGGTCAAGTGATGCAGCAGGCAGGTACTTAGTGCTTCAGAGAAATGTGGGAAACCAACACCCTTCCTAACTTGTGCAAGAAAAATGTTTGCAGCACTTGAGACATTTTAATGAAACTAAATAATATCAGTTCTAATTGCAAAAAATAAAGCTTACTTATTGCAGTGTACTATCTGCTTTTTTTGTAGAGTGCAAGATTCAAACTTCAAATGAAATATAAAAAATGTTCCATTACTCAGTTTTCTCTTTCTTTAGAGCACACTGGAAAACAAGCATGTTGTCAGAGGCCCTTTTTGAAAGGTTACTAAGAAATAAAAACTGACCCAGTCCCTAGTGTACTGTGCTGCCTACAAACAGAACAAAAATACTCTTACTTGCCCCCACAAAGTTGGCTGTGTAAACACAGGAGGTAATGGTTGCATTCAGACAAATAGAAAATTCACCCAAACATCACCACTGCACTTGGTAGCAGACACAGAACAGTCTCTACCTACCAATCACCAGCTTTAGTAGCCTGTGCCTGGTACAGAGCCTCAAAGGCAGCCCTGTACCATACTGTGGCAAATGCTGCCTCAGGTACGGACATTACCTGCCTAGGGACAGCTTCCTACCCTTTGCCAGACCTCTTGCATTTCTGCAGTGGTTTGCATTTTACAAACACTCTTACAGGTGTTTCATAAATGTCTCTATCTTGGGAAGACACAGAAAAGGTGCACGTGTGGAGACTTAAAGTGTTGCGAGCTGTTACCACTGTCTCAAATCCCATCAGGTGTTTAATTTTTCAAAATAAAAGAATGTTCTTACTGTCACTGAAACAGCCACAGAAAAAGGGCAGTCGGGTAGGGTGGATGGAGGACTGGAGAGGGACATGTGTTTGTGTTTCTAATTTTGACCTGATTTGTTTAGCATATGTAGTTATTCCATCAGTTTTGTACATTCTGAATTACTGCCTTGAACAGTTCAGCTCTGAAGTAAAAGAACATAATCTTACAGGCCTGGACCATGACAGTAAACAAGTTGAAGAGAACAAAAGAAATGAAACTTCTGACCTTTATTAGATGTATTCTTATTGTATTGTACATTACCATGAGAAGAACCCTGATGTTGCTGCTCGTTACACCACTGCTGTGGCAGCCTCCCATCCTTGTGCTTTTGCATCCTAGATTTTGCCCCAGTGAACTTAAATGAGAAGTGTGCAGGGATGGGAACTATCTATATGTACATACATGTATGTGCATAGTACAGGAAGATTACTGTAAGTCAGAGTCTCTACTGTGGGAGTCTCACCAGAGTGCCACTGCTGCTACCCCAGCAATCAGAGAGCGCAGGCCTGTGTGGGCAGCAATGGGTTGGAGAACAGAGAAATGCTACAGTACCATTTTGGTTTTTTTCCCCTGCCTCAGTTGCTTGGATTTCATCATCAGAGTCTTCAAGAGCAGCTGTAAATGTCTTTCAAGTGTCCAGTTTATTTCCTTCATAACACAAAATTTTGGCTGTCTTCACTGCAGAACAGGTGGGATTTCAAGTTCCCTCTTACCAAGCCTGGGAGCAGCTGTGATACTGAGTTACTCTCCCATCTTCTTCACTTGGCATGGTTCGTGCTCAGCATTAGGTTCCACTTAAAGAGGGGGGCCCACCCTTGCTCGCAGTGTACTCTGATTTCCCAGTGACTCCCTCTTTGTCAGGCTCATTTTATCATTCTTACATCAGTTTTCTTCAGCTGAACTTAGGAAGAAAACATTCCTGGATTTTTATTTTTTCTTTTTTTTTTTTTTTACTATTTTTAGACTTAAAAAACATATGGAAAATTAAGGGTGAAATTGTATAGATTGTGGAAAGCAGAAAATCTGTCAGGGCACTTTCAAGTCCTGCAGATGCCTTAAATGTTCTGGAAGTGCTTAACAGGCTTTGTAGGATATCATGACACAGCAAAGTCAAAAGTACACCTGAGTAGCCTTGGCTTTTAGTGATCTCAATGAGTCTCCTTTGCTTTCAGAAATTTTTTCTTTATCATCAGAAGATGCGATGCCTTTTTTTTTTTGCCTTTTTTTTTTTTTTTGCTTTGTTTTGTTTTTAATGGATCTCCCATAATTTTCTGCAGTTTATCTTCCTGCCTTTTGCAGCACTCTGAAGATTTTAATTTCATTTGATAATTAAATGCATAATCCAGAACCCACAAATACACTTACAGTTCTCCTGAATGTTCAAAACTGAAATGTGTCTGAGCCAGGTGTCATTCCTTTTGATGTCAGGGGGTTCTGAATACTTCTAAACTGAGAAGAATAAACTTCAGAACGCTTAACTTTGCATTTTCACAAATTAGCTTCATGGTGCACAGTGTCAAGCCAAAATCATTGACTCTGTTTTCCTATAATATGGATTGCCTTCTGAGGGTAATGAGTTTACAGCACAGATGTATTTCCTAGAAAAGGGACCACCTTTAAATGAGGAATAGCTGAACTACCAGCAGGATATGTTACAGGATTATAGCTGTAGCCCTGTCACTTACTTCAGTCTTGAAGTGCTTGTGATGAACTGGACTTTTTTAATTGCCATAAGATATTGGTAGTATAGCAAGTTGTGCAAAGAAGCCAGGAGAGTGAAGGTAAAGGCTGAGAGAAGGAGACCATAGCCCACAAATTCTTAACTTTGTAAAGGCCTGGGGAGGGGAGTGACTCTTTGGGTGTGTGATGCCTACCTAAAGAAGACCAGCAGCAACTCTCTAGGCCTGTGATGCTTATCTCCTATGAGCTAGGCTGTGTCCAAAGGGGCCCTTTATTCAAACACCCATCACTAATGCCTCAGTTTGAGCAGGGGCTCCTCCAAAGCAGCCCCCACGCTTCCCAAGCCTAAATGACTTTGCAAAAAAGCAGCCTCTGCAAAAACATCATACCTCTGCAAAAACAGCCTCCCACTCCACACATGGGAGGCACCAGGGCTGTTTCTCAGTGTATATAAACCCACTGAACTTTATGTTTTGCAGGCTTCTTTTCCCCACCACTCCCCAATGGACCAAGTCACCCCCACCAACAACCAGGTTCATCGGAGACCTTTGAGTGGTGGCTATTGACACTTTTTCCTCTTTCTTTCCTTCTCTCTTTTCCCTTTGACTCTTATTCTTTTCTCTCTCTCTTTCTTTCTTTTCTCTTACACATTTTCTTGGGTGGCTATATTACAACCAAAATGGCTAAATACTTCTTTTCCTTTGCAATACCTTTATGGTTTGTATTGTAATATTACTATATATAATAACAACAAAAACAGCTACATACCTGTTTTCCTTTGCAACCAAATTGTTCTGAAATAAACTCTGTGTATATATCTGAAAATACTGATCATCTAATATTGATTTACTGTAATTCACTCCAAGGGATTTATTAATAAAACAAAAGTTACTCCTGCCTGGCCAGGCAGGTTGTAACAGTGCTTGGTAAAATTTTAGCTGTTCAATTACTCCGTCAGAAGATTGAGCCTCATCTACTGTAGGGTTTTTTGACCCTGCTTTGGTGAAAGGAGCCTTGAATTGGAGATAATGGATATAATAAATAATTTTCAAAGTGTTTAATTATTGGAGACTGTTGGAATATACTCATCCCTTAGCATGAGGGGCAAGTGGACATATTAGGTGCCTGCTGGCCCCAAACCAGCTTTCAAATGACTGTCATAATCACAAAGATGAAGAACAAGAATTCAGAATAATATGAGTAGTATGTCTTAAGGTGTAGGCTTAAGGTGGGGCTTTTGTTTATTTGTTTTTTTTTTTTTTTCCTTCTAATCTAATCTCCCTTTTCCTCTCTCTTCCTGCCTTCATTTCAGATGCCCAATATTGGATGCCTCCCTCTGTTTGCACTGTCAAGGTTCTATTCCTGCAATTTCTGAAAAGACTGACCCTCAAGTCTCAGTTGACAACTCAGTGCTCCACTCTGAGTTAAAGCAGATGTTAGAATGGATTTGAAATTAGAGAAAGTGAGAATTCTTTTCATCTAATTGAAATTATTGTGTACTGTGTAGTAGATATGCTAGATAAATTATCTGTATTTATCAGCAAGGATGAGTAAATAGGAGCACTGTCTCAGTCAGTATTAGCTATTATGATTCTGGCTGGGGAAAGTAATACAAGTGGGAAATGCTTTCATTAAGTTTTCCAAGAAATCACTAGCATATTTTCTGGGTCAGGTTGCTGATGCCAAAGCCAGCAGTGAACAATGCCATATGTTTAAAAGAAATGCAAATCAAAGAGTACATGTTTGCAATGTACTCATTCTATGCTCTTTTTCCCAGGTAATGCTCATTTATTTTGTTTTCATTCTTACTGTCCTATCATGATTAAAGAACTGATCTGACTTTCTACTATGTAGTGTTTTTTGGTGTGCTATAGGAGTGTCTCAGTCCTTTTACTGACACTCCACTAGGTAAGTTTTTCTTATCTCTTCTCATTTTTGTTTCTGTTCTCCCATAATTCACCAGTGGTGTACAGCATTAACGTAATGTGTTAAAGGTATTCTTGGAGACAAAAGTCCCAGCAGTTTTTCAATAAACATAGATGTGTTTATTTTCCAGGGGGATAAAACTGAAGCTTTGTCTGAGCTCTCTTGATTCTGCTCCTCATCACGCTCTTTCTACGCACTAATTTGCAACTTCCAGAGGAGCACAGAATGGGTGTGAATCAACAGCAAGCAAAGACATGTCTTGCTTAGCACTGGCTTGTCAGAAAAGCATTTAGGGCATTCATTTCTGTGTATTTTGTGAAGCTGAAAAAATTCAGTGTTTATAACTCCCAAATACATACTTCTATTCAGTGAAATCTTGTGAACTGAAGGTTGAGGGGATGGACCACATTTTAAAGCAGTCCTTTACATGTCCTGTTAGTCAACAGCAAATATGGGTTTTCTTTCTTTTATTTTTTTTTCTCCTCCTATACTCTTGGATACAACTAAAATTAGGGATATAAAGAAATAGAACTAATAACAGTACACAACTTAGCTGTTGAGATGCTAGCTCCAAGGAGATTTTAAAGTTGCTAATTGCTAGAATTGCTTACATGTCATTTTAAACAGCAGTCAGTGTTGAAAACAAGGTGCCAGCCTGGATGCCTCCATTGCATGACACAGTGCGCTGCATTCTGCACTTGTCACACCTCTTGCTTCTGAACTGCCTGGTGATAAACCCTTTCTACTCATACAGGAGGCATTGCTTTGAGCATTTTCCTGTTTTCCCTTGGGTTGTAACTGCAGCATTTTAACGCAATCATATTTGGTAGGGGCCATGTAATTTGTTAGTCTGAAAGAAAGAGCATCTCTTACGTGGTCAGACTGAGAGATGGGCCTGTTCAGCCTCAGGAAGAGATGACAGTGGAGACCTCATCTGTGCCTTTAAGTATCTGAAAGGAAGTATCCAGAGGATGGTGCCAGGCAATAGGATAAGAGGCAACAGGTAGAAACTGATGCACAGGAACTTTCACCTGAATACGAGGAAGAAATTCTTTACTGTGCAGGTGACTGAGCACTGGGACAGATTGTCCAGAGAGGCTGTGATGTTTTCCTCACTGGAGATATTCAAAAACTTCTGGATGCAATTCTGTGCATTGTGCTCTAAGATGACCCTGCTCGATCAGGTGACCCACTGTGATTCCTTCCAACCTGAACCATTCTGTGATTCTGTGAAAGGAACATGTTTTGTATTAATTGTGTCATTGAAGTAGTTATTTGTGACTCTTTGGAACCCTGTCAAGTGATTAAAGACAAACAGTGAGAAAATTAGGCTTTCTCCTTTTTCCTTTTTTTTTTTTTCCCTTTTTTGGGGATGTGCTTACAGTGTTTGCTGGAACCACTTAGTTAGATTGTAGAGTGAAAAGGTGAGTTTGATTTAGGAATGAGAGGATTAGTAGGAGAGGTAGAATTTAAATTGGGAAGCATGCTGCCATAAGAGCACACATTGAAATGTGAGAGTGCAAGCCATGCTGGGATCCAAACCTTGAAAAAGCTCCCAGTCCTAGGAACAGACTGTGCGTACCCACATGGATGGTGACTTCTGCTTGTTTTTAGTTGGTCTCCGAGGAATAAAGTATTAAACAGCAAGAAGAGAGCAGCTCAGCCTTCCTGTTAGTTCTTATTTCTATTCTTCAGTAATTAGAGGCTGTTCCAGCTCTCGTTGAATCCCACAAGAGTCTTTGCTAACAGATGATTCTTCACATTGAAAACAGAAATGTTGTTGTAAACTAAAAGAATGAAGGCAAACAATCTCTCTCCCCTCTCAAAACTGAAGTCCAATAATCATATGTTTGTTCCTAGTCACCTGTTTTCTTCAAGGGAAGGAGGGGAACATGGGCTGGCTGGGAAGAAATCCTGTGAATTAGAGTTAGTCGTAGGGAGGGAGATAAGTGAAATTTCCATAAGAGGTTTGCTTAGCAGCTAGTGAGGTCTCCTTAGAAGTGATGCCATTGAAACAGGAACATAATTATAGGTTAAGCATCCTGAAATAACATTCGCGACTTTTTTTTTTTTCTTAGTTCAGCAAATGTGATGTGAGGATTGTGAAGAGGAGTTAAATTAAATACCTTCTGAAAACCCTAGGTGAGCTGTTTCCTTCCAAGGTATTATACTTTAATAACAGCATGTCTGCCATCTAGGAGAATGATATTCAATGATGCTACTAATACAGATGTAAATGCTGCATATTTGTGTTAAAATCATATTCACCAAGGCAGAGATCTGATGTGTTTTACAAGATACTATCTGAACCTGTCATTTTTGAAATGATATGTTAGACTGAGGAGACAGCAAAAAAAAAATAAATCTGTTCATGTCCTCATTTTTTGTGGAGAAGTGCTCTCCTGAATTCCTCTTTTCAGAAGGAGTGGGACCATGTGGCCTCACTTTCTTGGTCATTGTGGTGTCAGGGTGGCTTATTCCCCTGTACTTGAGGATGGAAATAGTATCAGACACTGTAAATTCATCCAATAAGAGAACGATCCTCTTCAGTCTTTTCAGGCAGTTGAAGTCCTGTTACTAAAGAATATTTAAAATTAATTTCTACTCAGCTCTTAAATCCCTCTACTTGCACCTTCAAAAGAAAGCTTGTAAGTAATCTCCTTTTTTTTAGTTTTTTTGCCGTGTAGTATCAGAATGCAAGTGATGTGAATCAACATGAAGATTGGCATACTTCCATATCAGCTTAGATTCAAAATGAGTCAGAATAAGCTTTCAGGGTTTAAATCCTTATTTGAAGCATTTTCAAATTTTCTTAAAAGTTAGTTTTTGTATCTGAAGAGAAAAGGTGCTCACAGTTCTTCAGATCTAGCTGCCCCTTAATGTGTTGGTGAAGATACCTTTTATTCTCTGCTTCAAGTTTCAGTGTCCCCATCAGATCTCTATGTCTGCATGTACATGTGTGAGTGGGGAATGAGCCAAATGTTTCATGGTCCCAACAACTAAATTTAAGCTGAGCTTGTTTGTACAGCTGAACGTTGGCTCCAGAAGGGATATCAAGCATGAGAAGTTGGGGAGTTACTGGTTTTCTTACTAGTAACAGCTTTCTCATCACCACCCCAAATGCCCTGGAAGGGTGGTGGGAGTAAGCTTGCACTGTGCATGGGTTGTCCTACATCTGTTTTGGGAGAGAAACAAGTCATTTCAGTCACTGTCATTCTGGCACTATCTCTAAGCATTTGATTCACTGAAAGAGAGCTTTCCCTACAGAGGTCTGTTCTTTCTGTGATTTTTTGTCTCTGGATCCAGGCTGAGGGATGTAGCAGATGTAATTGCTTGGCATTACAGTTGGCTAGGAGCTTCCATATTCATTCTCTGTCCTTAAAAAAACTCCACAAAAATGAACCCCAAAATCCACAAATCACCAAGTACCCAAACCCCCCAAATCCTGTATTTTCCCAAATTATCCTCTCTGATACCTCAAATCATAGATTCATATACTTGATATAAAGCTCAGTTTCCTTATATTTCCAGCAGTAAAAGTCATGGTTAATTGTGGCTTGTCACTTGCTTATCATGTTTCTCATATCCAAACTAACTTACTGCATGTGTTTTTCCTATCAACATGAAGCTGTGCAGTATGTTGTCTTTATGCAATGCGTATCGAACTCTTGCAGAAGTTAGATATTACTTGATCAAATCTTATTTTTATATTAACAAGATCCATTCAGCAACCCGTAATATTCTACTTGTGCACTCATTTTCAAGAGTTTGGCTGAAACACTTTAGTAATTTTTAAGGACACTTGCACTGATTTTTGACTTTTATTTAATAACTTGTAATAATCTTTTGCAGGTAGAGCCAAGTTGTTACATTTTGATCTTATCTGTGATCTCTTTAAGAATGCTTTCATGTTTCATTGCTGGACAATACATGAACAGAGGGATATATTAGAGATTTTTATTTTCCCCCAAATATATTCATTATTCATAACTAACAGAACAGTCCGAGTGAACTAATTATGGACTATGGGTACTTCGTAAATTATTGAACTAGACTATTTGTGGCATGCTATTGAAACAAATTCTTCAGTAAGTGTGACTGGAAGTTTTGAATTCCAGAATAACAAAGTAAAAAAATACTAAATTCTAAACAGAGGATTTATGGTATCAAATTTTGTTTATATAAATTTGTGCCATGCTTTGTAGACCTTATTTTGCCAAAGCGCTGGTTTGATCCTGCAAAAACATCTGCTATACCTGTTTGTGAAAAGTGCTTGAAAGTTTCCACATTTGTTTTTAATCTAATGACAGAAAAAATAAAACAAGGATATAAGAAACTCACATTTATTCTTGAGATGTGTTTTCACACCAATAAAATGGATTAAGTTTTACTCCTTTTTTTTTTTTTTAATATAGATAGAATGTATCTCTGGTTTGGGTTTATATTTTCTAGATGGTTTTTGTTGCCTTTTTTTTTTTTTTCACGTGAATTTGTCACACACAGGGTTTCAGTCTCTGTTTTCCTGTTCAGCAGACAGCAACCTACTGAACTATTTTACTTTAATATGCTGGCATTTCCCACTGGTTTGTTCACAGTGGAAAAGTATCGGATAAAATTGGTATGGTTTGTCAGCCACCTCAGCAGGGTGGCTGGGGCAATGCCTTGCAGGTTTTACCTGTCACTGGCTGTGCTTGGATTTCATCCTTTGAAGCCAGCAGAGCTGTATGATGTCTTGAATTTATACTCATTTTGACTTTGAGAAAGTCAGATTGCTTCACCTTCCAGAAGAAATTATTAAAACACCTCTGTTTTTCCTTTGTTATTGGATTTTAATGTGTGTGGATGTTGGTGAGAAACTCTCCTCCTGCTGCCATGTGGCCCAGCTCGGTCAGTGAGCAGGAGAGCTCTGACAGGTGACCTGTGATAGTGTATGTTTGTACCGTACCTACAACCACTGTAGGGTTGGGGTTGTACATTTCTGACAGCAGGATACCGCAAGGAGCAAAACCAGGGATGGTTTTCAGTTTGGTAGAAGTGTTTCCGTGTGAGTTAAATGCAGCTTTGTGGAATCCGTGACTGCTTTATATAACTGGAAGTTTCTCTCTGCAGCTGAAGTGCAGAAGGGGAGACTGTCCAGTTGCTGGAAATATGGGAAGCTTGATACTAGTTTACTTCAATGTTAACCAGGAAAAAGGATGGTGAAAGCACAGGTACACAACCCCAGCCTTTGATGCAAATATTCTCCTTTCCTAGGGAAAAAAAAGTTCCTGCAAATGTTTTCAATGCTGGCAGAACCTCAGGTTTTAATCTCTGTCATTTAAGGAGACTGACTGCAGCCAAACTGTTCCCAACTGGACATCACCATGAGACAGGGCAGAATAAAGCCTCAGGGACCTGAGCAGAGTTTCCTTTTCCAGGCTGAGAAGTTATTTATCTTTGCTTCCTATATTGTAGAGATAAAAAAAGCCAAACCCTTATTTTCTTAGTAAAGACAACATGCATTATTAAATGGAACATCCATTCATATGTTATACTCTCTTATTTATTAATTTCACTTTTGAAACATCCTATTCACACACATCCTTTGGGTATTTTTTTTTCCAGTGAGATGAGTAAAATTTTATTCTCATCATCTTTATCCATTATGGTAAAAGGCCAGCAAGTACATTTTGCTTCTCTGAATGTAAACTTATAAGAAATATTTGCTTGACTGATTTTATTATTTCCTCAGACTTATTTCAACTCCATTCTAAGTATGGATAAGTAATAAGATAATTGTATCAAAGTTCAAGTAATCAAATGTGTAAAAACAATCTGAAACATATGTGTTCAATCTCAGTAATGTTTGCCATTAGAACTAACATCCTCAATAACTTTGCTGCTTCTCTTCCTCTGCCCTCAGCCCAGATACTATTATCTTGCTTTCTATCACAGCCCTGATCTTATTTTATTTTTGTCTACCTCATAATATTTAATAAAAATCCATTTCAGGAAAGGAACCTTGTAGATTACCTGGGGGATGAACAAATAAATTTTGTGGGAAGATTCTCCCTGCACACCTCGTGAGGATGCAGATTTACGTGCAGTTGCTATTTTCAGTCTGGATACAGGAACATCGTTATCCCAAACTTAGAAGGGTGTTTGGCTTGAGCTCTCTGTGCAGGAAATGTGCTGCATTTCCATGTTTAGCATTGAATCTCTGACCTTTCCTGCTTCAAGTTTCCTGTTGGACTGAGCAGGCTTTCGAGCCAGCAGAGGTTGACTCTGACCCTGTGTGCAGTTCCTTGGCACAGGCTATGTTTAGTGCCACTTACAGATGGTTTCTTTACACAGAAGAACAGATGCCCCAGGCTCCCTGGGTATTCCACTTTCCCATGCATGCTCTCCTATCTGCTCCACACTACATAAAATGCTGTTTTAAGTGTTATATGGTTTAATCCTTTAGGAATGGATGAAACAAGCCATTTGATAACCCATTCCAGACCAGCTCAAGAGAGTCACAAATAGGGAAAAGTACTTTTTTTTTTTCCTTCTTGATTTCTCACTGCTTGCAGAACCCCTTGGGATTAAGGACAGCATCTACTTAAAAAATTCAAGACTTGTTTGAAGCCCCTATTCTTCTCCCTGTGCAGTTACATTATCTTCTTCAGAAAGACATGTTGAAGCAAGAGTATAATCATCTAGTCGCCTTTTCTAATTCTTTGATTCTTCTCATTCTGCCAGTCCTCCCCATTTAACATGTCAGTGCTGTATGTGGCATTTCTGCAATAGCAGCTGCAGTAGCACTGTAGGCTTTGTGCTGTGCAAATTAGCACAGATGAGAAAACAGCTTTCTGAAAACCCAGATCTGTATTTGAGTTGGTCAGAGCTGCTCAGGGTATGTGAGCAACATATTGCCTCTAATGTGTACCAACTGTGAAAAAAAATGGCTTGTCTCTCACATGCAGGACAGTTTGGCAGGAGTCAATGCAAGGAGTCTCTGGAGCATGAAAGTGAACTGACTGACAGCTTTTGCCAAACACTGAGGGGCACAGTTAAGATGTTACCAATCCTGGTTCTGGATAGCCCTGTAGTATTCAAGGTGGGACAAGGCAAAGAAGGAAAGATTTTTCTGGCTAAGCCACTGAAAACTGGCCCTGGATTGAAGAGTCATTGTGCTAAGCTGGCACATCCTGTGGAGACATAGAAGCCTTTTCAGGTTAGCAGTAGAGAGCATGTTCTCAGTAAGCAAGACTCACATGATGCCCATGTTAACAGAACCACAATTTAAGCTTACTGATGAGTTGTTTCTAACTCTGTTAGAGTAGACGCTATGTGAATAAGCAGCATAAGACCCACTTCTTTTGCAAGTGGGAAAGGTAATAGGTTTTCTTCTTTCCTCCCTCCCCTACTCAATGCAAAAGTGAATTGGAGACTATCATCTTGGGGAAAAGCATGTGGCCAATGACACTGAAGATGAGAAATTAATGAAGTAGAAGACAGAAGTTAGAGCTACTTGTTTTAGTGCTTAGAGCACTGCTTCCCTTTATCCATGGTATGGGGAGGATGTGTATGAATGGCATGGGCATGTGATTAGATTAGACTTCTAAAAATAGTGTCCACATTTTCAGTCTTGAAATAGTTATACATTGTGTGTGTGGACATATAGATCTGAGTTATAGAGCTGTGCTTTCATATTTCTTAAAATTCACTTATCCAAGACTTAACTGCAATTGAAGGACATAGTTCTAACAGCTCTTGGCACGTGATGTTAGTTATGAGGCGATTAAAAAAAAAAAAAAGTGTCATGAAAATAGTTTGAAAAGACAACCTCACACCCCCTAATCAGGGACTTCATGATTGGGCCTGTGTTGTGCAGAGCCTGGTTGGCAAAGTCAGCCTGTAACCCTGGCTCAGGAGTTGGGGTTATGCTCAGAGAACATGCAGAGCTGGGAGGCCCAAGAGAAGCAGAGGAAGAGATATGGAATATGTGATTACCAGGTAATCAAGTAAAGAAATGGTGATGCAGAGGCATAAAAAAGGTCCCTGTCCTGTGTGCCCTAAAATAAGTAGTAGTTTGGCCAATGGTAGCCTGAGAGTCTGTTGAATGAGTTCATGTCAAGGGAAAGGAAAGGAACAAATTAAAAACAAACCCAAGAAGGTGAAAGAAAGAAAAGGAAAAGGCAGAGGAAGAATTCCTATATCAAAATTGATGCATGAAGTATTTAAGAGAGAGATAAACAGGAGGAAGTGGGAGGGAAAGAAAAAGAAGGTAAAACTGAAAATCTCCAAGTAACAGAACTCCCTCAGTTTTTGTTCATTATTCCTGTTTCATGAACAGCTAGTGTATTGTGAATTCACTTAAATACCTAGTAGAGCAGAACTTGTGCAACTGAATGCACTGAAGTATAACTGATTGGAAAGAAACAACAGAAGAAAAATTGTCTTTTATCTTTATCTGTAAGGCCTGAAAAGATGAGGAGATCCATTTTGAGAAGACTAATACAGACAGAGGCTGTGGAGGCAAAGTAGCTGAATGACCTGTCCAAGGTCATCTCACAAGCAACAGGCAAAGCAAAAAAGCTTGGCGTTGCATTGCACAGAGAATGAATTCACAAAGCTGACAGAGGACTCTCATGCTTTAATCCAGTTTTGCAGCTTGTTTTTTGCATGTTTTTTTGTTTTGTTTGTTGGTTTGTTTTGTTTTTTCATTTTTTGTTTTGTTGTTGTTGTTGTCTTTTTTTTAATTTCAAATTAATTCCAAACATCAGAATGTAGCTTTTTCTCCCTTTAGAAACTTCTTTAATTTAAGAATGAAATGGATGTTCCAGTGCTGTCTCAAGCCTCATAACACTGCCTAGAATGGTCCTTCTCAGCCTATTCCTCCCATCCAAAGTACAATCCTAACAGTTAGCGAAAATACCTCTTTGCTCTGAAGCACGGTTGGAGGTCTACTGAGCTATCTAACATAGCTTCAATGACCTGGCAATTCCCAGTAAAGAATTGTTGTACTCTGATACAACAGAGCAATTCCTCCTTGTATAGTTTCCTTGCAATGTCTGCTTTCTATAGTTATACTGGTTTATATTTCTAAAGCCAGCAAGTAATGTCACCACCAGGCACTGGAGGTCAAATTTCAATCTAATGCAAAACTACTAATGGATCGTGAAGTAAAATTCACCTTTTAATTTATTAACTTGAGGGAGGGCATTTTGCAAGCAGATCCAGATGAAGAGTTATATGTAAGTACTTCTCACTATGGCAAACAGACTCTGCTTTAAATGGTGCTTGTGCCTTCAGGCTAAAGCATTAGTAATTCATATTAAATAAGCTCCTTGACAAAGTGAGCTTCCAAATGCCATTTGGTTGAGCCTTTTACTGAAACCAAAGTGGTTTTGATTATTAGGTCTTTGATCTCTTAGGCTAGTTCTCATAGTATAGTTTTAGCTTTGTGTCTTCTAAGAAAGGGGATATTTGAATATCTGTCTCTCTCTCCTACATTCCAGGAATAGTTTGATGAGTTTGCATACAATTCCAGTGGAAAACCCTGTTGGTTTATGAAACAAAATCAATGATTTATTGCATATACATTTTTCCACTGAAGTCACTTGCATCAATCAAAGAAAGTCTCTGAAAAAAATTTAACACTGACAACAAGAATAGTAGAGTAAAAGTGGACCAATTACTCACTTCCCATCACTTACATTATTAAATTGAAGAATCATATATTTGTTTTATGCATTTAAATATGTAATTTTGTAAACTGTTGCTGTTGCACAAAATTCTGTTAGACATTGTTTCTAAATGATTTTCTTCTTTTATTGCAAGACATGGCAGAGTGTAGATCATAAAAAAAGGAAGACATTACCATGTAACATACCATATCGTGGTGGGAAGGGTGTAACATCAATGATTCTCATACAAGTCTCATAAATAGAAGCATTCTTAGTGATGGGTCTATAATACCAGTAACAATGCCAATAATGAAGCTATAGGTACATTGTTGTGCCTACTTAAAACTGTGTTCTGAGGTGCCATCGATATACAGTTCTAACAGGATATCAGTGTTCATGTTGCAAATAAGGAGCAGTATATAAAATAAAAAAGATAATATAAATAGAATATGATTGGTAATAATGTTATTACATTCCACATACTAAAAGTAGATGTGTTGAAACATTATGAGGAGGATTGAGCTCACTGGGTTTTTTCAGAAATGTAGAAACTGGCAGACACAGAATAATGTCATGGGGTATCTTGAATTTTTTTCAGGGTTCAAAGGAGCCATTGCAAAACCCTGTGAGGTCAACAGGTAGAGAAGTAATTTTGAATAAACACTGTTAGTCAAGAGAACAGTTTTTCCATTGTTCCCTGGGGATCAGGTTCATTTCAGAACTGATGGTTTGACTGCTATCTCAGTAGCTCAGGACTACAAGCGGTAGCTCCTGAAAACAAATCTCTTGGCAAAGTACTCCTGTTTCCTTTCCAAATAAGCTGAAATTGATCCCAAATATAACCACTTTAAGACTGAAATATAAAATTCACTTGAGTTGACCTTTCATACTAATAATGAAATGGAGTCATGAGAAAGAAATTTGATGTCTCCATCTACTTCAGTTTAAGAGGACCTGATAGATATTCAGTCATAAACTAAATTTTGAACACATTTGTTAAAGCCCACATATGGTTTTGGAAAGAAATGGAGTTTACATTTTTCAGATTATAAGTTCCAGTCTGTATTTAAAATCCCTGGCTTTAAGATTGTTTTATTTCAAGGGAGATGGGTTTTTGAGTCAATGAGTCTAATTTTGGGATTATCCCTGTAAATAAATGAAGACAGGCTTCTACAGGGCTACTTCTGGTGTAGACAGTTACATGTAAATGACAAAATAGTCTTGTCCATTTAATGTGCTTACATGTGAATTATCTTGATCAATATCCTAATCGAGGCAATGACTAAGACCAAACCACCAGCCATTCATGGCTGAAAGCTGGGTTTCTGTGCTTCAGACATGAGAGGCAGTCCTGCTGTCTGTGTATGACAGCCTCTGCCAGATACCAGGGTGAGGTGTGTGCCCTTGAGCAGACCCTGTACTACTCTGTGAATTAGATTCTGGTGCCCTTCTTCATGCTGGATGGGAACTTACCCTACCTATTTCCCTCCTAACTGGCAATATAATTTCTGTCAGTAAGCCACTAGTACAGACTTTGATGCAGATGCCAGAGCTGCCTTTAGAACACACAGTCAGGGCTGCGTATGGATTCCTATCTGTTCTGTCAGATCTCAGACTTATGAGTCCTGCATTAAGACTCCCGGCATACAAAGGTGTGTATTGATGGCCTCTTTCATCAGAGTTGTTGACTGTGCTTGTGACTTGTTTTTCAAAAGGTTTGGTCATCAGCCTTCTTTGGCATCTTGGGTGCTGCATGCCTATTGTTACAGGAGTATTGTAGTGCTAAGGACTGTTAATTCTTGAAGGCGTAATTATATTGAGACTTCAAGAATGATAGATTCCAAGACTTATTTGATGTATGGCTATTATATATTTGGTTATGCTTTTGGCCACGTGGAGCTTCAGTGGTATCATTTTGGATTTATTTAACTGTAACTGAACCCAGAATTTGTCCCCATGGCAAGTCAACATTTCAGAGTTTTGAAAGGCTTGAGCTGTCATAAAGAGCTAAAATGTAAGGTGTGAATGTACAAACAAACAAAAAGAAAAGTGTGTGGGTAGAAGATGTATTCCCTAGTCTAAAATAATTTAAATTAGAGGAGAAAAATTCTAAGCAATTTCTTAATGGAAGTGTTAGTGTAGCTGTAATCATGGCATCACTCAAGAAATCATTCCAAAAATAATCAAATGAAAAAGAAAAATAAAACAGAAGAAGAAAGTAAAATAGTAATATACAGTGTGAGATGATTTCTGTTACAATCTAACTGCATGTCAACTCTGCTAAAGCCACTTCTCTGAAAAATCCCATGAGCACATACGCCTTAACTACTTACAGGTTGAGGATGCATTATTTCTATTAGTAGTTATCTCAAGTATAAGAATGGAAGGGGTCTGGAATATAAAAAAATCCCTTTCTTCAACTGCAGCAGTCATATAACAAATGTTTATCACATTCATGGAAAAAAACACTTCAGATGCTGTCACCAAACCTGATCAAAAACCAAGACTGAAAGAGCAGGCTGGAAGAGTACGTATGGAAAGACATTAAAAAGACTAAGTGCTTTCCTGGTGCTCTGTGTTTTACAATTACAGGAATTTGTTAAATGCAACTCCCCAGAGAAAAACTCCCATGGGCTCAACTGCTTTGACTTAGGGGAATGAAAAACAATCCTTCTGAGTGCAAATGTGGTGGTGGGGTTTTCATCCAGCATAATGGATTTTTCACTGTGTTAATGAAATGCTGATTGCCAGCCAGTAAAATGGATGCATCTTAGTAACGCAAGATCAATTGGACTTCCTTATTATAACAACAGTAGCGTTCATTTTTCTCAATTAATCAGCCACATCATCAGCATCTGCATCTTGGTTGCAGTCAACTAGTGATTACAAATTGACTCTGGTGCACCTGGTCTCTCCCTTGCAAAAGGAACATTTTAAATCATGTTCTCATTTTCCTGTGCTATAGTGGAAATCATGCACATGCAGTCATAAGCAGAGAGTAGACTTTATATTCTTTGCAATTTAGCTAAGATCTGGAGCTTGTCCAACAGCAGTTAAATCATACCATCTTCTTTAAACTTCAACAGAGTGGGGCAATTTTATCCTGTTGTGAAAGGGAATGTTTCTGTATAATTATTTGGTCAACAAGATGATCAGACTCAAGTTACATATACTGATGATTTCTTATTCCAATCCAGGTATTGTACCTCTAACAATGGTATGCAAATAGTTTTCACTGGTATTGAAACATCTCTTTGTCTCTCTCTTCCTCCTCTCCTCCTTTTTTCTGTTCCTTAGTCCTAGGTGGAAGAAAACAAGTTATTTAGATTATAGCCCACTTTTGTATATAGATTGATCAAACTTTTAATCTTCCTTAGCAGCAAATGAGAGAAAATATGTACATCCTCTTACTAAACTTTTGCATCTTTAACATGCACATCTTTCTATGGACTTGGAAGAACCAGAAACTACATAGAGGTTTGGATCTCTGCACAGTGCATGGAGGGAACAAAATTCTCCTGCATGATGAGCTGGAGCACCCTACAGCAGAGGAATCTGGAAAACTGAGGACAAAAAAGGATAGTTGATGCAATGCTGCTTGTCAGACAAGATATAACCTTGTGTCTCCCATCTAATGGAAGAGTATGAAAATACGTGCCTACAGGTGCAAGGGGTTCACTTCACATTTCCAACAATGTACTGGACATCCACCAGCTCAGAAATTTCCAAACTGAAGGAAACTTTTCAGAAGCCGAAGTGGATGTCAACATGATGTTTTCAAGTGTCTTAAAAGTAATGCTGTCAAGAAGAAGGCAGGCACAAGGGCCTTCCAGTGCCCAATATATTCTGAATAACTTAAACCAAACTACGTTATCTTTCCCAAAAGTATCTAAAATGGCCACAAATTTACTACTTAAGGTCACATTGTCTTACTCTAGTTACCATTTTATTTAACTTTTAATGTAATTTCCTATTTAAAATGTTATTATTTAATTTGGAAGTCAGCTTCAGGGACAGTTGTTCAAGCTCAACTTGGACAGTTTTCACTTTTTACAAAGCCAAAGCAACAGCTTAAGTCAGGAGTGAATTTCATTCCAGTTAAAACAGATTGGTATTTTTCAATATTTCATTTTTTGCACTTTGAAGAAAAAGTTAGCTTTCATGTGTTCATATTTATGACTACTCAAAACAGATATGGAGGTCACAGCCTAACTTCTATTGCTTGAAAATTTCATCAGCAAGGTTATTTAACTTAATCTCCACTCCCTACTATGGGAAAAACCTCTGAATGCTTTCTGATAGTTTTTCCTTCTCTCTTGCATCCCATTGCTATCAGAGTTCATTTATATTCTCCCAGCTTACTTCTTGTAGCAGTCCTGACCAATTTAAGAAGCCTGCCTGCCAACGTGCAGACTTCTCCAGGGTCTGTAACATAATAAAGATAAGCGCTGATGTTGCTAAGAGAAGCATCCCTATCTCTTACTTAGGTTTGTTTTTTTTTAAGTGAACTAGGTGAAATAATGATATTAAGCTAAATGTGATTAATATGGTCATCACATTTGTCATCTCAGAACCGTTCTATCAGCTCTTCTGTTTCAGACAAGGGAACCCTTCTCATCTTCTTCCATGCTTTATCTTTCAAAATGGAAAAATGTAAATACAAGGTTTGCAGGGTAAGGGTGCCCTTATGCAGTTTCAACCTGTTCTAAAGGAATATTCTACCATGTAAACTGCAAAGGACAGAACCTGTGATGCAGGCATGGTTTTGTTGCACTTATTTTGTGTCAAGTGCATCCATATAATCAATGCAAGACTAACCAAGAAATATCTTCATGTTAAGATGATTAAGCCTCATTATAGATAAATTTACAGAAAATATCATATGTCTTGGTGCTCAGACTCTGGTTAGTCAACGCTGTATTTCTGGGGCCCTTCTCCAGCCTCATTTCAAGGGCCTGTTTGTGGCCCAGATCCAGGAAAGCACTTAGGAACATGCTTATGGTTTAATGGGCATCTAATGCTGAACTAAAAAAGTATTGGAGCCATAAAATGCCATCATTTTTGTACAGCAGTCTTTATTAATGCCAGCAGTGATTTCTGCATCAGTAAATGGTAAATGTCAACACTGGCACCGTACAGACTCTAACTGAGAGCTATCCCTTGTGTTTGAGAGGAGAGATTTGGAGGATATAAGTTCTATAACCTGCAGCATGTGACAGGTTTAGGGTAGGAACTGCTCTATTATGGGTCACAGTAAGGTGCTTCTTTTTGATGAATTTTTTACTTTCTTATACCCAGATCTAATCTCATGGCAATTCACCTAATTACTAAGGGAATGGCTCATACTATGTCCCTTTGTATGTGCTCAAATACCTGGTACAGTTCAGGGTGGACTTCATGCAAAGAAAACCCTCAAACAAAATCAGATATTAAACCACTGGAATAAGAAGCAAATAAGCAACAGTTTGCAGTGAGTCTCTACTTACTGTGGGGAACACAAAAACTGACTAAGAAACAGTAGTGAGAGATGCCAGCAGTTGAAAGTGTCTGAGGTAAATCAAATCAAGGCCAAGCAGGTGCTCTTCAAACAACTCCTCAGAACTGGTGCTGTGCAGGGGCACAGTCATGCTGGTACTTCACAGCCATGAACTCCAGAAAAGCCCTTTATAAAACAAAGGCATAGTAGGCTTTTTCCTGCAAACTTTTGGGCACTTCAACTTTTGAAGAATCAAGCTCTAACCATAGCAACTCTAGGAGCAGAAAAAGAATAACAGTTTTCTGACATCCCCTTAGAGTAAAGGTTCAGGCTTTTCTGCTGACAGAAAAAGTCCTCTGATGTTTCCAACAGAAAGGTCAAATGCTGAAAGGTACTGAGGAATCATAATTTTCACTACAATCAACCTCTGAATGTTACATACATTCAAGGACTTGACAGGAATAATTCCTACAGGAGAAGGTATGGGAGGGTCTGACTTTTGACATCCCAATCAGGAGAAGTAGGTGTTTTGAGGCAAAAGACCAACTGATTAGAAAAAAACACTTTTAATGGTTTTCAGTCTTTAATGTTACCACCAAGTAGAGACCAGTATGTCCCTGATTTGCCCTGTGATGGAAAAAGAAGTGTTACGTGTCCTTTGAGTGGGAACAGACTTTGAAAAGAGCTGTCCCCACTTCTTCTTGGCTGGGAGGATCTTACCTGTGTCAAGTGGACTGGACATTGGAGAAATAGGACTGAGGAAAAAAATATGTGGAACACAGGTAATGCCAGTATGTTGTGAGACTGGAACAAGTCTAAGTCGCTTTGATCTGGTTGTATATGATATTCTGACCCCTCCGCAATGGAGCAAAGGTGCTCTAAATCTCATTAGAGGACAAAGAAAGATGTATAAAATACAAGTATAAATTCAGTAGTGTCCTAACATAATAGTACTATGATTTCATCCTGCAAGGTGTATAAAAATTTGTAAAGGGTTTTCAGTTCTGATGGTTTTGAGGTTTCTGCAAGGTGAAAGGGAAAATGACAGGAGAGTGGGGAGAATGGCCATTGAGGTTTAATTTGTGCTAAACCATTCTGTAAAGGCTTTAAAACCAGTTTAAATGCATCTGACTGGGGGGGGAAAAATGATATTGTGGTCTTTCAAAGTTCTACACAAGGAGATCATAGACAAAAGCAAAGCTTGGGGAGCAGGAATAAAAAGACAAGACTTACAAGAAATTGTCATTTATGTCCTACTTTATAAAAGGATATAAAAACTGCTGTTTGTTCATCTAGTTGCCCTGTAGTGCTCAATTGTTTTCCAGCATGTAGTCTTCAATTAAAAACAAGCTTGAAAAGTGTTAAGCTTCTTAGTTTCTGGGAAAAAATAATCAATAGTGGTATATTATTCTCTTAATTGAATTATATTTTTTGTGGATCTACTGAACTACCTGATCTAGTTTCAGCAGTGAATTGTATTCCTTTCTAAGACAGGATATAAGTCTTGTGCTCAAGTCTGGATTGCTTCAGAAAACTGAACTCATTAAGACTTTCTTATTAGAGAAAATCCTGTAAAGTAAAATGGAAATATATTAATGTTTATGCTACCAAAAAAAAAAAAAAAAAAAAAAAAAAAAAAGCCGGGGAAAGCTTTTGGTAGCACCCAGTGATTTTAGTGAATAAGATTAAGTTCGTTGGTCAAATACAAGAGAATGCCATGTGAAAGCTATTTGGAGTTTTTTGATATTTTCTAAGAAGTGCTAAACTTTATTTACCTGCACAGGTATATATTATCCTTTCCATGGAAATATGCCTCTTTAACAGCAATCACCCACCAAATACCTATTTTATTTGGCAGAAAAGGGTTAATGAATTTGTCTGGTGCCGAAGACGAATGTTAAATAAGTTCCTGTATGTTAGAAATTCCCTGCTGAAGGAACTTGGAGGGCAGTGCTTCAGCGGTCACACTGCCCTGACTCCTTGAGGAGAACCAGCTGCACACAGAGAGCCACAACTCTGTGTGTGAACAGAGGTTATTTGTTTGACTTCTAGTGACCTTTGGTGGTCCTTGTTGCTGTGTCCATGTTTTCCAAAGACAATACAGAACATAAGGTCCAAAGATGTGGCCTTTTGAATCTCTATTTCTTATAGACTGTTAAAGTGAAGAACACCAGTGAGTGCAACACTTTTCACAAGAGGTGCACATTTGAGTAATAAATAAATCACCAGAATAAATACAAATAACAATAAAAATTTTTCTTTGCATATGTTTTCACTAAGAAATTCTGCTAGGGCAAGTGTGCTGTCAGTTTTTTTTTTCTTATCACAGTATTTTCTACCCTTACCCTGTAACAGGGAGTCTCTCCAGGGGCTGTGAACATGAAATGGTTACACATGTGAGTTAAATGGAAAAATATGCACTAACTGAGTCCAGAGACTGCATATATCTGAACAAAATATTTGTTTAGTGTAAGAGACCTTTTTAAAATAACTGCATATTAAAAATCAGTTGATGTTAATGAAATCTTGTTAGGTTGGTTTGATTGGTTTGCAACTAGAAATTCTGAAACTTTGCTCACATGCTCTTTATTCCTGCTTGGTCTTCTTTATCAGATGCTGGGTAATGTGAAAACATCTGAAACCTTTGGACTATTCATTGCTACAGTGGTTGATCTTTTGTGGGTTTTTGTTTGTTTGTTTGTTTTGTTTTGTTTTCTGCACAATTTGTATGTTTTCATTTACTTGATAATTTGTAATAGTCCTTTGGAAGATCTGTGTTGCTATTTCATAATTAGCTATTGCTGTGATCAGTTGTATTTCACATTAGATAAAAATTAAAAAAGAAGGTTCTAGGCAGAGCTGAGACCTTTCTGTTAGCTGAGGTGTGGGAAGCAGAGCAGGCTGGTTAGTGCACATCTGTCATCAGCTAGAGGCAGCCTGTACCAACTGGTGGGCAGCACCTGGAAGAAGTTACTCAACCTGGCCAAGGGACACTAGGGAGTAAAAGAAGGGGACTAGATGAGGGGTCATCAGCTGGAATTGGGGTAATTGGGAAGCTGGGCTGAGCAGCAGGAATATCCTGTGAAATGATCCTGAGATTATCAAATGTCTTTTTTCTGGCTGGAAAATTTGGGAGCTGAGTGGGATCTTTGGGATTATGTGTGTGCAAGAGCACTATGATTTTGAATGACTTCTTGAGAAATTATGTGCTCAGGAAAAAAAGCATAGGCTAGTTAGTGCTTGATTAAATCAAGGGATGATGTCATGAAGGAATGACCAGCCTTTGATTTTTTGCTAAGTTAAACTCGAGACCATGCTGTGAACTAAACTATCCTCAGTTTCATGAGGTCTGCAGTATGTGAGATGAACTGTGAGGCCTCTCAAGATTTCCATTTGCCTGTAGTTTGAAGCTTGTCACTTTATCTCAGGAATCCAGCATCATTAGTAACTATTTCCTCTTTCCTTAAAGACAGTCCTCAGATTAGCACAGAACTGACACTGAAGCTGGATTTTAGCAGCTTTCAGCTGGCCTTCCTGAGACTTACGTTTCCAAATAGTTAGGGAAGTGAGGCTCTGTGGTACACCCCCCAGTTCTTGGGAAGAGCTACAATTTGTCTGACATGTGGAACTCAAAACTGCTTATCTTCTCTTCTTGAACACATAAATCTCCATAGTTTGTCACAACTGAGCTGGCACTTTGCAGCCTAGAGTGTAAGAGAAATTGCTGGGCTCTTCAGCTGCAGTAACACCAAAAACTGCCAACATGTCTCAAACTGCATCTTTGTGGACCTTCATGCTTTCAGAAATGCAGTGGGTTTGATATTCCTTTGGAAACATAGAATCATAGAATCAATTGGGTTGAAAAAGACCTCCAAGATCATCAAGTCCAACCCTTGATCCAACACCACTGTGATTAATAGATTATGGCACTTAGCACCATGTACAGTCTCAGCTTAAAAACCTCCAGGGAGGGTGAATCCACCACCTCTCTGGGCAGGCCATTCCAATGCCTGATTACTCTCTCTGTAAAGAATTTCCTTCTAATATCCAACCTAAATTTCCCCTGGCAGACCTTAAGCCCATGCTCTCTTGTCCTGTTGCTGGTTGCCTGGGAGAAGAGAGCAACCCCCACCTAGCTACAACCTCCCTTCAGGTAGTTGTAGAGAGTGATGGGGTCACCTTTAAGCCTTCTCTTCTCCAGACTAAACAACCCCAGCAACATTTTCTCTGGTTTAAAATATCTCTAAATTTCAGTCAAAGCTGCAGTGTGCTCTAAGTAGACCTGAAATTATCTTAAAATATTGTACTAAGATATTGGTAGAATACTAACTCTAGAAAACATTCTGTGTAAATTCATCAGGAGTCATCACATAATGAAGGACTGCGGTTACACTTGTAATAAAGTACCTAAGCTAAGATGCTTATTTTACTAAAGTCTGTGATGAGGCTATTGAAGGGTTGATGAGAGCTGCTCTTTGAATGCAAGCATGGAGCATTTCCATGTAAATAATTTCAAACTGTTGAGTGCTGGCAGCTGCATTAGATCCCTCAACTGGAGTGGGCTAATTAAATACCCTTTTCTCTGCTTTTTACAGAGCTCTTGAAAGTAGAGGTGTTTATTCCTGGATTCTTTGACTAAGCTGTCTCCAGCTATGTCTCACACTTGAGTCTTTGCTCTGCCTACTCACCTATCCAACTATAGGCTCTGATGTTAAAAAGGGGGAAAGCATAGATTTTTCTCCAGGGATTCTTTGCCTGTTCTCTGGAAGAGGTGCTGTGGCTGTGTTCTGTTTAAGTTTCTTTCCTTGATACAGATATTTATGGAGGTCACTAGCAAAGCCATTGACACCTCTACCATTTTCTTATCATTGCCTGGCTTGCCGTTCTGTTTAACTCCACAACCTTGTGTTTATTATGCTAAATTGGGACACTTAGTTTTTTTACACATATTTTTGTTGATTTGTAATACCTTTAAAGATAGAACAAATTCCTTCTATCCTTCCCTTTTCATAGCAGGTCAAAGGGCTTTTTGGGGGCTTTGAGCTTCTTTTCTTACAGCTTGAAAAAGTTTTTCACCTTGCTTGCTGGGAGGATCTTTGTGATCAGGATTCAGCTTCTGGCTTTGCAGCAGGTCCTTTGATGCCTTGTGCTAGTAAACTTCTCAGTTGCTATAAAAGGGAGTCATTAAAGTTCCTCTCTTCTACCTCATCTTTCCTGGGTTTTTTTTGGGCAGGGAGGCTTTGCTCCATTGTGTTCATACAGGACCTCATATAGAATGAGAAGCCAGTAAATCAGTAGAATTACCCTGACAAACATCTCTGAGAATAAGCTCTGGAAATTTCTTTCACTTTGGTATTGGTACAGTCTTGCATTTGTCAACTTTTTTTTAAAAAAACTTGTGAATGTCAATAATGCCTTCAGTTCAGTAAATCCATGAAAAGCAATATTTTAACAAAGTTTTATTTTACAAGAATGATTTTCTGAAGAGAAGGTGTGTATTACAGGCTGGATTTTCTTATTTATTGGAGACAGCCAAGAGCTGCAGGTGGCTATACAGGATTGCCTTTTGAAGCACAGTGTTGTCAGGTCAGACATGGCACTTTCAATAAGCCATTGGGAGTCAATTAAAAATGTTGTGTGTTCTGGCCTGCTTTAGCAGTGACAGCTCCCGAGTCCAGGTCAGGTCAGGTTTGTTTCATCTGCACTGTGCTTTTTCCATGCAAGATTCACATGAGTATTCACAGGCCATTGCATTGACCTTTGGTAGCAAAACACTCACACAGTTTACAGGCCTTTTTAAAAGTGAGAGAAACACAGTTGTCAGGACATTTTGAATTGTGCTGTGCTCGCATTGTTCCTATTGCTTGCTCAAATCCCACGTGACTTGACAGCTGTCTTGCAGAAAATATTTTTCCTCATCTCCAGACAAGACTTCTTCTGATGGAGAACTTGATTCATGATATGTAGAAGACATGAGAAGGAAGATCCACCAGAAGGAAAAAAAAATTATCTAAATCTCTTAAAAGAAAAAGATTAATTCAATCTTTCTTCTTCTTTTTTTTTCTAGTACCCCATCACAAAAGGTAGAAATATCCATGCAGCTCCTCTTACTACTGATTCTTCCTGCAGACTCTCTCTCCTGTATGATCCTTGATTTTAAAGGAAGATGTAAGTTACTTTGATATTTTTGTTCCCCTGCCATTAATATGTGATCGACATAATCAGTGTTCTGCATAATTTGGGAGAAGTATATAATGTTTCACACTCTCATCACAAGCAGTGTATGTTGGCTTGTGTCGGGAGGAGGGCTGGCTTTTACAGCAAGCCCCTATTTTTGGCTACTTTAGACAGGCGTACAGGTGGCTCAAGAACAGAGGTAGCACAATGAGAGCGTGGCACCATTTTAACTTGCTCTTTCACTCCTGAGTACCAGAGTGATGGCCAGATTCAAGACTGGGGGAACTCCGACACTGTGAGCAAACCAGAATTTCTCTGTGCTCAGACAGGTAGCTCAAAAATAGGCAAAACCCCCATTTATGATAAACACAGAATCATCAGAAAGGCATCTTCTGTTTATAATTTAGGAAACTATGATGTTCTTCTGAAGAATGGAATCAAAATGGGGAAAACTTGTTTCTCAATGAAAGCTTTCGGATGAGCACTGAACTCAGAAAGCAAAACCTAACTGTAATATAGTCAAAAAGGCTCACCTCCATGTTGTTTGACCCTTCAGATGCATGAATACACTGAAAGGAAAAGAATTTAGCTATTTACCTGCACTGAGAAGGATACCTATGAGGTCTTCTAGATCTGTAAAAGCCTTGTAGTCCACGTCCTTTATAGAGTTTAAGTAACTCCAGTAAAAAAAGTATTCACTCAACTGCAATTAAACTTTGTGGGATCCAAGTCATAAACTGTAACTTTTCAAAAGAGAATTTGTCCTTTTTTTCTATCTGCTTCCACAATGTCTTCTGCCAAATAACACCTAAAAACTAAATTCAGAATGTAGACTAAAAATAGACATTTTTATCCTGTTGCTTTGTTTGTGACAAGTTTGCTCTAAAATCCAATGCCACTCATACCCAAGCAATTTGTAGACTCTTACCTGAGTTAATTTAATATTAGGAAAAAGCAACCCCCAAAACAAAGAAGTGGAGGGGACCTAAGTACTTATAAGTATCAACATTATTCATGTTTCATATTGACACCTTTAAAAGTATATGTGAGTTTTCAAATTGATATGCCATTGTTGTATCAAAGTTGACCTGAGTTTTAATTGAAAATTAAGGACACTTAATGAAACAAGAAAATGAAACCTCTCCTTCCAATTAACACAAAAGTACATGTTGACTTTAGATGGAATGACTGGCATTTTAATTTCATTAATATGTCAATAGAGTCAGCTGTTAAAAATCCTCTTAATAAAAAATCTTCATCCAGTCATGAGCTAGGTATTACTAATTATACGGCAATGATCATTTTATTAAGAGGAACGGTAATATATTATAATTACTAGTAATAAAAAGGTATAAATGTACAATATATATAAAGAAATTTAATAGAATAATTTCTTGGCAAGCCAAACTGACTTTTTCAGATTTTTCAAAGGAGATTTTAGTTTTCCATCTACAGAATATAAAAAGACTGAGATGAGCTTAGGAGTGTTTACTTTGCGAGCCTTCTCTTCATTTTACAATATATTCAGGGGCAGAAATTCAGATACTGGAACTGAAGCTACAGTATATTTTAACGATAGTGCAGTAAGGCTTCTCTTAATAAAGCAGGCTACTTTTGAAAGTATGTATGAATTTACACATCTTTGAATCTCAAAGGCTCATTTTGCAGCAACTTCTGCATCATGACCTTGCAGCTCACCAGAGCAGGATGAAGCCTGGCAGCTTTAAAGGAAGAATGGTTTAGGACTAGCTAGAATTTGCTCCTAAGACAGTCACTGAGCCAAACCCGTCTCAGGAGCAAAATGGGTGAGGGAGCAGAGATTTGTGGTTTACCTGCAGTGCGAGTGAACCACACATTTTATGAACACAGTCTGACTGATCCTGTAAATCCTAGTACTACTCATATACACTATTCATAGTTTTTGGTGTTTGTTTTTCTCAATTACCCAAAGTTTGTCTGTTCTGTTTGTATACGGGGGTGTTTGTGTGTAGGCACATGGCATGACTGTGTATTGGTAGGGATTGATAGAAGTCTTCAACAGCTTTGATGGTGATATTTTAATATTCAGTGTTTCACAGCGACTCCACTTCCAGTATTGTAAAATTTGTTCATTCATGAGATGTTTGCATGAGAACTGAATACAAGATCTTGATCCTTGTGTTTCTCAAGCCTCAATATTGCTTGCAATTTGTCCTAAGTGATTTTCTTCTGCAGGTGTTAAAAATTTGCTATTTATGCCTTTTTTGTATGATTATATAAAATAAGTTACCTTATTTGATATTTTCACTAATCTGTGTGCACTAACAAAATATTCTGGTAACAGAAATTGAGATTTTATCAATAAATAGACAATTGAAATACAGTACAGAAAAAAAAAAAAAGCCCATTGTGAGACCCAGAATATTAAAAAGAAAATCAGAATTCCAGGTTATACCCTGAGGAATTAATCTTACAAAGAAATCAGGTACTTGTAGGTTGCAATAACAGCCATGGAATAGACCCATTTGTATTTTCAGATGTCATTTCAAGAAGAAAGAAATATAGAGCTCCCATGAATAAGCAGAGAAGTTTCTTTCATTTTTTGCAGAGTTTTAGCAAAGTAATAATCCTTGATACTTTCAAATGGAATTTGATGGGTTTACATAAGGGATCAGATGATGTGATTCTAGCTTGAGCATGGCATGTTGTAGACATTGACTTGAGAGTATTCTCAAAATATGGAGTTGCTTGTTAGATACCTCCACCTCACTTTTTTTCAGCCTTGTCTGTGGTTAATGTTGTTTGTATATGAGAGTGAAATCAATTCATGTGAGTGAGAATTACAGTAAAGAAGCTGTTGCTTTCAGATTTTTATATATTGCTGTGTTCCAATCTGTGATTTCCAAGTACTTAAAAAATTTTAACACTATGTAAGATCCAGTCCTCTGGACAAAAATAGAGATATGCTGGCTTTGGCTTTTGTAGCACTGAGATACTCAGTCAACCACTGTCCTGGCTGACAAGGTTAAACTACAGAAACAGCACTGTGGATTTAAAACAAAATTAAAATGGAGATAGCAAACTTAGCTTGTGAACTAAAGGTCACTATTTTAGGGAGCCACTGTATAATTTCACATCATTACTGACTCATATGCATTCTTTGGTATGGATTACTCATGTTTCTGTTAATATAATTTGGGGGCGGTTTGCAATTGAGACTGTTTGGCTGCTGTCAGCTAGGGTAGAGGTGCTTATTAACGCCGCTTTAAGGGTGAGTGGGTGTGTGCACATGTTTCAGAAACATCTCAATCTTGGAACTGAATTTGGAGCTACATGTTTAAAGAACTTTATATTTATTTGTTTCAGCTGGATTCCTTCCAATTGTTTTCTCATATTCCTGTAAGCATCCATCAAAATAATCTCAGACAGCTCTAAGCAATATATTGTAAAACAGTTCAGTGCTCAAGACCAGCCCTCAAAATCATTGCAGCATAGCATGTCAAATATGTGTACCCTAAGTGCTCATGGTAACTGGTGGGGATGTGATTGGGTCCTGAGCACATGGGGGAAAAAATCTATCATGCTGCTAGAAAATAGTTTTAAGATACTTTGAAGATGATCAATCTCTTCCTTTGTTATTTCTAAAAAAGGAGTATTTCAAACCAAAAAGCATCACAGCCTAGAGTACAAAGAGATTGCCAAAGAAAATTTGTCCATATCTATAAAAATTGCCATAACAAGGCTTTCGTACTGAGTATTGATGAGGTATTACTTTCATTTTGTCTCTTTAACAAGTTGCCTTGGTGTGTTGAAAGTGATTCTGGAGTGGGATATTTGTAAATTCAGTGTGTGACTTGACTTTCTTGTGCTGAAGTCACTGCATGCTTTTGAAAAATCCAGGGATTCATTCTGCAGGTGTGATGCAGGCAGGGTGAACTGTAGGACTCACCAGAGCTCCTTGAAGAACAGATTTTCACTTGCATGAAAGTATGGATCAGTCAGGGATTAACAGATGCATGAGGATTTTGTGAGTCCTGGGAGATGATGAGCACACAGAGTGTTAAAGCTCATGACAAGGAATGTTGTGTACTACACCAAACTGTAATACAGAGATTTTGCTACATTATCTAAAACCCACATATTGTGATCGGCTTAAATTTCATTTAGAGTCATCAAAACCCCAGAGGACATTATTTTAAATGCAGATGAGATGTCCACATTCATGTTTTAATAATAAAGTTATAATTAAAAATGCTGACATGTAAATAATTATACTGTGTTTTCAATCTCTCATAGTCTGTTTGTAAGCAGCATTGCAATCTAAAACATCCTTTTTATGACAGGAAATATATTTCATTTTTTAATTGTCTACTTCATTACATAAAGCTAAACTAGTCTGTTTATACAACTAATTAGTTTTGGGTTTGATACTCAGTCTGAATATACCAGTTGTCCTTTATTTGGGTCTTTGAGAAATACATGAAGTTCAGAAATAACCAGTCAAGAAAGAGAAAGCCAAAAGTTGATGTTGTTTGGCTCCATACTGTTGGATAGAATTATTAGTACAGTAATCTGCTGTCCACAGAGGGCAGCTTGAATAATCTTTTCTTTTACTCACTATACCTGCAGACCCTTGGAAAAACTATAAAGCTAATGCACATCATCATCTGGCTGGTGGGGGACGTAGAAGCAACTGCTAAACCCATAACCTAGAAGGAGAATTAGTCTGAGAATATTTGTGTAATGTATTTAATCTATTTTTGATCAGCTGTGTTAACAGAATAGACTGTGAAATTGTATTCAAAGAGG